>JACBOU010000061.1:0-1200000 GCA_014706145.1 Phytophthora sp. ST_20190627
CCTAAACCTAAACCTAAACCCTAAACCCTAAACCTAAACCTAAACCCTAAACCTAAACCTAAACCCTAAACCTAAACCTAAACCCTAAACCTAAACCCTAAACCTAAACCTAAACCCTAAACCCTAAACCTAAACCCTAAACCCTAAACCTAAACCTAAACCTAAACCTAAACCCTAAACCTAAACCCTAAACCCTAAACCTAAACCCTAAACCTAAACCCTAAACCCTAAACCCTAAACCTAAACCCTAAACCCCAAAACCCTAAACCCTAAACCCTAAACCCTAAACCCTAAACCTAAACCTAAACCCTAAACCCTAAACCCTAAACCCATAAACCATAAACCATAAACCATAAACCATAAACCATAAACCCTAAACCCTAAACCCTAAACCCCATCAATCTATATCTGCCACAAAACCTACTCCAACAAACTTCCTACTTTCACTTAACTACTTTCTGAATTTATTACCTATCTTCAACAATATTATTCATCCACACACTCATACCACTACTTCTACAAACCACTAACTCCATCACACACTAATTGCAAAATCATTAATCTACTACTTGCACACACTACTACTCACCCATATTACAAATTTCATATACTTGTACTCTCACTTTAACAACCCCATAATACTGCACCAACACTCTACTACATCCTTACACTACTTCATCAACACATTCCACTGCATCACACTACCACATCCAAATTCATACACTCTTTATTCCAATATACCTCCAATTTTCCTTAAATTTTCCCACATTTTTCTTCATTTTCAAACAAATATTACTATATATATCTCATTTATCCTACATTCTCATCCACGCCTCCGTCCGTCATACTTCAAATTTCCACATATTTTTTCTAATGAACATCCTACACAACGTATCTCACACTTCCGACACCAACACATTTTTTACATCATGCTTCCTTACTCCTTTCATTTTTAATTCATTATACACTTCTTCTTCGATCCACTTCTTACCATTTCACTTCTACTCTAACACACTTCCTGCTCTCAACTATTCACAACATATCACACCTAAATACTTTCTTTCTTCCAAACACTCATAACTACAATACATTATTTTCTAATATACTCTACACTCTAACACACACCTTATTCTTCCATACGGATTTATCCTACATACTCCTCACTTACAAACAACATTTTCAAACTAACTCCCAACTCCCACAAAATTCCTTTCTAAATCTCTTACCTTACCCCAACAATCTCCTTCTTTCACACACTAAAATTTCTACTTCCAGACACTTTTAACTTTATCACACACCATATCCACGCATTTTGCTTCTACTTCATCATACGTAACTCCACATCCACATATAACATTCGTCAACTAACGCACAATTAAAACTAAAGCGGTTTCCTAAATTCGTCCTTAATATTTTGCCAATTTTCAACACAATACTCTCAGCCACATCCAAATCCTTCACATATTAACATGCAACGAGCGCAACCTGGACCGACCGGTGCGAATGAGGACCCGCAGGCGCAACAACCCTCTAACCAACTCGTGGCGAGTCGTGCTGGTGGGGGTTATGCGAACTACGGACAAGAGTATGGCTACGCTAACACTGGGCAAGGTGACTTGAAGGTGGATCCGGGTTACGCGTTCAGCCAGGCGGCCTTGAGACAGCAGCAGAGGAGTCCTTAGAGGGACGTCCGAATAAACACTTACGTGTTTTTTTTTGGCCGCTTTGGTTTTCCAGAGAGCAAAACAATAAGCGGGATAAGTCGGTGCGATGTCCAAGTATACTTGCCATTTTTTTTAATAAACCTAGCAAACGACATATTCACATTTGTATGTTGCATACGAATTCGTTTCACTTATGGGGTTTCCTTTGGCTGGAGATGTCGAAGGTTGCCGCATCCGCCGAGCCTCCTGCTTGCCCACCGCGTCCGAATAGACGGGCTTCAATCATCAACGATGGTCAAGTACTCACCCTTCTTGGTTCTCCGGGTAATTCCCCGTTATTTGTAGTGGCAGACCCGGCTCCGGCTCCGAATGCCAACAGAAGTAAAAGAGCAAGGTTGGACCTTGAGTCTTCATCCGATGCCGCTTCAAGCTCGCCAAGTCCACCCTACAAGAAGGCACGCCGTAGCCGTGCTAGGAAAACAGCAACTACTACTCGGGTGTCGAAGTCGGTACCAGTTCGTGCAGCCCCAAGAGCCAAGGCGGGAAAGACCAGGCGATCTGGACCAAGCCCAAAAGCAGTGAGGGCAAACCTTCCTTCACAGGCCGCGACTACAACGGGCAAAACCAAGAAAGCTTCCGAAGCAGCTTCCAAGACAGCGAAGGACAGTGATTTGCGTTGGGGGGTACCGCTGACCAGATCGGCGCTTGAAACGCGCTTCAAGAATCGCCGAATTCTCAAGGAATTTGCTAAAAAAAAAGAAGCAATTACCACCAAGAAAATTCGGGCTACTTGGGAGGCTACGGTGAATACGTTTCTCGAACGAGCCCTGATCGAAGAAGCGTGGGATGAGGGGCAGGAAGGCCGTGCTGTAACGGT
This sequence comes from Phytophthora sp. ST_20190627, assembly GCA_014706145.1. Lineage (NCBI taxonomy): Eukaryota > Oomycota > Peronosporomycetes > Peronosporales > Peronosporaceae > Phytophthora > Phytophthora sp. ST_20190627. The sequence continues at coordinate 2,542 of JACBOU010000061.1, forward strand.
ATCCCAGTTCAAGAACAAGTTGAACTCCATGCAAAAATTGTACAGAGCAAAGTGAACGCGCATGCTTGCTACTGGCAATCAGGCAACGATTGGAGACGTCAGCGATGACGATACCCCCGATGAAGACGCTCCCATATTGCGCAAGTATCCTGAATTACCTACGAACTATCTGCTGAGCGGAGCTTCGCATTCTCCTTGCAATAGTGAAAGTGATGAAGATTCGTCGCGCAAGAACTTGGTATGTAATCCGATGGACGTTCGTCCTGAATATCGCAAAGAACTTGGTTTCGAACTAGCTGCACTGTGGCCACTATTGTGCGATATATTCTCCGGGAATCCGGGACTTACGGGAGAGGCAATCATTGAATATGGCGGCAATGCTAGTGATGACTACGGTGTTGTTAGCGATGCGGAGCAGTCCAGTGACGCAGTCGTCCGATCCAAGGAAGGGTAATGCTCGGATAGACCGAGCAAGGCGCGAGCAAAGGCCAAAGCAACCGCCAAGGAAACACAGATAACAAACGCCCGATTGAACTATTGAACGATACCCTCCGCGACGGATTTAGCGCGTTTGAGCGCATTTTTGCGAACCGTCAGGCCAACACACCCGACAACATGCCTACGTTGATGCAAAAGCCTGCGACATCACTCGAATCGTCGGACGCAAAGCACGAGGCCACTTCACAAGCGATATGCCAGAGCATTGCTGGCCTACAACAAACAGCAGCAACACTATTCAAGGAGTTGATGAAAAAGCTTCATCCTTCTGACGCAGATTGATTCTGCAACACCACGAGGATTGAATTATCCATCAGTTTATTCGTCGTTGTCGTATTGGTAGAAGTAGTTTGCGTACGCATCACACTTGCTTTCTGCTAATTTAATTTCTGCTTTCGTCCTATCCCAATTGCGGCTGTACGCAGTCATCACCTCCCTTGCTTGATTTCGTTCTTGATCGTCTCATACGATATCAACCTCTTCCTTGTCGCCAATATCAATCAGCAAAATTTGGAGCACAACACAATTCATTCGGGCATTGGTGGTATGTGAACGTCTTAATAAAGGTGTTGAGGTCTGGAAGCGAGGCTTGGGCTGAGCGGAGTGAGTTCTGCACTTGGTGCGAAGACCGGAGTGAAGACCACTTGAGCTGGAGAAGGAAGATTCGAAAGTGATTGATTGATCGGAGCTTACACTGTCTTCACTACCTAGTCTGCATCCAATCATTTGATGCATCCAATCACCAACACTCTGTACTCGTCCAATCATCCTACTCGTCTAATCATCGGTGGCGTAAACAACGTACCGTAATCATCGCGGGATCATATTGGATCGGTTCAGGTTAACCGGTTAATGGGTACAACTGGTACACAGTATCAAAAACCAGCAACCCTCAATACGCCCCCTCAATGCGAACACGCGTGGATGCCGAGAGCAGCCGTCAGGTCCGTGTGGTGAGGTCCCGGGAGCGCCTTCGTCATGATGTCCGCCAGCATCACGGAAGTCTCGCAATACTCGAGCTTCACTTCACCACGCTTGACTTCGTCGCGGATGTGGTAGTACTTGATGTCGATGTGCTTGGCGCGACCGTGGTTCACTGGGTTCTTCGTCATCTTGATGCACGACTGGTTGTCTTCGCGAATTTTGAGTTCAGGTCCAGTCTCGTTGGCAGCCGCCAAAATCTCGCACAGCAGGCGATAAATCCACTTGCCTTCTTGGATGGCCAGACTGAGCGCGATGTATTCCGCCTCGCTCGTAGACAGCGAAACACTTGACTGCTTCTTGCTGCCCCAGCTCACTGGCGCACCCATCAGCATGAACGTGTAGCCGGAAGTCGACTTGCGGTCCGCGAGGTCGCCAGCCCAGTCCGCGTCGGAGTACCCGCGAAAGTCGATGTTGTCAGCCAGCTTGAAGCAGATTCCATGCGTCTTGGTGCCTTGCAGGTAGCGAAAGATGTGCTGGACCGCAGCCCAGTGTTCTTCTTGGGGGTTCTCCATGAAGCGCGACACATAGCCCACGGGGAAAGCAATGTCCGGTCGTGTCGCGGTCATCAAGTGCATGAGTGCACCCACAGCTTCACGGAACGGAGCGTTCACCTTGGTCAGCGCGTCGCTTGGAACCAGTCGAGAGCTCACATCCGCCGGACTCACCACAGCCTTGCAGTCGTCCATGCCAAAGCGCTTAAGAATGTCGTCCACGTAGCGTCGTTGGCACATCGTTACACTGCCATCTGGGCCGTCCACCAACTCGATCCCGAGAACAAACGCACACTTGCCGCTGTCCGTCATTTCGAAGCGCGTCTTCAGGTCGCTCTTGGTGCGTGCAATCAGCTCGGGAGAGCTTCCTGTCACCAAAACGTCATCCACGTAGACCAGCACGAGCACACAGTGGCCATCTACAACCTTGATGTAGAGACACGGGTCGCAGGCCGACACTTGGAAGCCGATAGAGCACACAAACTCGTCGAAGGTCTCGTTCCATACGCGCGAAGCTTGCTTGAGACCGTAGATCGCCTTCACCAGCTCCAGGCAGTCGAAGTCGTCGTCCAGCTCGACCCCTTCTGGCACCACGCAGTACACGACTTCCTTCATGACGCCGTACAGGAATGCCGTCATCACGTCCAGTTGGTCCAGAGGCCAGCCGAAGTACTTGGCAATTGCGATCACCATGCGTAGGGTCACGTACTTGACCACGGGCGAGAACGTCTCCGTGTAGTCAATGCCGTACTTCTGCTTGAAGCCCTTGGCCACGAGGCGCGCCTTGTACTTTTCGACGGATCCATCTGCTTTGCGCTTGATCTTGAACACCCACTTGGTACCGATGGCGCGTTGTCCGTTGGGTAACTTGGCAGCACGAAATACACCACGGAGTCGCATCGACTTGAGTTCCGCACGAATGGCTTTGTGCCAGTGCACTTGATCTGGGCCGTTCACCGCCTCTTGGAATGTCTTCGGTTCAGATAGATCCACTGCTACTTCGACAGCGTTAGCACTTGCACGCCAAAACACAGGAGGAGTCGACTCGTCATCTTGGTCACCAGATTTTTCTTCTTCGTCTTCTTGGTGCGACAAGGAGTTGTCCGGCGCGCTTGCTTCCTCCAAACCAGCTCGGTGGCGGACGGTGCGCGGTCTTCTGCCAGCTTCATCTTCGTTACTTGAGCGACTCTTGCGCTTCCCCGCCTGCTTGTAGTCCGTCTGCGGAGGGCCATTATCGTCGATGTCGAGGGAGTCGAAGTCCAGATCATCGACGTCTTCGTCGGAAAGCATCGGCGATAATCCAAAGGTCGATTCGTCGAAGGTGCCATCGCGACTGATAACCACCTGCCCCGCCTAGATGTCATAAACCCGATACGCCTTCGACACTTCTTCGTAGCCCAGGAACAATCCGGCGCGAGCCTTGGGATCCCACTTGAGCCGCTTCTCCTTCGGAGTCAGGATGTACGTCCGACAGCCAAATACACGCATGTGCTTCACACTTGGCTTGGAATTGTGCACGATCTCGAATGGAGTCTTGTGCACGATCTCGAATGGAGTCTTGTGCACGATCTCGAATGGAGTCTTGTGCACGATCTCGAATGGAGTCTTGTGCTCGATCTTGGGTGACGGCAGGCGATTCTTCACGTAGATGGCCGTCATCGCCGCCTCAGCCCAGAAACACTTGTCCAGCTTGGCGTGGTGCAGCATGCTGCGGCCGATCGTGACGATAGTCCGGATGGCGCGTTCTGCCGTGCCATTGGTCTGGTGTGCGTACGGAACCGTGGTTTGCTGCTCGATGCCTTCATCTTCGTAGAAGGCCTTGAGCGAGTTGGTCGCAAACTCACGAGCTCCGTCGTGACGCACAAACTTGACCTTCTTGCCGAACTGCTTCTGCACCTTCATGATGTACGTCTTGATGCAGTCTTCGCTTTCCGACTTGGCACGCAGACAGAAACCCTTCATGCATCCGCTGGCTTCGTCCACGATCAGTAGCAGATACTTGCTGCCACCAAGCGAGTTTTCCTCCATGGGTCCGCAGGTGTCGAAGTGGAGCAACTCGATCGTGTCGTAACGACGCTTGTCACGGTTGCTTGGAAACGGTTTTTGGACCATCTTCCCTTGCTGGCAACCGCGACACAGACTTGGTCCGCTCGACTTGGAAGGTGCCTTCGCGTCCTTGGTCATCTTGTTGTCGACCATCTTGCGAAGAACCTCGACTGGAGCGTGACCCATACGCGCGTGCAGGTCGACCGTCCTTCACCTTGTCGCCGCATTTGCTGATCGATGAGGTGTGCGAAGCCAGTAGAGTCCATCCACGAGATCCGCCGTCGCCACCACTTGATTCGAGTCTTTGCGCGAAACGTGCATCTCAGTGCCATCAAACACCACTTGGAAGTTTCCATGCTTGTTGATCTGCGGTACCGAAAGCAGATTCTTGCTCATGTTCGGCACGTATAGCGCGTTCTTGATCTCGATCTCGCGCTCGTCGCCGTTGGGCAGGACCACTCTTTCCACGATGGTCCCCACACCCTTGATGGCCGCCTTATTGCCGTTGGCCACCGAAAGTTCGCCTTCACTTCGCTCGATCAAATTGGCGAACTTGGGCTTGTCGTTACAAATATGGTGCGTGGCACCACTGTCGACCGCCCACATCCCGGACACATTTTTGCCCGTCGAAACTCCACATTCCAGGGAAACCGCGAACGCCACTCGATCGTAGTCGTAGTCGTAGTTGTCACTTCTCCACTGGATGTTGTTGGCCCCGCGTCCACGGCCGTTGCCGCCGCGTCTTGGCCCTCGGTTCTCGTCCTTCTGCTTGGTCCAGCACTTGTCAATCACGTGCCCCAATTTCCCGCAGTACGTGCATTGGCGAGACTCTCGGTCGGTGTTGAACGCCTTGGCCGCGTTCTCAGTCTTCACCGTCGCCGTCTTCTCGCCTTGCCGTTTGATGTGCTCGTTCGTGAGCACCTTCACACCGTCTTGCGTCCGCAGCTCTGTATTGCTCATCTCCAAGTAGAGCACGATGTTCTCGTAGCTCTTGGGGAGACTGCGCAGCAAGCAGATCGCCACGTCCTCGTCCTCCATCTTGGCACCGATGCTGCTGAGCTTGGCGCTGATGTTGAGGACTTCATTGCAATGATGCAACACATTGCCGCCTTCCGACATCTCCATGCTGAAGAGCTGGCGCTTCAGGTAGATGCGCCCAGCCTTCTGCGATCCACCGTACAGCGTCTTCAGGCGCGTCCACGCGCCCCAGGCTTCCTCGCAGTCATCAACTACGTGATGGTAGTCCGCGTTCATGTGGAGTAACATCAGTCCGAAAGCGATGTTGCTCGATTTGACGTACTCGTCCTTGGCCTGGGAGTCCGCGAAGGTCGGAGTCGTTTCCCGGTTCACAACATGCCACACCGACTTGGTCAGGAACACGCCACGCATGTAGCGGTTCACATCGCGTAGTTATCACCGTTGAACTTGTCGATGGTGACCTTGGTCGAGGCGTCATGGGCAGAGGACATGGTGCTTGGGCTCATAACCTAATAAAGGTGTTGAGGTCTGGAAGCGAGGCTTGGGCTGAGCGGAGTGAGTTCTGCACTTGGTGCGAAGACCGGAGTGAAGACCACTTGAGCTGAAGAAGGAAGATTCGAAAGTGATTGATTGATCGGAGCTTACAGTGCCTTCACTACCTAGCCTACCACATAGATATGCAGCCTGCATCCAATCATTTGGTGCATCCAATCACCATCACTCTGCACTCGTCCAATCATCCTACTCGTCCAATCATCGGTGGCGTAATCAACTTACCGTAATCAACGTGGGTTCGCATTGGACCGGTTCGGGTTAACCGGTTCACGGTTAAGAACCGTTATCAAACCGGTTACCCTCAATAGATACCAATATAACGAAATTTGTCGCGATGATCGATTACCGCCAAACAGTTGTATGCAGATTTCCCGCTTTTGTCATAGAATCCCTGTCAAAATTGCATACAATTGGTCCGTAAACAATTAAACAAACGAGAATATTTTTTTAACGATCCTGACCTGCCAGGTGATTGCTAGGACGCCATGTACGTATGATTTTCCCGTCAAAAATGCAAGCAACGTCCGGAAAGTCTCCACCGCGGTCAGCGAACCCTTCGACAATTGCGTTCCATTGATGTTCTGCAGAAGGAGATGAAAAATAAACGATATCATCCATCATTTCATACAGAAGAGCTTCGAGGTTTTGGATATAGCGCAGCGCTGGCGTTCTTGACATACCATGTTGGTTTGCTGCTCCACCTACTCCATCTCCATCTTGGCCACAGCCGTTGCCGTAGTATGTAAGTAGAACAGCAAGTCCGTGGTCGAAGGTGTATTGCGTGTTCTTCGCAGGAAGTCCGTACTTGCGATAGTATAGCGGTTCCAGCAGGTCTTGTAACTTGTCGAATGACTCCGGCGAGCAGTGATCCGTCCGTCGATAAGCCGTTAGAGATCGATTTGCCTTCATACGAGGGAAGAAATCGGATCGAACAACAACCTCTTCGCTTGGAGGACGGCGGAGAGATCTCCCGTCAAGCAGGCTTAGCACGACTACCATTGTGAGCAGTAGTAGACACAACAATAGCAGTTCTTCATCGTCCACGCATTCATTGTCCAGAAGCGCCGCAAATCTGTCATTCAAACGGGAGTTATTAGTTGCCAGTTTCCTGATGATGGTAAACACGCATTCACTGACGGCTCTCGCTTTTAATACCGCACCGTTCTCGCCATCTAGTCTCCCTCCAGCGATCATCGTATCGCCGCCCTAGTCGACATCCATGTCAACGTCGTCACCACTGCTCAGATCGCTCTCATTGTCGCTCCACGGCATTGTACGATCTTGCTTCACCAGCCGACGACCCAGCAGGCACTGACTCCTATGGCGATGATTGTGTCGTCCAACCCCCCACACTCCCATGCTTCTGTTTTCTACAGCTCTTACTTTACTTCAACAATCTCTTTCTTCTACGCACTCATACTACTTGGGAAGTCAGCGTAGAACATCACCCCATCGACCTGGCGGAGATCGCACACAGCACCAGGGCAACACACCACGTTCGACTTGCCTACGGCTCCCTTCTTGCTTTTGCCATCCCAAACGGTGGCCTGAGCAATGTAGGGTTTTCTCTTGCTCGACGGCAACTCCATCAGACTTTCAAAGGTCGCCTCGAAGAGGGCACGGTGGTTAGCATCGACGAGAGTGCCTCGAGTGCCGTCATCACCTTGGAGGTGTTCCGCAGACAGCCCGCACATCTCGATTGTGATGTTCACGTCCGGTGCAGGGTCAACCCCAGCCATTAACGTGCGGTGGTCCTCGACCCGCGAGAAGTAGTTGACAGCCTCCTCTTCTTTCTGTTTGAGGATGTCCTTGTGAATGGCGTCGAGCAGATTCATGGCTCAGGCCAGTGCGCGGAAAGGGTTCCGAAGTGGTCGGTTTGAGAAAAGGCTGCTAAAATATGTGAAAAGATGAGCCTATCACAGAGACGTCGGTGACCCAAACTGACCTGACTCAAGACCTACGACTAGACTTCAACCCAAGTTGGACTGTCACTCGATCCAAAACTGACCAACCGTGTGACGTACCTCGCCGTGGATAGCCTGTTCCCAGAAATGGGCCTTTCCCATAAGTGGACTTTTTCGTGCGGATAGCTGGAATGGTAGTATTCTCCGACGTTGGAGGTGGTGCTGAGTCCCAGATTCAGGTTGTTGTCGACAAAACACATTGCGAGGTGAGCCAAGGAGCGCGTCCGTCAAAGTTGTGGCGCATTCGCCTCGACATCCGCGGTGATCGCCTCAATGGCGTGCTTCCCGCCCGATTTTATATCCGTCTAACACAAAAGGTGGAATAGTTGCTTTTGACGTGTAATGAGCATTATATTGTTAAAATGTTTCGCTACGATCGTGCTCTAATCCTCGCTGTACTGTTTTGCGTGATGCACAGCGCAACTATGAACAGATCAAGCAATCCCAACGTCCCGAGTATATGTGGAGAAGCAGGCTTGAAGATTTCGAAGTGGCGGCTGTAGAAGAGAAGTCGTCGTGCGCGGTGATCTATATCCGGCCGTCGTGCATCCACTAAATGCGTCCAGCCGGGCCATGGCCCAAACATATCGGTATTACTGACCGTACCAGTACACCGATTCGACCCGTTCGACCTGTTCAATTCGCGACCGCGGTTCCCACCGGCTTATTCACCCTATACGCAGACCAAGTCAAGCTGTACCTCGGGATAGACGGACAACATCTGCGCGACAAGACGGCCAAGGCGGATGGCAGAAGCGCGCAGGCAAGGAAGAAGAGATCTACTTACCACGCAGAAGCGCAACAGCGTGCAGAGAGTTAGACATAATAGACAAGGTTAGATAGCTCAGTCCGCATTTGGAGCCCAAACACACAAACATCAGAAGAACTAAGGACTTCAATATACCTTCGTTGCACACGAACTTGGCGTTGGCTTCGTCCGCAAGACCTCTACCAGTAAAGTAATCGATCTGGGCCTTGCAAGGCCACGAAGCGCGGGGCGCTTACCAAGAGGCCACGAGTACTCAACCCCCACCGGTGTCTGACATGAAGACGCATTAAATTAGCCACGTCGGAGTGGATCACGCTATAGGGCCGATTTACAGACGGGGAGAGGACGTGTGAGGGCAAACAATAACGCCAGCGGATACTCGAAGGACGGGCCGCACATACGTATTGCACGGAGCAGAGCGGAAGGAGCACGGAAGCAAGCGGAAAGGCGGAAGTGTGGCCAAGGGAAGAGAGGAGACCTGTATCCACGAATGGAACACGTGAACGAAACAGAAACATGGAGAAAGAACGGTGAGCGGGAACGAAGAGACACGCGATAGTGTCCATCGCGCCCTCGACGAAGGAGACGAGACAACCGACGGCATGAAAAACCCATCCCCGCGTCTGTCCGCACAGCAACAAGACCTCAAGGTGACGTCATCAACACCTGCAATAACAACTGCGACCTACCAGCCCTGTAATTACGTTCGTCAAGACCTGAAGTTATTGCGTGGCGCCTACTCAGTATTGACGGACGTTGCGGTTTGTGTGTCAGAGGAACACCGAAGGGACCTTAGAACGGTTCTTGGGGAACCCGCTCCACCACATATACAAATGCCATGTGCACGATAGTATTTAGGCGGATCGCGGTGGACGTCACACACGATCATGTCCTTGGACAGCCGTCATCGACACGCTCATGCTCTGGTCACGGAAGTACTCGGCCAGCGTGATACCCGTGTAAATCTAAGTCTCCCGGGCAGCCATGGACATGTTTCTGGTGCCGACCACCAGACTTATTTGCTTCATCATGGGTACCTCGTGGTCGTTGATAGTCATCATCAGCTCGGGGAAATCATTCAGCACTTCATCCATCTCGTTACCACGCTCGCTGCAACCCACGTACACAATATCGTCGAAGGTTGAGTGTTTGGAGAGAGCCTGCGAGATGACCGCCTTGATGCAACCGAACGCGCCGTGGTACAGCGCACGTTCCACCCAGCAAGGACGGGAACAGAGCATCAACGACACGTTGACTCGTAGTGACAGCCTATGTTACCAGCCAGCTTCTCGGCATGCAGCGCCTTGTACGCCCTGCAATGTGGCGACCCTCCAGCGCGGGACGATTTTCTACGACTTTTTACGTATTAGTCCATACAGGTGCTCAACTCCCATAAATTCGTTAAACAGAATGTTTCGACCCGCTTTAAAGGGCAAGGCCCATCAACATACCGCATATGGCTTGCCTTAACCCTTTGTTGCCGACCGAGGTAAAATGCTGCATAATGCATCGTTTTACAAATATTGTCCAATCAAATGTAAAGATAAGTTTTTGAACCAATAATGGTGTTACCGATTACTTGAGTAAAACGATTCATAATGCCACGTTTTACAAAACTCTCCAAAATGTTATACTTGTTTTTTCTATATAGTAATATTTGGGTTACCGGCAAAGTTCACAAAACGTGGCATCATGTATCGTTTTGGAAATTTGTCTTGATTAAAGTAAAGTAATCTAACAATAGGAAATGTATGGGCAACGAAAGGGTCAATTTCTTCCATAAACTGTAAGCTTTTATACAATCGGTCGCATTCTGACACAAACCCGTCTCTTCATGGTTCTATAAAACGTCGCGCTCAGTTTAATGACATTCTGGTCCTTTGTGATAGGTGAAATGATGGTTTCTGATTGATGGCCCCGGCCATCACCAACTCGAAGTCGGTAGATAGAGGTAAAAAAATGAAAGTGCCCGTGGTCGTGCAATGATAATCCATATCACATAACCCATTATAAGAACCTATGAACGGGGTTCGTAAAAAGGTTAAATAAAGTGGTAAAAAGGAGTACACACTTTACGTTTTATTGTAAGGGGAGATTTGCCCCTAACTATACCTATAGTTGAGTTCTCAAGACTTTACACGTCCTACCTATCAAAACAATCCTCCTGCTTGCTTGTCCATTGGGAGCACGTCCGTGGGGTATATCTTGCGGAAGTACGACTCATCACCACGAAATCCTTGTGCACCTAAAACGCCGATCCCACATCGTAAAAGCTGGCTTAATTCATCCATCCGTTCTCTATGAAGCTTTGTGGGTGTACTGTGCCGTAGGAGCCGCGGCCGATCGTCTCGACAAGACTGATAGCAAACAAGAGTATAATTCATTTTTACCCCCAACCCCTAATCCGAAGATTATTTCGGATTCTCCGTAACTTTTAATATATGAATTAACGTATACCTTGAAATCAGTAGTATATACCCTGTTTGAAGCCTGTTTCAGTGACACGTGGTTCAATGAAGGTATCTGGTTGGACGATTTCTGATGATGAGTCGTACAAAACCTGCCCAAAACAACTTTGGATTGCACACGCCTTTCAAAACTGTTTCGACTACGACAGCGACGATCCAGTGGTTACGCGCCAAAACGACCATCATACTGCGAAATCCAGCTCTCCATTCATTCCCTCCTTTCACTTCTTACTCCTCGTCTCCTTCCTCGCAGACCTCGGGCTTACGCTTGCTGACAAACTTATCTGGTGCTGCAGGTCGGCAGGGATGGCGGTTCCGTTCTTCCACGCTTGGTGACAGATCTGGTTGCACGCTAACGTGTTGCCCTAATCGAGCCGACTTGTCTTGTTGTATAGCGTAACTCCGCCTCTCTTTGCCTATGCGTACGTCGCACAGTAGAAGCTCGTTTCGAAGCTCCGGACACCAGAACCTGCGTAGGCGGAACAATCCTTGCATAACCACTGTCTTCGTTTGGCCCCGTCCATCTCCTCCATCCTTTCGAGCGTGTGCGCATGTTGGGACAGCGACTCCGTTACAAGATCCTCCATGTCATCACCGACAATGCAGTCCTCGCTAGTTTAATTCAACAGGTCGACGTGGAAGCGCCGCATGAATGCAGCGTGCGTGGGGGGATTGGTCTTCCGGAAATTCCGTAACCGACTGTTCCGGATTCACCTGAGAAGGTTCGGTACTATCCGGAACGACGAATTCTGTATCACCTGTAATACACAAAAACAGTTAGCATCATGTGTGCATCACCTATATGCCAATCCATGTGTTCTTTACTTTGGTCAGGTTGCTCCGGAACAGATTGTTCTGTATCATCCGTAGCAATTCAGACACATTAGTATTCGTCACGCTTCCACACATTGGGGAATGGCGTCTTACCCGATCGCTGCTGTTTAGGGCGTCTGGTCGAAGAAGCAGGACTAGTCGATCGCCTCTTCTTAGTACCTACAGCCTTCTTCTTTGTCAAAGCTGCTGTCTTCTTGCTCTTTTTCATCGAAGAGGTCGATCAAGATGCTGCGTGACCACTGGTCGTATCATCAACAACCGTGGGCGACCCATCGGCAGCAGCACGTGCCCTTGCAGCTGCATCGTCAACAGCGGCGGTCGTCAACGGTGGGCGTCTCATGGACGACAGGCATTACAGCATTGGCGGATATCGCAGCAGAAGCTACAGGCGAGGCAGGAGCAGTAGACGGAAGACGCACGGCTGGTGGCAGATCTAGCGTGAGCAACCCTTCGCTCCAGCAATGACGCAACAGGCTGGCTTCATCTACAGGCAGCATAGTTTTAGTCATTCGCAGTCAACACTAATGTATAAACCTTGCATACCTTCAAAGGAGCCGACTCCTTCTGTGCCTTTGACGTTTCCTGCAGGTGACAAGTACCTGTTGTCGTTACTGAGGCCGTATGCTTATTGTATTTCCACCCTTTTTCTTGCTCAGCTCATGTCAGATCTGCTGGAACGTCTTCTCGATGACGCACATGGTGCCAGGAGTGATTGCCTTCTCTGGAGCGCTGATTTCGAAACGAGGGGCTGGAGCCGTCCGCGGACTTATCGATATTTATATCCGTAACCCTAACCCTTTGCAGCAAATCTCATGTCGCGTACACGAAAGTTCCCTAAAGTTGACCAGTTGAAACTAATGCCATACAAATTCATCTGTGCGGAATTTGGGTGACTACGAGTCCGATACGGACATTGCGGAACATTTTCAAATCTATAAATGAGATTCCGGGTAATCCGTAACGCCGGATTAGAAGGATTAAACGACATCAAATTACGGAACTATTTTGAGGGGGTTGAACTCCGAAGGCAACACGCACCGGAAGGTAACTACGTACACTGGGATCGCCTGCCCATTGGCGCTGCTCAGGGCGAGGGAGTGGGTCCTACTGCATGCCTCTCCGTGTGGGTCTGCTCTTCTCCCGTTCAAGATTAAAATATTGTGAGTTCTACTCAAATTTTCCCTACGTGGTTCTTCGAACCAACATCACACCAAATCGCGTAAATCTCTGTAACAGCATAAGTTATGCATTTGAAAAGGGGATATGTGTGTCAGACATCAATTCAGAGGGCATGACTGACAAACGGCAATCTGCTCGACGACGGCGACATTGTGGACGGCGGCAACATGGTCGACGAAGTTACAGGTCAGGCGATTACAGCAGCGGCTACCACGGATACTCCACAAGGCAGAGCTGTATCTGAGTCTTCGGGGCGACGTCCAACGTCCGAGCAAAGGACACCACCATCAACGTCGTCCAACGTGCGAGTATCGCCGTACTCTTTGCGTGAACGAACTCCACCTCAAATTGCGTCAACCTCAGCACTTCCTGCGCACCAGCAAGCTCGTGTATTGCTGAGGCTTCACCAGATAATGTACAGCATCATCGACTACAACTAGTTGTGCAAGGCGTCGTCAAATATACGGTTGAGATGCGTGATTCATCGGGCAAGCTGCTAAAGATTTTTGCTGCAAATGAAGCCACTTTTGATGATATCATGCACAAGCTCTGGGGTAAATTCAGCTGCCATATGAAAAGCCCGGCCGTGAAAAAGGATGATACTTGGTCCCTTGCAAGCCCAACGGAGTCAGCGTGGAATAAGGTGATGCAATTCAAGGTGAATGGACGTATCATCTCGACAACAAAGTCTGAAGAAGCATGGAACCAGTAGACGTCGATCCAGTTCCCGATCGTCTTTAACGACTTATGATAATTACGAGCGAGCTATTACGCGAATATCCGAGGCAATAAAAGCCATAGAGGCCGTGAAACACAGTGTTGGGTGGGCATGCTGGCTTGTCACTGCTTCCTCCATCCTGGCGCCAATTAAGAGAGCCTCACACGCCAACCCGAAGTCCATTCGGGGTTGTACCTCCCAACTCAAGTTTGGTACGTACTTGGGCGATAAGCGTTCACCCGCCTCGTCTCAACTGGTGCGCGTGCCCGGATTCGAACCGAGGATATCACCGAGTTTGTATATTCGAATTGGTCTTAAAGGGTGCTGAGAGCTACTAACTTACTGATTCTGGAATTATGGCTGGAAAGGAGAGCACACGCGAAGATGGAGGACGCGGTCGTGAGAGCGAGGTAGCTGAGCGACACTCGCGTCGAACTCGAGGGATGGAGCCAGAAGAACAGAAGCCTCTCGATGGCGTTGAGAAAGAGGCTCAAGTTCGGAACGCTGCGAAGCGCAAGGCTGCTAAGTCGAAGAAGAAGAAGAAGGCAGAGTCGAAAGCTGCTCAAGATCAACCCGACTCGGAGGACGTTGTTCAGGATGCGCACCAAGCTTCCCTGAATGGCACCCCCATGGACGGTCCGAAGGAGAGTGAGCCGGCTGGCTCTTGAGATAACTCAAACTCGGAAGTGGGTGTTGAGTACTTGGGCACGTTCACCCCGAGCGTGTCCGCCCAGGCGTCTGAGGGAAGCGCCGTCAAGTTTGAGTCCCCTGCTGAAGGTGCACCTGCGAAGTTGCCCGAGCCGGTCAGGGAGGTGATCAATATGGATGAGGAACCGGAGTATAACGCGATCCCGAAGGAAACCCCCACGATTAAGAAGGAAGGCCCGTTGTCGACAGTCAAGGAAGCTTCTGACGCCCCGAGTGAGGCTCCGCGTCCACAACTCGAAACGTCTGCCCCGTCAAATGCGCAAGCTGAACCGTCAAATTCTACGACAGCGCTCGAGACCGCGTCGTCGAGTACATCCCGAATGGAGATGGACTTGATCGGAGACGAGGAATCGGAAGCGCTCGACGGCCAGTTGAGCGTGTCCCAGGCGGAGTTGTGCCTGGCAGACCAAGTTCGTCGCTGGGAACAAGTTTCGCTCGAGATCGTGATCGCGCCGGCAGTCGAGTACTTCTGACCACAACCGCTCCCAGATTTCCAAGCGTGGTATGCGGCCGTCAAGACAACGTCCGAGTATATTACATCCCGGATGTCGATGGCCGCCCAAGCTGAAGCGTGGATTTCGGAGTGGGGTTTAGCTCGCCTAGGGCCGAACGTGGTCCAGAATCTCGAAGTCATCACGGTTCCTGTCACGTCGTTGCCTCCGAACGCGAGTGTGGTGTTGCTGCAGACGATGTTCTTTGAGGCTGGTTTCAGGTTTCGCAACCTGGTCTTCAAGTGGCCCACGACCCTAGACATGAAGCCTGAAGACCGCGAAGGTGATCTATCGATGTCGGGTTACGAGGCTGGACTACTTGGCAACGAGTATACCCTAGGACTGCAAAGAGCTGACGTCCGAATGACAAGCGGCAGCGCTGCGAGTTCATCACTCGCTTCGTCGATCGGGGAACCTGAAGCGAAGCTCCCCCATCACATACCGCCGAGGCAGTCTTCAATTCCCGTCGATAAGTTCACTGATGTCGTTCCAGTCGTCCGCTCAAGATCGCCAGACCGCGTCCGCCCCGAGCGATGTGTCCATTGCTCGAAGTGCATCGCCGATGCCAAGCTCAGGCTATGGTTCAAGTGTTCGGGACTGCCCATGGTGGATCCGAAGAGTCGAACTTCAGCATCAAGTCCGAGAGGTCTTCCGGGCGTGGATCATCATCTTCATCATCGGTGTGGTCGACAGGAGGCGTAGCGTCAACTCACATGCCGTACTCTGCTGGTCCGCCCGGAGGAGTGGTTATTGCCGCTCGAGGAGGTACAGGCCAAGCTGCAGGATTCGCGGGTGTACAGGTTACGGAGATGACACTTCCAGCGCCACCAGTGCCAGTCGACCAGGACGATGTCGCTATGTCGGCGTCGGGTCGGACTAGTATTCGGAGTGAGAGCCGGTCGAGGAGGCACCGGCGATCTAGGATGTCGAGTCCAAGCGAATCCTGAGTGATTCGGAATCCAGAGATGGAGAGCGGAAGCGTCGGAGCTCTAAGCGCTCGACTCGCTCGTCCAAGCGCTCGCCCAAGTCGAAGAGATCCCCAAGCCGATCGATCAAGTCGGAACGGACGAGCCGCTCAGGAGGATCAGCGCGTTCGGCGATGTCTGCAGCTTCTCAGGTTGCACTTAATGCGATGAGGTCGACGCAAGACATGTTGTCCCGAATGGAATCCAAGCAGGATGCCGCCGGTGCTCGCCATGCCCAACTAAGCCAGCGAGTGCACCAATCATTCCAAACGATCCAGACGCTGGCAGCACGAGCCGCCTCACAAGAAGAGCGCCTTACTCGGGAAGTTGCACGTCGAACAAGTCGGAACGACAGTTCTTAGAAGCCGTCTGCCCAAGCTTATGTTGCTCAAGGATATGTGCCGCCTGAAGCCGTTGAGGTTGCGCGCGCTGAAGCGGCGCACCAAGCACTGGACAACGCGAAGGCTGAATTCGAGGGGCGCTGGCAACGGCGCGAAGCGAAGGCCGAAGGCGAGAAGTTGTCTTGGGCTGCGAACTTGCAGCAGACCCTGAATACACAACTGGACTTCTTCCAGCTGAAGATTCACCTCCCTGGAGGAAGTGCGCAATTGGGACCAGGAGACTATCCGGGACCTGAAGAACGTTCAAGCAACTCGTTCGCGCATCCTACCTGCAACACGTACCCAGGTTCGAGGTGTACCCGCAACTCAAGGTTCTGATCCAGCAACTCAAGTAAAGGCGGAACCCCGGAGTGCGACTTTACACCCACAATCTGGTAACGCAATCAAAGGAAACGCGAACGAGAGACGGGATACTCCGCGTGTAAGCTACCTTCCAGCACCCCAGCTTCATACGACTCTCAAAGGTTTGACTGAGGCTAAGTATGCACGGGAAACTGACGCGCCTAAGGAAGAACAGTCATCCAGGACCGCCAAGACCAGCGGCTCCCGAACGACACCCCAGAAACAAGCGGCGAAGCCAACGGAATACTCTAAGTCCGAGGCCAAGAAGCTGACAAGAAGGAGACGCACAGGAAGCCCACGCGTGGAAATGGAGATCCCTCAGGTCCTAGCTCCAGCGCGGAGTCCAGTGACTATGACTCCAGCTCAAGCGACTAGGAGAGCTCCTCGGATGATATACCTACGGGCGATGCAGCCACGAAGACTACCCAAGACGGCACTACAGTATGGACTTTCAAGCCGTATGTGAACTCGAGCACTCTGGAGACTTTAACGAGAAAGCAGCCTTGGCTGAGCGTCACCGCTGGTGAGAACGTTTCGTAAATATGACCGTCCAGGGTGGATGGACTGATCAGATGAAAGTGTATGAACTCAAGATCAAGATGTCCCCAGCGGTCCGATACTGGCGTGGACAGCTCTCCCAGCATGTTCGCACAGATAGGATGCGGTTGTCCAAGGAGTTCAAGCGCGAGTACCAGAGCGCACAGCAGTAGTGACGAAGCGAGCCGTCTTCATCGTCGTACGAAGGACGCGTTCAATTCGGATCAGCTCTCAAGATAAGGGGTTACACGAGTGGTTACTATTTTTTGGTAAACACAATCGGGTAGTGTACCTTTCCGAAACCTTCGATCGAAGCTTTTGTGTGTGTCACAGACAGAGCGGTAGTCAAGAAGGTGAAGACATGGTGTTTGGTTTGCCAGGAGGCAACATGTTTGAGCAGCAGTATCTTCGCTGATACTGATGCTTAGGACGTGGGGATGCTTCCATTTTTAATGGTTTGTCTGAATCCTTCATGCAGTAGCAAAATATGTTTGTATACGATGATATTAACAAAATGAAATATTGGCTTCCCCCGACAAACGGCACTTTTCTGTCTGAATTCCTCGGACTTCCCCTGTTAAAAACAAATAAATTACCTTTGCTATCGTACCCGCCCTTGAAATCTTGAGGTCGATTGATCGCGATCAAGTTCCATCCATGGCTCCACAACAAAATGGGAATCCTCGAACGCGGCGAAACCCGTAAGCAATATATTCCCAAGCTTCAGACGTTTGTGGCAACTTGATGTATGTAGATTGCAATCCTGCTTAGTCACGGACGATATCATTTACATTTACAATACAACAAGCTTTAGACACTCCAAATGCTTGCGCAGTTTCCCTACGACGACCGCTAGAACCTAAATGGAACAGTGTACAACTCTTTCAAAACTGTATTTTTAAGGTTTCACCGGGAAGTAACCACGAAGCATATAACATAGTTTGCGGAGCGTCACCTGTGAGCAGCGGAGGTGACGGCAAAACCAAGCGTTGTAGCACTCATTATATAGCATAGATTCAAATGCAACCGACGCCCCAAAGATGAACCCATTTATGGGAACATTTCTGTACAGCATAACCCACAATCCAGCGGAATGCATGCAGCGACTGTTTGAACGGCTAGTACGACAAGCGG
Source organism: Phytophthora sp. ST_20190627 (assembly GCA_014706145.1). Classification (NCBI taxonomy): domain Eukaryota; phylum Oomycota; class Peronosporomycetes; order Peronosporales; family Peronosporaceae; genus Phytophthora; species Phytophthora sp. ST_20190627. The sequence goes on from JACBOU010000061.1 coordinate 20,604, forward strand.
AGGCGGAGTGGGCATCGTCAAAAGCGCGGTGATTGCAAAGCGCAATTGTTTGCTGGGAGACAGGCAGCACCGCACGCAGAACTCGGGAACTCGGCCATTCCCCGAGTTCTCGTTCGTAGCCAAATTTCTCCCCGAACCTTCTTTCAGTGGACCAATCACAGGCCCCTTTAGACCTAGACCTACATTGAACACCAGACCGAGAACGAGCACCAGCCAGCGCGACAAGTCCCTTAGGGGCACCTACCGTTGGCAGTATGCCGTATCCGCGTAGCACGTCATGAACCGCTTCGTGCCCCATTTGTGGGGCTTGTTCTTAATGTATTGTCTGGTAACGTTGCGGAGGCTTCTTGACGCGATCATCGTTTCATCAAACGGCAGCCATGGCGGCACGTCGTAGCCAGCTGCGAATGATTCCTGGAAGGTGTCGACAACCGACCGCACCTTCCAAGTGCGGTCCGTTTCTGCCCTGGCATCCGAGTTGTCTGTGAAGTCTAGGTTCTGTATAACTCGCCCAAATCGTGCCTTTGACATGAAGAGGCCGAGGTCCCCTTCAGCACGACACCCACCGAAGGTTTTGCGCAATGATCGGCAAAGCGCACCTTGTAAGGGCACAGCATCCTTGCCAGCAATATGCAAGTCCACAATCTTTTCGGGCCGGATCTTCTTGTGTCGCTTCGTTTCCTGCTGCAGCACCTCCGCCCGAGTGACATCGCCACCTTGCTCCACCTTCTTTGCGTGCATCCGATTGACGCTCTCATTTAGTGCTGGTTGTAGTATCGGTTATTTTCTGAGGCAATCCGAAGCTACAGCCTTTTGGACATGAAGATGAAGAAGAACTGTAACGGTGACTCAGCCTTTTCAAGCGCAGCATCCGTCGGCCCATACTCCCCCGCAAACAGCCCGGGATACACTCCATTTCTCACAGGATGCGTCGACGAATCTAGAAGCATTTGCAACCACAGTCAGATGAGAACATGTTGTATATAACACATGGAAACAAGTAGCTAGACGTATCATCGTTCCAACAATCCATTCGCATCTTCTTCAGCGCAATCTCGTCCTGCGCAAGCACTTCCATCTCGTCGCGTGTCAGCGTGTCCCAGTAGCCTATCGTCTCATCCCAGTCACCGATCACTCTCTTCTTGGATGCTTCAAGTTGCTCGGGCATCAGCATACGCTTCGCTCGGTTCTTCTCCCGTGCGAGTAGCGCTGCACCAGTCCCCGTACGTCGCTGTCACGCTCTTTAGAATCGTTAGCAGCGTCTTCATCGCCATTCTCTCGCGTCAATGTCTGTCACTGATAAGTCTTCTGTCAGGTCTGACTCGGTGTACCAATCTTACGAGTCGTCGCCCACCCGTCGAGGTCCGAATTTAGTGCACCATCATCAGCCAACTGAACTACCGTCAACAGCCCATAGCGAGAGCCCCGGGACGGAAGGACCCAAACTAAACATCATATCAGAGCAATAACGTAACAGGAGTTAGTGTACAACAAGCCTTTGAGGAACGTGTTTTATATACACCGTATCATCAGTTCGTACCTGTCGTTTGACGCCGGCGGTTCAGACGGTTCACGATGCGAATTATCTGCAGCACTTGGCCTCCAATAGCAGCACGTATAATACTGCATCGCTAGATAGAGTGCATGTTGTATACGTTGGATAAGAAAAAACATACCGTGTCGGCGAGTTGTGCGCCACGTCGACCGAGGCCGTCGAACTTACGCTCTCGTCGTCTGTATCTCCAGCAATCTCGTCCGCTACGTGCTGACCCGACTTCTTCTGCTTCTTCGTAGGAGTCAACTAGCGCCCCGCTCTCTCGAGCTCTTCAGGTAAGCGAGTGCTTGTCGATGCGCTTCAGCTCCTTTCTTCTCCTCTCGCGCGACCCGCGCGCTCGTTCTTTCTCCTTCGCCACAGAACGCTTGTGTAGCAATGGTGTTTGCAAGCGCCACTACCCTCGCTGCTTTGTCTTTCTACTCCTCACAGGCTATTTCTTGCTGTCGCTCCTTCGTGATCTTGTTCTTGCCAGCCGCACGTCTGGCTTTCTTTTCTTTTTTTTTGCAGCAGCCATGGCAGCTAGTTTCTCAGTCCCGCGGCGCTGTACATTCTCAATGTAGGACGCCAGCTTGCCCGTCGGTGGTCGTAGGACAGGAGTAGGGGTACGCGCTGGCCCCGCCGGTCCGGTAGGCGACGCTGTACTCGCGCCGCGTTCTTCAAAGTCCGCAACCTCTTCGCGTTCTCCGGCCAGATACGAGCTGTGCTCATTCAGCAGCCGCTTACCTTCCACACTCCTGTTGTTCAACTTCATGAGGAAGGCTTCAGCTTCCTTGCGTGTTTGTCGTCCGGGCGCTATCTTGCTGCTTGCGTGGTGTTTACTCCAATGAGTGTAACGGGGGAAAATTCGCAGCCACCAATCGAGCAGCTTATCCTTCATTCCCAACGGGCTTTCCTCGTACTTTTCGTTTGTTTTTTTGCTAACATTTTCGCCTATATCTGTGCATTTCACGTATAAAAAGACGAGGTGACATTTTTCATAACATGTTGTAATATACAACGTGTGAGTGTGTGTGTGTGTGTGTGTAGGAGAGGGAGGGGGGGGATTAACGTGTTTCCGATCATATATGACAGTATCACATCGATATCTAGACACAGTTAGCTAACCTGTCATAATATATAGTCTGAAGACAACGAAAAACACACACATTATGTTGCTTGTAGCGCCAGCACGGGTAACATTAAAACTCGTTCACCTGGGGATATTGCGCGAACGCGATAGAGTCATATGCCCGTGAGTAGTCAAAATAACTACGGCAATTTTGTAAAAACGAATAACCCAACAGACTGAAAAACTACGGCTGCGAAGCAGACGCAGGATATGTGTTGAGGTGTCCACCAAACCGAGAAAGAACGATCGACCAAAATTATTCTAATAGTTTAGAGCCTATGCGTGTGCAAACAGCAAATGTCGTTATTTTGGGGAGCATACGAAAGGCGAATAAATGTGTAAATCTACAGCTTCCCTATGAGAAAAATTGGATTAGTAGCTCTGCGATATGGCTAATATGAAACGGATGAGGACGTCCCGCTTGCAGGGAAAGCTGTGTAGCCATGTCCACTTCAACAATATGTTTTGCACACAAAATGCCTTTTATATCGAATAGGGTGTTTTCCGACACTGAACCTATCACTTTGAATATTGCGATTTCCGTCCAATTTACCCTTTCTGACCCACTGGCCGAACCCCACATCAAATCCACTCACTGCGCTGATTGGCCAAAATAGCTCCTACGTCAAGCTGCAACATACCCTGCCCTCGCTTGCCACCTCGCGGTGCTGCAGACCAGCTTAGTGAGTCTAGCACAACGATAACCACGCCAGTCTCGTTACATTAATGTTGTTGTGTGTGATGTTGGTCAGGAAGCTCCTCCTTGTGATACATCCTCGTGGGTTCGAACCACCAGACTTGGGATTTTAGTGCCACCGAGTTATTAGTATACGTGAGTTGAAATACAAAAGTGCAAGAACTTCCAGGGCCTACGGGTCCTTAGAGTCCTGAATGTTAGAAGAGAGGTCACTAACTAAGACCTTTCCCCGGAGATAACCAAAATCAATACATAGAGTTTGTTAAATACAATATGCAGTCTGTCAAAGCGGTTAGCAGTCCCAAAAACAGGTCAATTCGGGATGCCCTACGCGCACCACTCCTGAACAAGTCAGGAGAAACAATACAAATACCTTCCGGTACCCACTGCAATCAACAATAGGTCTCAGGGGCGGGCGCTTACCAACCTCCCAAAACCAGGTTAGGGGATATGAAATGTAGGTGGCCACTCGGAGTGTCCACAGGCAACTTAGAAAATGACATAACTGGATCAACTCGAACGTCGGACTCGGTCCCCAAGCTAACTTGGACTGTAACTTACGAGAGCTTTCGTGTAGTCCGTGCACACAGCCTTGGTCGATCTTGATGTGCTGGGGGCCCTCCTAGGTGGTCTTCCTAGTCACGGGCCTTCTTCCGCGAGATACACTTTTAGAAAACAACACTTGCGCTTCCCAATGCAAAACAAACTCTGTTCTTCAAATTACTTGGGTATCTTTGGTTCTTCTTTCTTCAACTATTTTGATCTTGGTCTCTCTCCGGGATCTTTGGCGGTCTCCCTTTGCTCTTGACCTTCACAAATTCTGTATAACTTGATCTTTGTATGCTTGAGCGTCGAGCCGCACTTGGCATCCGGAACCACTCATCATGAATGACGTTTCGGTACTTTGGATCTGCTGCACTTGTACAACTCTTCAGCTTGATCTGACTTGACGCTTTAGTATGCTTTCAACTTGGCACGTCTTGGCTCTGCTTGAGTGTCGACAGCTCTGGCTCGACCTCCTTCACTTCGTCGACTGCTTGACTCTCTTCTACACTTGGCCATTCAGGTAGCTCGTTCATTCGGGTTGCTTGTCTTCGGTCATTCAGGATGTACCGCATTCATTCAGGTTGTCCGTCGGTTGATGTCCTCGAACGTGTCTTGAACTCCCATCAACTCGGGATCTTCACTTGGAAACTTGTACTTACAGACATCTTGAACAACTTATCGGGTTCTTCATCTTGAGTGTTACTTGAAACTCTTGGGGGTAGTCGCGATCTTGAGATCTTGGGTGGTTACTTCTTAGTAGCTGCTTGGTATCTTGGTATTTTAGGTAGCTGGGTTGATGCTCGATTCCGTAAAGGTGGGCTGCTTCTCGGGATGCGTTCACCGAGGGCATTTCTCTCCCTTCCTGGGTACCGTACCCACCGTCAAGGAGTCGGCGGCTGGACTGGGCGCGTGTCTTGCATCCTGAATTAAGGCCTCGTTCATGATGTACGCCTCCAAACCTGTGAGCCTCTCCGTAAGCGGGCATCATCTTCTTCGACCATCACACAAACAGCACGCTCGAGTGTCCCACTTGTAACCCATCTTGAAACGCATCTTGCATCAGCCACCTTGGATGTTCTACATCCGGGCAGCTGCGGGAGGCAACTGAAAATTTTAAGTTGCCTCGTGTCACATGTCGTAGCACAAACCAACTTGTCGGTTCCTTACACGATGTAAATAGCTTCCACCTCTTTATCGTGGAAAATAATGAATCTGGCGTTCTGCCCCTGGTCACCTGTTACCACTTTACAACCTCTGATCATCTGTCATCCACCCTAGCTACCTGTTTCATATCAACAGAAAATTGCACTGCATATCTGTTGATATGAAAAACTGTTGTCGCCCGCATCGGCCTACCTTTCAGGGCCATTTTCTGCTCTGCATCCTGCATGCTGACCGGGGACACGACTGGCTGTGGATTCTACGGATCCTCTGCCTACACGCTGGTGACATTCGGTAAATTGTATTAGCCACAAAGCGAGAAGTAGCATAATCTCGTGTATGTTTAGAAAGGATAATACCGTTTTATTGAGCAATTTTATTCAGTGAAACGCCCTAAAAACTACAAGATATACGCGGTCTCGTGTATGTTTTAACCAGGAGTAAAAATGCAAATGCTCTTCGCACAGGTGAAATGTGTGCAAACTTGAAGATACAATATATCTTGATAATGCCTCGATGGTTCTGCTTATCTACTGTAGACGACATATAAGACCCAACATAGACAAACTTTCCCAGGATCTTACCTGTGCAGTGCGCATAGCTACAAACGTTTTACCTGCAGCTTGAAAATGCTTACTTTCACTTTCACCGACCAGCTAAGCAAATCGAACGTACTCAATCTGAGCAAGTAACAGCTCAGCAGCGATGGCAACAGGTGGGTAGGGACCACAGGCACCCAACAGGCGAACAGTGCTAGAACGACAGATAATAATTATCACACCTTTATCCTGCGTAGATTTAATCTCTTTTCGCTTCTTTGCAATAGTTCGACCTCAATAGCCTCGATACACTCGCTGATTGGTACCAGCTCGTCGATGTCGATTGCGTTGGTACTTGAATACTTGACGAGCAGCTCAACCTCGATACTGTCGTTGAAATAAGATAACAGCCATGACCCTTCATCATGTCGACAAAACTTACCCACCGATGGAATCGGTGGCCTTCTCATTTTGGATAATCGTTGCGAGGTTGTCACGAAGTTTCTGCTGTTCAACGGTGAAAGCGGCTTAGCGGTGGAACACACGATTCACCATTCTCGACTGACCCTTCAGCAAATATTTTTTTGCGATCTTGTTTGCGTTTTGCAAGCATGTTGATCAATTTACGAAATTATGTCTGCTCTTTTTATCGTATAGCAAAGCGCCCAAACTTTCTCGCTCCACGCGGCCTTCGTTATTACTGAGCGTAATGCAACTTCAGAATTATGAATTTCAAGAACAAGAAGTTGACCTTCTGTCGGTCTTTTTTCCTACCACAAAGGATTTTCATTACTCCATAACGTGAGAAGGCATTTGTTTCATAGCAGCAGCACGCTGTGTGGCTTCTTCTTTTCGAGCTATTTGGAAAAGTTTCTACAGTGTTTTTTTCCTTCAATATCATGCTTTTACAAATTTACTTCTTTGCCTTTGATGACGCCCCGATTCCGTTCCAGTGGTTTTTCGTCTTAATTTCTCGCTCTCGAATATGCGCCGAAAGTTTCTCCCGAGCTTTTAGCTTTGTTTGTTGAGAGCGCCTCCGTGCTCGATACGCACGTCGGATCCGAAACACATACCGGTCTTATCTCTTCCATCTGCTGGTGCCAAGAAGTATAACTGCGATGTCGTGTTTTTCTACAGTCTTCCGAAATGTGCTTCGAATCGACAAGAACCGAGACACGTTCTTTTGAAGTTAAAGATGCAGTGACATCTTCATCAACACGTCGTACCATTGGATGTTGTGTTATGACGGAGATTTACTGGTCCACATACATGTACTTCCAAACGTTGTTAACCTTAATTTTCGTCCAGACGCGTTGAAGCTCTTGTTCTCTGATTCTCAAACAGACGAATCGGTACTCGAAACCGGATATTAGAATTTGTATCAAGTTACAAATGTAACCCTGTCGTAGATCATAATATTCAATATCATGGGATGTAGACTCGATGAGTGGCCACGCGTCACTCGGCTGTGGCTGGTTGGGTTTGGATCTCGGTTTGAGATTCGCAGCGCCCCGCGATTACGGTGTCCCTATTCTATTCCCATACTCTAAATTTGTTATAGAATTGTTCTGCTCTATTTTTATCGACTCAATTTTCTGGTTAACGTTACGTATCGTTCTCTCTTGTTCTGCATACAAATCCATCCGCTTGTCGACTTTGAAGTCCCTGTGTGTTGGTATCTCAAAGTCGGATTGAACCTGACAAAGACTCTCCATCATCATTGAACCTGGGCAAGGATATCCTCGAACTTCACCAAACAATTGAAACAATGCCGTAAAACAACTTCAGCTGAGACTCTGAAGTCGACTAACAATCGGTTCACAGCCAATATACTAGCAACATGGGAGCTGAAAATTGATCGTAACGACGACGCCGTGAAAAGTCAAAGACATGTTGCATAAAATTTCCGTCAGCTGCGCTGGACATGAAAACTTGTGTTGTCCCGTCTGGAATCAACGACGACTGTAGCACAATTTTATTTGCTGCAATATGCTTCTTGGATCCACTAGCTCTCGACGAGTGAGCTTGTTTCTCTTTGGAAGCGAGATCAAGATTGAATTCCTATTGTAAGTGACTTCGACACAAATAGGAAAATAAGTAATGTGTCTTCAGCAAGAATTAATCTTGCGAACTGTCTAAACCATTCGCATTCTTACTAATACTACGTCATATTTACTTGCCTACCGTAGCTGGCAATTGATATACTGGATTTTATCAAGATAGGGTAGTAGCATTTTCTTCTGCTCTAAACTTCCACGTTGATCTACAGTTTTAACACATACAATTCAAGCTAGCAATTTAGCAACAACGCGTACTTGAGCTAGAGTTTGTACCGCTAAAGCCGCAGACACATACGGCTAACAGAACCCCTCGGAATAATTCGGATGTGTTTAGCAAACACATTCAGGATACTACAGCAACCATTAGCTGAGACGGCATTCAGAGGCTCCAAGCCGCTGCCTGATCTCTCTACATGCAGAACAGAGACTTCTTAGTCGTTGAATTACGCCAGGCTACCTGAAATGTGTGTCGGTATCCTAAAAATCAAGGACATTCTCAACATTATCAAACGTGATCTGAATAATTTACAACTCCACAGTCCAAGATGCCGGTGTTAGAGATCGATACATGACCTGTGTTACCGATGCTAAAAATTCCGGTTAGAGGAACAGACGAAAGAAGTTAAATAGCAATGCTGTCATCACTACCTTGGTCTGCGAAGTATCCACTTGAAGCATTACCTATAAGGGAACCATTTGGCAAAACCGTTGACGAATGCCTCGTGTAATTACGTCCGCAGTAGCAACGTCACCACCGTATACCAACCCACCAATCATGCTCGTAATTAATTCAACCCGCCTGAACAACAAACGCTCGCAGCTAAATCTTACCATAGAACAGCAACCAGTAGCAGCTGCTAAGAGTCATAAGCCCATACGCATCAACGAGTTGGAGCTGCTACCCGCAACTCACGGACCTTTGGTGTAAACATTGTCATCCGCCAGAATCGCACCTCGTCGTGCTGTGTCAGAAGCCACCACCCAATTACACGATGAGACCGACCAGTGGTTTGTGGATGCTGGTCACTACAACACCAGGAACGATATTTGGGGCTTTACACGCTTCGCGACTTGAGGGAAGCCGCGCGATTCGTACCACCTTGTCTAACTGAAATCTTTCACAACCAAGCGGTTATTGTCCCGAGAAAAACCGAAACAAAAATATTTTCTACGTGGTATCATACAATTAAAATTCGCGTTTGTTTGGACTAAGTAAAAATCGATATCCGCGCACTATTGCAAAACACCACATTAGCCAGTCAACACGACGAGGTGAGTTTATGGCAAGTGCATACATAAGCTAGGGGCCTGTATCTGGCGCGCCGAGTGTTACACGACTGTTCGGGTAGGTACAGACAACGTACTGATAGCGGCGGTCGGCTCTGGTTCATCGCTTTGAAACGCTGCAGCAAGTAGGCGCCGATGCCGACTGTGATACTTGAGACCGTGACGCATTAACTATCGACTGTGCTCTTATGCTGCCAAGCTCATTTAAATATTTTTGTCCAATAGAAAACGACAAAAAAATTATCATCTGCCAAACACAAAAGGTGCCTCCACCGGATATCACGTAAAATTGCTCTATAATCGTAAGTTGGCCTCTACCGCCTCTACTGGATTACGTTGCAATCCACCACATCATTAATGCAGCCTTCATCTTTCAATATTATCCCTATGATAATTCTATTTATTCACCTATATTACAATCATACACTACTACAACTACAAACTACTGCCTCCAAATATTATATAATTACATTATCTATAATCACACACTTCTACAACCGTATACTCCTACTTCCTATTACTACAATCACATATCTATACTACTACACACTCCTCCTCCTACTGCTACGACTACACCTACTTCAACCATACACTACTCCAACCACATTATCTACGAACACATACTTATATAACCACACACTACTTCACCAACACACTTTTTTCTTACCTTAACTCTCTTTTCCCAACAAACTCCCAATTCATCTTTATTTCTCCCCCCTCCCCCAATTGTCTTACTTCCAAACAAACACCACTATATCCTTCACATTTATACAACACACTCCCCACTCTCAATCACACCTCACTCCTTCATACTTTACATTTCCACTGTCTCTTTTCTTCCACGCAACATTTCCAACAAACTTCCAACTCCCACAATATTACTTCTAAATCTCTTACATTAATCAATTAATCTCTCTCTTCCGCACACTGATAATGCTACGTCTACACACCACCAAATTCATCACATCATTTTCCCAAAATCACTGTCTCCCCCCACAATTTATATCCTACACCTCTTACCTCGCAAATTCTTTCTTCCACTTTTTGTTACTCCATCATACACTACGACTTCCACACACGTCTTATCCTTACATTTTTACTCCAACACACTCCCTACTGCCATCTTATCACCAAACTTTCACGTAGATACTCCTTTCTTTCGAATACCATAACTACACCACTTATATATTTATTAAATGATCTAACGTACTATCCACTTTAATACACACCTTACTCCTTCACATTCATTTATCCTATATACACCTCGCTTAGATACAATATTTTCAATTTCACTCTCAACTCCCACACAACTACTTTGTAAATCTATTACCTTACTCCAACAATCTCCTCCTTCCATACGATAGCATTACCACTATTACAAACTGCTAACTTCGTCGCACGCCCTATTTCGCAATTCCCACAATCCTTTTCTAACTCACAATTAATTTCTCCCACACGCCCTACTTCACACATTCCGATATTCACATATTCCTACTGCACACATCTTCATTTCAAATATGTTTTTCTCTATCGAATACTAATACTTCCACACACTTCTTTCCTTTACACTCTTTGATAACTCACGCCGTATTTCCTTGTTTTAATTTTACTCTCGTATACACTCCTTATTTCCAAACACTCCTCACTACAACATCCTCTTTTATCCAGCATACTCCCCATTCTTACATACAAACGTCACTCATTCATACTCCTTATTCCCAAACAATCCTCCCTTTCACACAACGTTCCCCACCCAACTCTCTACCCCGATACTATTTGTTCTGACTTCCCACCGTACTTCAACAGCATCCGTCTTCCACATGCTCATACTACTAAATCTACATCCACTACACCCCGTACTTCTTCATAACCCTTTCCTCCCCACATATGTTTACGACACATACATTCCTAAACATTCCTCCTTTACACATTCCTTCTTCTCCACAACATAACTACTACTGCTTCACTATTTACACCAGCACACTATATTGTTAAGAGTCCTCTTGATTGGACAAAATTATAGCCAATAGGAAAACCAAGCCGTCTTAATTTATAAGCACTTACTAAGTAGCACAAACACTTGCCGAGAGATGTTATTGGAGAGGAGGACGAGTGGCCTAGAGCCCGATTTGGTTGCCCTCCTCACTTCAAAACGGACGGCTTAAAACTACAGCCTAACATTTCAGATACGTACTAAGACGTAAGCACATGGTGAAAGGACACATTAGGAGTGGCCAAATCCTGGAACTGGAAAAGTTCACTGGGGAGGACTACACCATGTGGCGAGACAAGGCGCTCACGCACATCGGTACGCTGGATGAAACGTACCAGCATGGGTTGTTGGAAAAGGACCAACGTCGGGCCACGGTTGTCATGATGGACTTCCCAGATGGGACGCCCGAGAAACCCGTCATTTCGGTGGAAGGAGTAATATCGCAAGAGGAGGCAAAGGCTCAGCGCTAGCGCTATCAACACCAGGCCAGGGCTCGGTCAGCGCCGTTGAACCTGTTCAACCAGGCGTTGCCTAACGTCTTCCTGAGCGGACTATCGGACCATGTGTCCAAGATGAACCCGTGCGACATACGGAAGGAACTTAAGCAGAAGTGTGGGCTCGGTGATGCAGGGGGCGTAATCGAGCTACGCCACCAGTGGGAGCGGTTGACGTCGGCAAACTGGAGCAACTTGGGTGCCCTATTCGCCCAGTTAAAGAAGCTTCGCAACGACATCAACCGGAAGATGAGAGGTCTGGTAGATAAGGACATGGTGACGGAGGCATGGCTATGCACGGAGGTGCTGTCATCCCTTCCGAGTGAGTTATAGGGAAGCTTCATCAGCATGACGGAGGAGTGGTTTACGATTGAGAATGTTGAAGTGAGCCTTCGTCGGGTGTTGGGTGATCGTTCGAGGAAGGAGGTCAGTATGAAAAATGAGAAGAGACGCCCCATGGCAATCAACGTGGCGAAAACGTTTACGAGGAAAAAGCGACGCCAAGAAAATTCCGATGGACCGCCGTCGAATGAGTGCTTCTATTGCTTCGAAAAGAACACTCACTGGAAGAAGCAATGCCCGGTGCTGGCTGCGGATCGTGATCCAAGGAGACCCGGTGATAAGCTTCTCCGGGTGGAGTGCACCTGTTGCCCAGAAAAAGAAACGGGTGATAACAGTCAAGAAAGGAGTCAAGGCGACTACCGAGAAGGCGATAGGTAACCAAGTCGAAGAAAGGACTCCGGCGGAAGCTGCGGCGTTCGACCGCCAGCTGCAAGAGGTGATTGAGGATGCGGATCAATTTGAGTTCAAGGACCGTCCCAGCGAGTGATGGAAACGACGATGAGGCACCTATGCACTCAATGGACGTCGATTCTGAGGTACGGAGAAGATTTCCTGGATATTTATCTATGTTAAAGCAGTTAACTTTGACTGACAATCTATGGGTGGTTGATACAGGAGCTGGGCATGCAATAAGCTCGGATAGAAGGTGGTTCAGCCAGCTTGGCAAAGGACGAACGCACACATTTGAGTATGGTAACGGGGGTACCTCATTTAACCAAGCTACAAGGAACAGTGAGATTTAGTATTCTCAAGCCAAAGGGGTACTACAGTGATATCTCAACACACAATGTTGCCTTTGATAAAGAGCGCGGTAGTGACTTGCTCAGTGCATATTACTTAGCCACACAAGGATATCATCATATTCAGGCAAAAACTGGGGAGTACTTATATTTCTTGGAAAGTAAGAACCGATCCATATTTGCTGCTTTACCAATAGACGAGGTATATTATCTTCCAAGCAGACAGGTGAACTGCAACTCCAAAGTACTATCCGTTGGCAGCAAATTGAATGTTCACAAAACGTTGAAGGAATGACACCTGAGACTGGGTCATGTTGGGAAAGGACGACTAATGAATATCCTGTCCGGAAGTGCTGTCAAAGACGCGCCACAGTTGCCACGAAGGGAAATGGAAAATGTACCCTTCTTTTGTCGCACATGTGAATTGGCAAAATCACGACGAATGTCGTGTAGGAACATGATGGACCAAAAGGCATCTGAGCCGTTGCACACTCTGTACATGGACTCACTAGGAAAAATTAGGCCACTAGGTCTGTATACTTCGACGGGGCCCAGGTATGCTATGGCTGTAGTCGATGATGCTACGGCCAATAAATGGTACTTTGTGATGAAATCACTCAAAGAGATCAAGGCCGTGATAACAAACCTCATTAGGCTATTGGAGGAACAACTTTCATACACAGTAAAACGAATAAGGACAGATGGAGGTACTGAATTTGTCAACGGTATTTTGAAAGAGTCCTGCAAAAAAGAATGGACTTGTATACCAGAAGTCCAATGCGGAGTCTCAAGAAGAAAATGCGTCTGCTGAGCGAGCACACCAGACAATAATGGGCAAAGTGAGGTGCGCATTGATAGGCTCTGGCATGGCAGCAAAATGGTGGCCGGAGGCCCTAAAGTAGATGACGGCAGTGGCAAATAGGATACCCACAGCCAGACGCAAAGGAAGTGCCCATATGAGGCATTATATGGGACAAAACCAACGGGAATAGAGCTCAGAATTTGGGGCAGTACTTGTTACGCACATGTACTAAAGTCCAAACGAGCCAATCCGAAGCTGAGTGAGCGGGCAATTGAGTGCAAACTCCTGGGCCATTCCGACAGCTATAAAGGATATCGACTTCTCGATATTAAAGGAAATAGGTACCTCATTGTTCGTGATGTCATATTTGGTCCAACATATACCGATGGTCTGATCTCACTGTGATTTCCAACAGGAGAAATTGAGGTAAACAAGGAAAGTGTCCTTGACATTTGTACAATAGGGGAGCGAGAAAGGGAAATAAACCCAGATATGCCTGAAAAGCGACAAAGGGTTGCAAATGAGCAAAACGGGGCTGAGGAGAGTGCAAAGTCAGTGGGAGCCGTTTCACAACAAGTGTCTGTACCCCCTATTCCACGGAGCTGTCGCAAGAGGACACCCAATTCCCGCCTCAGAGACTATGTTGTCTCAATTAAAGCTGTCACAACCAACACAAAAATGATACAAATTCCAAGGTCAATAAAGGAAGCAAGACAAGGTCCTAATGCTCAACAGTGGGAGACCGCACTACAGCTTGAATATCAGGCATTAGTTGCAAATGATACGTGGGAAATAGTACCGTTGTCTAAAGGACGCAACATATCAGGGTGGCATTGGGTATTTGACGTGAAGTATAACCCAGATGTGATAGTCGAGATATTTAAAGCAAGGTTAGTTGTACGTGGAAATACACAAACACACGGTGTTGATTTTAAAGAGATTTTCTCACCGGTGGCGCGATCTGAATCCCTGAGATTACTACACGCAATAATAACTGTAAAAGATCTTCATGTCCACCAAATGGATGTGTCCACGACCTTCCTGAATGGATCGCTATTTGAGGATATTTACATGTAACAACCAGACGGGTTTAGACATGGTGGCGCGTCCAGCATTTTCAAACGAAAGAAAAGTCTGTAAGGACTCAAACAGGCACCGAGTATTTGGTATGCGCTCCTCAATAAGATTTTGGTGAGCATTGGGTTTTGTCGGTGCAAAAATGAGTACGTTTGTACCTTCAACAGTGGGAGGTAAATGGAGTGGCGCATGTAGTACTCATTTGCGTCTATGTGGATGATATTACTATCGCTGCGAGTAGTATGAAACTGATGTAAAAGATGAAGGCCAAATTGGCTTCGAGATTTACTATAAACGTGGGTGATATCCACTATATCTTAAAGATGCAGATTAAGCGGGACCGGGCCAATAAGATTCTTAGTATGTCCCAACACAAATATATTATGGACTTACTACAAAAGTTCGATATAGCGGAGTGCTACTCAGAACCAACTCCACAAGCAAAGAGTGTGGTACTTGAGAAAGAGGATAAATTAAACTCAGAGCAAATAGCAGCTCAACCATTCGATTACAGAGGTTTGGTGGGGTCACAGATGTACCTTGTGCGTGGTACGCGCCCGATATAGCAAATGCTGTCAGAGATAAGTAAGGTTTTTGTCGTGCTATAATAAGAGCCATTATAAGGCTGCTCAGAGAATACTAAAGTATCTGCAAGGAACGTCGACGTACGGTCTCGTATTTGACGGAAAAAGTAAAGAAGTGATATATGAACTGTACACAAGCGCGAGCTTCGCGAATGCTACACTGTCTACAGTAATTAGTCTATGTGCATAATTAGTCTGAGTTCAAGAATAAGCTGGCTAAGACTATTTATTGTGTTAGCAAAATCTTGTAGTTCATAGGTCTGACCAATTCGTATTCAAAATTAGTCTAACCGACCTGGAATAAATGGACCACTGGCACTGTGCCTCCATACGACTACATAATGTCCAATAAGACGGGAATCGTTAAGAGAACGATTCCCGTCTTATTGGACATTATGTTTAGAAAACACCAAAACCCAGGAAGATAACAAATAAATTACCTTTTCTTGAACTACCGCTGCTAACAAACCTGCAAAACCCTGAAACAATAACGTCCCGATAGTTATGACTTCGAGTAGAGTATCGCATTATATGGGAGTACGACGATCTGTGAAGAAATATTGTCAATTCCGTTCAAATTTGCCGACTTCCGTCGATCGACTGCGGAAGGCTAAGCCGCCCACATACAGATCCAAGTCATTAGCGGAAACGCCCCAAACGATTATCCACAGGAAAACAGCTGTCCTTGACCATATGTCAAGACTGGATTCGTACTTAAGAGAGGTTGTATACAAATGAGTATACGCTGTGGAGGTTAGGCGGTGTTTGGCTCGGGCAGTTCAAACGCGCCCCTTCGGAAATTTCGAACAGAACACACAATATTTCATGTAGGAAAAGCATCGAGTCAACTGTTACGAAAAGCTTGATGGTACTTCGAAAAAAATTCTAAATCAATAAATAGCCTAAGTCAGACTAACTACTGTGAGCAAATGTGAAAACAGAACACACAAAATAGTCTCCGTAAGACTAATTACCGTAGGTAGTGTAATGAAAACCGAAAGTCAGTGACTGGGCATGTGAGTATTATGGCGGATCCGTGTATTACTTGGAAAAGTACAAGACAAAATACTGTGTCTTCATACAGCGCAGGCTGAACTAATAGCTGTGAGTGAAGGAGTCAAAGAGAGTGAGGGGCTATGGGTATTATTAGAGGAATTGGGATTCAAGCAAACTCAACCCATAATGTGTTGGTGCGATAATAAGGGGGCAATTAGTATTATTAAAGCCCCGCTCATAATCATAGTTCCACGAAACACATTGATATTAAAGGGCTGTACGCCAGGGAAGTTCATGACGATGGCAGAATAGAGTATCATACTGCAACACAAATGATACACTTCGCGCCACATGAAATCGCGCACCCACGTTGGTGGCAATAACTCGGTCAGTTTTAGAGTTAGGTTGTGCCGTTTCGATGTGTTGCCCGTACTATTGCCCCGAACATATTACATGCGCTAACGGCCGCGATTTGGCAGTGTACGGTAGGTCTCCCATAAAAACAATCGACTTTGGCACCGCGACAGATTAGATGAAGCACCACTAGTATACTGAAATCAAGTATATTGTACCTTAATGATTGCATAAACCGTGCACACATTATGGACTTGATGGAGGTGCTAGCGCAAACGCTGCCACTGTGAGGGCTACAGTACCCCTGAGCTGCACAACGCACATCAGACCGATTCTCCTACTCCTAAGCGTCATGATCAGCTGTGTGTTGGGGCCTATTTGCTACCACGGCGTCACCTACGTGCCTGGAGAAGTAGTTAACCCATATTCCTATAACATTCCATACAATAATGCTCGTAACTACGACACTACAGAATTGGTCTCTGTTTGTCCTAACCTACGATAGCCAGCTCTATATATCTACTGGAATACTACCCATAGTGACTGTAGGGAATATAATAAGGTGCGTTGTGCAGCTGCGTATGGTATTTGTGAAAAGTCGCGACTTGATATAGGATAAGACAGGGCATATGCGATCACTGAAGGGATTGTTAAGATGTGCTTGAACTTTTAGAGGGAGTGTTAAGATTCCGCTTGATTGGACAAAATTATAACCAATAGGAAAAACCAAGTCATCTTACTTTATAAGGGCACTTCCAAAGTAGCACAAACACTTGCAGAGGGATGTTAGTGGAGAGGAGTGGTCTAGAGCCCGCTTTGGTTGTCCTCCTCACTTCAAAACTGACGGCTTAAAATTACAGCCTAACATCTGTATGTGTTACTTTTCCCAAATGTTACTTCAATATACTCCTTACTCCCAAACATTTCTTTATCCAACATTTCCCGCTCATCTCTCACACGTCTTACTCCCGTACACTCGTGAACCCCACACACTCCTCACTTTCCTACAGCTTATATTCCATATATTCGCAACTCTCACGCAACCTCTTCCTCTACCTACCATGTTACTCTGGAGCATTGCAAGTACGTGGTTCTCAGCGTGTATAATCCAGACAATGCATTAGGATTTGTGTAATTCAAAACGAAAATGGGGGTGACGTGGACATAGCTATGCGAAAGTAGCCAGCCAAGCGGGCGCATGACTGCGGGGCGACGTTGCAGAAGAAGCTGGCAAAACACACACGCCAGAAAAAAAGAGCCCAAGAAGAGTGTGAAGAAGGCAGAAACTACCCGTGCTCTGGCGAGAGAGAGAGGTTAGTTCCCGCGACGTTGAGCTGGCAAGGGTTCATGAAACACTCAAGGCCAAGAAGACGGACCTCAAATAAAAGAGTATGTATCTCAAGAAAAACATGAAGGAGGTCAGTAAGCTGAAGAAGAATGCACGTAAAACGAAGACGTCGCAGCAGCGTGATATAATGGCCGCCCACAGGTCCGCCTCACAACAACGTGTTTGATAGTGATCCGAAGCCCAAAAACTCTCATAGCCCAGCGTTGTAGAGATCGTGCACGTTTTTTTTTTTAGCTTGACGTGTGGCGCGAAAATATAGATCAGGTTAGCGTGGTCACAAAAGAGCTTGAATCCGCGCTCACGCCGGAGTAAATGTTTCAAATCTGTACACGCCTCCGCAATTAGGAAGGGACCTTCTCGACAATGTCCCAGTTGAGTTGCGAGTCCTTACCCCCAGTCAGCTCGCTGATAGGACAACATAAAGGACCAATAGTTTGTTGCTATCTCTTGAGAAGAGTTTTGATAGATACGAATATTCACAGCCAAGTGCACACAGTTCTGGCTTAGCTCTAAAAAGCGACTGCGTCGGCATGGCGTCCTTCATTGTCCATGTGGACATAATAGCCAAATCAAAAGTGTCTCTTAAAACATATAATCTGATCGTTTTGTCCTACGAGATAGGACAAAAAAAGAGAGTCTGACTTGGGATCTGGCGTTGACGACTATTTGTAGCGGCTAAAAGTGGTAGCTGCTTTGTCATAAGCGACACTCATCGTTTTGGGGTCCGGAATCCTGTCCATATAAACATTGAATCAATTTTCGTCCTACGGCTGGTTTGATAGGACAAAATGCGTTATGTACGACACATCAAAAACCGTTTTTGGCTTTTTCCCTGGGAAAAACCTGACTCAGGCTAAAGTTTCCCCGTTGCAAAGCACCATGCGATGTTGTTGCTTATCCACTGGAAGCGAACCTCCACCTCCGTAACCACAATACTCCATCCGGTTAACAAGGCGTCTGTCATCACAACGAGGTCAGATGTCGTACTCGGGAACGGAAGCCTTGATCAACACCTTGACGTCGTTGTAGCTGTTCACCTCGGCATCGATCAGCGTCACTGCCACATTCAGCGCGTTCTCGTTGCGCCGACCATTTCTATTCCGCTCCACACTCAGCTTTGCCTGTGGAGGCGCGACAACTCGTGCGTAATCGGGCAAGGAGTCATCGAGCCAGTTGCTCGTGCAGACGAAGTACTGCAATTCTGCCACCGTGGATGGTACAGGAAGCGCAGACAAAGCATAGACGCGTTCGGGGTCGTAACAAATTCGGTTGCCCGAGATTATTTTGCCGCACCACAGTGCCTCCTGTTGGAACAACGAATTCGTGGCGGCATTTAGCTTCAGCCGACGGTCGCGAACGATGATGAAGAACTCCTTCAGTACTTGTAGAATCGCCTCCTCTGTCCTCCGAGTTAACGAAGTTGATAACATCATCTACCCCTACGAGAGCATTGCGCTGCAGCATCGGCGTCAGCGCATCTTGCATTTGCATCTGGAAATAGATTGCTGAATCCACTGCACCTTGGGGTACTCGAGTCGACGTGAGAATTGCGTCCTTCGCCACAAATAACAACAGTTCCTGGCTCTCCACTTCTAGAGAAAAATGCCAGAACCTTTTTATCCTGTCAAACGTGGCGAAGCATATTGCACCACGTACACTGGATGAGACTACAGCCAGGTTAATACCTGGCTGTAGTCACCGTCAGTGTGTTTACCGGTCTATAGTCGATCGTGATGCGGAATTTTATTTGAGAGCCAGGCTTTCGAACATGGACCGAAGCGCATGCTCCTTTGGCTGCATTGTTCTTCCTGATTAAGCCACCCTTCTCCAGCTCTGCGGTATACTCACGTAGAAATGTGCCCCGGAGTGGAACATACTTCCCTGGCTTGCAACGGAATGGCACGGCGGCGTCAGTGAGCGTCACCTCTAGTGGCTCCACTAATGCAGGCGGGTCATCGCCGAGATTCTTGCGAAAAACATCACCATGCTCCTGCACGAATACCCGTAGACGGCCCGCATACTTTGCGTCCATGCTATTGGCCACTGCGACGTTCACCATATGGCCGAGCGTACTATCGCTGCTTTCCACCGTCATTGTAAGCTCATCACCAACAGAAAATTCGTCCTTCTCTTCGTCGAGGAGGCTTGACCCAACGACTTCATCGCATCGTTACCCAACAGCAGCTCTTCGACGTCGCCATCCAGGACCAAGCACTCCACCTCTCTCTCATGTGTACAGGTGCAGCTGGGGTGACCAGCCCAGCGCAACCGTTGCTTCTTCAGAACACCCGACGCATCTGCCATCGGCCAGATAGATGGGAATCGATTGTCCTAATTCACCACATGGAGATCGGAGGAAAGTTTGGCTGGCGATGCCACAACAACTCGAGGAATCATTGTCTGATCGGCTTCACTGTCCGGAATATAGGGTATCTCCACCAAACCGTAGATGCGTAGCGTACCATGTTCGACCTGGAAGCAGCTGACACAGTCTTTGTCCTGCATAGCATTCTTAGCAGCCCTGAGCTCGGGCTGTACATCGTCACACTGCTCCGACGGCGCAGTCAGACACTCATCCAGCCAGTGTGTACCACGGCAGACCAGACAGCCATCACGAGGGGGCTCCACACCATGTGGACCACATTGAACTGAAGGAAAGCCCGACGGTCGTTTTCAGCGACGTTTCTGGTCGGAACGCTCTCAATGGCGCGGAACGCGTCGCTACCTGTGTCCTGAGCCAAACCGATAGCGGGAGCAGATGTAGTAGGCAGTGCCGGTCTCTTCGATGCTGCGCTGGCGGTAAAAGTTGTAGCCTTTGTACTCCATGGTAAAATGGTGATTGCGCCGTATAGAGCAGAGTACAATACGGCGTTCAATCCTAGGTTATACTTGATTGGTTCAGCTGTGATGAAAGCATTAACTTGTTTTTGGTATGCTGGTACATTACCAGTTCTGTGTAAATTATCACAAATTTAGGTCAATTTCGTTGAAACGCCTGTCACTGTCAAATCTGTGAATGTGCCTCCTTCCCGCCAATAGTGCGCCAATTCAGCAGAAATACTACGACCTTTAAAAAAGCAATAGCTTAAAACGAATATTTTCCTTTTTTACCACATATTATTATCTTATACTAATACCAAGTATAATCCGATATGAAACAACAATATTAAAATTGTATTTTTTCATCGAAGTAGTAATCATGGAAATCTGGCACGCTATCTGGTAGCACCCCATGCCTTTAATGGGTGCCGCATATTTGTGAGGAAACGTTCCTAACTTCTGAGTAAGTTTTTGCCAACTCTAACTTCTGAGTGAAGGGCTAATCGCTGAGTTCGCCTCGAGTCGATATGACCCCGTTTTTTTGCTCATGCTGATCTCTGAGGAAGCTCCTCTTAACAGTGATAAAATATTATTGATATTTGCAGTTAATATTGTATTATACATGGTTATACTTGGTTCAATTTTACAAAGCGACACCAGGGAACTTACCATAGTTATTAACGGATGAGGGCCGCACTTTTTCGTAGTGTAGTAGGATCTGTGTCGTGAGCGAGATTACGGTTAGGGTGGGCGAGTTGTCTCAGCGGTGTACGTGCAAGTTTTGGGCAGGTTGTCCGCGTTGTCCCGGGTAGTCTGGTGCATTCTGTGGGCGGTGCGTCCGTGACAGTCGTGGGAGTCCCGGTATCTTCGGTGTCGCCCCCGTTGCGGACTGTGAGCACGTTCCGCAGCTCAATTTTTATGCTAACCTCGCTGAAGGTACTGGAGGGCAAGTTCTCGGCGACGCCCTCCACAGTCGGTGGCGGTGCACGGGGAGCCGATGCTTGGCTGGGTTCGTCGCCACCGTGTACTGCACGTAGGCTGACGTAGCGGCGGCAGCGTCGCTCAGCGTTCATCATGGGCTGGCTGTAACCCTCGAGTCAGGATTATTCAGAAAACAGTGCCAGTACTGGATGACAACTTTGCACATCAAACTAGGCCATTTACTCATTTTTGGAGCAGGCGTCAGCAATTGCAAAGTTAGCGCTGCAGCGTAGTCAAAGCCGTCGAGAACGGTACTATAATCAATGCGTACGTGAACGCGTACGGTTCAAGGTTGGGGGTTTGGTGTGGGCGCTGAAACCACCCAGGGGCAAAAGCATAACGGAGCTGGCTTGCCAGTGGGCCGGCCTCGCAAAGTTTGAATGGTAGTGCGACAAGACACCAAGTACATGTTGGTGGTACATAGCAGCTTCTTGACCTCCTACCACTACCCGAAGGGCTAGCTACCCGTCTTGGTTGACCGCATCCTGAAGTATCTCGCTCAAGACGAAGACGCTGGCGTAGCCGATGGTGGTGCTATGACGAGGAACGGGAGTCGTGACGTTGGCGGAGAAGCCACTAGCTACAACAGAACGATTCAGATGGTAAGTAGCAGAGGCGGACAAGACGGCAATAGCACAGGCGGTGGTGACGAGCTACGTACAGGTGACCAGGTGGCACAGACGGAGGTACAGGCGGCGCACCGGAGTACGGCGCCGGCAGCGAGACCCGGAGCTTGCAGGACGACGCCTGACCCAACAGCAACAGGAATAGCTGTACCAGCACCTGAAACAGAGGTGTTCCGCTCAGGAATCGATGGTGGTCGAGCACGCTGTCGTGACGAGCGACCTACAGTCGTACAGCAGACCTGTATCTTCTCGCGGAAGATGTTTTGGAGCTGATCAAGCGGAACTGCCGTGACAGTTTTGTACTCGCCATCAGCTTGCACGTCCTCACTAGCTGTAGCAGCACTTTGGTTCTGATTTTCAGTAGGTGAAGCAGACGATATAATCTCTGCTGCGTCACTGAGCACCCCGATACCAGTTTGAGCCTGATCATGACTCTCTTGTTCCAAGTCGCTCTCCTCTGATTCTGCCAACTCTTCCTCCGGTTCTTCTTCTTTAGGCGACGGCACACCGTACGCTGCGTGATATCGCAGCCAACGAAACCATCTATAGACCACAGAAATGAACCCATTGTCCGCTTCCAACGCACGCTGGGCCTCAATAATATAGGATCAAGCAGACGAACGATAGTTCTTAAGCTGCTCCAGAAGCCATCGTCACGAACCAACTCGGTTACATAACGAAGTTTTTTCCGGTTTGACGGAGTTCCACAATAGCGATCTCTGAATGTCTCGTAACCTGGACTCAAAAAATGGTTTTTCCAGGATCTCCTGACTGCTTAGCACATTACGCATGTACGCGTGAACAGAGTACCAACGTGTAGGCACTGGCGACACGAGATTTCTGGCCCTCAAACCCGCATCTCGTACACCTTGCTGCAATCGCTTGAATTCATCAAACAGTGCTAGATGGTCTCTCACGGAGCGAGTGACAGCCACGGCTCTCGACATGACGGCTTTAACGGCGGCGAAACGGGAGACATCTTGCATGAGTAGGTTTAGGACGTGAGCCGCGCATCCACCACTAATCACGTTCGGGCGCCTAGTCTGGACTTGGCCCGATGCGCTTCTCATGTTTTTGGCATTGTCCGTGACGACCCCAACGGCCTGGGCTGTAGTTTCTTGCTCAATTTCTTCAATGACTTTGTCAATTTCTCCAGCCATGTACCTAGCGGTGTGTTGTTTCGACCTTGTCGACCACGACGACCAGAATAGTGAAGGCATCCCCGGCGCAACCACCATAAATACTTGAACTGTTGGTATCCGTCCAACCATCAGTAACGAGTGACACGAAGGTGTGGGCATTAATCAGCTCGATAACCTTCAAACGAACCTCATCTCTTACCCGTTTCAAGAGCACAATACTAAGCTTGCGCCGCGACGGTAGCTTCATTGAAGGTGCAACCATAGCAATGAAGTCTCGAAATACTTGAGCTTCAAGTAGTATAAACGGCAGCGCGCAAACAAAAGACACCCGATCAAGAGCCATTTCAAATGCATCTTGATAAAGCTCGCTCTTAGCGGATTGCACAGTAGGATCCGACGTCGGCGTTGGTGTAGGAGCTGGCGTAGGTCGAAGAGATATTCTAACCTCTCTGGGAACATTAGGGCACTTATTAGGCTTCACTTAAAGGGTCCAACAAGTTGCCACTAGGCTTGCCGTTCTTCTTAAGCGTGCCGCAGTAATTACATCGCCCGTGTTTCTTGCCATTTTCGCGTTCAATGGTATAGTGCTTCCAAATCTCGTCGCGCGGGCGTCCGGTCTTCAATGGTGACGCTCGAGGCCGTCGAGATGATCCTGGAGTACGGGGTGATCGTGTTGAAGTACGGGGAGTACGAGGCGATCGCGCGGGAGTTGGTGAGCGGGGCGATCGCGCTTGGGTTGTTGAGTGGGGTGGAGGTGAGAACATTACCCTACGTGTGATCGCTGGCGACAGCAGGAAATTCCCTGACGGACATGACGGGGAAGACCCTCTCCGATATAGGCTGTAGCGAAGAGATCTCCGTAATGCCGAGTCTGGTGACGATCGGAACGTGCTTGGGCCTGGCCGTGAATTGCGCGGGGCATCTCCAGGTGATCCTAGCGATAAGTTCTCCGGCAGCGTCGGGTTGGCCGCAGGCCCCTCTGGTGTCGCCATGACGAAGCCTGATTCTCCAAAGATCCTTTCACACTGGTTTTTGGAGTTTGGGATGTCGCACTGGCTTTTGGACTTTGGGATACTTCTGAAGTGTATAAAACGTTTTTTAAAACAAAAACGTTCTTTACTCTTCCAATCTGAAACCATCTCTACTTGGTGCTAAAGACGAATATGAATATTTCAAAAAAAATACTAATTTGAAGCCGCTAAACAGCGTAAACAGCTCCAGTTTACTAGAACTTTTATATGAGTATTTGTATGTTTTAAGATGATAGGTTTTTTTTAAAAAAAGAACAATCCTTGTGCTGACCAAAATGCTACGGTAAGGAATAGATAAAGGGTTGAGCTTTTGGTAAGCAACAAGGAGTGGTAATGATGTTTGCATCGAAGCATTACTCGTTTCGAAGCCCTACCTCACACATGCACTACGCATTGTCTGCTTCACCAGCACATCTACAACGGCATCACGGCTTTTGATCACTCTTGAAGTACGGGATCTCGCCGTGGGAAGTCACACGAACTGCGTGGCGGTTGCCCGGTAAATAGTCGAAAGTAGCATAGTGAGCCGTGACGCGGTTGTCCCAGATCGCGACTGCGTCCTTCGTCCAGTGATAGCGCACTTGAAACTCATGTCCTTGGGCAATGTGGCTTGTCAGGAAGCGTTGCACCGCGTCTGAATAAAGTAAACAAAATTAAAATAAAAAGTTAATCCCGATTCCAAGCGCAGTCGTTGTTCAGTAGCTTACCGGACTCAGCGGCCGACAGGTTCTTGATGCGAGTCGTAAATTCACTGTTCACATATAGTGACTTACGTCCCGTGACCGGGTGGGTGCGAACTACTGGGTGCTCGATTTCCACGATTGGGCGGCGGAGCGTTTGGCCCTGGGCTATCGTAGGCTACGATTCGTAGCCTCAGCCTGAAGCTGCGTCCAAAATACACAATAGTGGTTAGAAAATATTTACAAGTGAGCGAGATGACCAATTCGTCCATACTTTGCTGCTGTGGATGGCCGTTAGGCCTTCAACAAACTTCTTGAACGGCGGAGTGAGGCGCTCGTACGCCTCGTACGTCGAAGCCCATACGGTATCTTCGCCTGTAGGTGGAGTGGTCAAGACCTTGAAACTCGTGTACAAGGGCGGCTTTAAACAGCAGCAGCAGTTAGCAATTCAGCCTAAACGGTATTGCACCAAAACATTCCCATAACATACCTGCCGCTCATCGGAGACATCGCTGTGCCACACCCATTGGTTAAAGTGCCGGTAAAGCTGGGTTTAAAGTGTCTTTTTGCTTGCCTCCACAGTGTTCTCGACCACGTGAACCGGGGGAATACCCTTCGCATGACCAACCATCTGGTGCACATGCAGAGGGCCGTAGTAGCGACCAAGCTCCAATTGTTCATCGACCGAGATCTTCTGGTCACGAATGAAGACGATGCCTCGGTGGGCGATAAGCAGCGCCAACTCGTTCTTCTGCGCGTCCATCAGCTCGTGAAGCTGCAGACCCGAGATCTCCGTGCCGATCTTCGGCTCCAGGTGCGTCACGGTGACATCGGCCAGCAGGTTCTTGAAGGTCGGATCGGCTTTGAGCGCGCGGTCCTCCTAAGACAGCACAGGGATTGGGTCGTAGGTCTTGGTGGGGAACTCATTTAAAAGTTCGAGGTGGGTGAAGGGGGCGTGTTCGACTTCGAGGTTGAGTGCGTTCTTGATGGGAACGGGTGAGGAGGTCGCCGCGGCAGTGGCAGTCGAAGCGGAGTCGTTGTTCTTGGGAGCCATGTTTGGTATTTAGCGCAAATTGGAAAATGACCGCTGACTTGGATTCGACAGTCTTGGTAGCTGGACGTCGTGCACCGCAGCTAATGCACACTCAACACTTATGCATAAAATTTAGCCAAGATGGACGCGATCCATGGTAGCTTCAAGGTGCTCAAGCAACACGTGGTGCCGTGATCGGGCTCTGGTTGGATCGCGTCACTCGGCCAGTCATGCCCCGACTTGTAGGACCGTCAAATGCAATGTGGTCCATTATCGTTGAGCCACATGGCATAGCCGGGACGAAGTACATCAGCAAGCTTTTCGGTGGACGACCTAAGGGATCATTTGTTTGTCATCGACCACCCGAGTGTCCATCCCGCCGTCATGTTTGATGTGTGTGGCCAGAACCACTCGCGATCTATCGTTTCCCTTGTGGACGCATCAGCACACTCGCCTTCCTCACCGACAGAGTCCAACAATGCGCCGCGACAGGAGGAATCGACAGCCAATGCTGAGCCGGACTCGAAGTTACTGCCCCGATGCAGCAGAGACCACCAGCCCATTGGCATATGTGCCTCCATCGTCATCAGTGACCGTCAAAAGATGAGCTGAATGTAGTGACGCGAAATGCTGGTGGCCGCGACTAACGTTAATGCGGACGGATGATAGCGTTAATCTTGCTACAGACCTGGTTCATGTTCAATGGTGTGCAGGCAAAGCGGGAGGCTGTAAATCGGGAGACCGTCCTGATGGAAGCCATGAGCGCTGCTGGGAAAGAATTCGGAACCCAGTGGAGCAGCTCATGTCGATGAAGTCCGCTTTCATAACTCAATTTGCGTTGTCCAGCACACATGGCGCCTCGCACCGGGTCCCCGTCGCCACTGCTTACGCCGCAAGGCGGGACGCCCAAGATCACCACCGAGTATAGCACCCAGACGCTGTCTCCGAAGCCGTCCACAGGCTACAGCACGAAGCTATGGGATGCTCGACCGTCCAAGTACTCGCAGAACGTCATCAAGAAGGTCTGCGTCTTCATCTTCCTCCTGACGATCTGCGAAGAGGTAGCCAGCTATGCCGTCAACCAGTCGCTCAAGAACTTTTTCCGGCGGCTGGGCTGGTCCAATAAGGGCTCCAACTCCATGAAGCTCACGTATGACTCGCTAAGCCAGTTCGCGTGCATCCCTGCGGGTTACATCTCGGATGAATTTCTCGGCAAGTTCAAGACGCTGCTTGGAGCTGCATCTTCAAGCGCTGTTGGTTTTGTGCTTATTGCACTCGCAGCCGTGCCATCGGTCCGCGCTACACGCTCCGTGAGTAAAACGCTATTCTGTATCGGTCTCTTTGGCGGTGTTGCGCTGAATCAAGTGTGCCTTCGAGCGCTGACGGTCTCATTTGGTGGTGACCAATTCTCGACCACCTCTCTACCTGATGAACGCGCGAGTTTCTTCAGCCTAAACTTTCGGGCCTCTCGAATTGGTGTCGCCTTCAGCTACGCCGTGTTCCCGTCGCTCGCCATTCACGGCTTTGGATCCATCCCAGCCGACTATGGCTTCATGGCTGTCTACCTCGTCGGTCTGCTGATGCTGCTGATATTCGTCGGAGTGATGCTGTTCACACGGAAACGCTATGTGGACGTGCCGCCAACTAGAAGTACGCTCGGTAGCGTGATCCGTGTTGTTGTCCGCTGCGCCAAACACAATTACCAGGCTCGGATGATTGTGTTGGGGACTGTCATGTACTTGTCTGCCTTCTCGCTGAACTTCCCTGCGGCGTTCTTAGCCGACCACGGTGAAATGGGGCTCAACATCTCGTACGCGTGTGGTGTGTTAACGGTCGCCGCTACCATCATTTACATCTATTACGCTCGGGACTCTTCGTTCATCGAGGGCGCCACTGATGCTATCGGGGTCGAGCTCGATCCTGAAACGATCCGCGGCATCAGACAAGTAATCCGTGTCTTGCCTTTCAACGCCTTCAACATGTTCTGGTGGGTGCGCCAGAACCAACGCGGCAACAACCAGACCATCATCCAGCAGACTGACGTTCGCCTCGGGAGTGGATTCGACGCAAGTCAGACCTACAGTCCAAATCTTCAACCCCGCAAGCGGATTTTCTTTGTGCCGCTTCTAAACCTTTGTGCATCCAAGTTCGTACCAACGTGCAACCAAACCCCAAATGTAAAATTCATTTTTGAAATATTATCGCGAATATTCACATTCGTAATTTTAATTCAGCATTCAAAGACTACGTAGCTCATTTTCCAAATCTGCCCCCAACCCCGCAGATGACTTCGCAAGCCCGCGCCACCCCTTCACACCCTCCTCGAGAAGCAACGTGCGCTCGATGCATACCGGTCAGGCCGCCCCGACTGGCTGGCCGTTGCTGCCAGCAACGCCATCCCTGCGACCACCGCTTACGACTTGGTCAAACGTGGGCGGGCAGAGAGTCTTCCTCGAGGTGGGGTGAGGAACGTCAAGATGACGGCTGAAGCCAAGGACCTCCTGGAGCAGTACCTAAACGATGACTGCACCTACACGCTGGAGACGATGCGTTCTATGCTCTTCCTGGACTGCAATATTGCGGTGCACACGTCGACTATTAGTCGCCACCTTACCAACATGTTGTTCACGGCCAAGCAAGTACGAGTCGAGCCGACTACCTGCAATAACGAGATCAACAAGGAGAAGCGCCGAGTGTTTGCAGAAAAGCTGAAGGCTCATCAAAGTGAAGGTAATTATATTGTCTACTATGACGAAACTAACTTCAACGTGTACTTGAAGAGGAAACGTGGGCATGCCAGGCGTGGAGAACGTGCTGTTGTGCGGCTTCCTCCGTCTAAAGTAGCGACCCTCCAGATTCAATGTGCTGTGTCATCCAGCTTGGGGCTGGTTACCTACCGCCTTCAGCGTGGGAGCATCCGTATGGAGACGAACGCTGAGTTTGTGGAGGAGATCTACGAGGCCGTGAAGGCTTCCCCCGCGTTCGAGAGCAACTTTCACGGAAAGAAAGTTGTAATCGTCCTGGATAATGCTCCAGCTCACCGTCAAACGGAGGAGCGCGTCACGGATCACCCTGACATGGAGTTGCTGCGCTTGGGACCATAGTCTCCCATGTACAACCCCATAGAAGGGTGCTTCAGCGTGCTAAAGGCGCGGATCAAGAGGACTTTGGCGCTTGATCGCAGTGCCATCTGCGACCGCTCCCGTGAACCTGACAGCAATGGGGAGGTTCTGTCCCTGTCGGAGCGTCGAATGCACATTCTGGAGCGCGCTGCTGTCGGTAACATGAGCGTCATCACACCTGCGTTGGTGTCGAGCATGGAGCTACAGTGCCGTGGTTTCGTGAACAAGGCGGCGGACAACGAAGGCATGGTGTACGGCATGTGAGGTACTGTTACTACTGTAGCCACTGCTACATCGTACGAGTTTGATTGCGGTAATCACGACTTTGAAAGAGGATTTGACTTTGCTAAGTTGAATATTTGCCAAATGAATATTGTGACTTTCGGGTTTGAACGCATTTTAGTACGAGATTGACCGCACAAAGGTGTAGACAGGATTGTCTTTCCGCTGTACGAAAAGTATGCTGGCAAACCTCCGAGCAGATACGGTAAGGTGCTGGCCGGTTACATCGTTGCCATTATTGCAATGCTCTGGACGGGATTCTACGAGATCATCCGTCGTAACTCTTCATTGCTAACGTACGTGGACGCCAACGGAGAGACGCAGTACTTCTTGAACGACGATGGCGGCCAGCCCATGAGCGACATCCCGTGGAGGACTGCAATTCCCGAATACTGCTGGGTGTCCTTGGCAACGGTGCTTATCCAGATCTCGACTTATAACATTGGCTACACGGAGGTCCCATTGAGCTTGTGCGGCATGCCCATCGCCCTGGGCTTCTTCATGAACTCCATGGAAAGTACACTACTGTCCGTGTTCGTCCTGCTCTTCGGCAAATATATCCCGACCCACTTGAACGACGGCCACATGGAGTACTTGTACTTTGCTCTGTCTGCGGTGATGGCGGTCAACACCTTCTTCTACGTGCTGGTGATGAAGGAAATGAACTTTGCGATGATCCCCCCAGTCGACAAG
The DNA here is from genome assembly GCA_014706145.1 of Phytophthora sp. ST_20190627. NCBI lineage: Eukaryota > Oomycota > Peronosporomycetes > Peronosporales > Peronosporaceae > Phytophthora > Phytophthora sp. ST_20190627. Next base: position 50,697 of record JACBOU010000061.1, read on the forward strand.
CAGTCTTTCGACACGGAATCTGCCGAATCGAAGCGTGATCGAGCAGCGCCGGTAGCGTAGGAAGCGATAGGACAGGCTCAAGCAGATACATGTACTAGTAACCGTCCCAGTAGCGACGATCTCCAGTGCTCTCAGGACATGCCGTAAAAAGCTCGTGCTTTGGTGCTAATTCGGCGTCATATTTATTTAGCAAGATTGAATCATTTAACGTGTCAAAACACAAACTGAAGTTAAATGTATCCATCGGGGATCAACACGACAAGGATCAAGTTGATCAGCAGCTAGCAATTATTTAGGCTCGAGTCACCAACACTCCATGCACAGTACACGGAGGAGAGTGTACATGTGGCTCCACCAAATGCATGTACATGTACTGTACATGTACTCCAGATACCGTCAATGACGATTGGCTAATCTTGATGATATGGCCTCCAACGCCGCATAATCCAAAATTCGGAGAGAAAAATTGCTGATCGATTTGAACATCCCAGTTTTGAACTTGAACTGAGCAATCTTCCAACGCGCCACTTCCTGGTCTGGCTGGAGCGTAGTCTTCTCCAGTATCGTTGCGCTCGGTTTCACTTACTTGTCTGGTACACTAGAAACTATCTAAAGGCACGGCCGATTTGAAGTGTAGGGATTGTCAATGTATTGAAGTGGTCAAATAGAAAGAGGGTTATGTTGGCTCTAGCATTTCTGCTTGACCCGTGCTACACCGCCTCTCTACCTGGTAGTAAAACTTTACCAAGTAGGTAGTTTGGTCATCTACTGCAAGCTCTTGAGCAGCAGTGCGAAGGCATCGTCCACTTGCGCCTCGTACTCAGCTAGAAAAGCAGGAACCTCCGTCACTCCGACGCGACCGGTGCTCCGGATGAACTCCATGGGTAGGCTGATGCCAACATGCGCGACCACGTTCATGTGGAAGCCGCCGCTCAGAACCACCTGAAGCTGCTCGGAACACTTGCTGCCGCCGTGTCCGCCGTACGTCACCAGCACAACAGGTTTGCCCTTCCACTCATTGTAAAGATGGTCGAGCAAGTTCTTGAGCTGGCCGGGGTATCCCCAATTGTACTGCGGGGTGAGGATCACGAGGGCGGGGGTGGCGGTGACAGCTCGACTCCAGGCTTGGACCGCCGGATCCGCATATTCTTGGGGCGATCCAATCGCGGCAGCGATCACGGGGTCCATGACGGGTCCGATGGGCAGAGGAAGCTCCATCAGCTCCGAGGCGAGGACCAGCTTGGTGACGGACTTGGTGACGGTGTTGAACCTTGTCGTGAGCCAGGAGGCCAGTCCGTCGCAGTTGTTACTGTTGCGAACGCTTCCGACGATCAGCGCGGCGGGTGAAGAGGTGGATGGAGCACTCATTGCGCGTTGAGGTGTAGACGTAGAGATGTGGAGCTGAAGACGTGAGGCCAAAGAGGCCAATAGGAAAGTGACTACTACCTGCAAGACAAATTTAAACCGATGGCAACACCGTCATTCCGTTTGGGAACCGTCTCAAAATTGAGGGAGTAAGCGGCCAACACGCGAGCTAAGATTACTCTCGATAGGGGACAACAGGACTGCTGTTACCGGAGACACTGGTTGAACCGAACACAAGTCTAACAAATCCTCCGGCGTTGATTACAGCGAGGCACGCGCCTTCGATAGTTAGCTACACACTGAGACCGAGCTGCGAGCTATTCAACCTCACCACACACAAATAATCGCGTCAGCTTTTAGAACTGCGTTAGTGCGTTGAAAGTGTCTTCGCCTGGGTCTCTTGTCTCTAGAATCCGGTCGCGGGGCCGCTTGACTTGGGCGTCGGAGGCTGGAATAGAGGCGTCTACAGCAGTGGGCTGTACTCGAGGCGGCTGCGGCGGGCCTGCCACGACTTGGCGGCTACCACGTTGACGACCACAACGACAGCGACGAGTGCGGCTAGCATCACGGGGTTCATGCTCTGCGCAGCGTCCTTGGCAGCGGCGTACGGGGCGAAGATAAAGTCGGTGAGGGCCATCTTGACTTGTGCTTTTCGATGCGGATATCGAATAGTGATCTTCCCCTTCCGTTTCTTCCGAGAGCGCAATTGCGTTGGGCAGTTTTCTCAGATGTATCCACGGTCTGATTTCAAATTCGGTGATAAGAGCACACATCATCCCACTGACAGACTGCTGCCACCACATTCACTGAAGTGGCACACACTTTTGAGTGTTGAAGTCACTCAAAAGTATCCAAAGCCATGTGTGCGACGCACGCTACAATTCTCAACTTATGAACGCACTCCTGGGCAGCTCTCGCTCGCTTCTCAAAACTATCGCGTTCCCCTCGGCACAGCTGGTCTCTAGATCAGACGCGTGTAGTGGCGACGCGCGCGACGCTGTGCCCAAGAACGCGCAGCCACGACGTTCACCACGACAACACCAACACCGACGAACGCGTAGAACAGACCGTGCGACTCGGTCGACGCAGCGGCAGCTTGCTGCTGCACGCTCGACAGCGACGTGGTCATCAGCTCCGCCACGCTGGACGGCTCTGCAGCCACGAACGCGTAGTCCGGGTCGTCCGACAGCGCCGACTCGGCCGTCTCGATGGAGTAGTAGACTGGGTACTTGGCCGGCACGGTCGCCGGCTCGTAGATCACCACCTTGTTCACCACGGCGGGGTACACAATAGAACTGGCCTCACGCCAGAACCACCAGCCCTTGATCTTGACGTCCGCGGGCGGCGCGTTGACGTAGCCCACCTTGCCCCACACCGACGTGGACACCGTCAATTTGTCGGTCACCTGCACGAGCAGTTCACCGTCGCCCCATACGTCCACGTCCGACTTGCGCGCCACGATCGAGCCAGCAAGGAGCTGGCCAGGACCCGACAGCGTCAGCGTCTCCTTGTCCACAGAGCCCGCCGTGGCGAAGCTGGCAACACCCGAGCCATAGACCGAGGCCTCGAGCTTCTGGGCGGACAGATCGCTCGTGTCCACCACAGTGTCACCCGATCCAGAGAGCGTGGTCTTCACCTTGCCAGCCCGCAGAACTTCCGTGACCAGGGCCACCGCGCCGCTGCCCGCAACTTCCACATCCAGGTTGCCCTCCAGGTTCACCGAAGGGATTTCCAGCTGGGCCAGGCCGCTGCCTGTCACTTCCACCTCCAGTGATCCCAGCGTGGCGTTTGAGCCAGACTCCAAGTACAGGTTACCATCGCCCACGCAGGTGAACTTGACGTCCGCCTCGGCGTCGTCGAGCGTCACCACGTCGTCGTTCAACACCACATCACCAGAGAAGGCCGTGGTCACACGACGCAGCAGGTTCTTCTTGAACAGGTAGACCTGCGTCAGCACATATCCCTCGCCGTACGCGTCCTCGTTCTTCAGGTGGAGCTTGAGTCCGTCGTTGCGGCGCGAGTGTAGAGGCGTGGCCTCGATCATGTTGAGCAGGTCCGTCGAGTTACCCGTAACCACAATCTTAGCCACGACAGTCTCCTCACCCTGCTGCTCGTCCTCGTCTTCGTCTTCGTGGCGGTGGTGGTGCTCGCGCAGCATCATGGTCGGGATCTCAATCGTCTCGCCCGTCAGGCTGCTGTCGTTCCAGGCAGAGTCTGAGCCAGCAAGCGAACCCGAAGGCACGGTACCAGGCACAAACCCAGGCACAACACCAGGGACCTCGCCAGGAACAACACCAGGGGTTTCGCCCGGGACGACGCCCGGTGTCTCGGTAACGGGTGCTTCCGTGACGGGCGCTTCCGTGGCAGGAGTCTCTGTCGCCGGCAGCAGAGAAGGGTCCAGCTCCACGAAGACGCGGCCGGGTACAGCGAGGTACAGCTGCTCGAGCTGCGCGAAGCTGGAGACGGTCCAGGAGCGCTGCAGAGGCTGGTGCTCGCCCACGATGTCCTCGGGCGGCGCCACCTCCGAGGCATCGAACGTCCACGCGTGGGTGGCGCCAAAGGCCAGCGCCATCGCTGCCACGCACGCCGAGAGCTTCATGAATACTATCCTGTTGTCGGTTTTTCGCAGCAAACTCCGAAGTGAAGCGGAGACTGTGAAGATCCTGATTTCGGACCGATGCGACAAGCCAGTGCAATCAAATGTCCGTAACAAATTACCTCTATTAATGAATATAGACCTGTTGAGAGGACCTCGCGTATTGTACCAAATGAGACGCATAAATTGATAGTTTGTGAAATTACATATTACCTTCACTCCTGTTAACAATTTCCGTGGCTGGTACAGTGTACCAGATCAAATTTCTGGAATCAGATGATCGGGAGCACCCTGCAGCAGTTTGCATTGTTGGCCGCACAGCTCTGAGCTGTCAGCTCGTGGAGCTGAGCTCAATCGTGGTGCTGTTGCTGTCCGATTTTGGGGATGATTCCTTCACCAGCCGCAACTTGCGGAACTCGAGGAGAGCAGGTGCAATAGAATATCGTTCTTCTTAGAAAGGAAGCTCAGCGAGACTCGACACCGTTTGCAAGTTCCTGTTGGGGCCAGCAGTGCTGGCCCAGCACAACGAGCTAAAGGTTCGCTAGGCCAACAAGCGGTGGGTATCCATATCGCGTGGAAGAACCGTGAGCGAAACGCAATAAGTATACTATCACAGAAATCGATCATATTCTGCGGTCTGCCCCGCAGTACACACAATAGGCAACTCGGCATGCACGGTAGATTTTTTCGCGGGTCAAATACGGTGCAGGTCTACCTACTTTGGGTCCAGCACATGTTGCAACCTTTCGTCTCACGGATAATCACTGATTGTTATTAATCAGACGCAGACTCTGACCCAGAAAAAGAAATCTGTGGAAGCTTGACAAGAGCCCATTTTCAAAAGACTCGATCGAATAATGGACCACGGGTGTGCCGCTGTGCGTCGACCGCAAAACGCGCAACCTCCTTCGCCAAGCAAGCGGACGGGGCCTATGACGACTTCATCCCAGCCAGGGTGCTCATCCAACGACGCAGCAGAGAAGCGCCGTTGTCTACGCGTTCGGCACTTGACGAGACCAAATCAGCAGCTTCGTCCCAGCACCTGGGGCGGCTTCGTCTGTGACGCTGACGACGGCTTCGCCCGTTGATGAGCTGTGTGCTGCCACCACCGAGTAGAGTGACGTCGCCGCTGCCCTCCATTGCTCAGTTGTACTCATAGGGATTCACGCGTACGTTGACAAGGCTTCTTCGGTGTTGACACTTACGCCCCTCAAACTCCCGCCGCTTCGCCGGGCTGATGGCTCAAGGTGCTGCGACTCCGACGACTTCGTACTCTCCGGTGGCCTCGGCGCAGGTTGCTATGGCATCTCTTGCGTCGGGCCTAACATCTTCGAGCATGGTTAACGTGGATGACGCCAATGGTTTCACGGATCGGCCGTGAGCTCGGAAGAATGAGTCGTCTGGGTGATTGCCTCGCTGGAAGCTGCACCAAGCCGCACTGCTGATGACCACCAAACCACGGTCAGTAACATAGGTGGCTATACTTGTACGGAGGCCACGTGTCGCGATACCGCACGACTTATCCGTGCAGCGTGTATCGGTGCACATCGTACCGAGGAAGAAGTGGCGTCTTGCGAGTGAGGGCTTCTTTAGGTAGTCCAAATTGCCCTCGTGACGCCTCATTACAACATGGATGTCGTTTATTGTCACGAGAGGTGTCAAGCAGCAACAGCATTAGCAACACACATTGTGCACACCATTAGTGTGCACACCATTAGTGCCCCAAAATGGGTTTGCCTGTGTTTAATGCCTTTTTTTTTTCGTTCTATTTGTCGTAGCAGGGGCATCGTATCAGAATACCCAAACTTGACAGATGACCCGCAAAAAAGTCTATCGCATGCACAAGACCGTGGATCTTCTTGTCTTAACGTGTACACGACCTTAAAGGAATGTACGCAGCTAGGGGTAAGCTCTGATATCTACGACCCGTACTACGAGTGTGTCTGTTGCCAGCCAGGCCAAGGAAGATGCCTGGGATGAACTTGGTTAGGAAGGACGTTGGTCCTGGCACGCCTCTACAGTAGATAGCTGCCACAACCACTGCAACTGCAATAGTTGTGGCTCCAAAGCAAAGTACATGTATCCGCTACGCGTTACGCCTGCACAAACATGTTCCGACCTCTTGTGGACCCCGATGCTCGTTCTACTGCAAGCCAGGCTGCTCAATCGGAGCAGACTAAGCGGTCGGCATGGTGAGACGAGAGCGTCGAGCGAAAGCTACGGTCATCGCGTCTTGGTGACCGCCACAATTGGCAGGTGGTGGTCTTTATGACTCTTGGCCCAGCACTGCACTACACTTGCTGGAGCGGATACAGCAAGCTACATAACGGCAGCGCCGGCACTCAGGACCCGAGTCTCGGGTGGCCGGTAGATTTTGCTGAGGCTTCATCGCGCGGCGTGACGACGGCAAGCTGCCGCAGCCTGGATACAGATACGCGCTACGTCACGCGGTGAAGCTTATTCTGCCTGTACTTTTCTGGAATCGATCCGGAAAAAGGGTGGATAGAGCGTTGCAACGCGGTTGCCCCGCCTAGCGATTGAAGAGATGGCGGGCGGCGCGCCACCATGGTATACAGTCCTGCACCGCGTTTTCGACACCGCTATAAACACATAAACTAGGATAATTGACCGTGATTTGAACATGTTTTAGGTCAAAACTACTCCTGACAAATCATCGATTGGAGGTATTTATATGGTCCGCCCTGCCGAAAACGAGGTGCACAACTGTACATGTAATCGGCCGTGGCATACTTTGCGCAAGTCAAACATCGTTGAATTCATAGTTGGGACACTGAGGGGATGGGCCAAAGAGTTACTGTGGAAATCTTAGCAAAACCGTGGGCGCCGTTGGGCTATGAGCCACACGCCGCGGTTAGCGTCCAGCGGCATCACCGGACTCTTCTCCGCCTTCTTAGTCTGTAGCGAGGCAATTTCACGTCGCGCGGCGGAAAGTGCCCACAACCTCACCGAGCGTGAACTACAGCACCGCAGGGTCTCCCACCACAGCAGCAGCATGGCCGTCGACAAGCGAAGCGAGAGTGACAGGGCATTCGTTTTCTATATCTGACAGTCGATACAACATGTGTGGTTTTTCAAATCCGATCGCACCGGTTCTGTCAGGGATATCTGATGTCAAAGGCTTTCTGTAGAGGGGTAAGGGGAGACCGTAGCGAAAAGGGGGAGAACGACCGCTGGCCGGCAAAAGGCAATATCCGCCCTCGCGCGCACTCGCTCAGCCAAGGTTGCTTACTCTCTAGCGTCCAGCAGCGCTCCCTATCTGCACACATACCCTGCCACCACCACCAGCATGGCGGACACGGCGACCGACAACCAGCCGGAGCCGGCGCCGCCCACGGACTCAACTAGCGCCGACAACTTCGGCGACCTGCTGGCGCAGCTGCTGCAGTCGCTGCCCGCCGAGGCGTCGCGGCTCTTCCTTATGGCACTGAGTGGCCTATCTCCTAGCGAAAGTGCCGAGCTCTGTCGCTACGTGGACCGCCTGCGGGACGAAAAGCAGTTCCGTGTGATCAAAGCCATGGCCGAGTCCACCGTCGAGGGAAAGAAGAAGTTCATCTTGAACCTGCGCAAGAAATTCCTCGTGCAGCAGGCCAAGCTGGCCGAAGTGCAGGCACAGGAAGAGCAGAACATGGAGTCTCATCTCAAGCGCAAGCAGGCGCTCAACGGTGCGTACTCCCGTCGCCACGCTGTCGTCAGTCTTTCTTTCCATGTATTATTATTCGCTGACGTTGGCTTCCTTTTATTTCTTATCTGCTGCAGCTGCCAGCCGCGTCAAGATGCTCAATGGCGGTGCTAACAAATTTCACTCATTCAATGCAGTAGTGGGCCCCGATGGGTACGTTATTTTCACAGTGCAGCTTCGCTTCCAATGTACATCGAGCTTACCATTTTTATTTTCCTTATTTTGCGTCATTTCCAGCAAAGAAACTGACGGTCACAAGTTGACGGCGCAGCACTTGGCTGGTATGCCCAATGCTGACGGTGTCGTCGTTGGCCGTTCCCTGTCTTCATCGTCTGTGGTGATCTCCAAGGAAGATATCTCACAAGTGGGACGCTTACTCAGCAACTCGCACATTGCTGACTCGGAGATGAACCTGCGCGAGCTGGAAATCAACAAGAAGGGTTTCATTCCGGGCGAGCACAATACAACTACCTCTACACAGGATGACGATGTCTCGGCGGCCAAGCGCGACCGTCCGCAGAGCAGCCGCACACTAGTATCATCCGAGCAGAAGCCCACACAGCGCACACGCTCGGATGCTGACACGCCTGTGGCTTCCAATAGTGAGAACGCTGACAACTCCAATGGAAACACTGAACCGCTGGAAGACTCCGAGGCCCCAACGACCAAGCGCTGGACCAAGAGCCAGGATGCGGCCCTTCGTGAGAGCGTGCGCATTCACGGCGAGAAGAACTGGAAGGCTATTGCTGAGTTGGTGCCTGGCCGCAACCACGCCCAGTGTCTGCAGCGTTGGCGCAAGGTGCTGAAGCCCGGTCTTGTGAAGGGTCACTGGTCGTTTGAAGAGGATCAGGTGCTCGAGTATCTCGTGACACAAGGCTGTAACAACTGGGGCCAAATCGCTGAGCGTATCCCGGGACGTACACCCAAGCAGTGCCGTGAGCGATGGAAAAACCACCTGGATCCGGCTATCAACAAGGGCCCCTACACTGAAGAGGAAGATTCTGTGATTCTTACCGCACAGGCACGGCTGGGCAACAAGTGGTCGCAGATTGCACAGCTCCTGAAGGGTCGTACTGAGGACTCTGTGAAGATCCGCTGGAAGTCGCTGAAGCAGAACCCGAGCAAGGCCGCAGCGTCACATGCTCAGCACAAGAAAAACCAGCAGCAAGCACAGGCTGCTGCGGCGCAGCAGGCAGCAATGGGGTACAACAACTCGGCGCTGATGCGGCAACGACAGATGCAACTTCTGCAGCAACAACAGCACCTCCAGGCGCACAATGCCGAAGCGGTGCAGCAGCTTGACCAGCAGCAACAGATGCAGCAGATGCGTCTCCACGAGAAGATGATGCAGCAGCAGATGCAGCAAGGCCAGCATATTAGCCACGTTGCCATGCTCACGGAGGACTTGAAGGCAGAGCCGTACCAGCAAAATCGTGCTATGCTGATGAGCCACTCGCCTCGTGGCGACCCGAATTTGTACGCCGCTGCTGCCTACGCCCAGCAGACCTATGCCCCACCGCAGCAGTATGAGGGTCAAGATTACGTCGCCAACAATGGCTATGACCCGCGGTACTACGAACGACAGACGTCAACTGGCGCTGCTAGCCAAGGCGCGTCTCCTGCACACCAGACTGAGCAGCACCAGAATAGCGGCGAGACCTGGCTCCAGCCTGCTGTCCCCGCCGCGAACGGCGAGATCGACCAAGACGGTATGGCCCGGATAGCCGACAACCAGCAGCAGCCAGCCCAGCAACCTCAGCAGCCCGGCGCCAATTGTGCGGGCATGTGGGACCCGTACCCGCGACAGGATGCATCGCAGCTGAGCCCGCTGAGTCTGCAGGTGAGTGAATTTCTTTTCTAAGAGGCCGCACGCCGCGCTGTGTTGAACGTCTGCTCTTGCCGCCGGGGGTGAAGCGAGCGCGGAAGGCATACTTGGTCTGGCTTCGTCCTGCGAGGACGCCTTGAGCTTGAAATTGGATCCTGACGGCCGATCGCGTGCATTCTGCAGGCGCTGTTGCAAGATCCTGCACGAGCTAGCACATTGGACTCAAGCTTTTACCAGCCGGTGGAGCAGCAGCCGGCGGAGTCCGTGACGTACGAGATGAGCGTTTCAAGCTTCGGCGGCACGCCGTCAATGGCGTTTCCACACTCGCAGGCGCTATAGCGCTGCTGCGCGCGACCGCTAAATTCTCCGCATAGGTATGTATAAAGGAAGTATAAAGAAAGTGTCGTTTGCGGGGCTATTTGATCAGCATTTAGTGTCGGCTTCGATTGCCAAGAGGACACCCAATTTTGACCTTGCGCCATGTCATTAGTTGCGGCGACTGTAGCCATGTTGCACATGCAGCTGGTAGATCAGGGCTAGGTGACCCGTATTTTGGCCAATCCCGAGATGAGTATCGCAGGCAGGCGGATTGGCTAGCGTCGTATCCGGAAGTATGTATTTCTGGAGGACACGCGAGTAGTTAATTAAAGATAAATGTCCTGCTTTGAATACTTATTCGGACTGCATCGACTTTGACGGGTGTTCACATTCGTCACACCGAACAGCACAAGCCCAAGAAAGAAGGCCAAGACGTGAAGCCCTCGCCCTATAGCATTCTCCCTACCGCTCTCCATGGCAGACGCGCAGACTCTGGACCTGTTCGACGGCTTGCCGCTCGACTACAACTTCCTTGAGGGCGGCGGCGACGCGTCCGCTGCGGACGGATCCATGAACGTCCCCACCGGCAGCAGTAGCGCGGCGACGGGCGGCTTCGTCACCGCAGACGACCAAATGCTTCTGGACAGCGACGTGCCCGGCTCATCGCCCACCAACATGATGGGGCCCAAGTCTGAGGGCGAGGACCTGCTGACGCCGCTTAACTTCTCCTTCAACCCGAACGGGGCGGCGGCCGTGGGGCCCAACTACCGCGTGGCGCCGCAGCACAAGCACAAGCGAGTACGTTCCAACCCCGACGTGCTGCAGGGCTTCGGCATGGCCAACATGGCGCCCAGTGTCATCACGCCACCTGTCATGGGCCCCAATGGCATGGGATATTCTCAGCAGCACAACGTGGTGCCCATTGGACCCGTGCAGGTAGACCCACCAGCCAATTCTATGCAGTTCGGAGGCACGGCGACGCCTCAGGGAGAGTCGTTCCAGGAGATGGATGAGTTCTTGAAGGAACTGTCGTGGTCAGAGCTCAACCCTGAACAGCAGCAGCAGCAGATACCTGTGGTGAGTGCGACGACGACGGAAGGGAATGGCATTCCCACTAGTGGGGCGTCACCCGTGGCTTACCGCACACAGCGCATCCAGGAAGGAGTGAACGAACTCAAGATGAAGCGTAAGCGTCCGGTGAATCACCATTCAAGACATCACTCGAACCCTGTGGACTTGCTGTACAATTTGGACCAGTTCCGCGTGTTGGCGCAGCAGAACAAGGAGCAGCAACAGGTACAGCCGCAACAGCAGCAGCAGAACATGAACCCGAACAATTCACAAGGGTTTCACCCGAATCCGTTCGCCAGCTTCCAGGATCCCACGAATTTTCCGGCACCGCCGCAGCCCAACATGCAGCAATTTCAGTTCCAGGTGCCACCTCAGATCGCTAGCGGTGCTGTGCACTCGCTGCATGGCCGTCGGTCGTCGCTCGGAAGCAACCTGCCGCCGCGAGCAGCAGCTCGCAGGCGCGGTGCCAACCGCTCATCAGGGCTGTCGATGGATATGTCCCAGATGAACTTGGGCTTCCTCTCAGTTCCGGAGGAGCCGAGCATGACCGACCTCAACCCGCACCGGTCGCCGCCGCGACGAAGCACGAGTACGTCTGCCTCCTCATCAGGCAGCAAGAAGATTGGCTTGGACGACCTGAACCGGAAGCTGTACAAGTGTGGCCGCTGCGGACAGCCCAAGGTGGGCCACATCTGCACGATGCCCGACCAGCGCAATAACTGGACGCAGGTGGACTTGGAGGTCACCAAGGGGTTGAAGGTTGTGCGCATCAACTGCCACATCATGCCGGTCAAGAGCAAGTGGGTCACTCAGTGTGACGACCACGACCCGCCGCAGCTCCCAGCCAAGGGCGACGTCAAGAGCGAGGAGGAAGTCGAAGCGGAGCCGCTGGGGCTTTAAAATGCGCGTCCGCCCTACTCATCCTCACTCTCGTGAAAATGCATGTTCTACCCTTATATTGCCACGTACGCCTCCAGACTATATAAATGCGGGTGTGTTTCTTTCAGGAAAGGTGAGCAGCTATGCAGCTGCAAATGCTTTCAGTAGTCACGGGACGGATGTAAAACAATACACCTGTTGTGTACGCTTCTCCTCGCGCGTGCCTGCTACTCTGTCGCCCATAAATCATCGCCACGCAGCCATGGCGTGCCGCACGAAGTCTGCATTACTTGTTATGTGATGTCAATGATAGGAATGGCCACAGCATTCGCGCCGCTGCCTTAAAGGCAGACCGATTAAAGCCACCCGTCCAGCTGGGACTACAGAAGCGGCGGACCAATCTTTAAAGAAGACCGCAATCACTCCGCGCGGTCACCAGTGGTGACACCACAGCGTCGCGACAAGCTCTCTATGTCCAGGTCGCTGCCGCGATTCATTCCAGCGAGAAGATTCACGCCGCGCGCCGTCCGGCCTCAACTTAATCGCAGATCAAGTCAATACAGTATTGCAGACGGTGCTCGAGCACCGAGCTTCATCATGTCAGTGAGCTGCTGGCTGGACCCACGTGGGTGCACTGCTTTCACCTCCGTCAGTGACGGTCCGTCACGCTGATGTACATGTATTGTCGTCTGCCCTCATAATAAATGAAAACAAATACACTTATATAACGAATCGTTTATAAACGCAGTTTGCACATAACATACCTGTATCAATACATATAATGGTGTAAACTAAATCAAACATTAGTACCTTAACTATAAAACTGATCACTGTAGTGCATTTCTTACTGCCGCCTGACAAAGAAAGCGCTAGTCGCTGCCCTCATGGTTGCCATATGTTGGGCTCTGGAACTGGTCCTCAGCTCTGGCCCACCTCGAGGCTCGTCATTACCAACATCACCATGCAGCGCAGGCGGCGGAGGCGCGCGAGCTTCCTCACTATGACAGCGACGCTTCTCTCTTCCAACGCTGCACACGACTGGACTACAAGCGACAACTGCCCCGCGCGCTGCTCGTTCGACGCCTCGTTGTGCCTCGTGTCGCCTCACGACGGCGAGTGCGTGACGCTAAGCCAGACTGCGACCGAAAACGAGTGGCGCGTGGCGCTGGAGGACGCACACAGTTACCACTTCGATGCCGTGGCGCTCTCACCCCAGATTCAGACGCTGGAGCTACGCGGGGACAAGACGCGCGTGACGTTCGACGCCGCCAGTCGCTGGACGGGTAAGCGCCTGGCCGCGCTGCTATTTATTGGCCTGGACCTGACCAACACCTCGCTACCGGTACCACCGACTTCACTCACGCAGTTACAGATCGTGGACTGCGTGCTGAACAAGTTGCCTGCAGCGTGGCTTCTATCGCTGCCTAAACTCGAGACGCTCGTGCTTACAGACAACACGTTGATGGACCAGACGCTGATAGAGCTCAGTGAGCAGCAGTTTAAGTTGCTGAGCAGTCGATTGACGGCCGATTCGGCTATTAAACAGGCAAACGAAGTGCAGACAACAGCTTGTACGGTCGTAAGAGGAGGCACATTGCAGAGGTTGGGTGGCTGTCAGGTGTGCGTCGTCCCTGATGAAGTAGCCGTGGCTCGTCGGTTGCAGATATCGACGGACTCTGGGTCTGATGGAAGTCAGACAGAAGACACCGACGGTCGCGACACGTCCACGCTCGTGTTACTCAGTATGGGTTTGCCATTCATCTACTTCATATACAAGGTGGGGCTCTACATCTTCTTCATGAGGACGTACAACTGGAATCGCGGTGAGCCATCGCGAACCAACACGAAGAACGCAAACATCAACACGACAAATGATAGCGAGCAGGACCGCCCCACGGCCAATGACTCAACCACTTCTCCACCAGCGAGTCCTTCACCCCGGATACATCGAAGGCAGGACAAGCAGCCGTTCAACAGCAACAATGCTGGATTTTGGGTGGATGAGGAGTTGCAGCCTTGGCGATTGGACTTCCAGCGTCTGAAAATGCTGAAGTGCCTCAATTTGCTGCCCAGTGAGAAGCGTCAAACACTACGCAAGCAAAGCGTGACTAGCGCCATGAACCCTCGAGAGATTTGGCTAGCGTCTTTAGCATCGGTCAAGGGGTCGGCAGTGGCAGTGTCGCCTGGAGGAGGCACCACTGATAAGTTAGTGGTGGCAAAAATTTTGGCTCCCAAGGAAGACCAGGGACCACGTTCATCTTCAATTGGAAATGGTGGTGGAGGCTCAGGAGATAAACTCAAGAGCGAGCTGAAGCGTCAAGCCGTATTTTCACACCCGCAAGTGGTAACTTTCATCGGAGTGGCTTGGTCACGCGAAACGCACCTGGTCGCTGTTACGGAGTACATGGCTCAAGGCGATCTCCGACAGTGGCTTCATCGTACCGCGAACAAGCAAAGTGGCACATGGACAGTCCTCAAAATCCAAATGCTGCTGGACGTGAGCAGGGCTTTGCTTTACCTGCACTCCATGCACCCTCGTCTGGTGCACGGCAATTGCAACTCGCGGAACGTGTTGTTGGACCAGTCGCTGCGTGCCAAGTTGAGTGATTTTGGCATGGACAGTCGAGCCGACGGCCTTACTGAGCAAGAACTCATGTCGTACAGCGCTGTGGGTTCGGGCCGCTGGATCTCACCCGAAGCGCTTCTTTGTCGCGAGACTAGCCCATCGTACCCGGACGCCAGCGACGTGTACTCGTTTGGAATTTTGATCGCCGAGATGGACTCGCACGAGTTGCCATTCTCGGATTTAATGCAGGCAAACCGGTCCGCTGTGCCCGAGACCGATATCCTGCAGCTGATTGCCAGGGGCGCGCTGTCGCCCACTCTGTCGCCGTCGTGTCCAAAGAGCATCGTGAAGCTTGTGAACGCGTGCACCAGCTACAAGCCCAAGTACAGACCTAGCAGCGCACAGGTTCAGCAGGACATCCTGCGCATTTTGGAGGATTTCCGGGCGATTGAGAACAAGACGACGGCGACGATCTCGGTCGGAGCCCCGCGCTCGAATCCGCCGTCGAATTTGGTATGAGGCTGTTCGAGCGCAGCCCGATAGTATAGGGAGTTTTGATGCCCATGGAAAGACAGATTTTGTTTAACGTGTCCATCGTGTTCGAAGCAGCCTGTTGCAATTGCTTTACATCAGCCATTAAAGACCCTGGCAGACCGGGGCTTGCTTGCACGTGGCTTGACCGTTTCAGTTTCGCCGCTAGCCGGAACAGCTCTGGCTCGATCGCAATCTTTCACCATCGTAATCAAGGCAAACAGGACGACTAGAAGTAACTTCGCGGGAAGCAGCTATGACTGGCGTTGATGTCGCTGGTGTCGCTGATGTCACCCCCTGCAGAGTCTGCCGCTCTGCAATACCATTGCCGCTGCCCATCGACGAGGAGGCAGTCCGAGACAGCACCTGTACGCATCGGCGGTCGCCACTGGCGACTCGCCAGCGAGGGCTGTCGCAGTCAGATCCTTGCCCTGATTGCGCCGGCATCGTTGTGGATAGTCTGCGAATTACCCAGCCTGGGTATCGTGGGCATTGTTGCTGTAGATCAAGGCGTGGGCATGGTTGCTGGTGAATAAGACGCCGGATTGCGCGCGGAACGCTGGCCAGTAGTTAGCTGGTCGTCAACCGAACTGCCGATTCCGTTACGCGGTCGCAACCGGGCTGGAAGTGCATTTGCACAGAGAGCGGAGCTTCGGCCGCCCCCTTGAGCTCCCTGCCGCCGCAAGCAGCTTGCGAAAGGATCATTCGTGGTTGAGGCAATGTTGGTCCTCGAGCGAGCTTGAAGTAGTCCCTGTCGACCGGGTTTGGAACAACAGCGCGTGGTTTTTGTGTTGGCGGTCATTCAGTCAAACAAAGATCGCGCTCGTCCATGACTGTAAAATGAGTTTGGCCTCCTTCTTGAGCTGCGAATTTCGCGCCGTCCTGGCAGCACTAGCTAAATCCAGACAGGTAGCTTAGCGAGCTTGCACCAGACAGGCTTTGAGCTAATTAACTCGGTCGTGATCACTATGTTCCTCTGGATATCTAACGCTGGAAAGATACTTCGAACAACATTGCTCAGAGAGCACTCGCGACAGAAATGATAAAGCAGCGGGAAAGGCTGGAAAGCGCCATGGCCGTAAGCAGCACGCGCGGCACCCACTATTGCCATGCGACGGCGGTGGCCGTTATGTTCGTCCATGCCGTCATTACGCCCTACCAAGAGTTATCAACAGGTCCATTCTCGCTAATGACCGAAACACGTAATAGACGCGTTATGAATGTGTCGGTCATTAGCGAAGTGAGCGTGTTGATAACTCCTCCGTTCGCCGTGTTCTCCTTTCGTGTCAAACAAATTCAAAACGCTGCATCGTTTTACCAACATGTTCTCTGCGCCGCAACATAGGCGTGTAAGTTCACGTTGAAGTGGAGAACTACTAGATTCAGTCCCCATCGATATCAGAATTCGCGAGTCCATCGTAGCGAAACGACGGTCTATCCTTCCTTACAGCTAATTCTTCGGTAGTAACTTCCAGCGACGGCGCGATCGCAATGGCTCACTATCGAGTTTACTACGTGGAGATCACATGCTCGTGAGCAATAACGACGAGGAGCCTGAGGCGGCCCTCGCCGAAGCCAACCGCCCACCGGATGCCAAGATGTCCATGCACGGACTCGCACTGAGTCCCAAACACCCGTTGGCACATGAATTAGCTGCCATGTTACGCCCCAACGCCTCGTCGAGTGAAGACGAAGCTTCTCCTGTCTATGAAGACGAAGATCTGCCCATACTTGAGAGCAACCGCACGTCCTGTGCCACACCCCAGGAACCGGCGTATCGACTAAGTGACAACGTACCTGAAGGTGAACTACACGTGTGGGTCTATGAAGCTCGTCAACTCTCAGCTTCATGGCCATTGACCGACTCTGTGTATGACGAGTATGGACTCAGTGTACGATGTACACTACTAGGTGCTGTACAGCAGTCGCCATGCAATACCTCAGGAACCAAGAAAAACCCGGTATGGCGTCAAACTCAAGACGGGGAACGTGATGGCATGGGGGGACACTTTGCGTGGGCGTTGGGTCAGCCGGAAGAAACGGCAGGAGACGGAGCCAACGTCGGAGTCGAAGCCAGTGAGTGCAAACTCGAGATCGACGTCATTTGTGGTGAACGCATCGTTGGTTCCGCTAGTGTTGCATTGGAAGATTTACTACTTTCATCAAAGGCCTGTATATACGAGGAAGACACGGACGGTAGTGGGGATAAAGTGATTCGACTCAGTCCACATTGGCTACCACTCGCTGGAAACGACGCTGGGTTGTTGCAGATTTCACTCGAGTTTATCTCATTTCCAATGCGCGACTCAAGCAAAAGTTACGATCTCGTAAGTGTTCGAAGCTCTGGCACTGAAGTGCGTGATCCAGAGCTACCACAAGACAATGAGGAGGAGGATGCAACGGAGTTTATGGATCGCATGACACAGCGTAAAGCTCGTTTCGAGCCTCGAGATCTTGTGGAAGCCTGTCGTGCTGTCCCTTGGCTCGACCAACGTGACGACGCAACTCAGCACCAGCAGGAGTCAAATAAAGTGATCGTTTCAAGAAGTGGTGGAGTCACAATGTACATTCCGACTCAAGGAGAGAGTACACCACCGAAATCCAAAGCTCTTGGAAGTCCTCCACTAGCTCCGAAATCATCTTCTTCCTCATTTGGTGTACGTCCTGGTGGTGAGCAGGAACAATTGATGGATAAACAGCTCTGGGACTTGTATTTCTTCGGCATTTCAGACGAAGCTCCTGAAGCTAGTAAAGCTAGAGACTTGGAAGGATTTATGAGCTTGGCGTCGGACTTCTCAAACGATTTTTCAGATCTGACAAACCGCACGGGAGTCTCGATCTACAGTCGCCACGCCAGTACGTGTGCTAGTGACATCTTGGCTTACAATGAGCTCATTCAAGATATGGAGAGTGCTATGAAATCGATGAAGGAGACGACACCTCCGTCTAGCCCTGCTTCTAACCAAGAACACGTGGAAAATGAGGAACAACCTCAAACGGAGAACACGAAAGCCAAAAGCCCAGCTTCTTCTCCGCCAAAGCTCCACCTGAAGATTCGTCGTTTAAGCAGACCATCACTGAACCTCAGCAAGCCTCTTGATCGCATCCAGTCTTTTTGGCATGAGGCGAAAGCTCGTGCAAGCAACAGCAGCAACGGAAGTAACTCTCCTAAAGAGCGTAATTCTGGAAGAAACAGCGACGCCAGTCCAAGTAGCAACACTGCCAGTCCGATGGCACTTCGTCCACGAAGCATGACTCCTTCTCCATCCAAAAGTGAGGGTGTTGTCCTCTTCGATCCCCAAAGTTTACCGGTTCGAGTCCCTTATCAACGTTCGAGTTCGCGAGACCAGGCACTAGAACCTGCTACCATGACTGAACGTCAGCGTCGAGCTGCAGCGGCTGGACCAAGACGCCGGTCTCTTCCGATCAACACATTCTCCTTACAACATCGACAGGAGATGTTGCTACTACAGCAAAGGAAGCGTTCACAACGCCAACAATCCGAAGCTCAATTCAAGCTACAACCTTCCCTGTTGGAAGATGTGGATCCTCCGCTACTTAGTCGTGCTCGGAGTGAGTCTCTCCACTCGTTGACGGACGTGTATCTCCCTAAGACGGGGGACATGCACGGCGTGCAGGTGACAACTCCTCCTACCAGTACTCCCGAAGTGCGAGAAGGAGCGACCAACCGTGCTACAGCACGCCGCCGTTCAGGCAGCAATGTCGTGTATATCAACGGTGCTCCATTGTGCGTTGGCAAGTTTATCAACGTCGGCAATGTGCCAGGTGTGGTGCGCTACATCGGTACCACTCGATTCGCTACGGGAACTTGGGTTGGTATCGAGCTCTGTGAACAAAAAGGCAAGAACAGCGGCACAGTTGATGGAGAGAAGTACTTCAGTTGTGCCCCAAACCATGGCATCTTCATTCGTGCCAGTCGCTTGGACCTCTCAGTGCAGTAGGTCCTTGCCAATTCCAGAACTTTCGAGTGGCGCTATGATGGTCTCATCGCGATGAGCAGCTCTGGGAACCAGCCACACAGCAGCGAAAGTCTATGTTTCAGTTTCTAGCAGGTTTTATGAATCCCTTCAGCCGCTTCAAAGCGGAGCAGCACTGCAGATCGCAATGCATGCTGCCAATACTCGCTTTTCAAGTTAGGAATCCGGGAACGCAACCGCAAATAAAAACATGATGTTTCAGCATTTGCGTGTTAGTTGCTTTTTTGGACGAAAAAAATCCAAATCTCTGGCTGGTGGAGCCTGAAGTTGTTGCACTCGAGCACGTCGTATCGCCGTGTGCTCGTGTTGAAGCAGTTCAACAGTACACATCGCGTCCCAAACTTGCACAAAATCACTCACTTTCAGATCCAATGCCGAGAAAAACAAGTTCACGTCGGTCGGAGACAAGTTAAAAGCTTCGAGTGCCAGGTGGAATTGTTGTCTCGATACGACAAGTGCCTTGCGCGTTGCTACCAAAGATGGTGAAGTGTCTACCGATGAAATTGTATCAGTGCTTTTCAGGTTGGTGCAGAATCGCTTGGTGTCTTTCGTGGGTGACGATCCTGGTGTTTCGGCTTGTTGTTTTCTCTCTGAGGTCGCCGTCAATGGTGAAGAGATGTTGCTGTTAATACATCCACATGCGCTCATGTATTCATCTAGCGTCATTCGCTCGAAAATACTGCGTTGCAGTCGTCGGTCGATGTTCAAAAGTCCTTCACGCCTCAATCTGGCGAAAACTTGAGCTAAAGGAATTGAATGAAGCAGTCCACGCTTCGCAAGTTTTTGTAGAATCGCGTCACGTTCGCTTTGTCGCTTTCGACACTCGACGTCGACCACACTACGGAAATCGGTGGCAGCGGAGACACAACCCGACTTGGACGGCGTTGGTGGCCCCATACAATACACTGTCGAGTGTTTCAAGTACGCGATACTAGCAGAATGAGGTCTTCGACGAGCTCCAGCTACTTTACCACCTCCGTTATTCTCTGATGTCAGCAAGTCACCACCTTTCGGACCTAGACAACCAGTTTGGAAACCCAAGCTGGTATCAGCAGATTTTGGACGAAACTTCGGCTTTTCATTGCAATTCTTCGACTTATTGGAAGGAGTGGATGGCACATCATCTAAACCAAGTCGATAGGCTCGAGGATGTTGCGTTGGGTCTTCAACTGGGAGTTCATATCTCAAATGAGGGTCTTTCAAACGATCCAGACGTGCTCGAACCCGAGAGTACGTCCCCGTTACTTTAGTCAATAGAGTTTGCTGCCTGTGTGCACATCGTGCATCGACGACGAATTCTACTTCAGCGTCGTCGATCAGTTCAAAAGGTTCGACACCGCGAATTGGAAATCTCTGAAGTCCGTCGTGATCATATGAATCCAAACCACAACTTTCCTGGTCTGCGATATTCATCACATTTTCAAAGCCTAGTGAGGTGAAGCTCTCAACAGGGTAACGCCGTCGAGGACTTGCACTACTCGATGACTTGGATGACGATGCTGGACACCATGGCTTTTTCTTGGCTGCTCGCCGACGACGTGGACTATGGACAGTATTCTTCATAGCATCGTCAGCCTGGTTATCGATATCGGATGCAGTCGAACTAAGGTCAGATTGTTCTTCGCACTCGTGCCAAATGAGTTCATCGGGATGTTTTGAGTCTTTCAACGGATAAGCAACCGCGACAGAACTCGGTATCAGTGCAGAGGCATTCCGTGAGTCTAGAATTCGCTCACGAGTACTATCTCGAGGCTCAAAAGTGCCTCCAACACCCGCTCTTGAACCTGTATCAACATTATTACTGTAACCAAGCCGCCACTCTGTTTTCTTGTCAGTCGGAACTCCATAATCTTTTGAGCCAAATTTCTGTTTAAGTTTGGCAAACATTCGCTGCTCAGCTGTGAGTTTGACACAGCCTCGACAATCTTTTGCCACTGTTGTATGTAAATCTCGCAAATTGTGGATATGATCCAAAGGCGGTCGGTAGTTGAGATGTTCGCGATGTTTACAATCGTTTTGCTCATCTTCGTAGACACTTTTCTTCTCACTTTCCACTCTTTTATCTTGTTGCTGTGTGAGTCTCAATAGATCACGTCGTACTCGAGCATCAGCAGGTTGAAGACTTACACCCGGCAATCGTTTGCCCCTTGGTGAACTCACATCGTACAATGCACCACGACGTCGGTTCTCCTGCTGAGCTCGAACTTGAGCCTGGTGAGAACTCGAACCTTCTTCATTGTCGGTAGACCGCAAACCTGAACGTTTGGTACGGCGAGACCGAAGTAACACCATCGACGCCAATAATGCAATTGAAGCAGGAGTTGGGGCTAATGCTATCTACTGTAGACAGGAATAGTTGACGTTCCAAGTGCTAGGTTAATGGAATAACCAAGTTCGGTATTGCAATGCATGTCGTGTTTATAGATAAAGGTGCGTCGATGCATGGAGCTATCGGCGCATTGTTCATACTGCTTCTGTGGCTGTGGAGTAATAAGCTGGGAGTTGCTTAAGCCGCGATGACACGCGAAGCGCGATCATCGATAGCCTTTTGGGCGTTGAGTCTCGCCTGTTTCATGGCAACAGCAAACGCTGAAGCTGCCAATGCAGCGGTGGGGCTACGTGTGGAGGTTGTAGCCCTCATGTCATCTTCACCCTCCGTTGGGGTCTTGGTTACGCCAATTGACAAGGCAGCGACGTCTGATTCCAAGTCTTCGAGTTGCATCTTGCCACTGCCAATGGGGCTACGAATCCGGTCCTTGTCTTCGCTCAATGAGCTGCTGCTACTGCTGCTAGTGGCTGTCCACGCCGGACTCTTGGGCGGTTGCTGCTTGGAGTTCGACACAGTGTATCGGCCACTCACCGGCGTGTAAGAACCTGATTCCGTAGGGGTTCTGGCCTGGTTAGCACCAATTCTTGGGTCGGCAAAATCGTTTTCACTGTGGTGTCGAGTCATCAAAGCACGTTCCACCGTAGGTTGCACTTGCACTTCAGTGCCATTGGAGTTGGTACTAGCAACCAGCAAACCGGAGATACCAACAATCCACGCCGTGGGGTCAGCACTGGTCAAGTTTACGTAAATGGCAGGTGCACCACCGTAAAGACGCTGGAAAACTTCCCAAACTTCAGGCGACAGCAGCTGGAAATCCGCATCTTCCCCGGCACTTGCCGCATCACCGGCAATTACGTCATCACGGATGAGACCGGCACGACGCACCAGTTTGCCACGTGAAAGTTCTAAAAGTGACAAATTGTCAATAGGCCCCGGAGCACGACCCATACTGGCAATGTCGTCATTGGTTGGAGACGAAATGGATGTTTCTGTCTCGGATCCGTAACCAAGGTTGCGACTCGAGTTGGATTTCGAAGCCGAGGATGTGAACGCCAGCCAAGTGCGCAGCCAGCGACTGGAAATCACGTACATTTTCTTCTCAGAGCTGCCACGACGACGCGACAATTTGCCGGCTGCCATGACTCGATGTACTTCCGTCAGTCGGTCACGGTAGCGAGGCGTTGCCGCTGGCGCTGGCATTATTGCACTAGCGGGTGAGTGGCAAGTTGAAGGGACCGGTGCCGATTGGTGGTGACGTTTGGTAGGAGTTGCAGTTGCAGTTGCCACGTCTGACTCGACCACTTTGACGCGGTCGTCGCCTGCTCGTGCCATGGCTTGCAACAAACGGCAACATGCAACACAGGCACGACGAGGGGTGGAAAACTTGGCGGTAAGGGAAACTTGGTCTTGCGAACAGGCGCCGCACACCAATTCGCCACACACGCGGCAATGGTGGCGACGACGCGAGAGTTTCGTAAACATTGCAAAACACACTTGGCAACATGCACTCTCGTCATCCTGTCGCCAAGCCACGTCGTACTTGGCACTTTGTCTTGCCGCTCGGCGATGACGACCTTCTCCGTGAGAGTGTGTGTCTATCCTCTCCGAGGCGCGACTGAAGGTTTGGGACATGCGCATGAGTGCGCCGCGACTGCGTGCCATGGTGTCTCTTGGGCCCATGCTGGCGGCACAGTCTGGCAAATTTGAATCAGCGTCGAATCGGTCTTCGCCATTCTCACTGGCAAACTTTTTCGAGGTTGGGGTTGGCAACTCGTCTTCTGACATTTCGACATCGGTGAACACGGTTGCATCCATACTGCGAACGGTCGAAGTGAGCTTGGAGTCGTCGAAGTCAACATTTGCCGAGTCGCTGGAGTAGTAGATGACCATGGGGCGTTTGCGGTCCCTAGAGAGAATCCGGCGGTGCGAATGCCGCGGTGGCGGCTGCGAGGCCGCAAGCGACTCGGTCTCCGTCTTGGAGCTGCTCTTCTTGCCCTGGAAGCGCCGGAACAGCGACGACGAGGACGAGGCCAGGTCGAGGCTGCTGGCGCGCTCCACCCGGGAACGACGGAAGTGACGTGGGCTATTGCTCATGTTTCGAACGCGGCTCCACCTAAATGCGCGGTTTTTTCCTGTTGCCGAAACGGTCTACAAGTTCGGTCTCACCAAACCTCTTCCTGTTGGGCACTTGATTTCCACGCGATAGTGTTGCAAGTGGCAAATGCGCAGCGTGGCGGCGATTTCGATTATGAACGGAGGCAGAGGCACGCCGCGGAATTACTTGATGGGACGACAAACAGTCAGTCCACTCGGCAACCTGATCCCTCTTTGCACCAAAAATTCACGGTAACTTGCACGGACTACTGCTGTCAATCCTTCAAACGCCAAATCGCACTCACAATTCGACACATAAGCAACACATGAAAACTATAACTGATATTGAATATTAAGTATTCGAGGTATCTTAACTGTCGTAAGGCTACGTATTTCACAAATTTGTAAACAATTTAACATATATATTTAAGTATGACAGGTTTTTTACAACACCATAGGGCCAGAGAGTTTCTCACGCCATTTATCCCGCTCAACTGACGCTTTCGATAGAGGTGACGTCAAAACTTGAGCATATTTTTGAGCTTTTTGCATGTTTCCAACGCTCGTATGCTCGGTGATACATGACTCGAGCCGCCACTTGGCCTATAGTTGGTCACTGAGTCATTAATGGGGCATCTGGTGGGTAGGAACATACTCCGCTGGCGAAAATCGGGCCCGGCTCCGCAGCTCCGACGTCGATTCGACACGTGCTCATGAAGTCGTGCAAATTCCAGAACATTGTGACTCTTCCCAAAATGAACTGTTCCAAATCGGAACTTCCGACGCTCCACCGCAGGGTTCGGTGGAGTTAATCTGACTCAACGCATGTGACGCACTTGACCCTTCAGTGGACTTGAGGGCACGCCAGTGGGTATTTATCTGCCTGTAAATGGCATTGAGGTCAGCTCGAAGCTTCGCAGTCATGGCTCAACAATGACGACTCGCTGCAAGGAAGTACACATCCGTCAACCTCTCGAGGTCCACCGTCGGCTGTTTACAACACGAAAAGCTGGTTTGCCGCCCGCCTCTAAATCGTATTTTTGCTGCAAAGAGGTCAAGCAAACCTTACTTACGCCTCCAGAGCACGGACAAACTTACCGAGTGCCTCGTAGGCCAAGCAATGGAGCTCTGTGCGGAAACTTCGAGCAGTCGAGACCTGCTGGATGTCTCCGACTAGCTCGGTTAGCACGAAAAGGATCCGTCTCGACAGTAACGGGTGCTCCGATGAAGTTGTGGCAAGTGTGACCAGCGCCAGCAGACAAATGATGGCATCGGTTCGGACGCTCTGCCTGACACGGTGGATAGTCCGGCCGCTTTGGTCCGCCCCCGCCTTGCAGACCTGCTGGAAAGACTCGCGAGTATCCGCTCATAAAACGCTCGTTGATCCTTTCACAGGCGCAATCACTTCCGGCAGCACGCGTCGCAAAGCTTTGAGTGCTGCATATGACCGGTGGAAAATCCGTTCTCGAGGGGGGAGGGGGGCAAACATCCGTGCCATGTTGGCTGCATGGTGAGGTCTTCAACTACCGGCACCTGGCCAACTGCCAGCTTCATCTGTCCTGTGATGAACTGGCTGCATCATTCAATGATCGTGCAGCTTACTTCAGTAAGCTTAGCTCAAATGGCACCTTCAGAATGAACGCTTCGGCTAAAGTTACAATAAAGAAGAGCTCGAACACAGCACAACTCGAATGTAACCTGTGCCACCTCAGCAATCGACAACGTCATCAACAACCTGCTGAAAATTGCTGCGTAGTACATGTAGCTTTGTCGAGCAACTTGGTTGATGTAACCTTGATCTTCAAAACTCAAATTGCATCTGTAAAACCAACTTCAACTACAGTAGCAGCGAACAACGAAAAGTTGAGTTGAATAGTTCAAAATTTACTTTGAATTCCCATAATGTACTTGCGATAAAACAGCAACAATACACGACACGCAAATAACAATCACGCCCCAATGCCATCCAGGCATCGACAATCTCGATGACAACCCCACCCGAGGCCCTAGGACTCACTTGGAAATGGAAGCGCTCACGATCAGCGCATCCACTCACTGCTTCTCAACCCTTTGCCTTGATCACGATCTACATCTCGAAGGTGAACTCGCTCACGACCGGGAAGTGGTCCGACAAATTGTACTGCGGCTGGCCGCGCCACATCCACGGCTGCGTCGTGGTCAGTGGTTGGACCCAGCTCGAAGCAGTCTTCGGCTGGCGATGGGTACGCGAGCAGAGAATGTAGTCCAACAACTCCAAGCTGCCATCCGTGCTCAAACCGTCAGCAGCCAAGGCGTTGACTCGCGGGTCGAAGCTGTATTTGCGCAATTGCTTGAACTCTGCAGCCGACTCCTTCTTATCAGAGTCGGATGCGTTACCGAGTTTCCGCGGGCGAACGACCGACGGGTCCTTAGCCTCGAAGATATTCAGCATCTCGTCGTACTCCTGGTTCGTCTTGTTCAGCCAGTAGTTGACGTTTAAGTCTCCCACAAACAGCACGGTGTCGTTTACCTCGTCAATGTCCATGGCACGCATGAAATTGGCGACCATATCCATCTGCAATTTGCGCATGGTCCGGGAAAGCGGGTCGTTCCATGCCTGCAGGTGGGTCGAGAAGACGTGAACAAGCAGTCCGTCCTTCAGAATTTTGCAGTACAAAACTCCCTTGTCTGCCAGCTTGTCAGCACCAGCACAAGCACCTTCGAACAGCTTGACTCGAACGCTGAGAATCGGGTACTTACTGGCTAGCAGCACACCACCGTTAAGCAACTTGCGCATGTTTGACTTGTTCATGCGCTTGTGGCCCACCGTCGGCGAGAAAAAGAAGTAGCCGGCCTCAGACATCTTGTCCAGTAAGATATCGCGCGCACGATAGTCGAAGCACTCGGTCAACACCCAGATGTCACACGGAGGCAACAGGTCGCCGATCAAACGCGCACGAGTGTTCTTCTTAGGAGAGCAACTCGTGAACGCACTCACCTTGCGGGGCATCATCCAGACGTTGTACGTGCCCACACTCAAAGTCACCTGGCGCTTTTCCAGGTGTGCCAAATACCGCGTCGACTCCTTGGCCATGCACTTGAGGTCACCGTCTTCACGCAACGGCACAATAGTAGTTGCTGTTGCCTCCGTCGTCAAGTACAGATCGCTGTCCTTGTAATACTCACGCGGGCGAATGCCACATGGACGTCCGTTAAATTTGGACACTAGCGACATGGGCTGTCCCCAACGCAAATATTCGTCACTCGGAGCGACTGGAAGGCGATAGTTACTGCCAGTCGTCTGATGGCGGACGGACTCAACTGTCGCCACGTAGTATTTGCCCAACGGGTTGTTGAACGACATGTTGGGCAGATCCTTCATCAAAGCTTTCTGGCGGCGGCGTAATTCCTGGCGGTCGCGTTGACGCTCACGTTGCTGCTGGAGAGTGTCTGTAATATCGGAGACCATATTCATGTAAGACTCCGAAATGGATCGGTAGAACGCGTTGGATCCTGAGCCTTGAAGAGCCGACGCCGAGGAACTCGAAGCACGACGACGGCCGCGACCAGACGATGAGTTTGATGTGTCCGTGATGTTGACGACAGTCGTCCCGGTAGGATCATCTCCGTAAGAAAATGCCGGTTGTTGAGACCGTGGGTCATCAATAGCAGCACGGAACGCCGCTGCAGTGGAGCTGGTCAAGTCCAGACTGCGACGCTGTGCATTGTACTGCATCGAGCGCGCAGACTGCTGCTGTTTGCGGCTCCGTGGGCGCTGTCTGTTGGACGAAACATTATTGAGGTTCTGGAGCTTCCTGCCACGTGGGTAACTCGTAAGCACCTGCACTTGTCGTTGACTCGGCGTCTGCCCATGATTCTGACTTTGGTCGGTTAACTCCACCATGAAATCACCCTGACCGACAAGAACCATGGCCTGCTCGTTCTGTTCTACGTCTTGTTGCTCTTCCGTCATCGTTGGGTCAGCCACGGTCGCTCTCAAAGCTCCATTATTACTGTAGTTAGAGTTACTGGAAGTGATGAGCTCCGTCGTAAGTGACTGTGGTCTTG
Source organism: Phytophthora sp. ST_20190627 (assembly GCA_014706145.1). Classification (NCBI taxonomy): domain Eukaryota; phylum Oomycota; class Peronosporomycetes; order Peronosporales; family Peronosporaceae; genus Phytophthora; species Phytophthora sp. ST_20190627. The sequence continues at coordinate 78,016 of JACBOU010000061.1, forward strand.
TTCTCTTGATAGAATTGAGATGAACAGCCGATTCCTCCATCGCGAACAAACTCGCGCGTACTTGTCGATGGAAAGCCAAGTTCACGGGAGGTTTACTAATCGTCACAGCTCCTCTGTGTGTCAAATACCTGATAGCTCGTCCTGTTTCCGCGTGGACCACAACAAGTGGCGTGCTGAATTTCACTGGCAGTCCGACACTGGAGAAGACAAGTTGTTGCTTCTTAGGGTCGAACTCAAAGAGTCTGAAGGCCACAGAGCCGTGAGCTGCTTTAGAGCCACCAACAGGTGCGTCTGGTTCTCCTGCCACTCCACTGGTGGTTGTGATACGACTGGAAGTTACAGTCTTACTTCGAATGTCCCTGTCGCCTCCCAATGGAGGGACAGTGTCCAGTGTATGGGGTTCTGGGTCAATAAGGTCGTCCTCATTGTAGATGTCGTCACCGAAGAGTGCGGCGTATCGCTTACGGAAGAGTCCCTTGCGCCACACGAAGAAGCCAGCGATGCCCATGAGGCCTCCCGTGGCGAGTGTGGAGGCAGCCAATAGTGCCATTTGCTGGTATGTGAGGTTGAATTTGCGTGTGAGTGCTAGGAGTTGCCCCTCACACAGGAAGGCGACACGGTCTCCATAGCAAATGTATTCATCCATGTCGGTCATATTTGGCACTGGCAAATGCAACAAGGAAAAGGGTTAGTCATTGATAAACTATTGATAATGGGCGGAACCGTATGCCACTTACTGTCGCTCTTGGTGAGTGGCGCGCGCTGGCGGCGCGAGTTACTCTGAAGGAGCGGAACGTCCGCGTCCTCGACGTTCGGCATGTTGCTGTCGACTGCGCTACGTCGTCACGACGTGGTTGGCGTAAACCCCGGCGCTCAGTGTGACCTGTTCAGTTTGCAAAGCCACACTCTTGACTGCGAAGTGGGCTGAGCGCTACAAGTTACTTTTGGAACTGAGCGGGCGAATCGCGAACTGTATTTGGCCCTCTCGTTAGAGTAATCCTTGATAAAGGTGTCGCACGCCCAAATCTATCTGTTTTAGGTACTTATAAATGCTTGGATTCGGTTTTTCACGCGGTTTTGAATTTTTTGATATCGCTTTGAACGGGTTTTCAAGCATCAATAACCCAAATTACATAATCTTGCTCCTTTTCTGGGTGTGGAAGATGCGTGTTTCTGCTTTTTACTGACTGCATCCCCCCTGCGTCGAGCGCCGTAAGCCGCTCGTCGAAAAGAAGCGCTGTTTGCTTGTCATTCAAAGCCGGGCTGACCACCACATCCTACGTCCGAGCTGGCAGCAACAGGCTGTTGCCTACAACAGCGCTGAAGATACCTTCACGGAGCGATGGATAATTCGGCTGATGATGGGGTTGGTGCAGATGTTTTAAACTCGATTAAGCATCGCATACTGAAGACCAGTGTTCGATCTGAACTTTGCGGGGTTCGTACTGTATGCGGTGCCATAGTGATGCTTGGCCAATTTGTAGGCAAAAAGCGAAAGGCAAAGTCCTGCATACAAACTTTGCCGCTGCTGGCCTTCTTGACTCGGTGCTGTTGCCTTTCGGCCACCATGGCAGGCTGCCATTGGCAGCGCGAACGGCACCCAACGCCTTTCATTGCTTGCGAACGTGCCATCAGACCACCAAGGACAACCCCCCCGTAATCGTGCCACGGTAACAAATCTGAGCAGATTTTTGCTGGCGGCGACAATCATTTCACGAAGGAAATCCACCACGCGTGATGCGAATCGCATCTCAAAGCATGCATCTCATGATGCAGGCGCTGCAGCCAGCCAGCGCAAGCCGAGTCCTCAGACACCATGCGCCTTTGCGATCGTGGTGTGAGCCCATGGCAACTGCATCGGGCGATTTTAATGAAAATTATCAGCGAGGATTCGCGATAAATCGCTTTTCATGGCAGCCGATGCAGTTGTCGCTGCTCGCCACCGGCGACGGGCGCACTCCGGTGAATCCTCGCAGGATACCCCGGAGGCAGAGAAGCCGGAGGGGGTCCATCGAGAGGAGTCTGGGCGGAATGGTGTGTAAGCTCGCTTCTGGGCTAACGCCGTTGTAGTCCGCTGTGAGTCACACTGGGCTTGGTTGGCGTTTAACGCCGAAGTGGCCGTTGCGTGCCATACTCCGTTGAGAACAGCCGACGCCATTTTCGGAGCCTTCGCTGGTCGAGCAACGGTCGCGGTGTTTCCTCTGCAATCTTTGCTGCGATCCTGGAGCAGGCAATCTTTGCTGCGATCCTGGAGCAGAGCTTGAAACATTTCGGCCGTGTATCCAACCACCAGCTGCAGAGATACTTCTTGTGATCACAAGGTTGTGATCAGCCCGTCGTTTACTCCTCAGCAACTTGCTGACAGCAAGGCGCGAGGCTCTCATTCCCTCAATCGCTGAAGGAAATGCCCATTATTGATGCGGACAAAGTTAATCGTCAGGCCTTGCCATTGGCAATGTCAACGGGGGTGTTTCATACTGTACTCGTTGCCGTGTCTCTGCTGAAGTTCCGCTGCTCGATTAGAGGAATGAAACAAAACTACAACCTCACCGAAATCAAGCGGCTGCAATTGCAGCAGATCATAAACATTAAGCAAACTTCGTGTTGCGGAAACTTCCGCAGACAACAGTGAATCACCACGTGAAGCGCTACCTTCGTAAGCACGAACAGTTTGGGCAGAGCTGCTTAGTCGACTCAAACCCACCAAAGCACGAGATGTCAAGGACTACATGTAAATGTACTAAGTACTTCAAAGTACTTCACTTTTGTGTTGAAGGTGTGCAGGAAGGCATCTCATTGATCACGCGCCGAAACATTATCAGTCGTGACTTCTTTAACTCTTTAATCTCCGTCACGCTTCAGCTCATACCTCGTTCTATAATAGCGTTGTTGAGCCGCTCGGGGTGATAATTCGTGGCAGTCGCGGATCGAAATCAATTGCAGGCTTTGGTTGATGTTGGTGTTGCCAGATAAAGCCCACCACTACCTAGATCCATGTATTATAACTGAAGCTGGTTGCGATAAATGTATGCATATCTTCTGGACTGGCGTGTTTCGTCTTAGTACGTCCACATCCTGAGCGAAGTGTGTTGAATCGGAAGCCCTACGGTCCGGCTGTTCACTTCTTGTCTCTAGTAAAACCACGAAAGCACTTCGCCCGTGGCGCCGGCCCAATCGAACGGCTGTGGCGGAGCTGGTGTCGTGTCCTGCGTAAAGTCCGGGATCTGCTCGCTGAAAATGTCCAGGCCCGTGGTAAACATGTCAGCGTTGTTGACTTGCTGTTGCTGTCCGGTGTTGTTTGCTGCGTTGTTGGCAGTCTTCGCAGCGCCGTAGTGTCGCTCGAAGAAAGCTGCTGACTGCCGTTGTGTGAATTTGGGCAGCATATAGTGGCCGTATGCTTGAGGTGGGCCCAACCTTGCGTACACATGCAACTTCTCTCCGAGGAAGGGCTCATAGGGTGCCCATAGCTCGTAGCTGCCTACGGAGAGAAACCACAAGTCGTCATGCGAGTAGCGATAACACAGACCAGCAAAGCGCAGTTGGAACGGCTCAGCCATGCGGAAGTTGGCGTGTTCATGCTGGCACCGTCCACTCTGCCAGCACTCAACGCAGCAGTCATAGTCACTTAAACACTCTAAACACGAGAGGATCTGGTCCTGGCCGACAAACTTGAGCGCTGCGCATTCGTCGCATTGTCGTGTCATTTTCTGTCCCGTGACGAGATACAGCAGTTCTTTCTTGGAGATCATCCCATCAATACTTCCTCCAAAGCTAAGTAAGAAGTCGATGTAGCTATCAGCACAACCTTGAGCTCTCTGGAAGACACGGAACTCGTCTTGTGTGATGCGACCATCTCGATCCATGTCCATCTGTGCAAAGAGCGTAGCGATGTGTGTGCGTAGGAACACACCCACACCATTGGGTAGTTGATCTCTGTCTTCAGGTGGAGGTGCCAGCATCTCCAGCATCTCCTGAGCAGGTACGAAGCGATGGTTGGGTGGATGCACCTCACCACTGACTCCTCTTGGGTAGCATCTGGCACAGAGAATGTATCCTCCAGCTCTGCACTCTAAGCACATGAAGCCACGTTCATGTTCACCAATAGGAGCGAAGCATGAGTCACAGAAGCCATTGCCGAAGTTCAGGTAACGCACAAGTGCCAGGAAGGCACGTGCATCCACGACCCCACGTCCTGCTTGGTCATAGCGAGCGAAGACACCTTCAACGACTTTGGGAGGGAAATGGGACAGCAATTTGCCGATATCTTCACGTTGGATGCCGCCACCACGTGCAAATTCACGGTACAAATTGGCGGCGATGTCCACGAGCAGTCGCTCCTCGTAGACGCGCACAAAGTGCTGCAGGAGCTGCTCGAGCGTCTGTGGGTTGCTGGTAGGCACCAGTTGTGGCGTCACGGGCGTCTGCAACTGCACGGGAGCAGACTGGAGCGGCACTGGGGCAGCAGCAGCACCGGACGGGACGCTCATGGAGCTGGACAATAAGGCGGTGGCGGAGGGAGGCGATGGATGAACAGCGACGAACTTCAGCGTGGCAGATGCACAGATTGGGTGGGTCGGAGAGTAGATATGCTGCCGTCTTTTGAGGGAGTTGAATTGGGAATTTGTATGGGAAGTGTGATTTTCGGTAATAAGGACGGACGCTGCGGTCCGGATTAAAATGTGCAATGTGCAAAAAACACGTCGAAGCTGGAGCCGATGGGCACATTCACTGTGGATATTAATACCTTCTGTAAATCGATTGAACGTGTTTGACGGGTAATCAACTATGCGAGGTGCAAGTAGCTTGGCTTTCACTGAAGCGATCCTAACATGATCTAAGCTTCACAAATCTACGTGCTGAATTCGGTGTTCGCAGTCAACAGCGAATTTACCCACCTCGTATACCACGCGCGCATCAAAGTGTTGCAATGTTCGTTGGGCAGGTCAGCTCGTTATGGTCGTCGGGCTTCGACTGTGTTCTGTGGCCCCGGGTAAGCAGAAAAGGCCGGGACTCGCTGGAAGTCCTTTTTCCAGATGAGTCGCCACCATGCGTACAGTACGAAATAGAGGGTTTTTTAATGATAAACCTGTAATTCGGCGTAAGAAATCGGCAAAACCAGAAGTGGCGTCGAACGTGATCTTTGCCAGACTCCTCAAATTAGACTACTTAGGAAATATGAAACTGCTTTCATTGATTTTGGTGCGATAACTTCGACACCCCGACCGCTACAGTAGCCTCCAGATTCAGCTTCGTTCAGGAGGGTGCGAACATCCTTTTGAACAAATGCATCCGTATTCATAAGCGGGTAAACTTACTCAAGATTCAGTGCGTCCATTTTATGTGCTCCATTCCTGAATTTGCCGGCTAGGAACCACGTCGTCTCACCACTTGCGGTGATTAGTTCTTCATGAATCGATTGCTTTGCATTTCTCCGCTACAGGCGCGACTCAACATAATTGACGCTCGAGTTAACATGGCGGACAATATCTTGCTATCGACAACGTCATCCTGAGTTACCAAGTACTATCTTACGCACATAGAAAGCACTTTCGTTAGTCGCGCTTTACACTTCAACTTCCTCATTTTCGAGCATACACGCCATCGATCGAGAGCCAGGACTCCCAGCTGCTGACGGCCTGCACGCGCTCGGTTGGCGCCCAAAGCTCCAGGTCGGGAAATTCTCCCGCTGCGATGGCCTGGCGATCAACATATCCGTGCTCCAGATCCATTCGCCCTTCCATGAACGCACCGCTGGCTGCAGTCTTCAATGTCAGCACGCTGCGGTAGGCCGCAACTCGATTTTGCGCGTCACTTTTAAGATACCACCAGTAAAATTCGACGCAGATTGAGCTGTGATCGCTCGCGTTTCCTGTCGTTTGGGTCAACGACGGTCGGCCACTTGATCCGCGACTAAGGTTCGTCTGGGTCTGTTGCTCCAGGTGATACGCTACGTAGTCGCCTCCGAAGCCGCACGAAGCAACGCCCATCAAACTTGTCAAGCCGTTGGGAACAACTGGAGCTACACGCACTCGACCATCGCAAACAAGTCGCAGCCACGCGTTATCGCGAGATAGCACCGACGGTTCTGCTCGGACCTACCGAAGGACGACACGTTAGTTTAAATTCGACATGGTGCATTGGACTAGAGAACTACGCACGTAAAGTGTGTGTAGTGGATCCCCCGCCACTGCAAGCTTCAGGTGCAGTAGTTGCGATAACGCAAGGGACGAAGTCCACATCGAAGGTACGATATGAGCTGGAAGGCTAGGGACACCGCCACCTCTTGTTTTGCCCTGGGTATCCACGCGAGGGGTGACTACAAGGCTACTCGGTTGCAGTAGCCAGTCTGCCATCCATCGACTTGGTTGCGCGCTCATACCCTGCATAGGGCTCCATGGAGGGCCCCTCCCCGAATACTGGTCTCTCTGACATTTTCACAGCACCACACAACATATCTGTAAGTAGTAGAAATCTATCGAATCATTCAGTGGACGCACCAGGTAACCCTCTCGAACTTGGGCCACAAAGCCCTGCCATCCTACGAGGTTGCAATGTGGAGTGACAGAGTCATACGCGTCCGGTCCTGTAGAAGTATTCTCCTTGCTATCTTCGAGTACAATCGTAGGTCGTTGAAGCATAGTTCTTAATCCAGCGCGCAGTTCTTCCAGCTCTGGATCACTGTAAACAATACCTAAAACGGCATCGCTTAATTCGCGCGCACTACAGATCGTTGTCTGAGTCGCTCGAGGCGTCCGTAGGAATGCATTCAACGTATTCCAACACTGCGCAGCACAATCCAAGAATGTTGTACGGAGTTCCTTTCCGTCATCTTCGATCCCACCAGAGCCACTGGAATTAAGGCTATCGAGTAGCAGCGGATGGCACGCACCCAGCAAGATCTGCATTAATTCAATGCTGTCCGGTGAAAAGGCCCAAACACACACTTCCGCCAATACGAGCATCAGCTCCCCAAGCCTTGCGTTTGTCCCGGTGTTGCTCCGAGACGCCGTTGCGCCCATATCGCGATTTGCAATGGACAGGAGCAATCTAGCAAGTTGTGTAGCCCCGCCAGACGCATATCTCCAGTGTTGTGAAATTGCTATCGTGATGATCATCTCCAGGTTAGCCACATTTTTGGCACTGTTGGTCGTAATACGGGACACGAAGAAGTGGACAATTGCCAGATCAGTAAGTTGCTGTAACTCGCGCTGATGGCTGTCGAGTTGGTGTTGCTGCTGCTTGAGTCGCAACAACGTGACACTTGCTTCCCTTTCAGCCTGTCTGACTGGATCGGTCGCCGACGGTGGCATTCCTACTGGTCCAGAGACTTTAACGTCGTAGCTGGATGCTGCTTGTGGCATCATCCAATTTCGGGGTGTTATTGACTGCGGAACAGCCTCATCACGGTTATCATCTTCGTCGTAGTCGTCTACCAACGCGTCATCGTCACTCTTGCCTGTATCATGCCAGTGCGGATGATCATCTCTGCGCCTCGTACTGTCAAAAACGAGTCGTGGTTCCCGGGGTTTAATCTGATTAAGCAGTGGTGATCCAGACAGCGCTGCGTCCTCCCGAGATAGCAATCGGAATCGAAGGCCTTCACGCTCCTGCAATTGTCTGTAGCGATCGTATTGAATCCGATTCTGTTCGGTTAGTGAACGAGATGTTCCGAATGGCTCAAATGACTCGTTCGAAGAGCCACTTCGACGGTCTTGATGGCGCTGCTGTTGCTCATTGTACTCTTGAAAGGCTCTCGAGATTTGGTGCTGCACAAGACGGCGCAGTCGTGAATCAACGGGGTGAGCTGTATCTGTCGCGTAGTGCGGCATCAGTGACGCTGTTGCATCCTGTCCTAGAGCACCAGGACCTACAAGGCCAGCGGAAGCATCCAGCGGTGCGCGACGATACGAGACCACCGTAAATGGTGGAGACGTCACGACGCACAGCAACTCGAGCGTTCCGTCTCTTGCTGGCTCCCGGTGGACGGTGGACTGCTGCAATTGTAAACTCGTCGCTTGAACGGAGCCCGGTGCCTGTCCTTCCTGTGTCTGATAAAAAACGTAAGCTTGGAGAGCGTGTTTGGTAGCACGCTGCACCTTGTTGGCACCGCTTTCCCAGTGGTAGTACCACTTGGCGAATGCCTGGCCATTTAGCACAAAAGTTGCCGACTCAGTGGCCTGAGAATTCGACGGTCGCGAAGCTGGTTGACGTCCGTGGAGTTGCTGAGAATGCTGCTGTCTGTCCTCTGCTGTTTGCCGCACACCTTCAATCCACGAAGCTTCGGGATTCACCTCGCTTTGCGAGATGCTACGAAGGTAGCGCAATGAATACGCGCCGCTGAGAGGCTTGGCGTCGACGGTCTCGAATCGTGCGAAGACGAAGACGTTCGTCACGTCAAATGGTGCTACACGGCCTCGATTGTCCTGGCCGACGCCCTGGGAGACATCCGACTCAAGATCGAAACGCAACACGACATCGAGTGGCGATCCGCAGTAGCTCCTGTCCACGTGGTGTGGACAGCAATGAGGAAAGCACCTGTACCGAAGAAGAAGAAGGTCTGTTAGACCTTCAATTTTGATAAATCTCTATTCAAGTGTTGTTGTTGTTGTAGACTACGCACCGCAAGATCTAAAGTTTGTAGAATTAAGGTAGGATCAGTGTTTCAATAGATGAAAGAAAAAGGTAAAGACGACATAAGTAAATGGAGCAAAAGATCACAATAGAAGTCTGCAGAAGAAGAAAGTCCGACGTAGCGGACACTCAACCGACCTTAGTGCCTCGATTCCGGTTGCTCCTGGAGTGTTGATGAGTGGGCAGACACAATAGAGCACACAGTCCGGTCAGACACCGAAAAAGAGCCTAGAACAAAACCAGCGTCGGGTATCATCTTCGTGACCCCCTCGCTGCTACGTCAACGACGTCTCTGATAGTATTTAGACAAAAGAAGGACAAAGTGGCGCCACTCACCGCTTGTATTCCTCTTCAAAGAGCCGCGCGTGTGGGCAGTGCATGCGCATAAAGACGCCTGCGCATGCCGGCAGCACCATAGTAACTTTTGTCCTGTGCTTCTTGTGTCTCTGATTGAGTAATGACCGACTGGATGGATGGCTCAAGATCGCAAGGGGAGACGGGCGTTCCGTTGCGTTAGGTCCAGCGATGATAGCGCGTTTGTATGCCCGCACGGTTTTGTTTGCCAGGGCGTGGGACAAGCGACTTAGACGGCGTCGGCAGCGCCGAAAATCTTTCTACCGCGCCAAACTTGCGGATTGCATTTGGTTTCCGACATTCTCTGAGGCAGCAACGAATGCAGTCGGATCCAGAGGCAACGTGAAGTTGCTGCTGCCGATGCGATCAATCAACCTAACCGTGTCTGCTGGCCAGTCGTCGTTGGGGTCTCAGCTTCAAGGAGGAAAACAAGAATACGCGCACAGTACACCACCGAGTCCCACACGCATACAGCGCCGTACCATCAGGTCAGCGAATGCCTTTAACGTTTGCTGGCAGCAAACGTTGCTAAAGTCAAAGCTTGCAGGAAGGCTGGCGCCATTCGAGGCAGCCGCCACCATAGTTGCGGTCCGACTGCCCTGGAAAGTCGTAGTTGCAGAAACGGGAGTTGTAGATCATTCAGCCAGCTTTTGTGCTTTCGTAACCGTGCTGCCAGGCTTTTGACGATTATTGCCATAGATTTTTTGCACACGTGAGGTGCAAAAATCTATACATGGGTGCCGTTCGTCAGCTTCTGTACGTAACCAACAGTCAAGGCTGGTGGCAGAGAACTGGAAAGACTGCAATCTGTCGAATGTGCGTGCGGTTTCAGAGCAACGATTGATCGTGCTGACAAGGGTCTTCGTAAGATTGTTATTCCTTCCTCCGTCGACATACTCTGCTACTACTGCCAGTAAAGAACCAATACTATGAACCATTTTGCAACGTACCCCATGCTACTTGGTACTTCCAGTGAAACATTTATGGGAAAATAGTTAGACGGAACTGTACACGTAAAACTACCTTTCAAATTGGCCTCCGCCAAGAGCATATTGTCGTACAGCTGCTGCTGGCCAGATTCAAGTAACCCTCGCACACCCATGCAAGCATGGATCGCGGTATTCGGCCTCATGAATCGCCTCATCGTACGAATCGGTGGTAAGTGTGCATGAATTCAGATTTTTTCTAACAAAATGGAGCTGGGCATTTACTGTCTACAGATGACTGTGCGCGTGGTCGTGCGCCTCCTTCGCTTCAGCTGCATCCACCGCTGCCAATTGCTCTGGCGTGGCGATTTCCACGATGATGTCCTTCACGCGCGGCATCTTGTGCTTGATGGCTCCCTTCACCTTCTGCTTCCACTCGACAGCACGGTGCACTCCGGATGCGTCGTCGACCACCAAAGTCAGATCCACATGGATATGTCGGCCGACCTTGCGACTACGTAGCTGACGAACGCTCAAGACTTCTCCGTTACTATTTCCAATCACGTCGTCGACAGCCTTCTCAAGGCTTCGGATGATCGTGTCGGACAACTTGGCATCACACAGCTCCTTCGTGGATTCCCAGCCCATTTCCGCTCCCATTTTCAAGATGATGCCGCCCACCGCAATACCCGCAAGAGGATCATACAACGGGAAGCCTGCAAGACTCAACCCGATGCCACCCATGGCTACCACGCTCGTCACTGCATCACTACGATGATGCCATGCATTCGCAATCAACACGCTCGAGTGAACACGACGTCCGATATTGATCGTAGTGCGGTACAGAGCCTCCTTCGCAGCTACACTCAACGCAGCAATACCCAATGCCGCAGGGTGCATCACCATACCATGCGCATGTGTGTGCACCGACTTAGCCAGCGTCTCAACTGCCTCAAGGGCATTAGGATCCAAGTGTTCCACCAGTTCCACCACTTCCTTGGCATCCAGCGTCGAAATTGCAGTCGTCGGCTCCATCAGCATCAACAACGTGTCCAGTGAGTGTGCCATGATCCCCAAAGAACCTCCAACCAGCAACAACGACACTGACAATGCTCCCATCGTCTCGTACTTGCCATATCCGTATGGCTGCAGTGCATCTGGTGGTCTGGCACAATATTTCAGTGTCCCTAGCGTTACAAAGTCGCTCACTAAGTCACTTATTGAGTGTGCAGCATCAGCCAATAGTCCCGAAGAGTGGAAAGCCACTCCCGCGACTCCTTTCAGGCCACTGAGCACCACATTCAACCAGACGCCGACCCACGTGATGCGATCTGCAGCCTTCACATCTTCTGCCGACAGTTTCATCTTCAATGCTCGCTCCTCCTCTGTCTCTTCCTCTAAGACCCCGTGACTGTGACCATGACCGTGCCATCGATGCGTCATATTGTACAGCTGGAACTTTGGTAACAGCGAAGACTTGGGACGACGTACTGTATGCAACTGTCGACACTGCAGCATTAGGCGGACGTCATTGTGAGCGGCGTACAACACGCGTCGTCGACTGGAATACGAGCTGTATCATACAGAACGTAAGTTAGTTTGAGCTAGTCGTGCATCCCGAACTTAACAGAAGCATGACGATTATGTGCTCCTTCCTTACCGGAGCAGCAGATGCGCACTCATGAGGGAGTTTCTCTGTGTGAGCGAACGACTGAGGTGGCGGCGTGTGCTTGGAGACGCGCCTACTTGACGTAAGTTCGGGACATAGATTTGCGTAAACAGAGACTGCTGTCACCGATTGGTGTTTCGTACGCTGGATATTCGGGGACGATTGTACAGCTTGAAGTGAAACGCAAGGATAGTGATGACGCTTGGACACACTACACTACTGTAATGCACCATGAAGGACAAGGATGCATGAAGGAGGAAACTAGCTCGCTACAGCGTAGTGACTCGATGTTTGCTGCACTGTATTGTTGCAGGTATCAGATATCCAGCAGATCGCCTCTCGGGATGGCGTGAGAGCGTTAATACAACAAATTAGCGTAAGGCAGGCTAACGTTACAATAAATGTTGAAACTGCACTGCATTGCATCTTATCGTTGCCAATGCTGGATAAACGCACTATCAGCTGGTATCCCTCGCTATCTTCCTCTATGAGGACTCCTCGTCTCTATCTTTAGCTTAGCGCATCGCTTACCGGTGGGCAAGCTTGGTCGATAGCGTGGACATGGCCTTGACCTTGCCATCGGGCACCATGAACATGACGATGGGCTTGTCGTCCGAGACGTACGGCACGTCCACACGGAAGTAGCCGCGACGCTCAAGCTGCACGACCTGGCCCTCCTTCATGTTGCGCAACTCGTGGTCGCCCACAGCGTGCATCTCGGCACGCGTGGTTTCAGTTAGGAAATCATGGAAGTCATCGCCCTCCTCAAGCTTCGGCTTGTTGAGCAGGTGGTCGAACTCCACCAGCGTCAGCGGCACAAGGTCGGGCACATCGGCCAGCCACGTGACCTTGAGCTTGGTCTTCTTGAAATCGCCCTCAGGGTGGTTCTCAGCCTCGACACTCGTGATGGCGCCGTCCGCGGCCTTGTTCACCTTCTTGACGATGATGTTGCCGTGGCGCATGAGGGTCACCTCCTCGCCCTCCACGAAGTTGGCGACGTCGTCACGCTCGAGCAGCAGCTTGTTGCAGAAGCGCACCATCTTGTTACCCATGGACGGGTCTTTAGGGTGGCGAGCCACCGGGATGCCGATCACATCGCTCGACACGTTCGTCAGCGTAAGCGGCACCGACGACTCCTTGGCGACCGCAAAGTAACGCGGGGCAATCGGGTCCAATACGCGCATGTTGAGCGTCCAGAACTTGTCCCATTCCATGTCGGTGATACGGCGCGAAGCACCCTGGCTCAGGATAAATTCGCGTAGCGCCTCCACCTGCACACCGCGACGCAGCACGCCCTGCACTGTCGGGAAACGCGGGTCCGTCCAGCCCTCCACGTGACCATTGTCCACGAACCACTGCAGCTTACGCTTCGACAGCACCGAGTACACGAAGTTCATGCGCGCGAAGCCCTGGATAATCACCTTGCGCAGGCGAAGCGTCTCCAGCACCCATTGGTACTGGAAGTCGCGGTCATTGTACTCAGTCGTTCGCAGTGCGTGGGTCACGCCCTCGATCGAGTCCACAACGGGGCATGCCAGATCGTACGTCGGGTACGCCTGGTACTTGGTGCCTGTGCGGTGGTGCGGCGTCGGATTCAGACGGAAAAACACGGGGTCGCGCATCGTCTTGTTCTTGGCCTGCATGTCGATCTTGCCGCGCAAGCAGTAGCCCTGGGCCTCCGGGGCGTTCTTCAGCATCTTCTCGAACAGCGCCATGTTCACCTCCGGCGTCTGGTCGCGGCACTTGGAGTTGATACCCTCCATACGCTCCTCACGCATCTGCTCCTGCGACGTGTTGTCCATGTACGCGTTACCCTCACGGATCATCTGGCGAGCAAAGTCCGCGATCGTCGGGAAGTAGTCCGACGTGTAGGTCACCACGTCCGGCACGACGTCCACGCACTTCAGGTCGGCAATAATGCTCTGCTCGAACTCGTCTTTCTCCTTGCTCGGGTTCGTGTCATCGAAACGCAGGATCAGCTTGCCGTGGTAGTGGCGCGCGTAGTAGTTGTTCAGCATGCAGGCCTTGATGTGGCCAATGTGCAGGTATCCAGATGGCTCAGGCGGGAAACGCGTCACGACCTGGCCATCCACAGCGCCCTTCAAGGGCGGGCAGCTTCCCGAGTCCTTCGTCTTCTTGGAAGCACCGGCCGGACCTGGCGCCTTAATGGGCTTCAGGGCCTTCAGTGAACCGTCAACCTTGGCGAACAGCGTCTGCTGTGCCTCCAAGTGCGCCAACCAGCGGGTAACGTTCGGGAACGGCGACAGATCCAGCTTCTTCTGCAGTGGGGCGACCTGTGCCCACACGCCAATGTCCGCAAGTGAGAGAGCATGGCCCACAATAAATGTATGTGTCTTCAGCACACGGTTCAGGATCTGCAGTGCGCCGTCGTCCTGCAAGTCAGCACCAAGACGAGACAGAGCGAAGTCAAGCCACGCATCAATCTGCGACGGCGGTAGGGCAGCCTCCGTGGCAGCGGCGTCCTTAGCAGCCACGCCATACAAGCCCAGCTCGGGCTTAGTGCGTGCCAGGTAGCGTGCAATGGCAAAGTCACCTGAGACGATGCGGCCGTCCGCCAGCGTCAGTGTGGGCACCACAGCAGCGGCGGCAGCGTCGCGACCGAAGTTACGGAAGCCTGGTGCATACTTGACGAGCTGCGCCACGACGTAACTGGCACGCGGCAGCTGTCCAGCACTGGAGAAGACGATGACGCCATCATCCTCAGCCGACGGCGTGGGAAGCTCGATGCCGGCCTGTGCTGCCTTCTTCAGAGCCTTCTTTCCTCCTCCAGCAGCAGCCGCCGGAGCAGCAGTGGCTGCTGCGGGGGTAGCGTGAGCCGCTGCAGCGGCCGGGGACTCGTCCTCCACGCCGGCCTTAAGCGCGTGCTTGTGCGCTTTCTTGCGCTCCTTGTTCAGCTCCTTCTTGGACATCTTGGCAGGGTCCTTAGGCTTCTGCTGCTCGGGTTGCGGCTTCTTCTCCTTCTTAGCCTTGGGCGGCGGGCCGAAGTCCTTGCCTGTCACCTCCTTGAACTGCGTCTTGAGCGCCAGCAGCTGTGCCACAGCCTCCTTGATCTCGTCGGCCTTGGTGGCGTCCTTGAGCGCCTTCAGGTCGCGCACCTTGTCGCCGGCGGCAGCGATCTGCGTGGTCAGCTCCGCCTCGGTCGCCATATTGGTGTAAGAGTCTTGTGGGTTGACAGCTTGGAGGTCTTTGTTGCGCTTGAGACGGCAGAACCACGAATGAAGGCGATCTAGCTGAGACTTGCGTGGGCGAGCGTACCGGTACCGGTACTGGGAGCTCCAAGCAATCGTACCGGAAAATCGGTACCCTTGTGATTGGTACGAATTTTCGCATTTTTTGGGACGAAAAATGGATACGCACCGGTTTTTTGCACAAACAGCGAGCGTACCGATTTCGTACAACCAGTATACCGGCAATATACGGTTCATGGTGAAGTTCATGTGGCACTTGGTTGAGCACTTCAACATGTGGCAATCCAAGACCTGCCTTCGGCGCGTGAAGCTTCCGAGCTTCGTAACCTTGGTGTATTCGGTGGTGGGTCCCTCGTTGTGACGGGCAACAGCGAACAAGGTAGCGTCCTGGCTGCCGCAGGATGCTGGGGCGAATCCAGGATTATCGTGCAGACGTCGAAGCTTGCCGCCCCATGCCTTGCAGCAGCAGTGACTGGATCTGGGAATGTTCGCTTCGCCGCAACCTTGAATGAAGACAACTGTCGATGTGAGAATTGTCAACTGCAAGTGCTTCAATTGTCATTGACGGAACTCCCACAAACACATACATGTATTACTCTTCCCACGTCTTCAAAATCGCTGTGGATCCTCGCTGGATCAATTGTTTAACTTGTCTGCGAACTCTTCGTCGCTGAATTCTTCCAGCTCTGCCTCTTCCAAGTCGAACTGGTAGTCGTCTTCGCTCGTATTATCTCCGTCGGCACCATTACTCTTGTTTTCCTTATCCGTATCAATGCGCCGGCGCTTCTCCTTCGGGCGCACGCCTTCCTCGCTCACTGGAGACGGCAGTTTGCTCTTGTCAGCACAGCCCTCGCTGCCAGACTCCCCAATGCTCCGCTTCGTCTTTGTGGGCTTGGGCCCCACGTCGCGAATTAGCTCGGACATCGCCGACTGAACCGCCTCGGCTCGAGCGCGGTCGCGCTGGAGTTGATCCTCGTAAGCGTCAACGATTTCCGGCACATCTGCACGCAGCTTGTCGGCGTTCTCCCACGTATCTTGGCTCTCAGCGTAATTTTCCCAGCGAACGAGGTATTGGCGTCTATTGTAATGCAAACGATGGTTTACGATGTGGTCGACAGTGTAGAATTCTGCCTGTTTAACCCCAGCGCTGCCTGCACGCTGCTGGCCCTGTCGCAGACTTGCTCCGTCTCTTGACGTCTTCTTCCTTCCTTTATGACTCACACGCCGATTCTGGTCCGTTGCACCTTGGCTCGACGCCGCTCCGACCCGTGAACGCAATGCTGCCGCGTACAAATCAATCAGCTCTTTGGCCTGTTGCGGCGCTTTTCGGCGCGAAATCCAAAGTGGCGCTTGCACTCCTTGCCAGCGAATGAAATACTCCCTCGCGCTCCCGTACGTGCGTACACCCAGCACTTGTTCAGCGATCAAACTCGCAGCAGTCCTCTTCCCAATACGATCTTTCTTCTGTGCTGCGTCAGTAGGGCTCCTCGACTGTGTCTGTGGGGTGGTTCCTGCTGAGCCGGACGCCGATCGGGGAGGAAGGTCCGTCGCGATCGGCGGTGGCACCACTCGGCCACGCCTGTTCGCCATAGTCTTGCCTTTGCCTTTCGTTGCGCGTGGACTTGCAGTAGTCGGCGAAGGCTCGCTCATCTGAGTTCCAGTAGCAGCAGTCGGCGCCACAGATTGCTGCTGGATCACACGTCCTGGCACCCTTGCAGAATAATCTGGAGCTTGCATTGCCGTCAACTTGAGACTGTTGGCGATCAGGAAGTCATGGAACATGTCGCCCGAGATTGAATCGTCCTCGTCACTGTCACTCTTCTTTGCTTTACTTTGCTCTCTTTCGGGTCCCTCTGTAGCTCCCCAGCCGCTCATGTTGTCCACAAATGTTTGAGACATGGTCGCCCCCTCATCTCCTTGCTCCAAGTACCGATCCAAAGGGTCTTGAGCTTGTCGATTGGAGGTGCTAGAACCTGCTGCGACCACCTCCTTGGCTCGCTTGAGTGCAGGCACGATGTCCCGGAAGAAAAACTCGTTGAGTTGCGCCACGAGCTCCGCCATCGTCTTGTCATTGGCGCTCAGCATGTTGGCCTGGTGCCTGGCGTCCTGCAACTTAACGGTTGCGTCTTTCGTCTGAGCCAGGAGACTCTGCATGGCCTGCGTGAGGTTCGTCGCGTCCTTTTGGCGCTCCATAAGCCGCAGCCAAGTGGTGAAGCTGCAACATAACGACATTGTGAGGGATGTAGGGGATATAGAGCGGGAGAAGGGTCCCATTGGATGCAGGACTCACAATTCTTTCTCTCGTTCAGCAGCGTCTTGAGTGCTGGCTGCGGGGGCAGGCGCTGGAACAGACGCCATGGTTTCCGCAGTGTCAACGGTACCGTTGACAAGCAAATCTTGAATAAGGTTGCGGAATTATATCATGCAACTTTATTTATTCATTGGAATTAAGTTGCGCAACTTTACAGTTACGACGGGGTACATTTCGTACACTCAGTTGCAAAATGAAGGTGGTAGCGCTGGATGCTGGTGGAGCGACACTCAAGGCGTCTGTTGTGGTCTCTGGTGTGTCTCCGACGGCGTCGATCCTTGCCAATCATGTGGCTTCGACGTCTGCCAACCCTTCGGTTGTCTTCATGGGCCAGAAGCTGCAAGATCTAGAGCGGCAGCGGGCTAAGTTGCGCTACTTACGGCCAGTACAGAGGTTAGATGCTAGGGATACACTTTGCTTGAGGGTTACACTAAAGGTTACTTCTGTGACGTGTGAGCAGGGGGTACTGTGTCAACTGGAATGTTGAGTCCGAATTGTGGGCTCATCTCATGTCAAGCGAGGCAAGTTGAAGTTGCCTTGTACCCCCAGGGTTACGTTCTCGTAGACTAACACTATGGTACTGCAGATGTTGAAGGTGGATCCAGGTGAGGACTCAATGGTAGTTACAGCTCCGTTACTGGCCCCTGCAGTCGTGAACGAGAGCATGGATCAGGTAGTGTTCGAGGAGTTAGGCTTCCAGTCCTATGCTCGAGTCAATGCAGCTGAGAGTTGCGTGCTCTCGTACTCAGAGCACTGTGAACGAGAGTTTCAAGAGGGCCTTACAGCTGCTAAGAAGCCGGCAAAGAGGAGTCCTGGCAGGAAGAAACGGAAGAAGGTTAAGACGGAGTCGGCGACTCCACCGCTAGTTGTAGTCGAAGACCCACTCCGATTCTCAACGTCGTCGTGCCATCTCGTGGTAGACTCGGGATTCTCCTTCACCCACGTGGTGCCTGTGATTGACGGGAAGGTTTATTTGCCTGGTGTGAGACGAATTAATGTTGGAGGGAAACTGCTGACTAATTACTTGAAAGAGATTGTGTCCTATCGACAGTGGAATGTCATGGATGATACCCCCGTCATCAATGAGCTGAAGGAGGCGCTGTGTTACTGCTCCATGGAGTTTGAGAACGATCTGAAGCGGTATCACTCTGACCGACAGGAGCGGAAGCATTGGATTCTGCCGGACTTTGTTCGTACTTTTGAAGGAAGATGTCGTGAAGATGACATGGAGGACGAGAGTGAAGAGACACAGACTGACGAGCAACAGCCTGCAAGACCGAACGACGACGAGCAGGCTTTAGAAATGGGCGTCGAGATGGTGACGGTGCCGGAGGTGTTGTTCCATCCGTCAGATATTGGTATTAGCCAAGCAGGTCTAGCCGAGACGATCGTGCAGGCTGTCGAAGCGTGCCCCGAAGAGCTTTCAGATGCGTTTTACTCGAACATCCTGCTGGTTGGCGGAAACACGAAATTCAAGAACTTCCGGCAGCGACTCGAGCGCGATTTACGGTCGTTGGTACCTGACGATTTTGACATCGACTTGCACCAACCCTCAGAGTACGTTGGCTGTCGGTTGATTCTGGTGTGTGTGATTTTTGCATTGACAAATTTGTTTTTGCTGTTGTGCTATTCCAGTCCGATACTCGCTGCCTGGCAAGGTTGCTGCTCTCTGGCGGAATCGGATGCGTTGTCTGAACGGGTCGTGACAAAGAAGGAGTACGATGAGCATGGCAGCAACATCTGCCTCAAGCGCTTCTAACGAGTAAATGGATGGCGTACATGTGAGGTTCATTTCAGTCGAGTTATGGTAAAATTGGTTGCAGGTACCATTGTGCACCAAACGTTACAGGTATGAGAAGGTAAGCGCATACGGAGCCTGTATTCGTGTTACGGAGGGCGATAGATAACCAAACTTTGCGTGTCAAGCAAACAAGCGAGGTAAGTATCTGAATGATGGTGAAGTCACCGGCATTCTATGTTGAAGTGCTAATTGCAGACTGAAGTCAAAGCGGGACCCCGATATCGCCTGTGTGTCACTTACTTTCCAATTGACCACCACCACAAGCAAACACCAAGCTTCAGCACCCCACGATGCAGTCAAGACTACATCGTTATGTGCAGTCCACGAGTAGGAGCATCGTCCAGGCTCAGCACCGCTCGATGAGTTTCAAGGTCCGTGTCGGAGCTGTTGAGGCCCCAAAAGTGCCAATTGCCGAACGCCAACGCATGCAACAAACGTGGGGTATATCTGGCAACCAAGCATTGGAAAAGCTACGTGTGGCTACCCCTGGACTCACGTACGTCTCGGTGGCGTCACCATCATTCTTCGACGAGGTGGCTCAAGCTCAAGGTAGCAGCGATCAGCTTGCTGTTGTAGCAAGAGTGTCAAGTGATGCTCACAGTCTTCTGGAACGCGTCGATGTTCTGGCACGAGGCTCCAACCGCCTCCTAATTGGGTTTGACCCTCGGCCACCTCGTGGATGGCCTGTTGAAGAAGCTGTTGAGCCTGGCAAGCACCTGCTGACCGAAATCTTCGTGCATGAAGCTTCCGAGCTTCGTAACCTCGGTGCATTCGGCGGTGGGTCTCTCGTGGTGGCGGACAGCAGCGAACACGGTAGCGTCCTGATAAACGATCGACCGTATGGGAAGCTCAAGCTGGCAGCTTTCCGTGGAAGTCAAGTATTCGTGACACAGGAACAGGCATTGCATCTTGGCAGGGTCGCCCTCTTCGCTGGTAGAGGTGGTCAGCTCTACCTGTCAGCCCCCGAGATTATCGCGAAGGATCGTATTCGCGCAGCAACTGCAGGACGCTGGGGCGAATCCAAGATTGTCGTACAGACACCGAAGCTCGCCACCCCAAGTTTTGGAGCAGCAGTGACTGGATCTGGAAATGTCCGCTTCGCCGCAACCTTGAATGAAGACGACTGTCGATGTGAGACGCAGTCGCTGGCTATTGCAGGCAGAGGCAGCATCGACACTGGGGATATCACCTCGCGATATGGTCGTGTGGCCATTCTGGGCTCAGGTTCTGCAACATTGCAGGCATCCGAGTCCATGACTGTCGGGACGATGGGCTCTGCGAGAGTAAATTATCTTGAACCGGGACCTCAGAATGTGCGGGGTAGTTGTTCGTCGCTTCGAGCCTTGACTGCTGCCGCTAAAGCGCAACATGATGAAGAGCGAACAGCGATTGCAGCTGCTATCTTGTTGCCACCAACTCGAGAAAGCGCATTCGAGGACACCGGGTACACTCTCAAACGCTGGTGGTGGGCTCCCTGGTCTGGATGCCGCTCTCATCGCTGGCAGATGACCAACAACAAACGCTGGCGTGATGACTACGCCTACTAAGCTGGTGTGTCGTGGGTAGCTGCATTGATCACGACTTGATTGCTACGAGTCCAACACAACGCAACCCGAGAGACCTGGATCCTTACCAACTCACAGCCAGCATTCAAAGCAAGACAAACATCTACTCATATACATCGTTCACATTCAGCAATGAAGGCAGCATCCAGCCAAAGAAGGGAATCTTCTCTGCGTCTACTCTGCCACCTCCTCACTCTCTACTTACCGAATGATTGCCGTCCTGCCATTCACCTCGCGCTCGTGCTTTCCTTGAGCAAATTGTTAAGTTTTGGCCTTGATCAGTCAGTCACTGGCTAAATTCGTGCTGAGTGAAAGCCAGCACTAAGCTCCTTCCTTGTGCTGCCACGATATACATTTAGGACATGCGTAGCTGGTAGTCGCCATTCTGTGTGATGTAGCGAACCCACGGCAGTGCCTGGTAGCCGCTCTTTTCGATGATCTTGAGGTAGCGCACCTGGATGCCTGAGACTGTAAAGTAGGGGATCTCAAACTTGACCTGAATGGGCGCCTTCCAGTCATCTGTGGCCTCGTGGTTGTCCACACTGGGCAGACCAAAGTGCGCGCGCATGAGGTACTCGCGAGAGCCGTTGAACTGCTTGATGGACCAAACGATAGCGTCGCGGTCGGGCACGTACGTCACCGAGCCAATGCTGCACTTGAAGCTGGGCGAGTCGACATCAGGTGGCACTGGGATCACGATCTCCACGTTGTTAGCGATACTGCGGCTCTTGAACTGCGACTTGGCCTTGACCATGTACTCAATACGCGAGCGCGAGTGAGGTTCCACGACCGCTTCGACCCAGATCAGCGGCTTGACATGCGTAGCCAGACGGTACGTCATGAGATCAAACTCTCCATCAGGCGGAATGAAGGAAATGGTGCGATCCGACTCAAAGCGCGCGAGTCTCACGCACTGGTGGAACTTGATGTCCTCCATCTCGACAGCTTTGCCCTTGCTAGAGGTCCGTCCTGTGGCTTCGAACAATGCCTTGTCATTAAGTCCCAACTTGAGCTCGGGCATGCCGGATAAGAAGCTCTTCATCTTTACAGCTCCAATAATCTCCGAATGCAACACAGTTCCGTTGCTAGAGACAAGTAGATTGAGCTTCTCCACGACATCCAGAAAGATCTCGTTCTTGCGGTGTTTGATACCTTCACTACGCCACGAAACGGCGTTGGTAAGAGCTGTGGGCGGACGGGGCGCCGCTTCCAGTCTGTGACCCTCCTGAGTGATATACTCGCGCAAGATGCGCGCCTCTGTGGTCTGAGGGTATCCGTGGTCCATCGTCTCGTCTAGTAGCTCAAAGATGATGACGAAGTTGTCTCGAATACTCTCTTCTTCCAACTCACCGAAGTAATCACGGAAGACTTGGCAGATGCGTGTGAGGTACATGAGCATTAGCGCCACGTTCGAGTTCACCTTGGTTACGGTCATCAGGTACAGGTTATTGTGCTATAGAGAATGTATACACATATTAGTTTGTATACATTGTATACAGAGAATTTAAGGACGACGGACCTTGAGATAGACGAAGGTGTAGCCGTCCTCAGTAAACACGGGACGCTGCTCCGAGTCGTCCTTATCCTGCACGTAACGCGTGAACTTGGCTGACGCAGACATGGGGATGTCCCCACGGTAGTTACGCGAGATGATGACTTTGCCCTTCAGGTCGGTGATGAACACAGCCGACAGCACCATGGCGACGGAGGCAGTTCCTTCCTACCGGCGCAGATTGAGGATTGCCGCGTGGTATCTAGCAGACCGTCTTCTGATTGGCTGATATTGGCATTATTTGACCAATCATAGATAGTTATTTCATGTCGAAGTAGCAACCTGTTAAAAGTCATTTATTAACCTCTATATAAAGATATTTGCGTGTGAAGTAATATTATGTACTGACATACATAAGCAACTGAAACCACCTTTATCCTTTTATACTACATGAGTCATTTCGTCAGGTTTTAGGCTGCTTCGATTTACTGTCGTCATTACTCGAACAGTTGATGGCGGACAGCGTAACTATCGGCGCTTCGGTGGCCGTACGCAGCGTGCGTGACGTCGATCAGGGCATCTACGAGTATCTAGAGGAGCAGCATCCTCTTGCTGCATCTCCGGAGCGTACGCTGGCGCTTCCCGTGCGTCTGAGTGGCTGGTTATGGCGCCGTGAAGGACTCGGGATCTTCCGTCGGTACCGACGCCGCTTCTGTGTGTTTAAAGCGGAGCAAGCGGCGCTTTTCGTCTTCTCAGACGACGATACAGTCAATGGGAAGCTGATGCGTCGACTGGTGCTGACAAAAGTGACGCTTACGAGCCGTGCGGACCGCAGCTTCGTGGTACAGGGCTATTTACAGGACCTGGAGCTGCACAAGAAGGCGTCGGACTCGATGACGCGACGCGCAAGCAGCATACGGCGAGGTTTGTTGCCTGGAGACAGTCAAAGGTTCTACATGCCTGAGGAGGAGAGATTCAAAGCTGTGTCGGCTAAGAGTTGTAGTGTATGGACGCACTGCTTTAAGTACCACATGAAGTGCTACGCATTGCGGAGGCAGAAGGAAGAGCAGGAACAGGGACATGAAGGAACTGTTGAGGAAGTGGAGATGGATCCAGATTTTGTGTTTGAAGATGCCACGAAGAGTGGAAGAAGACGTTTTTCGTTGCCAGGAAGCAGTTTTCGGAGTTCGAGTGGCAGTGGATTGTTCTCAGCTTCACGGTTGAGGAGCAGAACTAGAGGGAAATTGGTGGTGAGGAGAAGAGAGAGCTTGGAGGGAAGAGAAAGTGAGATGCCGAAGTCAGCACCATCTCAATTCCAGTTTGACCAGGAGCAGATGCAGACCAGACTGACGTCGGGTGTACGAGATGAGGAACTGACATCGAGAGTGGCGACGGAGATCTCACAGAGTCAGGAGGAGGTGATTGAGGAAGAGAAGCCGATGTTGGAGTCGGATCTTCCTTGTATCACGGCCATTTGGGACGACGAAGAGCTGCTCTCCCATCGTGTCGACTATGACGCGATCGTCATGGAGGAGAAGCTGGCTGCTGGTGCGCATGGTGAAGTATGGCGTGCAATGCATCGATCACAGGAGGTTGTTGTTAAGAACTTGCGGGAAGAAGTTATAGCAGGTTCCAAAGAACCAACGTCCTCCAGTGCAAGCGAGGTTAATGCTGTCTACCGTCGACGCCGTGCTATCCTGAATTTTGTGGAGGAAATTCGCATCATGTCGCGACTAGAGCACAACCGCATTGCAGAGTTCCGTGGTGTGGCGCTTAGCGAGGGACGTGATCTACTGCTGGTTATGGAATATTTGCCTCGAGGTGACCTTCGCACATTTCTGAATGCCGTCAAACGCAAAGGTGATAATTCTGCGGGCTCTTCTAATGGCGACCGTGACCAATTCCAAAGTATCTGGACCTGGACCAAGGCACAATGGCGTTTGGCTATTGATATCATCGAGGGGCTCGTGTACCTGCATTCGCTGAATCCGCCTCTGGTGCACGGCGACCTAAAGTCAGCCAACGTTTTGTTGCGCACCAAACTTCGCGCGAAGCTGACGGACTTTGGCCTTTCACGCTACCTTCCGTCTGCTGAGGACGATGGTTTCGGATCTACGCGGTCGCAGACAGAGGAGACCGCTGCTTCCAGTAACAGTTCGTCTGGATATGGGTCGCGTGCCCGCGGCACTGGACGTTGGATGGCTCCCGAGTTGTTGACATGTGGGGCGGAATCTTCCATGGCCTCTGATGTGTATGCGTTCGGCATTGTTTTGTCAGAGATCGACACGTGCGAGTTGCCATTTTCGGAGCGAGAGAAGCTGGCAGTGCGGTCTCTGCCTTCACGCACAGCAGCTGCAGGCGAAGGTAGCAGCGAAGACGGCGACACCCGGCTGATGAACGAGAGTGCCATCGTCCACAAGATTGTGGCCGAGGGATGGAAGCCTACGTTCCGCGTGACGTGCCCAGAGGTTATCAAAAAGCTCGCGCAGGATTGCTTGCTGCCAGACCCGAACGCACGCCCCACGTCGCTTGCGGTTGCTCATCGACTACGAAAGGCCGCCACTAAGCGAGAACGCCCCGAGGTCCTTGCAGCACAGGCCAAGGTTACTACCTCACTGCATATTCGCTGAGTGCACGCACGTGCGTCGATATATTTAAGATAGATGGAGAAGTGTATGCTGCTACTACTTGCGGTGCGACGTCAGTATAGACGCCAGCCGCCGCTACCACACAATGGAATGCGGAAGGTGCTTATCTGTCACGTTCGCGTGATTTCAGCAATTGATATACATCCCAGTTGGACTTGATCGCCTGCAGAACCCGAGCGTACTCGTATCGCGAGCCATGACTTGAGCCGTACCATACGTACAACTTCGACAACTGGAACTATAGGGTGGAAGCGCATTCCTAGTCGCAAGTTAACCGTCGTTGTCGAAGGGAGCTCACGTTGTGCTGATGAACGGTTTGTGATGGTACAACCTGCTGACACCCCAAGAAACGGAACACAATCGTCTGCTTTCTATCCGGAAGTAGCAATTTTTGCTTGAACTCCCCGTCGGGGGCAACAGCCCCAATCAACGCTATACCAAAACAGTCGAGGACGCTTCCGTCTATTAGTAGCTTTAAGACCAGCAATAAAACTATAAATTATCGCCAACTTCAACATCTGATCCGAGTCGTGTTTTTCGTGGCATCCCAATGGATACACTTGTAGATCGCATCATGGGCAACGCGGCAGCAGTCCAAAGTGTAGCTGAGAGTTCGCGACGGCGTTTACTGTTGCAGCAATACAATCGTCAGCCGAGAAATGTGCTCGTCAGTCACTCGTTGATGCAGGCTTTCGAACAGCGCCGGTTTCAGAGTCTGCAGCCTCAGTTCGGACACTCCTTTCGTCGAAGCAAGAGAGCAACAGAAATGTATCAAGGCAAACAACCGCTGCAGGCAATGCCACTAAACGAGATCTTTGACGTACTGAAGGTTGATTTCGGGGTGCAGTTGACACTTGAAGAGCTCCCTACCGTGCTTCGACACCTCGGTTGTCGGGTAGTCGACTCTCCAACAGCAGCTTCCAACTCAGATCCAGGAACCGAATGGTATTCTCTGCAAGGACTCGTGGGGTACGTTGCTCCTCGACGGATACTGCGGCAAGTCAAGAGGCCACTTGAATGCCCCCACAGCTTGGAGTTTTCACACAATAACCTGACGATCTGGCAAGCGGCCAAGATGGGCGACTTGGAGGTGCTAGAAGCTGTATGCTTGATTCATGGTGAGGCCTACCGCGCACTGGATGACTTTGAGAACTCACCACTTTACTACGCGAGCTTGTGTGGCCGAGAAGTCGCAGTCGATTTTGTACTAAGAGCCTACGCAAGAGAACGCCGCGACATCCCAGCAGACGAACTGCTACGTTGTGTTACGAACGCACTCAACCCATACACGCGAGCGTTGCTCCAACACAAAATGACACTGGAAGAGGTACTGAAATTTAAGGAGCAGGGTTCTGACACCGATGAGGACGGTGGAGATGACGATGCAGAAGGCGGCGCATGGTTCGGTTTGCTGGCTGACGACGAGGAATGAGGTGAACAATACTAGTAGCTAGTAGTGACTGTAATAGAACCGATCGTAAGTTTTGCTTTCATTGTCCTGAGCGGGGGGATCCCGCTGCAGCAGTATAGCTGTGGTATGCACGGGGGTTCCCAATCCCTTTCGTTGCTGCAACGTGTGGTGCAGCATGAAAAACGTTATGGTGAGCCTAAACGTTCGGCAAAAGTGGGGAAACGTTATGTTGAAGCATTAGTCGCATTTTCGGTGAGGTTCTGGAACAGTATTACGACATCCGCGATGACTTCAACAGCTATTTCGCGTTTGCGGTTTACATTTTATTTTTCGGGCTATCAATGTATTGACTCGATCCAAATTTTCTTGCATCTGATGTTGATTGGTGTATTGATTCACCAATATGCCAACATTTGTGGTGGACAGGGATAACTTTAACCGTGCTTCGAATAATAATACATGCTACTATTATCCTAGTACTGTAGTGAGTTGCCTGTAGAATAGACGCTGTGCAGTGTGCGTAGTAAGTTAATGCAGACCACCCCCTTCCGTAGTCATAGCTTCGGTTATTATTTCTAGGTAAAGGTATTCCTGTCCTGGGGTATGCCATTAGTACAGCTCATTGTGCCACTTATGTGAAACACACAGTACACTGCCATTGGAACTGCCAGAGGTTGCAGGCATGGCGGGCCACGTCAACCTTTAGTGGTCGACGATCCCACCAACGAAGTGTTGGTGGTATCGACGAGGACTAAAGTCAACCAACTGATAGTCCAATCGATGCACAATAAGTAATTTAGAATGAGGCTGAGAAGGGCCCTGAAGGAGCATCTTAAGTAACTCGCCAAACTCCTTATTCGAACGGATGCAATAGACTGCGAGTCGTTGCTGTACAGAATGAACTTGAAATAGTTAAGTACCCCAGAATATTCATATTTCTTGAAATTGTACAGACAATCCTCTCCGTAGTGGTATCCCAAATAGTGATAACCTCTCGTTAACGCTGGTAGAAGTGACAAGTTAAATGAACCTCTAACCTCCAATTATTGCTTATGTGATGCGAACTGGCGGGTTATCACTATCTAAAGGGTGGTTAATTAAGAGGAAGGGGAAGTAGGTCAACAGGAGCGGCTGCTGCCGGCCTCGCCTTTGACTAAGCTTCGCTCAAACAACACTCTGCATTGTTCAAAGGCCGCCTACTGATCTGGACGGCGCACCCACAGTCTGTGGGTCTGTGGGTGCGCCGTCCAGATCATGTGGGCCACAGTAACAGCATGAATGTAGATCTCGGTAATCACTGTGGTGGTTGATCGTAGCTCGTGACGGCAAATCTGCTGTCGTTATGAGCCTGCTTTGAGGAGGCACGCCTTGGTGGGCGATGATACCGTCCACGAAAGAAATGTAATGTGCTACAGGAAGCTGAAGCTTGTACCGCGTGCCAACCATGTATCCACATATTGTAGCCATCATGTCAGATCGTACCATCATGATTGTACAACTGATGGTGAATCCTCCAGTTTGTAATAAAAGGTGGGGTCCTGGGGCTATCACTACGGAGAGTATACTCCTTTTTACGATTGAGGGAAGAGCTACATTATTAACTAAATTATTAACTTTTATATTTCTGTTGAGAGGGTATTCCACATCTAATAGTGGTTACGGATTGTACCATGTCCTACTCAACTTGATGTAAACAACGTCCTCTGAAACCGGAAGTTCAGAACACGAGATTTGCGAATGTGTACAAAAGCATCGAAATGTATCTTGAGGGTACGTCTATCCGCCAGACCACCTGGCGGAAAGACAGAAGCCAAGACTGACCCAGTCCAACACCTTCTTCGAAGAAGTAAACATTACCTCTCACCATCCGAACTTCATTGTTGCTGAACAAGTTCAGACCAATTCACTTTTGATCTCGCCGTCAACACGAACAGCCAAAACCTCTTCCAAGCCAACAACAAACTACTTCGTACCATGGTAAAACTCTTCCCCGTCGCGACACTCGGTCTCTCCTTGTTGAATGCAGCTACTGGCGCGTATGTCAACCCGGGCGCATGTTCAGGTGTCTGCGTTAACACCCACGACCCCAGTATCATCCGTCGTGCTGATGGCACGTACTTCCGCTTCTCGACTGGCGGTGGAATCGCTGTCCACTCAGCCCCGGACCTTATCAGACCATGGGAGTACAAGGGAGCTGTGCTACCTGATGGGACGAGTATCAAGCTTTGGGATGGCAAAATGGATGCATGGGCTCCCGATGTGCACCTTGTAGGAGACACGTACTACCTGTACTACTCAGCAGTCCGAGCTGTGGCTTTTGACGGCCACAATCTAGCAGCGATTGGTGTCGCTACTTCGACTACAATGGACATTGGGTCCTGGAAGGACCTGAGAAGTACAGGCGTTCAGAGCAAGATTCCAGTGAGTTCAATGCTATCGACCCGAATTTGTTCGTCGAAGATGGTCGGAACTACATGGTATTCGGCAGCTACGTGGAAGGCTTGTTCCAAGTGGCGATGAATGACCCACCGACAACCGCAGTTCCGAACACTTACGCCAAACTTGCGTACGAACCGGCGGGGATTCACGCTGACGAAGGTGCCAACATGTTCAAGTATGGCGACTACAATTACCTGTTCTTCTCGAATGGTGTGTGTTGCGGATTCGACACGAAGAAACCGGCACCTGGAGAAGAGTACAAGATCAAGGTGTGTCGTTCCAAGCCCGGTATCGTGGATTTCCGTGATGCTGACGGCAAACTTTGCACTGGGGGAGGCGGCACTGTCGTTATGGGGTCTCATGACGACGTGTACGGTCCTGGAGGCCAAGGAGTGTACGATGATCCTACGTACGGCCCCATTCTCTATTATCACTACGTGAACACGACTACCGGGTATGCGGACGGTCAGAAGCAATTCGGCTGGAACAAACTTGACTTCTCGAGTGGTTGGCCGGTCACTACCGAAGCCGGCACTACAGCTCAACAATCCACGAGCCAAACATCCCAAACTGACAACTCAAGCGAAATTGATCAAACCCAAGCACGCAAGTAGAAGTGTCATGATTTTGCATTGATAAACATTGAAGTGCTGTCGGTTTAAACACAATAAAACCCCATTGAAGGCTTCTAGGGGCCTGCAGGTGACGTACTATTTGGCACTATCAGGGACGAATGAGCTAGGTTGGAACTAAATTTTTGTGCACTTTGCAACTTCTTCAGCCATTCACGAAGTTGGTCATTGTGCTCGCACTGGAACAAATAAAGCCGACTTAAATGATGCACAGCCAAGCAGTAGTGCTCTGCCGATCGAGTTTTCGCCTTTAATTTTTGAGCTCCAGCCCCGTTCTCGAAAGGATTATTCAATGAAAGATTGAGTTTCTTCGCTTTGTTCGTAGCGACTCGGTGGGCTGAGGACGTTATCGGTACAACGCGAACATCCGTAGCATGAGCCATGTCAACGACATCTGAAGCCAAAGTGACGCCAAAATGACGGTAAATGCGTAGAATTCCATCGGCCAAAACGCACCAGCGAGCACTTGAGTGGAAACTTTCGAGTGTTGACTTCATGTTGAGATATCCGCAATATGAATGCTGCTCTCCAAACGGTCGAAGATAAACATTCACAAGCCAACGAGGTTTTCCCTTACTACGAGTTGTTTCCCCGTTGATCTCAGTCTCGTCAAGATCTTCAATAAACTTTGGTGCATTTCCTCCAGGGTCAGCGAGCGGAAGTGGCTGGTGTTGAGCTGTCTTAGGGAAGATTTCCACATGATCCATCAACTCCAGCTCCGTCGTCAGTCCAGTTCTCCAACAATCTGCCATATCAAGTAAACGCAGCACCGCTTGGCCGAGGAAAAACGTATTGGGTCCATTCTTACTGAGTAAAGTGAAGCAGAAGGTGGCGTTGCCGTCAGCTCCTGGAGCAAACATTTTCTCCGGCCAAACAATGTCGAGTTCTGTAGTGGCTCCACTTTGAGCTATTGGCTTTCGTACACTGGTTTCGAAGCAAAATAGTTGCGTGTCTTCGTCATTACCAGCAACAATCGTCACGTACATGAAAGGATTGCAAGAAAACCCATTGCCCAGACGCAATTCTTCCAATGATGATGAACTGCTTATTCCCAGTCCCAAACCTTCAGTTAAATTCCCAATACCCAATGGGAAAATTGCACGTACACGAATCGTATCGATAGCGTAAGGCTTCAGTCGCATTCGTTGCAATTTCTCAAAGCGTTGACGTGCTTGTCGTCCTCGTAACACCGCTTGGATCCGGATAATTGCAGCTTTCTTGGTAGCAAACGTGTTAGCATCTTTTATCATCCGTACGTATGCTGTGAGTGCGCTAGTTAGAACTTGTCGCTGAGCTGCCAGGTTAGTGGCTCGTAGTTCTGCAGACTTTTCATCGTACTCTACTGTCAAATCGGATTGACAATGAGAGCATAACCACGTCGAAAATGAAGAATTTGGTGTAGCTGTCGACGGTACAACAAAAATTAGTTTTGTCTTCCTGTTGTCTTGCTCATAAGCAGCAAGATAACAACGCGCATGGGCCACAACGTTGCATGTAGCACACTCTAATTCTCCACCTGCAAAGTTACAGTAGTCACAGCGAGAAGCACGTGGAAATCTTGTGCCGTCAAACAGGAAACGTGTCGGTACAATCTTCGTAGACGGTTCCAAAGCTGTCTTCTTGATTCGTTCGTGGTGATTCTTCTTAATGATAACTTTTGTTATGTCTGCTATACTGTCTCGACGGTGAATGACAAGGAGATCGCTTGGTTGTTGTCGTAGTAACGATAGTTTGGAGTCTCCCATAGCAAGATTCTGTCGACCTGCTTTCGTATTTATCTCATCAAGGACAGTTTGAAGCGGCTTGCGATGCGGATGTCGATATAACGCTGTGTCTTCGAACCGTTTAAGAAGAGGAGCTACGTTTCCATGTACAAAGTCAGCTTTCGACTGACTTTGAAACTTGTTGGTCCAATAGGAAGAAGCGCGTTGCGGACTGTCGCGACTCGAAGTTGTGTTTGGTGTTTCTGGTTCAGTGGGATTGCTTTTCCGGCGTCTATCTCCAATGTTTTGAAGCGCTGGTGTTGAAAATGGCGATGCAGCTAGCGTATGTTGCTTGAAGCTTGACTCGATAGAAGACACAGTTGAGTTGCCTGCGCTGACCTTCACTGGGGGCAGGCGTGGCAACGAGCTCGATTCACGCATGGGGAAGGTCAACACTTCGCCTTCAAAATAAACACAACACAGAACGAAATTAGCTGCCCATTTCGATACCACAAGTTCTAAATGAGGCCTGATGAATGTCTAGCCTAAAAAAACTGATGACACTCGATCATGCACTATCGTCACCAGTCGAAAGATTTCGGTTCTTCACCTAACTTAGAGGATAAACTTCAAAAATGTGCGGTGAGCTTCGAATCGGGATTATTGGCTCCGTAGGGGTACTAATAAGGCGCTTTGAAAGACGCCCAACCATGCTGTGCCAGCGCTTTGGTTAGAGATTTTCGAGAGGAGATATGAATGTTTCATTACTGTCATTTCACGAAGGCTCTACAGTGGATGTGTGTGCGGCGAAAATGAAAAGGTCTTGAACAGTTCACGGGAAAACAACAATGGGGCCTATTGAATTGGGAGTGAGCGTTTCGAAGTTTGTGAGTATGCCGATGTACGATCAAATGCAAGACATGTCGATAGCGACGTCGTAACAGGTATCATGGTGCTGGAATGGTCAACGTCATGTGAACGCGACCGGGGACAAGCGTAATGAATTTCGTGAAGGAAAAATACCTTTTCGTACGAAAAACTGACCAGAACGATATGGACATGCAGAAGTGGAAAACTTTTCCGGCTCAGTCTTTGGCGGCGCGACACCCGGCTTGAACAGCAGCGTAAGCGGCTGTGCAGCTGATTGCAGTTGTAAATCAACGAAAGTTATAAACGATGTCCCACCGAGAGTAAAGTACATGTACTGTACGTACCATAAGCTCAGTATTGATGTTCGTCGCACAAGTATGCCGAGATTTTACCTTACATGTATCACTAGCGCTCTGGGGCCCCGCTACGCGGACGCTGTGTGCATGGTTGGTCCCACTAAAAAGGGCAGGCCCGCCTCCGCTGCGCTGCGGCGGGATATATTGTTTCTGTTTTTATTTTTAAATATTAAAAAAATATATATATATATACACGAATTTGGACTTCTAGAAAAGATAACGTGTCCAAAATCGTGTAGAATTCGTAAGCGTACCTATTGTGCTTTGCAGTTGTTTTGCCGACCTTTTTAGGCGCTATATATGGCAACCCGTGCTCGTAAATGTGTGTGAAAACGATTCATGCTACTAACATTTAGCTAAAGGTTTGCCTAAATCCACCTGCATTTATATTAATTGATGTGACCACGACATCTAGGCAGCCGGAAGGAAGCTTTTCTGGAGGCTGAGGTTAATTCTACACATATCTGATGGCTATGCCAGCATGCCGTGCTTTGTGGTTATGCTGATAAACCATCTGTGGCAGATTGTGCAGCTACGGGTGCGGCTGCACGAATTGCTGTATCCGTGCCATAATTGCACTTTCAAACGTGCAATTCTGGCCTCTTTAGCGTAAATCATCAGGGGTCACGGTTTTATGCAGCTCGATTTATCGTAAATCCATCACCTGGTGCTAATAAATCCAGCAAATCTAATCTCGTTTTGCCAAAGTCATTGCAAAGCACAATAAATCTACTGCATTATCAAGCGCCACCAGCACATTAATACTGACACTACTTACTCGCCTTTTGGTAGACTTAGTGCTGCTGCTACATCGCCGTTACCCATCACTAAACCGCAAGACTATGGTTAGGTATCCCAACTCAGCGTATTTAACTGATCAATGTGCAGCTTCCCTCTGTTGTTTATGTAGCGCGGCCACTGCGCAGCAGCACAGTGCTGACCGTAGCATGTACAATATTATGGCAATTTGTGAGTCATAGTAAACACATGCGCTAATGTATTCGCTGCAATGCGCGTTCAGCAGCTACCCGCATTACTCCACTACAGCTCCGGTACTTGTTTCGGTCGCTCTTCATGTTTTAATTGCTCCACAACAGCTCCTGAACACTGTTGGATCGCTCTTTATACTTTGAACTTGTACACCCAGGGTGCTGTACCTCCAGTACGAATGAGCAGTGCGGGTTGGGACGTCGTAGCGTACTCACTACGTGCTCGCCCTACTGTAAGTACTCATTTAACGAACTGGGATACGGTTTGTAATTACCATCATGATTATAACACCGGTGGTTTAACTCTATAGTATACGAAGCTGCTATTCAGTTCATAGCACACCTCATCTGGGTTTAGGCTCCATCATCCGGGCTCAGTGCATTATGTGTTTTTCCAAGATAGCTTACTATCGTCATCTCGTCAACGTGCGCTATTACAGTACTGTGCCTATCAAGGCTCAGCAGCTTTTCCATTTTTACGGTTAGCATCTTCCGCACGCCCATAGCTATTAGCATACGCCTCAGCTGTAATCTGTGCCCAATGAAGATCGGTTCGCGCAGGCAAACCGTCCGCCTAGGATGTTTCATGCAAGGCTACCACGCCCAAATGCATACATGGGGTTGTTATAGTCTTAGACATCCATGCTAAATATATAGGTCGGTGCGAGTTCAACCCAGTTAAGGCATACGGCCGTCCCCTTAAATGTTGGCAACGGTAGCTCGCGTGCGAGTACAATGGTCTTTGTCTATCCGATCGTGTCGTAGCGGTACAACGGATCTCGAAGAGCACGTACCGAACCCTTTTTTATACTATAGTTTCTCGATGCAAGCGCGGTGCAGCCTCGCGCATGCGCCACCAAATCACGTTCTACCTACATATCGTTCAGATGAAACAACTGCTCTGATAATATTTAATCAACCAAAGTCGCAAATGTATTTGTGCATGATGCACTACCGACGGTAGTCCTTGTTGTGCCTCTTACATACATGTGATGTCACTGACGCTGGTGGCTTAGGTGTAGGAGTGAAGTAGTCTCGCTGTCATATCGTGATGAGCGCTGGTATTATTTATTTATTTACCGTGGCGACGGTCGATATCGCCTCTACTGCTTTTGTGCCAGAGTAGATAGCTTGCGGCGCGGTTGTGCACCCGTTGCAACATCATGCTGCGAGTCTGCGCGTGTGACCCGCAACGTTCTCCTATATTAGGAGCTCGCTGCCGCATGGGACGAGCCATTGGGGACGATGTCGTACTTGCTCAGCATGTCAAACTGGACCGCGACCAAGGTGATACTAACTGCGCACCCCACCTTGCCAACAGGCGTGAAATACGCTATAAATATTAATATTTACTCAAATATCACCGTGGTACAGTGATATAGTTTTACCTAGAGCTCGGCTTGCCATACAGAGTGCCGTTACATATTGTCTACCCACACCCTTGTTGATCGTTGCTAGCAGTATCCAAATAAGCTTTCACTTAAAAGTGAAAGCTTTAAATGGAAAAAAATCGCACTTTAAATCAGTGACATGTCGCTAAATAGATCAATATTAGCCAATAGCATGTTAATAGTAAGCAAAAGAGCTTTACTGACCGTGCACCGCCAGCGCTCCAGGCGCACATGCATTAGTGCCGTGGGGGGGGGCCGCCCAAAGCATGCGTGCAGCTACCTCGGCCAGCAAGTGAGTGTCGGAGCCGCGTGCGTCGAGCGCGTGTTACCGTCAAGCAGCCCCTGGTTGAAAAATGTGTGTCGACCAAAATTTAGCCAATCAGAACTGCAGAGATGGCGCCAAATAATGCCTACTATTGTATTATAAAAATCACCGGCTACTGTGCCTGATTTGTAGTACATAAGGCAGGTTTTGTATCGTTATTGTCATTTCCGAAAATGCAGCTGGCAGATCGTGCCATTTTCAGCCAATCCGTCTGTCTCGTTCTCCTACAGAAGTGTTTGCCTTTCGTCCAATGGGAAGCGCGAAACTTGGCCTGATCGCGTTACCGATCGCAGTCAATTTCGCAGGTTGTTCGCGTTTGAGTTCGATTTCTCGCGGATAAGTCCGATAATTCGAATAGGTACGATACATTACTTTCGCAGTCAAAAAGATAGTGGAAAGCTTTGTAATACGTTAGGAAAGCATCGGGTAATGGTGTTCAATAATATGCGGAACGGAAAGTAAAGGTGGTAAAATATAGGGAATTCAGGACATGAGAAAGGACAGCGTAGCGCACAAACTTGCAGAAAGACAGACAAACACCTTAGTGGTTTACTGGAGAGAGGATTACATGATGTACTGCCTGCGGCAAAACCTTCGTTAGGAGGGTGAAAACATTAAAAAAAAATTACGAATTGCACGTTATCCGTGGAAATGTGGCGGAGGACAGGTTACTGCAATTGAAAAAAAAACACAATAGGGGTGACTAATCGTACCATAAGCATGTTGCCTACGAGTCGTTAAAAACTCATTTGAATTTTCAACTGTGTGTGTGGTAAATCCCGGGGGTTGATACACTTAGGGGTGAACGCACTGCAATGCGGGTGGTAGACCCGCACGGAGCGTTGACCAAGTGTATTCTTTGTAGTTGACTTGACTCGGAGGAGTCTAATTCAAGAGTGAGCTGTCTAACTAAAGATGCAGGGCTTCTTCTTGGGAACCAAGGCAGAAGCCTTGCAGAATACAGTTCCTGGAATCCAGCAAGTGGAGTAAACGCCATCATCATCTTGCCCGCTTTGGGTTGCAGCGTGAATAGTCCACGAACTGGTTAAGCATCTTGTTTACGGCAGTATCTTGGGAAAGCAGGCCTCAGTAGCCAGATATTCCACTACAGTGTGCAAGCAACAGAGAGTTGAACTCACATTTCAAAATTTGCCTGTCCCTTTAACTTGACATCGCCTGCAAGCATCCCACCACCACAACAAAACGAAGTACCGGTAGTGTCTGGTCGTTCGGAAATGCAAAAGAAAATTGCAATGCGCGGCTGCATTAAATATACTTTCGATTTCCGAAGTTTCAATTATGTGAGAGCAGCACAGACGACTAGCAAAACATGTCGCGTCTCTGGTTAATATTGCATGGTCATCTATCTCGCAAATTGCAATACATGTACATGATGCCAGCCGGTCTATGCCCAGCCACAATTGTCACTTACAAATACGCTTTGTGGCATGAATCCCGCAATTGCCAAGGTTGAAAAAAATACTTTTTTTCAGAAAACAATTGTTTCTAGTTTTTGATCCGAGATTCCGATATGATATTTAAAATAATGCATGTTCTTAAGTATTATCTAGGGTTCAACTGACCAAGGCCGCGACAGTGATATTTTACGATTTTACGGCACTGCAGCTTGGAGGCCAGCATAACAAACACTCAGTAGTTAGCTTACTCCATGCTCAACAGCGTACCATAAGCACACTCGTCAATCGGATCCGCCCTACATGATAACGACGAGGAAATGCAACCAGATAGATTGTGAGCTGTGTGGTCATGGATTAAGACCGCCAGTTACTGCTGACGTGTTCTGCGTATCCACACTCGTAACTCTCTTGAAAGCAACGAATTGCTTGGACGTGGTTTGGTCCGGCCAAGCGTGGCATCCTGCGAAGAGTATTTCCTCGCACCTAGAGTTGAAAGTACCTGGATCGATGTAGTTAAATTTGGCAAACTATGAAGATGCTACGCGAAAAGCAACAGCGAACCTAGCATTCTTTTTGAGAGGGGGCGCAGATAGATTTTCATCTACCGTGTCTGAGACTTGGAAATGGTAACAAAATACAGTGCACGTATTGCTTGTACTACCTACATACATGTACACTAATGAGCTTGGCTGCAAAGCCCACAATCAAACCGCACCATAAACACTTTACCTTGTTCAATCCTTTGGATAGTCGCCACTAAGCCTATAGTGACTAAACAGTCATGGGGTAACGTAGTTGTCGTGAGTGATGCTTGTTCTCTCAGAGCACCCACACCAACAGGGAAGGGCATGCGGGTTTCTCTTTAGGAGGGAAGACCACAGCAGAAACAAAGTCATATTTCAATTTGCCTACTGGGGCTCATCTAAAAACACCGCCACCACGGAATATCGCAATGAAAATCCGCGCCCTCGTTGCCATCATAACTACATCACTCACTGGCATCAATGCTGGGTCAATAGATCATGACCAGGTACAGCCTTTCGTGCAGCCTGAGCCTGTCACGATTTCCGAGAAGTCTGGCGTCAAGTTCAAGCCTCAGCTTCACATCACAAATGGATGTCACCCGTACCCTGCTGTAAATGCTGCTGGTGATACCAGTGGTGGACTCAAAACAACTGGATCCCCTAGTGGGGACTGTAAGGGATCTGGTTATGGATCACAGGTGTACGGGCGCTCAACTTGGCATAATGGTGTCTGGGCTATCATGTACTCGTGGTATTTCCCGAAAGACTCGCCGTCTACAGGTCTTGGCCACCGCCACGACTGGGAGAACGTGGTTATTTGGATCAGCAACCCCGACGTCCCTGATCCAGTTATCTTGGCCGTCTGTCCGTCAGCTCATGGCGGGTATTCCAAGTATGCTCCACCCAGCGCAGATATCATCGACGGTACGAGCACCAAGGTGAACTACGAAAGTCACTGGCCGATCAATCACGTAACTGATACTACATCGGAAGGCGGAGATTTCCAGGATCTCATCATGTGGGACCAATTGACTGATGCAGCTCGCGCTGCTCTGCAAGACACAGATTTTGGCGATACCAATGTTCCCATGCAGGAAGGCAGCTTTCTCTCGAATTTAGAAAAGGCTTGGCCGTTTTAAAGATCGAAACGAATACTTCAGTTTTTTGGTAATAGAGAGTTTAACCCCTGTGGGACGGGAGTTTATTCTGTATCCTACAGAATTAGTCACTGTCTTGATTAAAGTATGCTATCGAATCTACCAGAGTTAATGCGTTGCAAGCCGTTCGCAATGCTACGTGGGTAGACACTGCGAAACCGAACATAAATATTGATTCTGTCGGCACATCGTACTTCCAGCAGAGGTTCGGAGTAACGGACAAACCCTGGTATTAGGATCAATAATCCTAATATAGGGGTCTGGATTACTCCATCTCATACAATACTTTGGTTCTGCTCTGGAGAAGTAGTATTAATACAAACTGTATTAATACTCACCTAATACTTTCAGTCGTTTCTAAACTAAACAAGGTTGTTGTTAAATAACCTTGTTTAGTTTAAAAACGACTCAAAATTAAAAAAAGAAGCTATAAAATGAGTAAAATTGACTGCGCGAGGTTGACGCATTCTCCAATGGGACATCAACTATCAACGTTCTCAAAAAGGATGAACTATGTAAAATGGAAGCATTATTAACGGAGTTTTACGAATAGAAGACCGCCCTGTAGTTTTGGAGAAGGTTCTTTAAATAGAAGACCGCTTCAAATAAAAGACCTCTTCGAATAAAATACCACTATGACGTAGATCAACACCACAACGATCGGCGGTGTCGAACTCAATTGAGCCCTCTGGAGTCTACTACATCATTGTCCGGCCAATGTTGGACAATTTGTCATTCAAACCTGACACTTTTAGGTTGGGCAGTTGAACTGGCGGGCAAATCGCCCAAAGTAAAATTTATCCATCCCTTGTTTTTACTCAATGTTGACAATTCACCAATCAAAGTTGGACTCACGGTACTGGCGTTGACCGAATGGGTGGAGATGCAAAGAGAGATTTCGCGCGCGCGCGAAAGTAGGTAGCTCCGCCAGCATTTGCAGTTCGTAGTTAGCTTGTTCATTAGCCAATTTGCCTCCTAGTGACCAAGCCTCACCCAAGAAGTCCTCGTCTGATGCCCTCGCAAGCTTCCTTAAGCCACACACACCTGCAAAACGCCAGCGCGTGCTTGACGCATATCGCATTGGGGACGACTGGCGTGGTGTAGAAGTCCCCAATGCCATCCCGCGCACGACCGCATACTACACTGTCAACACAGGACGTGTAGAGGATCTTCCGCGCGGTGGGGCGCGCTATACCAAGGTGACGCCGGAAATCAAAGCGTCTCTGGAGGGTACTTAAACGAGTGCTGTTCCTATTCGATGAAGACAATGCGCACGATGCTCATTTGCGACCATGGCGTTGAGCTGTCACTGTCGACGATCTCCCGGCACCTCGTGGGTATGCTGTACACCGTGAAGCAGGTAAGCTATGCTTATTAGCTACGTGTATTATATCTACATGTACATGTATTTATTAAACTCACTGTGGATGGCTGCACAGACTCGGTTTGAACCCCTTACATGCAATGATGAAACCAACAAGCAAAAGCGCAAGGTGTTTGCCGAATCATTGATACGCCCGCGACTTCGTTACTGCTGCCGTCCGCACGGAAAACATGGTGTACGGCGGGTGACTGGTGTCGAAATTGAATGGTGAATTGTGTCCCGGGTGGACTTGATCAGCCTGGAGGAAACCATCTTGGGTACGGTCACAGTGGTACGCTGGCTGGGGACGTCCTGAGTGAGAAGATCCTCGAGGACCAACTCGAAGACGATGAGCAGCAAGCACGTTCGCGGAAGGTGCGGACGGAGGCGGGTCGGGTCGGATGGCTGCCATAAGCCATAGTGTTTGTACGGCCCGGGTTCAGACGACTAGCTACGGAACGATGACTGCTCCGAAGAAGCGGGATTCCGCTAAGACACGACGTTGGCGTCACTACGGAACAACGATGGCAGGACGGATGTCGTGGACGGTGATCAAGGTGAGCGTGTATCGGACGCTGTGAAGGACCGGGGAGGGGTGAAGATGTAGCCAAGGAGCGTGCTGGATGCTGGCGCGCGAAGGAATCAAGGAAGGAAGATAGGAGAGACGGCAAGGCAGCGCTTGCCGTCGAGAAAGAGAAGGTTAGTCGTGAATTTACCTGGTAACCCTCAAGTAAACTATATTTTGCCTCATTATGCATTATCTTTGGCTTGCTACCTGAGAAACTTTAGTGCTCGCCTCTTCGATTCATCGCTGAACCGTCCCTTTGCCAGGACGACTCGCGACACGTGGGGGAGAAGCAGGGTACGGTCTCGTCGTTGTGAAAACGCTCGAGCACGGGTTTGAGAAGAAAAGCAAAGCAGAAAAACTAGAGACTTGGAAATTGGAAATTGGTGAATCGGAGAATTGGTGAATCGGAAAATTGGTGAATTGGACAAAATGACTGGAGATCGAGTTGGACATGGTAATGAAAAAGAGCGTCGTGAAGACGTGCAAGGTGAACGAGTGAAAGAACGGACTATGGAAGTACGGTCTGAGGTGGAACACCTGAACACAGGTGAACGGTTGAGAGCTGCCCAACAGCAGCCGAGCGACGCTCGACAAGCGTCATCCCGGAATGGGGGATCAGGAGGTCAATAGCAGTCGACCAGGGTGTCGCCGTCGGCTGGCCGAGGTACCCTGTACAACGAAGTATGGAGGGACCTCTTTGCTGACGAAGAAGAAGACGAGTACAAGGATGCAGAAGAAGAGGAACAGACAGAGGCGCAAGCCGAGGTCGAAGTGAAGCAAGAAGTGAAGGATGAAGTTGGGAACAGTGCTCAAACGTTCCACGTTTGCAGTGAACCTGCGGGCACGGTGGAGACTCGTACGCAGCCCTAGTATGAAGAACAGGGGTATTACGCGTCGGGGTACGATCCCGACGACGCAGAGGAGACCGAGACTGAAGACGAGTATAACGTGGAGCCGCCAAGACGGAGTCCTAGTGGGTTCATTGCGCCGTACACTGGGCAAGAAGTCCGTCGTAGCGACCGACCGCGTTTTGGTTGGTCGTGGAACGGTCAAGGTGAAGGTGTGTCTTGTGACAGTCGCCGTGCGTCGGGGGTGGAGTCGACCGTGATAGTGAAGAAGGAACCTGGAACGGTTGTGGCTTCTAAGCCGGAGAGCTTCGTTGGTAGACCGTCAAAGGGAAGCGCGGTTAAAATGCCGAGCGGAGGGCAGCCAGTCACTCGACCGTCTAGGGTCATCGTAGTAGCTCGTCCAGTGGCAAGGTGCCCACGAACAAGAAGACGGCCGGTGGGAGCACGCAGCGGACTACTGTGCCGCGCCGGAGTGAGCTCGAGCTGTCCAAGCTGGAAGCTCACAAGGTGAAAGTGTTACCACCGTTCTACTCGGACTCGGCTACGGTCGAGAAGGCCAGGGACTTCTCGAAGTTGTTTCATGACGCACACGGAAGGCTCGCCGGACAAGCCACGGTTGCTGGTGTTTCGACTGAAGTTGAAAGGGCGTGGAGCTGAACGCTGGTGGGGCAATTCGAGCATAAAAACGTTTGCGACGTTGAAGGTCAGGTTCCACAACCAATTCCTTAGTCTGATGTCTGATCCGCGGTGGGATCGGTTGCAGTCTACCAAGCGTGAACGGGGAGAATCTGTCGAAGAGTGGGGTGACAGAGTCACGGAGCTCTGCGAGTCATTAAACTACCCTGCCACAGAGATGCGCTATCAGTTGTTCCGCCGAGGTCTGAGAAACAAGCGTATGCTAGCGGCTCTCGACTCGAGTCCAGCCAACGACATTCCGGAAACGTGTGAATGGATCATGTTCAAAGACATGCATGGCCCAATCGAGGAGGATGACGAGTTCTCGGACGCCGAACCGAAGAAGAAGGACAAGGACATGCCGTTGGTGGCCTCGGTGGACGCGTTGGCTCTGCAGTTCCAGGCGTTCCTCACGCAGCAGCAACAGTGGCAAGCGTGTCAGTCGCAGTCACGTTGGCAAGGTCCAAGGTCGCCGCGCAACCGTGCTCCTACCGTGGCAGTCGTGTCGAACACGGTTCCTGCACAAGCGGGTGGCCGTTCTTTTCGTGGCATTTCCATGGAAGATGATAACAGGAAGGTTGATGGAATTCCTGTGTGTGGGCGATGCGGTATCCGTGGGCACAGGCGGACTACGTGTCGACGCCAGTCGCTACAGTGTCTTAACTGCGGAGAGATGGGTCACATCCGTGTCGAATGTGTTGCGACTAATGGTGGTAGCGGCCGTGGGACCTACGGTGGCCGTCCCTCGAAAGGATGCTTCGTTTGTCACGACACGAGTCATACTGGGGCTGTTTGCCCAACATTGGCGTCGCTGCCTGTTATGGTGCCGCAGCCTCCGTCGTCGACCCAAGCGACGAACCCACCAGCTCCTCGACGATGATGGGGGCGAGAGGGAGGAAAGGAGTAGGCCACTCCTTCCTCTTGTCTCAGAGGTGGCTTGGTGGACACCCGTGAAGAAGTGAGTCAGGATGACACGGTTGTCACGAGGACGGTGAGAACGGATGAGAGTATGGGCGAAGGGAAGGGAGACGTTGGAGTCATGTCGGTTGTGAAGGATAATTTGAGCGGCACGGAGAAGATGATGGAAATAGAAAAGTTGGAAGGAACGGATGAGTGTGTGGAGGACGTGTAGGAGATTGTGGAAGCGAAGGAACCGGAGGATACGGTTGTGCTGGTGAACGTTGAGGCGGTCGACGAAGTGGCCGTCGAAGGTGCGGTGAAAGTATGGACAAGTGAAGTGGTGAGCACGGATGAATCGGTTGAGACGGTCAGCCCCTCCGTGACTTACGGCGAGGGCGCGGAAGCTGATGAGGGCACGGGTGAAGATACCACCCTGGATGTGGGCGTGAAGGAAGAGATGAACCCGGTTAGATCAATCGAGACGGTCACGATGGTGGCTGCGTTGGTCACCATGGATTGCCAAGAGAATGACGAAGCCGCTGGGGCTCCAAGAGAGGGGGCCGGGTGAGGATGAAGTGGTTGGGTCCGACGACGTGAACATGGGGCTGACCAGAGACGATTCGGTTGAGCCGGACGTGACTGTGGGGACGGACGTCTCAGTGGTCACGGTGACGGACCGGAAGGTCCCGGAGGTCAGGAAACCCAAGGGGATCCTTAAGGACCCGAGTGCAAAGGTACCGAGGTGGGCTAACATGGATAAAGACGTCATGGAGGCCGACTTTGACATCGGTGACTCCCTGTTTGCTGAGTGGGGTACAGACGTCGAAGCAGGTGAGTCTGAGGGCCCGGAGCGGGATG
Source organism: Phytophthora sp. ST_20190627 (assembly GCA_014706145.1). NCBI lineage: Eukaryota > Oomycota > Peronosporomycetes > Peronosporales > Peronosporaceae > Phytophthora > Phytophthora sp. ST_20190627. The sequence goes on from JACBOU010000061.1 coordinate 121,049, forward strand.
ACGGAGAACCCAACAAGGGTAACACGGTGACTGCGACGACGAGCCCAGTGGTGAACGAGACCATGATCGTAGGGGGCCGTGGCGAAGTGACAGTGGAGGAAGCTGGCAAAGCCTCCGTGTATGAACGCTTGTTTTCGTATGGCGAGCTCGACGCCATGGAAGCGTGTGAACCCGGTCAAGAGGCGACGATGTTGGCGGGTGTTGATGTTACCGTCGAGATGGAGGAGTACGACAAAGAGCTTGAGGACAGGTTGTACCCCCTTGACGAAGTGGAGCTCAAGCGACGGATCGAGAAGGACGCTGAAGCACTGAAGGAACCGTCCGTGGAAGACATGGCTCGGTTCCTGGAACTTCCGGTGGCAGTGTTGGAACGGACCAAGGAGGCGTCACCGGGCGGTATGACGTCGCCGGAATACCGGCAAGACTGGTTCTCGACGACACTGGAATGTTCGGCAGAGACCAAGAGGGCCAACCGTGATTTTAACAAGCGCGTGGAGGTCTCGGTGCTGAGTGTGGTGGCCTCGGGTGGCTCGAAGAGGAAGATTGAGCACGGTTTCAAGGTGACAAAGGTTACAACGGCGACAAACAACGACGTGACAAAGGTACCTGCGGAGAAGAACGCGATTGGGCAAGACGGACGAGACCTGGAAGAGGCCGGCGTATCGTATATTGTGGTCTCCTTTGAGAGTGACGTGGAGGTCTCGAGCGTGAGCGGTGACGTGTGTTTGGCCGCGTCCCCTGTGAAAACTGTGACTCCCAGTCAGATGCGTGGCATCGCACGCTTGGCGGTCTATAAAGTATTGTGTGAGGCGAATCACGGTCTCGCCCTAAGTACGATTCGCCTGGGGTCGCCCCTTGCGCGGCGAGACGTCAGAGATGAACTGGGAGAGACTGCAGTGGTTCGTTGAGCGCGTGGCTTTGATCGTGGGCTACCGAGTCCAGATTGGGCCGAGTTGGTCAACAGGGTCGACCGCTACTATGCCAACAATGCTCGACGGATATGGGGAGAGCTGTGTTATCACGTCGGACGGTCTAGGACGGCGAGCGCAAGACGCCGTGCTCATCGAACGGTCTGTTTCGACTGTACACCGCTGTACGGTGATCGTGCCGAAGCACTAAGTGGGGCTGAGTTGCGCCCTGAGTGTGAAGACGACGTTTCGCACCTGGTGAACTTCGTGGGACCTGAACGACGACGGTCCGGACGGACCCCAAAGCGTGGACTAGCTGAAGTTGTCACGGTTGAACTACCGGACGGGTTCGGTCTGAGGTATGACGACGAAGGCGTCGAAGAAGTGCATAACGTGGTTGAAGGAGGGCGGCGAGTTGTGTGCTGAGTTGGAAGTTTCGAAGCCTTGTCAAGTGGGTTTATTGACTGTTTACCTGCTCAAATGTTGGCGGACACGGGGGCCACGTTGAGCCTCGTGGACCGTCGGGTGTTGAGGAGACTGGGACGATCTAAAGAGCTGCTACTGCCGTACGACGGCAAGGTCAGGCGTTCGTATGGACATCGCTTACGTATCGGTGGATGGGTCGAGCTGCCGCTTCAACTGGGATCGGTCGAGGTCGTGATGCAAGCGCTGGTCGCTGACCGGTTGCATGTTGATGTCATTCTCGGTGTTGACGCCCTCGGTGCCTTTGACGCCGTAATAGACGTCGCGGAACGGACGATGACGCTGAAGCATACCGGTGAAGTGTTGGAGTTGGGTGTCACCGTGGTTCAGGACACGTATATGACTACGATGGACTGCTCGATTCGCCTGCTCCGCGGGGTCAGGCGCTGGTAGTGGTCAATGTGTTGGGACAAGTCGCTAACCAAGCGACGGTTCTTGTGGAAGGTTCGATGGGTCTACCGCCGACGTTATGTGTGGCCCGGTCATTAGGAACGGTGGATAGTGGCAAGATTATCATGGAAACATGCAATGCTAGCACGGACGAGTGCTGAGTCCGAAGAGGGACGGTCGTGGCATCTGCAACCGTGATCCCTGAGTCTGCATTCGACGTCAGACTACCATCCGTGAATGTGGTCTCGACTGGAACGGGTGTGTCCTCGGATGAGGGCGGAAACATGAACAAAGAAGGGAAGAAGGACGATGAAAGGCCGGAAGCGAGTGAAGGCGAATAGGTGAAGGCTGCTAAGCCTGATATCCCGCCAGACAAGGGTGTAGAGGCGGACTTCTCGGAGTCGAAGTTGACGGACGAGCAGAAGAGGCTCTTACAGTTGGAGCTGGACCGGTTCCGTGATATGTTTGTGGTGTCCTCGAAGCGTCCTGGAAGGACTGACCTGTTACATTTCAAGATTGACACGGGGGACAGTGCGCCGATAAGGCAGCAGCCGTACAGAGTGTCATTAGCAGAGGGTGAAGTGATGGAAAGGCTGAAATTCAGCAATACTTGGAATTGGAACTGATTAGACCGTCTAAGAGCCCTTGGGCCAGCCCGGTTCTTATGATCCGTAAGCCGGACGGTGGGATCCGTTTCTGCATAGATTATCGCAAGTTGAATGCGGTAACCATGAAGGACTGTTATACAATGCCTCTTATTGATAAAATTTTGGATGTTTTGGGGGACGCTCAGTTATTTTCGACCATGGATATCGCTTCTGGGTACTGAAACGTGCCGATGAGGGGCAGCCTGTCCAGGACTGCGTTTACGTGCAAGTATGGGTTGTACGAGTGGTTGGTAATGCGTTTTGGCCTGTGTAATGCTGTACCAGCATTTGAACGGTTGATGGGAACCGTGCTTGTGGATCTTAAGTGGCGCATTTGTCTGGTGTATCTTGATGACTGTGTCATCTTTGGCAAGGCGTTTCCGTCACATTTGGTCCGTGTACGTCAAGTGTTGGCACGGTTTCAACAAGCGGGCTTCAAATTGAAAATGAAGAAATGTCATTGGGGTAGGTGTCAAGTCGCGTTTCTAGGTCAAATCGTTACGCCAACTGGTATACTACCAAACCCGGAGAAAGTAAGAGCGGTGATGAACGTGCAGCGGTCGCAGGAACTTCATGGAATACGGCCGTTTTTGGGTCTGATTAGCTATTTTCGACGGTACATATCGGGGTACGCTCAGATCTCGGCTGCCTTGGAACGATTAAAAGAGTAGGACGCTCCGTTTATATGGAGTGAGGATTGTGAGTCGGCTTTCCGACAGCTCAAACGTGCTTTGGGGAAGCCGCCGATCTTGGTGTATCCTGATGGCAAGAAGAGATTTAAGTTGTACGTGGATTCGCTATGCTGTTGGGGCGTGCCTCATGCAGGAAGTGAACGGTCGAGACCGTGTGGTTGCCTACGCTAGCAAGTTGCTGACTGGATCACAGAAGAACTGGATTACCAACCAAGATGGAATCTGGGAGATTGAATGTTGGGGTGTGGTGTGGGCGACGCGAACGTTTCGCTGTTACCTGGATAAGAAGGAGTTCGATTTGTTTACGGACCACCAGGCGTTGAAGTGGGTGTTCAGCCCCGGAAACCGTACCAGCAACGCCAAGCCGGCACGGTGGGCGATGGAGTTGTCGAATCTGCCGTTTGAAGTTCATCATAAGCCGGGCACTTAGATGGGCCACGTTGATGGCTTATCGAGCCTGCCGGCGGACCAGGTTAATGCTTTAACGATGGCGGATTTGCTAAATCCGGAGAACCCGTACGAGAACGAGGCTCCGAATTTAGTCGGGGAGGAAGGTACGGTTGGAGGTGGTAGTGACTTTGAGTTCGGTCATGAGGGACGGATGCTGAAGGTCTTGGCACTGAACGAACGGACGAAGAAGTGGAGAGCGAGCTACCGTCTGGGGTGCCGGTATCGGCGGTGGATGTGTTTGGCCTGGACGTAGACCAGTTTCGTGGAGAACAGCAGCAGGTGTCATGGATAGTGGCGCTAAAGGCCTTCCTGACAGTAGGAGCGCTACCTTTGGATCCGCAACTACGAGCACGGATTGTGAAGATGGCTTCTCGGTACGAAGTCGTGAACGGTTTGTTGATGAGGCGGGTGGATTTGCCAGCAAGGGTGGGACCAGCACGGTCGATAACCGTTCCGGTGGTTCCATTATCGTATGTGGAAACCGTGCTCCATTATTGTCATTCCGATTTGTTGTCCTCACACTTGGGGCTAGCTAAGACTTTGGAGAAGGTTCGCTGTCATGCTTACTGGCCTGGATGGCGTAAGGATGTGGCTGAGTACTTGCGAGTATGTAACAAGTGTGGAGGAGGAAAAGGGTCCAGACCGTGGCATGCTGGACGAATGCAACGGATGCCAGTTGTGGACCTGCACGGTCCGTTTTCACTATTGGTTGCCGACGCTATTGGACCGTTACCTGTGACTGAACGTGGGAATCGCTATATTATCGCTTTCGTTGACTATTTTACGCGCTGGGCAGAAGGTTTTGATGTTGAGTGCTTGGATACGGTGACATTCGTGGAAGTGATGGTCAACGGGGTGGCAGCTCGTCACGGAGTGCCGGCACGGTTGCTCAGTGAGAACGGTCCGAACTTTGTGTCGAAGCTCGCTAAGTCTTTCTACCAAGCTTTGGGTATCAAGAAGTTGTTTGGTGCGGCGTACCATCCACAGATCCAAGGTCTTGTGGAACGGTTCAATGGCACGCTTATCGGAATGCCGAGGATGCATGTAAGTGAGGCGTAGACGGACTGGGACGTCTACTTGCCCAGGGTATTGTTCGCGTATAGGACGGCTTATCACGAGGCGTTGGGTGACACTCAGTTCTTTTCGTTGTGCGGGCGGGACCCCGTGTTGCCTATTGACGTGGCCTTTTTGAACCTAGGTAAGAAATGGAAGAGCAATGAGGTGGCACGCTATAGGCGTGAACTGTTCAAGTCGCTAAAGGGCTCTCGTGGATCAGCTGAACGACAATTGGTGAAAGCACAAGATCAGCACACGCAGCGGCTGAGTGAACAACAGGAAGTGGTGTATGAAGTAGGTGACCCGGTCTGGGTATGCCAGTACTTCAGGGTCAAGAGAGGTGAGGCGCGGTCGAAAAAGTTGGCGTTCTCTTGGCACGGCCCTTACCGTGTCCTGAGCAAAGTCGTGGAGAACGCCTACCGAATTGACATACCGTTCCACCCCGACAAGGTGGTTACGGTTGACGTCAACAGGCTAAAGAAGATTCGGGGGAGGTGGACACGTCCTTACATGGACGAAGTCCCTGAATGCATCGTGGAGGGCGGTGGAAATGAAGATGCGGGTCCGCTTGAAGAGACGGACCTACCGTCGCCGAGTTTTGCAGAACGGTTAACCGTGTGTCGTGAAGACACCGTGATTACTGGCGCGAATTCGCCTATCTTGGAAGTTGTTGCCAAGCGAACGGTAGACCGTGAAGTGGAGTACTTGGCCTTGGCTAATTTTGAGACGTTTGGCTACCAAGAGTCGCACTGATGCCGGAATACGGTGCATTGGTTACGGCGTTCGAGCGAGCAGAACGAAAGAAGCTCGGACTGCCCGCTCTGCGAAGAAGAGCCCGGTTGCCGGACGCTAACGCGGAGGGAGCGGACGACGCGTTGTTGATGATGTAGATCGTGTGGTGGAACGGTTGGTTTTGAGTCTCTCTGGAGTATACAAAAAAGAAGTTAATCACGGATGAGGCTCAAGAACGGAACGGTTAAGGAAAGTGGAAACTGCGTGTTTGTATTTTTGGGGGGTGAATGGAACGCTTACGGAGAATGGAAGAAAGAAAACGAATTGGAGCGTTCCTAGAGGATCGTGGTGGTGCCTGACTTGGTCTTGGACGAACTGCGAGATTGGTGCTGGACTTGGACGGACGGCTGGACTTGAAAGAGGGCTTGGGCGACGACGTGGGCTTGTCCTCGTCGTCGGCCTTGTCCGACGTTGCGTCGTCGTTAGTTTCTTGGTCAGGATCGTCGTCATTGTTGGCTTCGTTCTGGTCGTTGTCGGCTTCCTCTTCGTCGTCGTCGGTGAGACCCGTGTGAGAGTCTTCGTCATCGTCGCTTGTCGGTCTTCACTGGATAGCCACCGACGATTGGTTTGGACGGTGGCAAGACTGTGTACGAGTCGTTCTGTCCAAAATCCGAGTCGTCGTCACCGACATCGGACGGCTTGAAGGGCTTCTCGGTGGCAGGCAACTCGTAGTTGGGGTCAGCGCTGGTCGGCGATCTCCTTCTGCAACTTGCGGAGGTCCTTGTTGGCGAGCAACTGCTTCCACACGCCAGTGGATTTGTTGCCTACCCACTTGGGGTTGGCTGGGGTCTTGGTGGTCATGTCAAGCGCGATGTGGGCGAGGGCTTGGTCGGATAGTCGAAGGTGAGCCGGACGTGAAAGGCCGAGGGCGCGTGTCTGTTCAAGGAGTTCACGGATGGAAGTGAATCCGTCTTCATCCACCTCGTATGGATTGAGTGGCCGTGCGATCACTCGTTCGTATCGCTTGGGGTCGCGCCGAAGGAGTGAAGCGAGGTCTTCGGGTGCAGGGCCGGAAGCGTCTTGCTGGTTCTTGGCCGCTCTGCCGCCAAGCCACATCAAGGTGTCATGGACGTTTTCTTCGTACTTCTCGAGAAAGCCGAAGTACTCGAAGGTGATGGTGTTTTTGGCGAGGAATTTGAGACGCGCTTGTAGAGTGCTTGATTTCTTCTTGTGATGGGCATCAGCGTCAACAGGTGGTGGGTAGAGCGCGCAGAGAAAGAAAAATTGTCGGTGCTTCATGAAGAAGCGGTAGTGGGCCAGGTGTAGGTCCTTGTACTTGGACGGTTCGTACCAGGCTCGCTGGTGGTGCCATGGGAACGGGAGTCGGAACGGTGCGTCGCCCTGGTCGGTGGCGAGCTTGATCAGGCGCCCGATGGCCTTCTTGATGCGGTCTGGGATATCGTCGGGCAATGGAATTTTGTACGGTTGGCGGGTCTTGGACTTCTTGACGGTCCGTTGCTTCTTGGCGGGTGGAGCCTTGGCTTTGCCTTTGCCTCGAGCAGCCTTGCGCTTGGGTGCCCGAGTTGTTGTGGGTGCAGGTTCGAAGATGTCGTGGGCTGCAGACTGTGCTGGGTCTATTTGGTCCGGAGGAGGCAACAGCAACACAGCACTTGGGAGTGCCATCGGAGCTGCGTCTTGATCATCCAAGACGGCAAGCACGAGATCGTCGAGGACGCCGAGTCCGAATGAAGAATCGTTAACAGCGAGCAGAGGTCTCATGCGGGCCCAAAACTCTACTTAGGCCCGGAGCACAGTAAGGGAGTCGGAAGCGTCGTCTTCAAGACGGTCACGGATCCGGTTGACGACCGTGTTCTTGGCGGGTGCCTTGGTCGAAGACTTGGTCATGGCGGTGACGGAAGTTGTTGTTTGGGTGAGTCTCTCGTGAGCTTGAGCGCAAAATGGCGAATGAGCCACTGTTGGTTGCAAATGACAAGGAAGTGATTGAAGTGGAATGAACTGTGGGTGTCATACCTCAACCGTCTGGTCAAAAGCTCTCACGTTATTGATGGGACTGGACGTCACGGTTGAAACCGTTGATTACTTCAAGGGAATCAGAAGGTCTACGAGGGATGGAGACTAAGTTAGATGTCGGTGGCTTGGAGACGGGCGTCTCCCTGCGCTTAGGTGGGGCGTGAGAGGAGCTCATTTCAAGTTTTGACGAAGACTAGATGGAGTACGCAGTCGAAGCTGCGCGCGGTGGTGACCGTCGTGTTTGAGAGTGTGCCTATGATGCTTACGGAGTATTGGAAAGAGCTTTTTTTGCTCGTGTGCGGTGCCGTGCTGTGGGTCATCACGCAACCCGAGCGTGACGTGCTGGTAAGGATGTTCTCGTCTACATGCTACTTTGTCTACAAGTGGTGCGGTCTTGCGAAGGTATGCGTGCGACGTTACCGTCGTTTTGTTCGTGGAGCTGCTCGGAAGGGCATGTTGCGTGGAGATCGCCGGTGGTGCATGTATGAAGCGCTTTTGTCAACGCCCATGGTGGTGTTGGAGGCTCGTCAAGAGCATTTGGACGGTCTAGGCCGTCTTCTTCATAAGTGGCTTGACGCTTTGCACGCTCACTGGTGCGTCTTCCTTCCCAACACGTTGGAAGAGGGTTGGGAAACAACCGTGAAGTACTGGAAGGGCTTCGAGCTTGCTGGGAGTCGTACAGTGAATCGTACGTGGTGTTTGATGCGGTAGAGCTGGACAGTTGTGTGGCTACTGGTGTATGTCGCAACCTACGCGGACGTACTAATCTACGATGGTCTAGAATGGGCGTGTCGTGGCACGACCAACAGCTTAGCGATAACGCTGCAAGTCCGTGCCAGCACACCATACGGAAAACACACCACGCCCAGGCAAGTTGGTTAGCAGTTATCTAACTAATCTGCGACTCTTCAGCTAACCTACTCTGTTTCTTCTTCGGCCTCGTTCCGTTTGCGCTTGCGAAACTTGATTCGCTTCTTTAAGTCCGCTGGGATGACGGTGCCGTTCACCCAAGTCTGGTGCCAGATTTGGTCGCATGTGATCGTGTTCTCAGTGTCTTCTCGAGGTACACGGTTGCAGAGTGGTACATAGCCTCCATGTAAATCGGTACAGCGCTGGCAATAGTAGCTTGTCTCGTAGCTTTTCTTCTGCGGCGTCGCCATTGCTGAGCATACTTTGCAGAGATGTTGGCGGCGCTTGTGCTGCCCGTTGGCAGTGTAGTAATTCTCCGTGTTTTGTAATTTGTGGTAACTGGTAGGAATCGGCGCGGATACAAGATCTTCGGCGTTCATATTGTTGCTCAGGCTCGAAGAGGTGGCCCCCAGCAGCTCAACATGCTGTCGGCGCATGTAATTGGCGTGGGTGGGTACGCGCTTGCCCTCCTTCTTCACTATCAGCTTGTGAATAATGAAGCCATTGACCACGACCATGTCAACAAAGCCCAAGAATAGCTGGCGATAGTACTTTTGTATGCCACACAGCGTTGAATAGAGTACCTCTACAAACGCTGCTGATCGTGATAATCGACGCCCCCATCCCACCGTGATAATCAGCCACCAATTTCGGACACGGCACCACTTGAGGCACCACTGGACCCTTAGCCTTTCTTGTGACCGTCGCCAGAGTTGTGCTGCAGCCGGTGGCGATCATACTAACCGGTTTCGAGTCCAGCCGGGATAGTGCGATCAGCGTCGGGACAGTTTTGCATTGCGCTGTACGATGTGTGCCACGAGCCATCCTCGTGGGTCGCTTCTTTTGCGGGAACTGGAAGTTCGATGGCCACCCTAGACGATCGTTGCGATGGGTACCAACGTAGTTAAAGCCCCGGTCTAATAGCGCAAGCGAGAGTGCGCACGACGAGTAGAAGTTATTGGTGATGATCAGTCGCTTGCCTGGCTGACCAACTAGTGCCTTCGATACATTTCGAACGACAGCTTTCTGCGCGACGCCTTTTGACTTCTTCTTCGCTGCTTTCCGTTGCTCTAGCGTCTGGGCTCTTTTCGACTCGTTCGATGCACCCATGAACACTTCGATACAGAACAAGAGGTTATATTATTCTGTATAATACAGAATACGATAGCTCACCTCGAACAATACCCGGTATCAGCACACCAAGTCATATATACCTTCGTGTCGTAATTGTGCGGCTTGTCGTTGTTGTACACACGGACGGGATTGTACTTGCTTCGGTTTGGAATGGTGCCTTCGTCAAAACTGATGCAGGCTCCCAACCGATATCCACGGCGAAATGTCGTCTCCAGCGCCTGAAAGACAGACCTCACATTCCATGCGTTATCCTCTGTTTCAGTTACACCCGTGTTGCTTTCGAAGTGGAGGTACCGAGTGATCGTCTTGAAACGATCTTGCGCCATGTTTCTGTTGAAAGTTCCTCGCGGTACTGCGCCGTCTTCCTGTGTCTGCCAATGCTTGTCCAGTCCGTCGGTATGGCTGCAGAGAGAGCGGACTACCAGCAGCCCAACCACGTGAAGAACTCCTGAGGTTTGATGGGCTTCGTCCTCTTCAACTTGTCCACCAAGGTGTCTAGAGGCTGAACAGTATTGCTGGGGTCCTTTTCCTGAGCGTCGAGTTGCTTGGCCCGCTGCTTCTCGGCGACAGCAGGGATACTCTGAACACGGTAGTTGTTGGTTTCATCAGCAATGCAAAACCATACCTCCTTCGGAAGGAAATAAAAGAACATCCCTAGAGGTGAGTGAGAGTACGCAGCAGCAGGTCTGGTGGGACCGCATGTACCGGAGTATAGATCAGCTGCTCCATCAACTTGGAGGTCACCTATATCCCGTATAATACAGAGCAAGGTCACAGCCAGTTAGATAATCCGCTGCATACAGGATACAGAATTGATGAAGTACAGATTTGGTTATTCTGTAGAACACAGACTTACCCGAGTGTTCTTCATCAAATATGTCCCAGCCGGACGCCGCCATCAGACGCATTGCACCATCGTCTTGGTATCAAAATTGCTCTCATCTTCAAAGTTGCTATCCGACTCCAGTTCGATCTCGTAGTAATCGGGTAGCTCCACAGGAACGTCGACTTCATCACCCACTGACGCGGCTTCATCGACAGCCTGGAATGAATGTTTGCTCACATTCACTTCATCTTCAGCGACCGGGCCGAAAAGCATTTCGGCTCCCATGGCGTCGATAAACTGGTCACAGTCGAACGCATCAAAATGAGCTTCAGTAACGTTGATCACTGGATTGTCGCCATTTTCTTCCGCAGCTTCCGCCGCTTGTGCAGACGGGACAGCCTCGCTCGTCTCATCCAGTACGTCATCTTGGGCTTGCACTTCTACGTTTGCTTGCTGAAGGGGCGCGTCAGCACCGGGTGCTGCTGGTGAGGCCTGTTCCGGGACCAGCGACAGCGCAGCCTGCTGTACATCTCAGGATGGCTCACCGCCACCGGACGTAGCGGTTCTGGAATTTGCAGCATCCCGACCTTTCGCCCGAACGCCATAACCTCTTCCTCCCCTACTCAAAAAGAACGGTTAGGTCACACAGAAATCATTTGTATGCGTACTCATAACAGAACATAACAACAAAGAAATCAATCCCTTTCCTTGAGTCCAGCAAACGCCCTTTCACCTCCGGTTTCACGTAGCGATGATGCCGACCATCCCGGACGGCAGGCGCGATCGCCATCCAGCGGCTCGGAGCTCGCGCCAAAACTGAGCGAATGTCTTTTCGGCCGGGCCGTTCATCGTTCAACTTTCAAATTGAAAGGCGGGGAAGATAGGTGAACAGGACCTCTGGTTGATTTATCATGAACTTTTCGTAACACATGAAAATCCCCGTCTTTCTTCCCATCATGGATCTTAGTGATGGTAAACCTGGTCCACATCTCATACAAATATCTATATGCAGCGTTTTAGAGGGTTGGCAAGTTAGCTGGATATTATTTCCTGCAGACTTGCTTATTCTGTAGAATACAGAATACCGCCCTACGAGGGTTAAGGGACCCTTTGTATTTGCAGCTTGCAGTGTAGTTTGCATTTTGTAGGTAAAATGCCCGGGCGCACGAACCTAAGAAACTGCACAGCTGACATTGTAGCTACTAAGTCAAAAACAATTGTATAGAACACCCAGTCTCACAACAATTGCATTTTCCGATTGTAACCGAACTTAGGGATTTTTTGCTGAAGCGGCAGAAACCCCTCCAATCCGATAGCTAAGTTCGCTTCACAGAATGCAAACTACACTGCAAGCTACAAGTACAATACGTCTCTTAATCTCTCTAATACATGTACTACAGTCACACCTCTATAAATGACACCCCATTTGAATGGGCCAAGAGGCTGTTTCAGTTAAAGAATTGGTCAGATATAGAGGTGGCTACATTAAATAATGGCTACATTGGCCGTTCTATACACTGTACATATCGTTGTTAGACTCTAAAACTCATTTACTCTATCAAAGCAACGATAAAGGAGCACTCACATCAAGATTGAACATGTATTACATGTAGATATCGTCGGGCTGATAGTAATTTTCAGAAGATGCATCGTGCTGATTGTTCTTCTAACTCACTGACAATACCAGCTAGATGCATCGTAAAACTCTACAGGATTGAGTCGATGGTGCTATGTTAGAGTACTATATACATGTAGGACCTAAAGCGCTTCAGTATGAGGAAATGAGGGTGGGAATGGTGGGAATTGAGGCAACACCATCATTTATAAAGACTGTGACACGTTCATATAGGGAGTCCAGCTGGCCATCCCGGCGTTCATTAGAGAATAAAGAGGTTTTTAGTCAGTTAGAGTACTCGGTTTTGTGAAACTCGTATAGTCCCGTTCGTATACGAAGGCTGTAGTCAGATAAGGAACACGTAGTCACTTATAGAAGCTCATTTAAGTAGGTGTGACTGTAGAGAACTTTAGTTCCTGGAATAACTCGGCGTTTTGGAATAAAAATGACAGAAAACGTATGAAAATTCGATGCTCCAAAAATATGTTCCAGTGGAATAACCGGACCCTTCGTTAAACCACTGGAACTAAGTTTTAGAATATCTACCGATAATTTATCCGTAAGCTATTCGGATTTTCGCGGGTTTTTCGTTGTTCCAGACACGGAGTTATTCCAGGAACTAACGTTCGCTACTATCATGTAAACTAAACGAACACTTAGAAATTCGATTGGCATCGGACTGAGAAGTGTACAACTCTCTAATAAGAGAGCGTTTCACAAGTCACAGATGATTATGATTGGCAGTCAACGATTTTCGACTGTTTGATTGGCTACCTCCAACGGCAGCCAGTTGCCTTATGGGTGATCATGACAACTAGGACTCCTACTAGTAGTAACTAATAGTTGCCGTTGCCTCAGTCTCTATCAAATATAAATGGATTATCATTTAGAGGAGGAGCACATTCTAGACACTGCGCTACAATATATCTAGTGTAAAAGGCACCACAAACCTCGTATTTATGCAGTGAGACGCTACACGAATGGTATTCACCCATTTAGAGCAAGTAGAAAGGAAAAATGTCCAAGACATGAGAACATATACGAAAAATCTCTTTTCACAGATTTTCATATGAAAGTAGTTAGCAGAATTAGATAGTTTTTTTGTCTCAAAAGCAGTTATTATAATGTAAAGTTGATATCAATTAACATGTTTTGGATCCATTCTTGGAAAGTGTGGGCATTCAATCCGACCTTATCTTCAAGTTCTTACAAGAATTTCTTCAAGTAAACTTGATACTCAGATTTTAATCTTGCGTTTTGTATAGGGGCCTCGCAATCGAGTATCACATCTGACAAGGATATCAACATGTTGTATACAATTGACTGGGAACCAAGTCGGTGGACTCTGTCCGCATCAAATATACCAGGATATCAGGGATGAGAGGGATTATTTAGGACTGGATGTTATGTTGTAAGTCTGAGATATTTCGCTCATACCGCATTTCGCGTGGGTGAGTGCTTGACCCCATGTACCATGCGGTGCACCAGCATTACTGTCACCAACTACGCATCGTTCCCCGGTGTGGCTTTCTACATGTATAAGTGCATTGTTTTTCGACACACAACATCTCTAGTGGTAAAGATCAAGCTGACAGCCCCCATCGATACTTTTCAACTGTTCGCATACAAATTATATTATGCACTGTTACAGGTAGATCTCGAGACTGCAGTTTGGAATGGAACTGCGATTCTAACGTTAGCTTACATTCGACGTTACCACTGGCAACTTCCCAGTGCACACGAGGCACAGAAGAATTGTTTCTGGTCAAAGCGCAAGATCGATCGTGCTATGAACGTCTAGTTGTCAATCGAAGGTGTTCACTAGAAACACCTGCCTTATAGCAACTCGCTGCATGATGCACGTGGCGCCTCCACCCACCACGAATCACAACCATCAACCATTGTTCAAAACGCCCCGGGGATGAATCTACACTTCTTTCTCGTCTTCGCTGTTATTACCGTCGGTGATGCTGCTGTCATCGACTACAACCAAGTACAGCCTTTCGCTCAGCCTAAGCCAGCGACGATCTCTGAAAAAGCTGCCGTCAAGTTCAAGCCGCAGCTTCACACCACAAACGGATGCTACCCATACGCTGCAGTAAACTCCGAAGGTGACACGAGTGGCGGTCTCCAAACGACCAAAACAGCCAGCGGGTCGTGCAAAGAGTCCAGCTACGGTGCACAGATGTACGCGCGCTCGACCTGGTTCAAAGGTGTGTGGGCTATCATGGACTCGTGGTACTTCCCAAAGGACTCACCAACGCCAAGCTTGGGACGCCGCCACGACTGGAAGCACGTCATCGTGTGGCTTAATAACCCCGCCGTCAAACACTCAAAGATGATAGCAGTCTCGGTACCAAATCGGCAAAGTTACTCCAAGTACAAACCACCTAGACACTGTCGACGGCACGAGCATCAAAGTAAATTACGAAAGCAACTGGCCAAAGTATCACATGTTGGAGATGACAACTGAGAAAGGAGAGTTCCAGGATCTAATCACATGGGGTCAAATGACAGAAGCGGCTCGAACTGCTCTACAGCGCGCAAATTTCGGTAGTCCGAGGTACCGATGAAGAACGGCAACTTTCTAATTTACACAAGGCCTGGCCGTTCTAGAGGTGCAAGGCCTGGAATGATTGTCAGATACTGTAGATGGTACATACATGTAGTCGTCTTAGCCAAAATACCGTGGAAATCATCACCGAATAAGAAAACTTAACACAACTCTGCTGTACATATTCTTCTTCGCCTCTTAATCTGACAAGACGTCGCTCTACCGCCAGGCGCCGCCACTTCAACGACTTACGGTATAGGTGAATTTTTTCGATCAACAACACTTTCCGACCTGACCTTCAACCTTCACACCGTAGCGCCGTAAACGGCAGCACCACAACAGTTCATTACAGTACCATGTTAATACATGTACATACAGCACATAATATATTATAAGAACCGTGCAGCCTGTACATGTAGTGCTAAGCTCCAGTACTCAAGCCTGGCATGGGTTTTCTCATGGAAATACCGAGGATACGTGTTGGCGACACTTTTCGCGTGTTCACGTCAAACGTTACGTGTACATTCACGACTAAACTCAATCTTGATCAAAAGACGTGAACAAGTATATGCATCGATCTGTCGCATCTATTATACGGGTACTGTACTGTACATACAGAGCACGAAAGATCGGGCCAAGGCAACACCAGCACGTTGCCGCCGGCAACTTGCCGGTGTTCTTGCGAGCACAATCAGGGTTGAGGATGCGCTCGATCTATTGTCATATTTCTCGTCGTATTGTAGTATTCGTCTGTGATTGGACAATCCTGTCCGCTGATTATGGACTTCGGCGTCGTCATTCGCCTCTAATACACAACGTGGCATCATCGTGTACCTGGATATTGCAGCGCCTTGCAGCGAAAGCGCACGCCACCGAGCATTAGCATTGTCCGCTTGGTTCACGCCACACGCAACTGGACACCGTTACGTTCCGCCATTAGTGTCGGGACAGTCAATTGAAGTCACTGTCACTTTGATTTTTGACGCACCAATTACGAGTCAATTCTCTCCCGCAGTCGAAAAATCACATTTCGGGCGTCTCAGATCTTTAGGGTCAGACCTATAAATACTTCTGCAACAGCACGATCAGGCGCCGGCATTCTCGCTGTCTCTCCACTCTGCGTCAATGGTGGGCGTGGCGCGCTTCCTGAGCGCCGCGATCGGCGGCGACGACGACACGGACAACGTACAGGGCAAATGGATCGGCCTGGCCATCGTCATCACCTCGGCAGTGCTCTCCAACCTCGGTGTGAACGTGCAAAAACTCTCCCACGTGCGGGTAAGGACCCTTCCCCTCTTTATGGTGATGCGCATCGATACGCACTCGAGAAAGATGATAATACATTCAGTGCGCACTCGAGAAAGTTGATAATGCGTCGAATGCGCACTCGAGAAAGTTGATACTCAGAGTCTAATATCTTGTTATCACGTTCTAGGAGGAAGAGAAACCCGTGTTTGAGCGGCAGACGTACTACACGCGGCCGTTATGGCTCATCGGCCTGATACTGGTGGTACTGGGTGCCATCGGAGACTTTGAGGCGTTAGGTTTCGCTCCACAGGCTTTGGTTGCAGCTGTAGGCGGTGGCTTCACGGTGCTGGCCAACGTGTTCTTTGCGCACTTGTGGCTGGGCCAGGTCCTGACCAAGACGGACGTGTTGGGAACGTTGCTCATCATAATTGGCGTCGTGCTCAGCACGGTGGCCAATGAGCCGGACGAGCAGATGTCACTGTTGGAGCTGGAGAAGCAGTTCTTCCAGCTAGGTTTCCTCATCTACTTGGGTGTCATGGTGAGAATCTGGAGCTGATACTGAAGTGCAGGTTGTTCAAGGACTAAACGGACGGAATACTGTTTTCCCCCATTGTGTTGCAATTGCAGACAGCTGTGCTCGGCGGCATCTTTGGACAGATTGAAGCCATTTCGAGGCTACCAAGAGCGCTCAATGAGAACAAGTACAGGTTGCTGCCATTTATGTACGCTACGGCGTCAGGCATCTTTGGATCTTTCTCGGTGCTGCTGGCCAAGGTACGACGTTGAAGGTATTTTCGGTGGACTGGAATGAGTTTTAACGTTGTTATTGTGTTTTTTTGCTCTAGTGCGCGTCGATTCTGCTGATTTTGACGTTTAGCGGGGAAAACCAGTTCGTCTACTTCACAACATATTTGTTCATGGGTGGCATGATGTGCACGTTGGTGCTGCAGACAGACCTGCTGAACCGCGCTATCATGGCGGGAGACACACTCAGCGTCTTTCCGATGTTCCAGTGCTTTTGGATCGGGGTGCGTTTTCTCTTGACTGTTTCATTGACGAACGGAATCAGAAACTGACATTGTTACTTTGTTGTGTTTTTAGTCGAGTGTCATTGGCGGCGTTGTGTTCTACGAGAAGTACATGCGATTCTCGCTTTTCGACTGGATCTGCTTGCCGATTGCGCTTGCGTGTAAGGTTTTTAAACTTTATCTGCTATTTGTTCAAAGCCTAACGCCATGTTGTTGTCTGGGATATTTCAGTTATCATCATGGGCATTTACTTGTTGGCAAAGCACGGCGAAGGAGAGGGTGACGACCCTGATGATCCCGAACACAACACACCGGGCCACCGTGCACACCTAACAGGTCACTTCGGTGCACTCATGCCGCTCTCACCACAGGGCCGCTCGTACAGTACCTTCAGCCATAAAAGTTTCGATGACCACGAAAACGAACACACATTACTGCGGTACACGCCATCAAACGGCCGGGTGAGCGACCACAGTGGGCTTACGACTGGGTACACGAACGGATACACCAATGGCCACACCAATGGTCATGATCACCGGAATGGTAATCCCGTTGGGCACTGGCATGGTCCTCACGGCCGGAGGCGCCACAGTGATGACTTGGAAGAGCAGCGGTTGTATAGCGGGTCTGTCTAACCTAACAAACGCCGATATGGCAAGTGTGTGCATATACTAGGACCAAAAAGAAAGAATAGAAGTAGGGTGGAGCGTCGCTGCTGGGGACGGCAAGTGTGGCTGGTGTGAGCTGGCCAGACAGCTACGAGACGTACGTGAACAATTGAAATTGATGATCTGTAGTATTTGAATAAGTTGTTTCTGCATCGGATCTTTCATCAAGATTGTTGTCTCCGAACGCGTGAAGAGGTAGTGGGTCCTGCTGGGGAAGTTTGCACGTTGTTTTCGGTTGTAATGTAGGTTGAAAAAGCTTCGGAGCGATTGAATTGTCATGAATCTGTGGATTTCTTTGAAGGGGACGCTCTCATAGCATGAATAGCGTGTCTCCAACTTTCGATGCATCACGCATCGTGCACAACCATCCTATGCAGCGGCGAGGATGGAGCGGCGCTTCCTGTCGGCGATGCCAGGCGAGTCAAGCTTTCATTCGACATTAGCGCATTTCTAACAATACGAAACCACATACATTAGCACTAAAGCCTGAACAACAGTAGAAGATTGAGCAGTGTTGAACGTACCTGATCGAAGGAGTCGTGGGGCGTTCACGGCCCTTTTCACCTGGAACGTGGTCGTAGATGTCAATGATACGAATAGCGGCATCCGCACCAGCCACCACCATTTTGTCGTTAACAGCAGCAAAGTCCAGCGAGAAGACTCCGCGGCTCAGACCCGCGATAGTGCCGACAAGTTTGTTGTTTGAGTCGTGGTTGAAAACTTTAGCTTCGTTAGATCCACTTCCGCCTGCCGCAATGAGTTGCTGTCCGGTTTTCGACTTGGAGAATTGTGCTGCATACAAGAAGCAGGGCTCAGAGCGCAGAATACTTTGATTCCATGACACCGTCGACAGGCGTTTGCCTGACCCGAAATCCCAGATCTCCAGCGGGTTTTCAGGACGCCACGATCCAGTGAGAATTTCTCCACGCATGTTCATGTCAACCGCGTCTCCAGCCACGTGAGGTCCGTAGATGCCACGTACTGAGTAGCCGACACGCAAGTCCCAGATCTGTAACGTGTTATCCCAGCCTCCTGAGACGATGGTGTTGTCGTCTTCGGGTGCAAATTTGATCGAGAACACGCGGTTCGAGTGACCTGCAGTGAGCGTGCCATGACCGCTATCCATACACGCCACTTCTGCCTTGGTTGCTTCGTCATAGACTCGAATGGTATGGTCTTTTCCTCCCGTAGCGAACATCGCTCCGTCCGCACGGTAGTCAAGAGCATACAATTGGTTGTCGCTGTTGGCGATGGCGTTCAGACACTTGCCTGACGTGATGTGCCAATGCTCCACCGACCCGTTTGAGTCTACACAGCCACAACAGACATCAGTAAAATATCTTCTTTCACTCTAAATATCTCTACAACGCACGTACTTGCAGCGAGTAGCACGTTCTTGGTCTTGGTGGCACTGGTAAGTGGACGGAATCGGATGGCTGTGCAGGGTAACCCGAAGCCGTAGCTGCTTTGTGGCTGCATCAACGTATACGACAGCTTGCCGTCGTGTACGTTAAAGACTCGAATAGCTCCATCGCCACAACCGGCAGCAAGCAGCCTCCCGTCCGGTGAAAACCTCGTGCAAAAGACCTCCGAAGCGCAGTCACTGATCGTGACGCTGGGCGCCAAGCGCTTGATCGGCTCTAGTGATAACAACAATGACAATATCAATCATAAACTTCTCAACAACGTACAATATACCGATAACTAGTGCATAAGGCGCCATTATCACGGTCTCCTCACCCTCCATTGCGGCCACAGCTGGAAGATCGCAAAATGGACACGAAAGGTCGCGTCGTTTCGGAGACTTTGACCAAACGTATATAAATAATTATCTAAGCACTAAGAATTCCTCCAAGCAACATGCTGCACAGCTTGATCTGTTGTAATGAAGCCAACTACGTGCTTCTGTCTCGGTATTTCCAGCCGGAATTGACGTTGGAAGCTCGCAGGACATATGAGGCCCAATTGGCACAAATCTGCAAGCAAGTCTCCGACTTGTGGGGCGATCGACACGGCAGAAAAGACGTGGAACCGGTGCAGAGTCAATTGGTTGTGTGCGAGACGCACTTTGTGGTCGCGCGCCAGATCGGGGAGTTGCGACTGATGCTCTCGGGCAACGAGGAGTATGACGAGCTTATCTGTACGTTCTGATAACTTTGAAGTCGGTAGTTTGAGGTAAAAAAAAGTTTGCTAACTGTTTGTTGCTTGGTAGTGGACGAAATCATGACGGTACTGCAGGCGGTACTCACCACTCAATTAGACAAGAAGTTCACGGAGACCAGCTTATTGGCGAACTATGCCAAGGTGGTCGTGGCCCTGGACGAGATGGTGCAGCAGGGTCACTTGGAGAACGCCGACGAGGACAGCATCGACCAGATGATCAAACTCAAGCCGTACCCGTCGAAGTAGGAAGCGAAAGTATTGGCAATCAGTAACAACTTGCACCTTGTTCACGGCCATTTCAATGCGGATAGTAGAGAACGGATGCTCACTTTGAAGTTAAGATGAAACTGTGAGCTACAGCTCGTCATCACCACCGGATTTCAGGGTGATGAACAGGTAAATCTTTGGATTTTATCTTCAGTTCACTTCTGTGAGTCAGGCGCGACTGCTACAGGCTTTGACTTCTTGGATCGACGCGCAATATTGAAGACACGACAGTGAGGGGATGTTTAACGCAGCTAAAACGAACTTGATCAAAGCGCAGCCATTGGTTTGCATTGCTGCAAACAAAACGTCGTTTGCCTCCCATCTGCAAAAGCCTACCAACTACAACATCAACTCATCTTGGTCATCTCTGGAAGAGAAAGCGTGCGGGAAACAATGCAATCGCAAGAGAATACATGTACATGATATAGGGCAGAGTATTTGCTGGCAAAAGAGGAAGATCTAATAGCACCGCTATGGTGAACTTCCTCGTGCCAATCTACATCTTTTTGTTAGATGCTGAGATATTGGTAGATAACCCCGCGTTGTAGTGCATAGAGCACATATTCCTGGTCCGCTCGTATGCTGGTCGTGAGCACCCCGGCGTAACACAGCGTTTTCCTGTAGGAACATATCCAGAGTAACGTCAGTATAATGCTGAGGTCAGCTAGTCAAATCTACAGAAGACGCACCTCCGCCATGCGCCCAGCAAACTCCATTCGACACTGCAATCGTCGTGCATTGATCCGCGCTGCAGATGGTGCCGCCGCCATGTGACCAGCATACACCTTTCGTCTTGGCGCGATTTCGACAGCCGGCCACCTTACATTTCACCGATCCGCCTGTAATGGAAGAGGTTAGAACTCCGATCTCTTTGTTACCTTCATGGACAGCCTCTCAACACAATCTACTCACCGTGTTTCCAGCAACGCCGGGAGTGCTTGGCTCGACTGACACAGCCTTCAACGATGCAGTACTTGCTGCCCTGTATAAAGTGCACACAGATACATTAGTACGCGTCCTGCTACAAGACCCCATTAAGATTGTAGGTACCTTTCGCTCTGAAGGTGCTGCTGCTCGAGTGGCGTTGCGTGCGTCGTTCTCGTCCACCACTGAGGCGACTGGCGCCAATAAACTCCTGATACTGTTAGCGGATACCATCGGCCGT
Organism: Phytophthora sp. ST_20190627; assembly: GCA_014706145.1. Classification (NCBI taxonomy): domain Eukaryota; phylum Oomycota; class Peronosporomycetes; order Peronosporales; family Peronosporaceae; genus Phytophthora; species Phytophthora sp. ST_20190627. The sequence continues at coordinate 142,015 of JACBOU010000061.1, forward strand.
AAGCGTTTGGCTGCGGTTGGTTCATCCTCAACGGAACTCGCTGTGCGCTTGCCATTGGACGCTTCGTCACCCAGGATAAAGGAGAGCGAACCCTTGATCGACCGCGGGGAGCTCGCGGCTGAGTTCTGACCTTCACTCCCTGTATCTTCGTGGTTCACCGCGCCACACATGATGACGAACTATTGTTTGTTTTGGCTTGTGGTTCTCGGTGAAAAAGCGGTTGTGCCCCACCAAAACGCTGTCACCGAAAGCCTCGCGTGTTGATATCTCCACCAAGACGCAAAAGCGAAACAGAGCGAGCTCTGGAGACCGGACAAGCTTTGCTCTCGCTCAGCGCCACCACAGTCGCGGTAGAGACCGTGCAAGGCGAGCAGCGTTTGTGGGTTTTGGTGGAGACGGTCAATTGGACGGCATGACCAGCGCGCAGCTCTTTTGTCATTCAGCTGCATGCGTTGAAGCCAAGTCCTGTGAGGATGAGAGGCACCTACGATCTGCGCATGCGTTATGCAAGTTTAGTAGGCATACATCTCAACGTGTATATGTGAAAATTTGCGAACATTTTCGGTCTCTGTATGCCTTACAGCAGCGGTTTTGGTGGACAACAACTCGACGTGACACTTTGTGTGCCAGCCGCATCGGAGTATCCGTTAGTAACTGATGGTTGTTGTCACCATTTGCGGAGTCGAGAGCGTGCATTGAGGGCTAAAATCTCATGACAACCATGCACGGCAACCTGCCAACAGCTTGCCCAGCAGAAACCATCGTCGCTCGCAACTTTCCGGATCCGAATGCGGATCTCGAACAGTGGAACACCGGACCGTCCCCGTTCGTGCGCGCTATGAGTCAGACTCAAGCAAGTGCACACTGTGCAGCAACTTGCTGCCAGCAAGAGCACCACGATCCCGGTCGATTGGCAACCAGCCAGTCGGAATTGGCGTCGCATACCGGTAAGCTAAGATCCTTGCTCTATCATGGAGGCCATGTCCACCCGTGCGCGAAACTGCAGCCAGTGTTTTCTCGGATTTGGCTGTTGTGTGAACGCTGCCTTATAGTTGTGATTGTTTAGTCCGTCAGATCATCAGCTCATGGCGTAGCGGAATTTTACTAACGACTCTGTGGTGCAGGTCTGTGGTTCTTACCGGGCGTCTGGTCCGAGTGAGTCATGCGTAACGCGAGGGCAGACTGGCCGATGCAGCATTGTCCGTGCGCTCTGCCTGCCCTACGATGAGTCAACAAGTCTTGGTTATATTGATGGTCGTAAAGCAGCGAGTTCCTTCTCAACTGCCGTAATAGCGAGGCTGTAGACTCCGTGAAGCAGCATCGGTTTATCTTTAGTGTCCGCTAGCGACGCGAATGACTCCAATTTAATTGCTGGCACTCTTGTGGATCCTTGTGAACCTCTTGATTCCATCATTTCAGCGGTCCCGGTAACTCGGAGTTGCACTTGACCGGTCACATTACTTTGCGTTTGCTGTTGGTCCTACAATGTTTGCCAGGTTTGTATTCCAAGGACCACGCAGCTGTGTATTCTGCGCCTTGACCTTCGCCGTGGATCGACTATTTAATAGTAGACACATGAAAGACTGAAAGCACCAGCACGGCAACGCCACTATCCCCAGAACGCCAGATCCTGCTTCCTACCGGTACACAGCTTCCCCACCTCGAGCCAGCTCCAGTTTTCATGTGAAGCATAAACGGAGACTGTACACGTACCTCACTCTACAGCCTCGTCGCGCTTCGTGAAGGCCTTTAGGGATTCCCATGAATGGCGTGACTGTGTGCAACAACAACAGTGCCCACTGCAAGGCAATACATGTACCACATCGACGCCATGTTGAAATGCAAGCTGGAAATACGGATGCAACAACTTTCAGTCTCGTCGATAACAGAAGATCATGCCTACAACTACAATAGAACTCTAAGAAGCTAGGATACAGTGCTTACTGCTCACGAGCTTCTCAGGAATCTTGAAGAAAAGCACTTGAGAGGCCACCTCTAGGCTGTCAAGCATACGAATTGATGATTGCCAATCGCATTAAGCGCCGAAGTTGGTCGGTCATGCTATATGTACTGTAAGCTTAGTCTGAATATTGACCGCCTGTCCAAACCTTATTTTTCTACCCCAGAACACTTGTATCACAGCTACCGTACCCGCTAACGGGTACCCGTCCAACCATACCCGGTACGAACTCGATCACCTGCGCGGCGGACACGGATCCAAACTTAACAGACTGGACAGAAGTCAGTCTGCTCTGTTGGCGCCACAGCACGTTTGAAGAGGTTGTGGTGCGTCCACTTCCTCCCTACCATGTTACAATCTACGTGAACGCGTGCGTGTCGGACTCATTTAGTTCGTTTGTGAAAAAAAAAATGGAGAGTGACGATGGAAGCTCGGTCCCTAATGACGCATTGACCGTGAGGCGATGAAAAAGAAGTTGATGAAATACGTCAATTGCCACTGAACCTGGTGAAAAGTACGATTCGACGGGAAATACAAGAAGCCATTGTTCTTGTTGCGCCACCATTTCCTGACGTTACCAAGTCCGTGGCCATCCGAGACGAACGGGTACGGGTACGGGTACCCGAATCCGAACTCCTGGAATCACGGATCGGGTACGGGTACCCGTTCCAAAATCAAAGCTACCGGTAGTTCGGGTGGACTGGGCTACCCGCTCTACCCGATTTGCGTGCGACCTCTGACTTGTACTTAAGTATGTGAGTTTCAGGGTCAGTTGGGGGAAAAGGTAGCATTGCATTTAGCGTCGAAATGACATGCTTATCCTTGTGCGCCCTTTATCCAAGTGACCATCGCCTACCAATACTGTACACTGTAGCCATAACACATACAACCATTCTGTATTTCTTGGTAGTGTTCAACAGGTCATAGGGGGGTCAGGTCACACCTTCCCTAAATCTAAGCCATGTGGCTGCAGGACGAAAGTAAAACTCATGAAAATGCTCCTGCTCGTTCATTAGGCCTTCATGGCTTAGGCTAGCTTGAACAGACTGAGAATTTCTGCATAGAGCCCAGGAGGGTCTCACAAAGTGCCGGCCGCCTGAAAAATTGCAACGGTAATTCCTCACGCTTCTCGTTCTAGATACAACTCAGTACGCCAACAGAAGTAGGCTTCAGTATGCTGCAGGCGCGCAAATCAGCATTTACAGCGTGCATCCTGACTTTCAGCTTCAACCTACTTGGAAATACCAAATACAAAAACGTTTTTTACAGTAGTTTTCATGGGCCAAATCAAGTTTTAAGTTTTTAAAAGATTAAAACCGTTCAAGAGTCATTTCTTTAAAGAAAAAAACGGCTTTGAAAAAAAAACACTTCAAGGCGCAAGAGAAACCTTTTTACTTGTAATTATGGGATAAGTATCGGGTTTCCCATACATTGCAACACTGAGTACCCTAAAAACAAGCAACCAAAACTAGGACCTGTCGGTATGTACCGGTACTCGTAATGTACCAAAAACTGGACAACTACTTAGCAAATCTAAAATGTAATTTCATAATTGCTCAAATTTGCGTTACACAAATTGTGTGATTTTTGAAACAGCCATTGGTCACCAATTTGGTGATCAGGCTTTCTTTCTTCCAAAGATGAACAACAGGAATTCGGATCAATATTGGACAGTACGCTGCTCTCCTGGCAATGTTATAATATATAATACTTAGTATTATGCGACGACGACCAAGCATTCATTGTCATTGCCACGGGCAGCTACGATGTGATACTTCGATATGAAAACTTGCCTACAACTGGGAATGACTACGTGGCTCAAGTCAGACTCAAACCGAGTCCTCGCACAACTAGTAGCTGTTAATGACCTTCAGGTGCTGGAACTGTCAGCAAAGGAACACACACTTGATGTGGTGTTGCTAAGGAAGGAACGCGTGCATCAAGTGATGAACCAAGGCTCAGGTGACATGTTTGTCCACGAAGACGTGCTGGTAACGAGCAATCCAACGAGTAGTCCAACATTACTCGTTACCAGCACGTCTTCGTGGACAAACATGTCACCTGAGCCTTGGTTCATCACTTGATCACCATTGGTGATAAATGCTATTGGTAGTGGAGACATCTTTGTGAACTCTCACCGATCACGGTAGACAGTTTGGAGGTGGTCTCCGAAGGCAGTGGCCTTGTCCAAAGCTCTTTGCCCGAGTTTGACGTCAAAGAGGCTTCACTGGCATCTTCGTCTGGAAAAGCTAGTGTTTTTGTCGGAACAAGAGGTTTTGCAGACACTCTCACGTTGGATGTTCAAGCTTCAGGGTCCTTGTGCTTCACGGCAGGCTCCTCTATTGAGACTAACCGACTTTTTACCAAGTCGACAGGTCCAGGAGATATTTCGATCGGTCCGCGAGGATCGTGTCAAGACGCGAAACTAATCACGACCGGATCTGGTGCCATTGACACGGGTGGAATTCAATGTCAAAAGGTCAACGTCGACCTGCTTGGTAGCGGAGATGTCGTCGTACAAGCGACTGGTTCGTTGTCAGGTGATATCTACGGGAGTGGTCACTTGAGATTCTGCGGCAAGGCAGTGCTCGGAAAAAATAATTATAATAAAATAATTATAGTATTATATTGACGGAATAACGGATTATTGGATTTCCAAGCTTCCCGTATAATATCAAAATTATACGGAATAATTATTGCAATTACTTTTTACGGGAACCTCCAGATATGGAATAACGGATTTTTTTTTCCTCATAATCCAGTACAATTTTATATTTTATTTTCCAAGCACTGCGGCAAGGCACCGCACTCGATTGAAAATGTCAACTACGTGGGTCTAGTGACCGCATACTCAGTTTCAAGCTCATATCGCCCAGCAGAATGGAAGACGAGGCCAAGAAACTCTACCAGCTCGTCTCGTCATGCTGTACTCGATGTTGTCGAGGTACATGCATCCAACTACGACATGGCAGTAAATCTCTGTCTCGCCGGGTTCGTCTTCCTCACAGCGTTTGTCTTGCGGTGGTTCAACGAGTCACGCCGTCGAGCCAGGGACGAACAGCGCCAACCGCTCGTAGATGCAGAACGAGATTATGCATGAGGAATACGAACAGAACTTTCCACGACGGCGAAAGTGTTGATTATCGATTTCACTTCCACCATTATTCGCACGGTAAGTGCGCCTTGTGATACTGCCCAAAACGTGGTGTTCACGCAACAATTTGCCATGTTAGTGCAAAGCTTTCGATCACCCGAAACCATAGCCGTTCACAAGACGACAACACCTGCAGCAATGATATAGACCGATAGGTGGTTTTAAACAAGCGGTGCGTACTGGTCGCGCGTCTGGCGCTCGCGTAACTTGACGGCGACAGCGGCGATGGCGGCGACACCAGACACAGCAACAAAGACGCTGAAGGGGCCAACACCGTCGTGATACGCTGGGACATCGGCCACCGCAAGGCCCGTGTCGTCAATGATAATCCGGTTTCCAATGCCCGAGTACACGCTAACGTGCGGGGCGTCTCCGAACCAGGCTGCCTTGATAACGATAGTGAGCTCCGTCGGCGCTCTGGTAGGCGGGATCGACGGACGGTGCGTCTTAAACTTATTGTACTTGGCCGGCTTGACGTTGCTGTGTTTCCTGAAGATTGAGCTAGAGATAACACGGTGCGGAGGTGCGTTAACATACTTGACGGAGCCGCCACCCACAGACGTGAGCGTGTCCGTCGTCTGGACGATCGCTTTACCGTCTCCAGACGTCTTCACCACCGAGTTCTTACAGACGATGGACCCTGCGTAGACAGAGGCGTCACCACTCAAGTGAATGATCTGGTCCACACACGATCCAGCAGTTGAGTACGAGACTTTGGCGTCTCCCGACAGCGTGGCTGAAAGCTTTTGAGACTGAAGGTTGGGCGTCTCCACGAAGATCTTGCCATCTCCCGAGATGGCGGAGACTAGTGAATCAACCGTGATGTGGTCTTTTGCTGCAATGACCGCCTTACTGTCTCCTGACAGAGAAACGACGATGTTGTCTGCCTGGATTGACGACGCCAGTAACTGTACACGACCGTCGCCTGAGCTAGCGATGTCGATCGACTTAAGCACAATCTGGTCTTGAGTCAACGAGCCTACATAGATATCAGCGTCGCCACTTGTATCGAGTTCAAGACTCGCAGAAGCGTCATTGGTCACCACGACGCTTTCACCCAGGACGACGTTGTCTGTGTGTGAAGCACTCACACTGGCGAGTGCGTTCGGGTCGCTCACGATGATCTGCGTCAACACTTCGCCCACCACTCTGGCGTTTGTGTTCTTGTAGTGAACTCGAATTCCACTACCGTCAGCCTCATGAACTGTGACGTCCACCAGGTCGATCATGTCGGGCGTGCCGCTGCGCATGATAACCTTGGCCGCGACGCCGCCGTCGCCAGCACGGAGCGACGCGTCGTAGTCAACGAACACGTTGCCTGCGACTTGCACCTTGAGATCGTCCAGCACATCGCCAGCTTCTCCACTCACGGTCCAAATGTTCTCCAGGAATGCCCCGTTCAGGTCGTTGCCGCGAGTCGGCTCCGTCGAGGTGACGGACAGAGCTGCGTCGGTGGCCGTCTGGTACTGCGCGAACGCGAGAGCAGCAAATAGCGAGGCGTACTTCATCACGACGCTTACTATGGTGATTATGGTGAAGTGGTAGTGAGCTGTAGACGGCAAATTGCGTTGTGAGTGGCGAGCATCGTGCCACGGCAGATCGTAAGTTGAAGTGCATCGTGCATTCTTGGGATGTTCTACAATCATTCCACCGTACCAATCCCAAAGATCAGTGCAACCGCACGTCTAGCACACGCTCTCCGGTTGCCATCGATCGCGCGATCGATGCTTGCCACGCTTTGGACAACAAGGCGCGCGTGCGTGCGAATGATGCTGGGAGTAAGAACGATAATCAACTTTTTCGCCGTCGTAGCAAGTTCTGTTCGTATTCGTTATCACCGTTTTGCACCTACAAGCGACTGACGCTGTTCCTCCCTAGCCTGACGGTGAGACTCGTTAAACCAACGCAGCACAAACGCTATGAGGAAGACAACCACTGCAAGACAAAGAATGTCACTTTGGTTAACTGCCATGTCTACCTCGCCGACATTGATAACAGCATGACGGAACGAACTCGTTGGCTTCGTCTTGCATTCTGCTGGGTGATGCGACCTTGAAGCAGGGTATGCGGTGACGAGACCCACGTAGTTGACATTTTCAATCGAGTGTGGTGCCTCGCCGTAGTATTTCAAGTGACCACTCCCGTAGATATCACCTGACAACGAACCAGTCGCTTGTACGACGACATCTCCGCTACCAAGCAGGTCGACGTTGACCTTTTGACATTGAATTCCACCCGTGTCAATGGCACCAGATCCGGTCGTGATTAGTTTCGCGTCTTGACACGATCCTCGCGGACCGATCGAAATATCTCCTGGACCTGTCGACTTGGTAAAAAGTCGGTTAGTCTCAATAGAGGAGCCTGCCGTGAAGCACAAGGACCCTGAAGCTTGAACATCCAACGTGAGAGTGTCTGCAAAACCTCTTGTTCCGACAAAAACACTAGCTTTTCCAGACGAAGATGCCAGTGAAGCCTCTTTGACGTCAAACTCGGGCAAAGAGCTTTGGACAAGGCCACTGCCTTCGGAGACCACCTCCAAACTGTCTACCGTGATCGGTGAGAGTTCACAAAGATGTCTCCACTACCAATAGCATTTATCACCAATGGTGATCAAGTGATGAACCAAGGCTCAGGTGACATGTTTGTCCACGAAGACGTGCTGGTAACGAGTAATGTTGGACTACTCGTTGGATTGCTCGTTACCAGCACGTCTTCGTGGACAAACATGTCACCTGAGCCTTGGTTCATCACTTGATGCACGCGTTCCTTCCTTAGCAACACCACATCAAGTGTGTGTTCCTTTGCTGACAGTTCCAGCACCTGAAGACCGTTAACAACTACCAGTTGTGCGAGGACTCGGTCTGAGTCGGAATCACTGTCCTTCACGTTGACTCGAGCCACGTCGTTTTTCCCAGCTGCAGTCGAGTTTTCATATCGAAGTATCACATTGTAGCAGCCCGTGGCGATGACAATGAATGCTTGGTCGTCGTCGCATATAACATTGCGAGGAGAGCAGCGCACTGTCCAAAATTGATCCGAATTCCTGTCGTTCATTTTTGCGCTAGAGTGGAAGAAAGAAAGTCTGACTTGGCACGGTCACCGATGCTCGCGTGAGTTGGTTGGAGAGCATCTGCGATTTGAGACCCTGGCACGGACTCTGCTCCTTACACGGACATCGTGAGGGAATCAACAACACCGTTTAACTCAGCAAGAACAACGGCTTCCTAGGACTACGCGAACATCAACCGAAAACTGGAAAAAGAAGCTTGAATGCACCGACTGCCTTGAATATTCAGGTCCAGGCTGTCTACCGTGATTGAAGTGGGCGAATTGATAAAGTTGTCTCCACGATTCGGCTCCATCAAGTTCGTTTGTTTGCTTACACATACACACGTCGTTCTGCACCTACGAGTGGCTGGCGCTGTTCCTCCCTAGCTCGACGGCGAGACTCGTTAATCCAGCGCAGAACCAATGCTACAATGAATACTACCACCACGAGATAGAGAATGTTGCTCTGACCCACTGTGACATCATAAATAACCTTCCTGCCGGTGATCTCGGTGTCACGAGATGAATTCGTTAGAGCTCCAGGTGAATCTGTAGGCTGGAGGAGTGAGAATGGCTTCACCTTACATTCTGCTGGGTGATATGAGTTTGATGCCGGCGTTGCGGTAACCAGACCCATGTAGTTGACGTTGTCGATCGAGTGTGGTGCGCCACCATAGTATTTCAAGTGTCCACTGCCGTAGACAACTCCAGATAGTGAGTTAATGGCTTGCACGAAGACATTTCCGCTGCCTAACAGGTCAACATTCACATTGTGACATTGAATTCCACCGACGTCAACAATACCAGCTCCACCCGTCGATACCTCAGCGTCCTGACAGGATCCTTGTGGTCCCATAGAAATATCCCCATTACCAACCATGTCGATTTTCAAATGATTCATGTCCAAGGAAGACACCGAAGTGACACACAAAGATCCCGAACCAAGGACAGTCAAAGACGCAGTGTCCACTGCAGCATTCGAACTTGCAACCATAGTGATATCACCGGAGAAAAAATCTGCATCGACGCTGTCTTGACATCGAATTCGAAGAACGAAGCCTGAATACGTCCACTGCCTTGAGAACTAACTGAAAGTACATCCACCACCAAGGAAGAAGACTTAACGAGGACGTCTCCACTACCAACTGCACTAATTGTCAGACTTGATCCACTTGTCACCAATACATTTTCATCGACAGTCACATCACCGGAACCTCGATTCGCGACTCGTTGTACACGTTCCTTGCGTAGCACCACCACATCGAGGATATCGTTCGTTGCCGTTAATTCCAACACTGGCAGACCGTCAATCACCATGAGTTGTGCCATCACATTCTCCGTGTTCTTCACATTGACTCGAGCCACGTCGCCATTCCGTGCACCAGTGTTTCATATCGGAGTACGACGTCCTCACTGCCTGTTACAATGACGACGAACTTTTGGTCTTCATTGCAAAGAGCACCACCAGGAATACAATGCACAGTCCAGTAAGGATCCACGTCGTCAGAAATCGTGTAGTTCATGTAAAAAGGTTCTCGGTGGAGAAGAACAAGTCCGGCGTGGCAAAGTCTCCGCTATTCGCGGTCTGAATCACAATGAAGCGTGAGTACAACAGCTGGGTGCTAAATGATTGACATCATGCCACCATGAATTTTGGTGTTCATGTTAAAGATTTCTTCATAAAGTTATTCAATTTATTCATTGTTTTTGACATACTTAGGAAATTCTCAATGACGACAATTACTCTTTTTTTCAAACATATACACGTCGTTGGGCTCCAAGAAGCCGTTGACGTTGTTCCTCTCTTGCTCGACGACGTGAATTATTGAACCAACGGAGGATCATGGCCACGAGAAACACCACTGCAGCTAGAGGGACGAGGTTGTTTTTGTCTCGGTTCATTTCATCCCACACAGAAGAGCTGCTTTCAGCTGAAGCGAAGACACCACTTGAAAACGCGGCGTATTTTGGCTTGATAACTGGTACTTTGTGTCGCTTGCAGTTGGTTGGAACATACGAATCCGTGACGGGTATCGGATAGACTTGTCTGTTCCTGTACTCGCGATCGCATGAGGAACAGCACCAGTGAACTTAACGTATCCACTGCCGTACGCTTCAACTGCCAATGAATTAGTCGCTTGCACGGTGACTTTGCCACTGCTCATCAAGTCCACATCCACAGTATCGCACTGCACGCCGCCAACATCAAGTTCCCCTGATCCTTGCATCGACAGCTTCGCTGATTGACACGAACCTCGTGGTCCAACTGATACGTACCTCGAATTGGTTCACAGTCATGGACGAAGCCCAGCTTAAACACGCATCGCCTGATCCCTCCGCTGTCAAGGAGAAGCTGTCTGCATCACTCGCAGAATTAATGAACAGTGCAGTGTCCCCGGACGAATAATACTGGACATGCAACTTGGACACTCGAATCTCGTTAAAAGATGTCTGCAGTAGTCCACTTCCTTTGGAACTCAGTGTCAAGGTGTCCACTCTCACCGTCTCCGTGGACGTTACAAACGTGTCCCCACTACCAAGTGCAGCAATGGACAAACTCGGACCCATCGTCGCCAGTACATTGTCCTCCACGACGACATCGCCCGACCCTTGATTGACAACCCGCTGCAATTGGTCCTTCTGGAATAACACGACTTCAACTGTCTTTTTGGACGCTGTAACGTCCAACGTGAGGAGCTCATCCGTCGTACTGAGTTGCACCAGAATGTCCTTCGGGTCATGAACGTCCCCCTTGATGACCCTCACTCTTGCAATCTCATTGTCCTCGCGGACACTATTGTCCGGTTCTTCGTAACGGATGAAGACGTCACGACTCCCGTGGACACTCACAGCGTCCACCCGTTGTGCATCACAAGACGGACTGCTGCCAGTTTCACATTGCACCACGAGCTAGTGAGGGATTCGCGACTTAGCCACGATGGTGACGTTGACTTCCATGCCCGACGCAGTGGTAGACGATAGAATCTCCATCGCAGTGGCCCATGCAGACCAGAAATGCACCAAGTCTCACTTGTGGATACCGGTACACTCATCTTCAGCGAATCAAAATGCCAGGATCGCGGAGATTTGGCCGAAAAGTGAACTGGCTTGAAAGGCAACTTCAGGTTGAAGTGGACGGCTGCTAGAAAAGCTAAGGGAATTTATTATCAATTGAAGGGATACAAATTACTGTCAAGATACTGCTACAAGTTGGCTGCGTGGCAAGAGTTTGGGCTATCGTGCTTCACTCACGGCAGCAGTGTCTGGTACTTGTTGCGGATCCGGCGCTGCTGGAACTTGAACACCGAAAAGGCGGTGAACGCCATGGCGACAAGCGCTACCTCGAAAAGCACGAGGGCACTCATGCTCTCTGGCAACGATGCACTCAAGTTCTGCAGCCGCATCGTTGCCGGGACGACTGGACGCACGTGGATGTACGGGCTGTCGTTGTTGTCGGCGACTTCGACGGTCAAGAAAACGCCCGTGGCTGCTCGGTTGGGCGGGCTGAGGGGTGCGTACTGTGTCGTGGGGATGGCCTCAACTGGTTTGATGCTGCATTCCAGAATAATGCCCGATGACTGAATCGATTTGGGGCGGGCATTCACGTACTTGACTGAACCAGTGAGCAGTAGCGTGGTCGACAGTCGTTCAGTGGCTTGCACCACCACTTCACCAACACCGAGGATGCTGACATCTGCGTTCTTGCACTCAGTTGATGCTGCATTCACGGATCCTTCACCAGCAAGGCGAATCTTCTCTTCGCCGCACGTTCCTGAAGTAGCATATGTGACCTCACCATTTCCCACAATTTCCGTTGCGAGGTTCTCAACCTGAAGATCGGAAGTCTGCACAAAGACTTTACCAGTCCCCGCAACAGCAGACTCGATCTTGTTGGCAACGAAACTGTCCTCAGCAAGAACAGTAACGTCACCTGATCCAACCAGCGAAACCACCAGTTCCTCCGCGACCTTAAGCGACGAAGACTGGAATTGAATGCCACCATCACCAGAGACAATGATACCAATCGACCGTACATCAAATGAGCTGCCGACTGAAGATCCGACGAACATTTGGCCGTTGCCGTGCGTGGAGAAGTGCAGACGCGCCGCCTTGTCATCCTGAACCACGACATTGTCTGCAAGCACCACGTTCTGAGTGTTGGTGGCACTGATAGCGCCCAGGGTGTTAGGTTTACTTAACAAAATTTGGGTCGTCACTAGTCCCTCGACGTGCACTTGTTGGTTCTTGTAGTGTAGACGGACGCCCATGTCCTCGACGCCAGCGCTGTCTCCACCAATGTCTGTGACGTCTACGGCGTCCAGTAGTTTGGGTGAGCTGGCTCGCATCACGACTTGGGCAATTAATTGAGTATCATCGGATTGCAGTGAGCTGTCGTAGTCCACGAACACATTGCCAGCCACTTGCACCTCAAGCTTGTCGAGGTTGGCAGCAGAGATTGTCCACGTCTTCTCGAGCAGTTCGGGCGATAGTGGGTCAGTGGAGGTGGTGGTGTCGGTGGATGTGATGACTGCTAATGTAATTGCAGACGAGAGCAGCAGGTGGAGGATGGCGAGGGCAGTTGAAATGCGCTTCATGGCGATAAATGAGAAATGAGCTCGTCGTGAAGTGAGAGTATACTAATTCAGTACTACTGAAATAATCATGAGCTAAAGTTGCGCGTAAGTTGTGAGAGAGTGTTGGTTTTGAAACTATCATTCTCGTGATTACACATACGATTTAAGAGTACATTTACTTTACTTGATTTTAGTATGTGAACTATGATACACAAATGCTCTTGCGCTGCAATTCAGCCCAGTCAAGTACATGGACATTTGCCCCGTGTGCGCGATCATCTCGTGTGCTGCTGGCACGTGCCCAATGCGCAAACGCACTACATGTATTATATTTTGCTATGCGGCGGCGGCGGTCGCATTGTCAGGAAAAAAAATAATCGTGACATTGTTTTTATTCTTTCAAATTACATCTAAGTATTTCGAACACGCAACGTTTCAAAATTGCCGTTGCTCTGTGTGAGTGGGATTTTTGGTTGTATCCGTTTCGGTGCACTGTAATAATACATGTATTGCTCGTAAATGTATTATATCTGGTGCTGCTTGGTCCAAGTCCAACGCGGTGCAGGTGCAGCCCCGTTGTCGTACGGTGGTGTACAAATCTCTGTATCGATCCTGGTCGCAGTCATTGCACCGCGCGAGTAAGACAAGGTTGAGTGCTGCTGTTCATTGTGCGGTGCCATCTTTGCCGCCTAGCAGCACCGAGTGCTTCTGCAGAGCGCACCGCGTAGGTCACCGATTGAAGTCGCTGAGGTATTGTCGGTACATGTCCATTGTTGAAGCCATGGCTAGTAAAAAAAACTTGTTTTGCCAAATATGAGATCGGTCTCTTCAACCCGTTTTTCAATAACCGACATTTGCATTGGTTTCGTTCGGCTCGCATCGCCCACCCAGCTCACAGTATTTGTCCTGCCTCACCTAGAACTATTGCCAGATTGCCATGTCCAAGAGCAATGGTGCTTCTCTGTCGATCTGTGGAAAGCCACGGCGTACAATTGAGTCGGTGACATTCGTGCTCTTGTTGCTCTGCGCCATCTCAATGGTCGCTCGCGTCGTGGATCTATCTCCGGGTCCCATTCAGAGCCAAGCAGAACTTAGCGATCCCGTGCGCCTCCGCGAGATCCAGCAAGCACTCTTGCTACAGCGGCAACAAGAAGTCCAGGCCCGGGTCACACAGCAGACACGTCCGCCGCACGTCTACGATAAGCAGGATACCAAGAAAAAATGCTACATGCAGCGAGATGTGGGTATCATTCCAGCGATTCGACAGTCAGCCAAAAACTTCTGTGTGAATGGAGGTTGGGATAGCGAGAAGCAGCAGCCTATGAGTCCTAACCAGGCTACGAAGGTGTCGACGTTCCGAGTTGGAGGAGGCATCAAAAGTGCCACATTTCAGAACCTCATGCTGGATCTGATCGATGTGAAGATTTATTCGCCCATCGCGAATATGGCGCAAGACGGCGGCAAGCACGACCCGCGCTTTAACTTCAACCCGTCGTTGATTAACTGCGCGTGCGACGAATTTGCCGCCTACATCAGAAATTTACCAAATGATAAGGAGCGTCAAAGTGAGCAGGTCTGGCAACCATCCCTGATGCTCTTTCCTGGATGCGGAGTTCCCCCATCGAGTATATGTTCACTAGAGCGACCCCCCAACTCAAGTCGCTCGGCTTGGGATTTTGTCAAGCAACCAACTAAGGCGCCCGATGGAGTCGAGACTGTGGTTTCGAGGATCCGGTTGTCCTGGTTGCACGCCGAGATGACCACGACCCGTTCTTCCAGATCTCGTACGCCTCAACTCGTGGATCATGCTTCAGGCTCTTGGCTGGGACGTCACCAAAACCCATGTGATTCACTTTGATGCGGGTGTCCGTCGCCCATTGATCAACTGCACCAAGGACTCCTGTCGCCAATCCACGAAATCATTAACGGCTCTACGTTATTGGGAAAGCGCGTTCATTTCCGTGGTGATGTGATGATCGCACCCTACGAGCTATCGGGCCCAATGATGCAACACCTAGATGACAAGGAGCCGTGCTTTGATTCGGAATTGTTTAGAATATTTCGTTCTCAGGCGCTGCTGACGTTGGGCATAACCCCACAGATAGAACGCAACATCGGTGTAACCGCCATTCGGCTGATGATCGTGACAGTGATCACGCGCCGCCCGTATGGAGGACGTGTACTGCAGCGTGTTTGGCTGAACAAGGACGAGATTATGGACAAAATACGCGTCAAGTATAAAGATCTGAATGTGGAATTCCGATCCATCGAATACGTGAATCTGACATTAGCAGAGCAGATGAAGACTACAATCGAGAGCGACATGATCATCAGTAGGCATGGGGCTGGCCTGGTGAATGTGCTGTGGGCGCGACCGATGACAAAAATATTGGAGATTTTCCCAAAGGAGCGCTTCCGCTGGGCTACCGGAACTTGTGTCAGTTTGTAGGCTGCAAGTGGCACCAATTTCGCGGTGGCCAAGATGTCGGTGAAAATCCGACTCCAAACTCCAAGAGCAAACAAATTCCGTACGGCGAGTGGATGATGTTCTTCGTACCGATTTTCAACAGTAGCTATGACGCATTCCAGGAGCAGCAAGCAACTCTGCATGAATAATCAGTGTAGCTGTAATGATTTATCACCTTCAATTGATTTCTATCCTTACGTCGTTCACGCTTCGGTGGTCGAACACTGTGGGCTTGGCTCACAGACTATTAATAACGTTACTTGAAGTACCATTTACTCGTCTGCTTCAAGAAGAGATTTCCAAACCTCTTATCCTTGCGCAAACATTGTTTTACATGGAAGGACTGCACATTTTGCGCCTGGAATCGTCCCTGTCAAAGTGAAACATTTGCACTCGTGGCGGCAATGATGAATCTTTTTAAAGTAGCACCACTTATTATATAATAGTACGAAACATACTCAACCGTTGCAACTTCGTTTATCACTGCACATCAACTCACCAGCCCGGAGCAGGACAGCGCAGACGGCATATCCGCTGCGTGTCAAACAAACTGACACCTACGGTGTACAGTACCGGTACGGCCGACCGGTGTCAAATTCCCGTCCTCCTTCGTCTCGCCTCTCGAACGTCGTCCTGTCGCGTCCGAGTCAACGTCTCAGCAACAGCAAGACCAGGCTGGATTCCAGCCTGGAAGCCATCAAGAAGCCACCTGTGAGCGTTTACTGCCACAAATTCTCACCTGTCCAAGATGCAGCGCAAGATGGTCAATTCTAGCCATCGTGCCAAACACATCGGTTGCGGGCCTCGTCCACGTCAGTCGTCTGGTCGCGTTTAATCGTCTGTCCGAACGTTGATTGGTGGAAACTCTATTTCTACCAATCGCCATCCGCCACACCTGGGCAAGCCTCCTCTTTCCAACCAATTCCGCTTCGAAGCGCCGGGTCCGCAGTCAGAATTCCGTCGCTCTCCCTGCCCCCCCGCCATGCCCAAGGACGACGCGACGCCCTCCACGGCCGTGTCCGTGTCCCCCGCCGCCTTCTGCGGTACTCGCCGGCGCCTACTACAGACGCTGGCGCTCGTGTTGCTTCTACTAGGCGCGCTGTCGATGGTGGCGCGCGTCGTGGACTTGTCGGCCGCCACAAGCAGCTTCCACACAAGCGATAAGAGCCAATCAGGATTGAGCGTGCGGGGCCCCGTTCGTCATAATGGCTATCAGCAACACGCAGCTGCCACTGGCAACACCACTTCGACGGACGAGCAAAAGATCACGGAGACCAACACTCCTGCGGCAACTACAACACCGCCAGTGACGCAGCAGACATTAGAGCAACTGAAGCAGCAGGAGCAACTGAAAAGTCTCGTGGTGCAACGCACCAAGGCCCCACACGACTACAGCAGCGTTGAGACCAAGAACAAATGCTACGCCCAGCGAGATGTGGGCATCATCGCTGCAGTGCAACAGGCAGCCAGGAACTTTTGCGTGGATGGAGGCTGGGACAGAGAGAAACAAGCTCCTGTGAGCCCCACAAAGGCCACTAAAGTGTCCACATTCAGAGTGGGCGGAGGCATCCGTAGTGCCACATTTCAGAACCTCATGTTGGACTTTGTAGGGGTTTCGGTTTATGGTCCTATCAAAAGTATGGCGGAGGATGGCGGCAGACATGATCCTAGGTTCAACTTCAACACGCGATTAGTCAATTGCGCATGTGATGAGTTGGCCAATCATTTCAGGAAATTGCCAGGTGATAATGAACGCAAGGCAGAACAAATCTGGCAATCGTCATTGATGTTGCTACCTGAAGATGGTATTCCTATGACGACCATTTGTTCACCCAGAAAACCGGAGAACACTAAAAGATCCGATTGGGATTTTGTCAAGAATCCGTTGAAAGCACCGGATAACAACGAGACTATTGTGTTTGAAGATCCCATGGTGCTAGTTGCACGCCGAGACGACCACAACCCGTTTTTCCAGATCTCGTACGCGCTGAATTCGTGGATTATGTTGAAGGCACTGGAATGGGATATTACTAAGACTCGTGTGATTCATTTGGACGGTGGCTATCCGTCTCCAATTGACGCATTGCACCAGAGATTACTAGCGCCTAACCACGAAATTATTGACGGTGCGACGCTTATGGGCAAACGCGTACACTTCCGTGGTGACGTGATGGTTGCTCCGTATGAAATGTCAGGTCCGATGATGCAACACTTGGATAATGAAGAACCTTGCTATGAATCGGAATTGGTGAAGTCCTTCCGCGCGCAGTCTCTCCTATCGTTGAACGTGACTCCAGAGATGGAACGCGAACTCGGTGTCACTACCGTTCGCCCGATGATTGTTACAGTGATCACCCGTCGGCCGTACAGTGGACGCACGTTGCAACGTGTGTGGGTGAACGAGGATGAGGTGATGGCTAACATGCGGATCGAGTACAAGGGTTTAAACGTGGAGTTCCGCTCCATTGACTACGTGAACTTGACGTTGTATGAGCAGATGAAGACCACCATTGAGAGCGACATGATCATCAGTATGCATGGTGCTGGTCTCGTGAACGTGATTTGGGCACGCCCAATGACGACGATTGTGGAAATTTTCCCGAAAGAACGATTTCGCTGGGGATACCGGAACATGTGCCAGTTTGTGGGTTGCGACTGGCACCAATTCCGTGGTGGTCAGGACATTGGTGATTATCCGGCCCCGAACACGAAGGATAAGCGTATTCCGTACGACGAGTGGATGGCCTTCTTCCACCCACTGTTCCGAGAGACCTATGGCGTTTTTGAGGAGCAGCAAGCATTGTTACGTGGAGAAGCATCGCGAGTCCCAGTCAGTTATTTGCGTGAACCATAGCTTCCACTGTCACTCTCGACTGTGCAGCGGATACTACATGTAGAGGACGAATGACACAGGACGCGGTTTACTTTAGAGAAGCAGCAATGCAAATTAGTTCACATGTGACCACAAGCGAGCAAGGAGCAGGAACCCTCGGTAAGATGTTGGAAGTGCTGGAATGGGGTTCACCGCCAATTTAGCTCCTGCAGAGGAATCAAGCGTTGCTGTCCCTTCGAAGGTGTATTCAAGTACCAAAATCATTCTCACCAACCTTGTGTGTGGATTGATTCATCACTCTGTTTTATTTATCTTTTGAGATTAATGTGTGTAGGATTCTGGAATACTTACGACGGAGTTGTGTGTGTGTATGCAATGTTCAAAATGTATGCAGGTCGTAGCAAGTTCTGAATTGGCGGCAGCGACTTGGTCTGCCTCAAAAAAGGTCGTTCGATGCATGAAGGTTCTCTGGGTATTAGCAATGGTGCTGGTGGCACTGAACGTTGTTGCTGTGCACCTGTGCAATGTACTGCTTCTCCTCGTAGTGCAGCGTGCAGAGGTGGTCGGTACGCTCGTAGGCCGGACGTGCGCACCCCTGCATCGAGCAGCGCTTGCCGCCGCCGTGGGCCCAGCAGACACCGTTGGAGACCGAGATGGTTGTGCAACCGCGGAAAGAGCAGAGGGTGCCGCCGCCGTGCGACCAGCAGACACCTTTGGTCTTGGCGCGGTTGGCGCAGTCCGGGACCTTGCACTTGACGGATCCACCGTGGCGCCAGCAGCGACGCGCATGCTTTGCTCGGCTCGTGCAGCCCTCGACCATGCAGTATTTACTGCCTTTTTTGACAACAGTGCCGTTGGCGAGCACTACTTCCGGTTTGCCGGATACTTTCGCGCTGCCATTGGAGACGCTGGCATTCTGGAGACGACGGCGCTTTGCGATCTTGGAGGGACCCGAAGGCGGCGCCAGGAAGGGGGCAAACGTCTTGTTAGACGATCCTCGCTGCGGTGACGTCCATGGGAACGAAGGCAGCAACGCTGGCTTTGCGATGGTGTTGTCGCTCGAGAGGATAAAGTCGAGGGAGCACTTGTTGACTGGCTTGGACTGTTGAATTGGCTTGAGACCAAGTAGCTGCGGCATCTCCACGAAGCTGGGCTGCGACAAAGGGAGGAACGTGCGGAAGGACATCATAGTGGTGATGTAGAGTGGATTGTACTCCTGGTGGAGAGTGTGAAAATTGAGATATGGGACTTCTGGGCAGAGGACTCGCGAGTTCACCGAGAGCATGACGCGCCTCTGGAAGTTATCCTCGCGTTTGGGCCTGTCTAGTGGCCGAAGAGCTCAAGAGGCGTTGCTAGGCACGGAATATTCCACTTGACATACGTCATCCGTTGCGGTCGCCCTTTTTGCTAGCGCCTGGCCTGGATGGCGTCAGAAGGTCAGTGCTGCAGCAACCGATAGTCCGACATCGAGAAACAGCATCACTACTACAACACGGTATCTCACCCGGACACAAAAGGCATGGGTTTTCTCGAGCAGTGGCTGATAGTAGAGCAGGCACGGACACGTTCCTTTCAGGTCATTGATAGACATTTCTCGATCGAGGTCAACGATGCTTGATAAAACCTTCCTCCCCTTCCAGCGCATGCAGTTTCTGACGCGCCGACTCCTGGGGCTTGGACCGTTTTCCCCGACCCAGGCGGTTGTCAGTCCGTATGCTATTTGTTTGCAGGCAGGTTGGACCAGCCTGGTGCCTTGATGTCGTGGCATGCGTGATGTGTCTTTTCGCCGATTAACTTTGCGCACCAAGGGGCACGAAACTGAACTTGAAGTCAAGTACCACTCGCATCGTCGAATCGTACAAGCACGGGGCGGTTGATACAGGCAACGATAGATGATGTTTGCGGCATTTTTGACACTTATGAGGTCATCTTCTTCGTTGCATTCGTGCTAACACTTGATGCATGTTCGGCGTTGTTGGCTGGTGAGTTGGTGAGTTCACTGGTTTAGAAAAGTGTGATGCAAGTTGAGACTCGCTACATGACCGGCGACCTTTTTACCCCATATTTTCACTCAAACGAAAAAACCCTGGGAAGTCTGCACAAGTCGCAATTTCACACTACAGTACAGGCATGCTTCGGCATCGACGGACTAATGATCCCATGAATAAGAAGAACAAACGGCATTGCACGAACGCCTGTGTCCCGCAGCGTTCACATAGCACTTTCAAAGCATTCCAAATTTAACGGCTTAAAAGCTCCGATAAGGTTAAACGCGACATCCTGCGTTCTCACAACAGGCAAAATCGTCGGATTTTTCCCAGTTTTCGGCTGCCACTCGGACAAGAAACGCTCTTTTCGGCCGTAGGCTTCGGTAAAGCACTTCACCGTCTACGGGCGCAAGCCCCTCGCTGATATCGTCACGGCGTGATGCAGTTTCTGGCGCGCCGACTGTATTGTGGACCGGTGGTTTCCAGTGTTCAGAGTTGAAGGGCGGAACAGGAAGGTTGCTTGGCGAGGTTGCGTCGTTTCGGCCATCAACATTGCACATGGGCCGGAGTTGAATGTCAGTAGTGCCATTGTTTACCGCCCTGCAGTGTGAAAAATCCAAGGAACCAGCGCGAATGCCGCGACAAAATGCCACTGCGTCTCCGTACAAACGCGTTATTGCGGTTTGGCTCCCAAGCCACGATCACACTACGGTAGAAAGTATCCAGGACAACGCCCCGTGCGTTAGGTATGTGCGCCCGTGGCAAATGAGATATTGGACGAATGATATTCCAGATGAAGGCACTTCAACACATGTCTGACACGCGTGTGTGACAATTTTCAAAATGGCTTGCTACGGGCCTTCGAACGGCTTCCCATAAACTGCAGTAAGCGGGCACGAAATAATAAGAGGGATAGCGGGCAGTGCTGTTAGCTACTAAAATTTGCTGCTGGGTTCATTACCTCCGCGTTTAGTGTCTTTGACGGCAAACGGCGGAGAATGCTCTCGGCACCAGCTATGATCCGGCTAGTGGCGCTGCTGGAGCTCACGGGTGCGCTGCTCAATCCGTCGTTTGGCGTGGCAGTAGAGAGCTCGCTCTTTGAACTGTTAGCTCTTGACACAGCGAGGGGGGACTTCTAGGGGCGGAACTGTCGGTTCTAGTTGCCGTTTTACAATCCAGCGCAACTTCGACACAGCAAGATGTGAGTGACGCTTGTCAATCACTCCAACACCTTGAGAAGCGCCACCGCCTTTCATCCTGGATAAAAAAATGGTGATCTTGTTACATGTATTGATTCAGCAGTGGAAAACACATGCAGTTAAATGTATCACTTGAAGTTTAACTGATACGGAGAGCTTCGAGCGAACATTTACCAGCAACGTACGCTTACTCCGGCTTGGGGAAGATATCGCGGTACTTGAGCATGGCGTCCTTCCAGTGCGTTGGCTTGCGGCCTGTGAGCTTCTCGACGGTGTCGGACGTTTTGCTCATGGATCCGTTGGCGACAGTCTCGCCGGAGCAAAGCAAGTCGCCAATGCAGAGCTTCATGGGCACTTGCGAGAAATTTCCGTACACGTTGACAGGCAGACCGCGGCCCAGCCAGTACGTCTTGAGCTCCTCGTCTGACATGTCAACGAACTCGGCCTTGTAGCCGGTCTCGTTGCACATGAAGTCGAAAATTTCCTCGT
The DNA here is from genome assembly GCA_014706145.1 of Phytophthora sp. ST_20190627. Taxonomy (NCBI): domain Eukaryota; phylum Oomycota; class Peronosporomycetes; order Peronosporales; family Peronosporaceae; genus Phytophthora; species Phytophthora sp. ST_20190627. Next base: position 163,727 of record JACBOU010000061.1, read on the forward strand.
GTGAGACGGCTTCGGGACCCGTCACGTCGTACACGTGATTGGGCTCACCACGACCCAGAAGTAGAGCAGTCTGTACGCGTCCGCGGTCGTCGCGTGCCACATAAGCACCACGAGCACCGTGGGTGTTGGTTAACCATCGGTTCTCCGTGAACTTCCACGACGGAGCGAAGAAGTTTGGGATGTTGTCGGCATACAGGTAGTTGCATTGGATACTGTACTGCAGACCCGAGGTGTAGATCTGCTGCTCCACGTAGTGGTGGTCACGTGGCAGGAACGGGATATCCTCCTCATTTTCGGCCGTCGAGCCGGAACCGAGAACGACGTGTAGCAGATGCGCTTCACGCCGCAAGACTTAGCTGTATCAATGACATTCTTGGCCTGGTTGCGACGACGGTCACCGATCAGCCACGTCGAAATGAACGACACGACTTCGGCGTCTTGGAACACCGGCTTCAACGTCTCCGGATCGTCGTAGCTGGCAGCGACGACCTTGACGCCTTTGTCCTGCCAGCGCTTGAGCTTGTCAGCCGGGATACTGTCCAGCGTGTAGCTCGTGAACACCAGTTCATCTTCCGCTTTGGCGATCTCAATGGCGAATTCGGCCGCAATACCACCGAGGTTACCATCGGCACCGGTCAGGACGTACTTGGGCATGGTTGTCAGCTGGAGTTTGGGCTGCTTCGGGCTTGGATGCAAAATGCAAAGTGAGCGTTGTATCCTAGGTTAAATGGCCGTCGAGTTGGCAGCGAGCCTCAGTACGCCATGGATGATCTCCACTGGAGATTGTGCATACCCATTTCTACCGTGCTGTCGAGAGGTCTCTGCTCGCTTCAAGAAGAGCAAGATCCTCTCTACTAGAGACTCTAGAGCCAAGGATGGCAAATCGTGCGAGTCCTGGATCATAATGAAGTTTCGGTTGGCGCATAGCTGGCAGCTAGCTATTAGCTGCAAGAGTAAAGACACGAAGACATGCGTGGAACTTGTCTGTCGACGGGGCTGCCACCTGTTGGTGAACAGAGCTTGTTGGCAACTTACAGAGCTGCAAATGATCTAAAACTTCAACTGACAATGGAAACCCGTAGTAAAGATCACACTATGGCTTGGGGAAGAACAGGTTCTTGTACTTGAGCAGCACTTGCTGAAAGTGCAATGACTTCTCCACCGTGTCGGACGTGTTGATCATTGCGCCGTTGGCTAACAGCTTACCGCAGCAAATGGCGTCGCCGATACACAACTTCATTGGTAGTTGAAAGAAGTCACACGTCGCCATGTCCGTAGGCAGACCGCGGCCCAGCTGCCACTGCTGGTGATCACTACTTGCTCGTCGGGGTGGGCGATATTCACCATGTAATCGGCGGCCACACGGCCGAGATTGCCGTCGGCCCCCGTGAACACGAACTTTTTGGTTTTACCCTTGGCAAGTTGCGGGAAAGCTCGCTGTCGATGCAGTTGTATGATGGCGCGTTGCATGTCGGTGGCAGGTCGAGTGTTGCTGTGCGTCAGGTCGTAGAAAACACAATGAATCGGCGACATGGTGGTGAAAGAAGTCTTGCATCTACAGCCTTCCAGACTGGTATTTAGCTATGATAGGCACGGCTTTTCATGACACTAGGATCGAAACCTGATTCGACTACAGTCACGTACGACGCCGTGGCTATGGACCACGCAATGGACAGCGACGGCTCTAGGTCAACACTGATGACTCATCAGCCGGGTGCATGCAAGTCTTTGCGTCGCTTGTTGCCGCCCAGTGATGAGTGCGCCCGCTATGACTGGTAACGGGGCATCGGATGAACAGGTTTTCTCCTTGGCGTAGCGGCCGGTGCAACTTGAGGTGATGAACTGTTACACCCTACACGTTCGGGTACGCACGGGTCATTGTGGTTGCGTATCCCGCTCGACGCGTAGTCAGAGGATATGTGGCGCGTCACCGTGGTGGTAGATGGCGTTTGTGTCGCTCTTACTGCGCTGGTACTGGAGTGAGAAGAAGAAGAGTGAGATGGGTACTGGAGTGAAAGCTGGCTGCGAATTCAGACTGTGGATATTACGCGTGCAACTTGAAGTGGCTGAAATTAGTATCCGCGATCCGCGATCCGGTGAGCCATTCTGATACCACGTGTTTCATTATTTCGCGTGTCTTTGTGGATGGTGACGTTTTCCAAGCACCAAAGGTAAACCACCCACCCTCAGGGTCAGCGCGCTCGATGTGCCTACATTCTCTATCCATACAGGAACAAAAACAAATAGATGCATTGAATTGGACTGAGATTGCTACTGTACTTGCTGCTACTGTCTTCTGTGCCGACGGCGGGTTCCACTTGAAAGTGCCTCCTTGGCGTCAGATCCTTGTAGACACATACTTAAGTACCTGGTACTGACTATAGCCTATCCCCATCGCCTGGAATGATCGACCCGTCGATTCAATAGCATTGCAATCCGCTGATGGGTGCACTCGACACTGCCGCTTGACTGTCGACTCGACAGTTTGGCATGCACTTGCACACTACCGCTTGACTGTCGACTGTCGACTCGACTGTCGACTCGACAGTCAAGCGGCAGTGTGCAAGTGCATGCCAAACTGTCACACTTTACGGGGTGATCAGCCTCGGCCACGTGGAAATGCTCGCGTTTCACTTCCATTGGCCTCCTTCGTAATTGTGATAGCGAGAGCCCAAGGTTGATCGCCGATCCTCAAGCCACCTTAGATCCGCTCACTCTGCAATTTACCTTCAAGCATTGCAAGCTCCCTAGACTCAACTGACACCAGTAACCATGACCAAGTTCGTGCTTACCGGTTCGGATGGCAACCTCGGCCGTGGCGCTGCTGACTTCGCCATTGAGATCCTCAAGCCCGAAGACCACCTTGTCCTGACCAGCTACAACCTCAAATCAATCCCCGAAGATGTTGTTGCTAACTGGCATGCTAAGGGCGCTGAGGTCGTTGCTGCCAGCTACGATGATGTCGAAGGTATGAAGAAGGTGTTTGAAGGTGCTGAAGCTGTGGGCTTCATCTCTACTTGGCTGTTCGGCCAGGGCCGCCGTAACCAGGCCAAGAACGTCTGCGCTGCCGCCAAGTCCGTCGGTGTCAAGCGCGTGTGCAACACCTCGTTCGTTGGTGCTGGCTGTGAGACCGACGTCGAAGAGGGGATCCCGTTCCTGCCTCGTGATCACCACTTCGTAGAGAAAATTGTCAAGGAGTCGGGTCTCAACTACAACATCCAACGCAACTGATTGTACATGGACAACATCCCCAACCTGTTCGCTCCGTCGTGGAAGTTTTGCGGTGATTAGTGGCTTTCGAACAGCCACGGCGTGCCGGGTGCATACGTTGCGCGTGAAGATTGCAGTCGCGTGTTTGCTGCTTTAATCCTGGGTCGTGGTGAGCCCAACAAAATCTATGACGTAACGGGTCCCGAAGCTGTGCAGCAGAAGGATGTGATGGAGTGGATGTGCTAACAGACCGGCTACAAGTGCGAGTACGTCGACATGCCCGATGAAGAACTGACCAAGTGGTGGCTGGACCGTGGTCTTCCGACTGACATGGCCACCGGTGACTTCTCTCAGCTACCCATGAAGCTGTGCATTGGCGACGCCATTTGCTGTGGTGAGATGCTGGGCAATGGCTCAATGAATTCCGTCTCCGACACCGTTGAGAAGTTGACGGGCCGTAAACCCGCCCGCTATCAGGAATATCTGCTCAAGTACAAGGACATCTTCCCCAAGCCGGAGTAAGTTCGATCAATGCGTAGTGTGAGAACTTCTTCTTGCGAGTGGTAGAGAACCCCCTCCGTAACACCAGCATCAACCAGTACAATGAAAGTGTGTTCCTCACCAATCGGCAAATGATCTTGATCACTGCAACTCGTCATAATTTCGTAGCACGACTTAGACTCATTCTCAACCGGGCGCATGCGGCCGCATCGGTTGAGAACGACTATGCGGCCGCATTTGGGCCAAGCCCACAGCTGGCAACACGTACGATCTGAATAAAGCTTCACTTTGAATTAAAATTGAAGGCTAAAACAACATCAAAATCTCAGCAGTTGTCCTTAGCAGTAGACAATACACCTAAAAGATGCCCATTACGACCTAAATATAATGAAGACATAAGTTTGAACTCGACTTCCAGCATCCAATGAGGTGACGGACCAAGACTTAGTGCGGCCCGTTGTGAGAAAGTCGACGATGGCTACATTCCTGACCTCCGAGCTCTTTTCCGTGAGACACTGAACATGGACATGAGGATTGATGATCGTGTGCTCACGTATTTTTAGGACTTCAACAAAATTGGGCAGAAGAACCGTGAATCAGGCGCGGCGAGCTTTCGGACACGTCAAACAAGGCTTGCTTGAAGACACGCTGCACGCTCCTTGTGGAGAATCTCCAGCCCGTAATGCTACTGACACAAGTACAGCGGCTGGTGGAGTTCGAGGCACGCATGCGTCAGAGTGACGATCCCGCTATATACCGTCTCGTGGTGGAGCAAGCAAAGCTCCAACATAAGTTCCACAAGTAGTCGACGGAGCGGAAGTTCCAGCGGGAAGGCACAAAGCGAGGCACGGTGTCTGGTGCTCAAACGATAAAGAAGGACGCAATTGCTAAGAAGGGCACGGACACCGAGCCGCAGCGTAAGCCCGCGGCGTCGGGTCCACGCAACGAGTGTCTCAGTTGCAAAGGCCCCCACTGGGTGAAGGACTGCCCGAATCTCACTCAAGTGCAGCGCCAATAAATACTGGATCGCTTGCAGGAGAAGGGAAACAAGGCGATGGATGGTGCGGGTACTTGTGCGCTTCATGTTGGGCAAGGTGATGCGGAGGATGGCCTAATGCAAGTGCGGCTCAACGGCTTGCTGACTATACTACTCGTCCCAGACAGCGGCTCAGATTGGACTATCATCCCATCGCCTATTGTGGAAGTGCTACGTGCGCTACAGCTGTCACTGCCAATCGGACATCTGGTAGAGCCGGTGGTGGCCAGTTTAGCTGACGGAACGAAGCTGGAGTGCTCGACGAGAGTGCATGCAGACCTACTGCTCGTCACAAGCGCCGGTGTTGTCAACATGTCAGGAGTGGTGTGCTTGGTAATGCCAACCAGTCGGAATGAGGTTCTGCACGGCGATTCTACGCTCAAGTCACTTGGAATCGACGTGAATGACCAGCTGGTGCGGCTGGTGCAGACACCGCCTCTAGTGGATGATGTGGACGACTTTGAGATTGAATATGGTGTTGTGGACCACACGGTGATTAATGGAGCCCTGGACATGATGATCATTGGTGCTGTGGGAGAAGGTTTCGACGACAACGAGCGGGAAGATTTGCGTGACCTACTGACTGAGTTCCGTGACTCGTGGCGTGACAAGCTCGGCCCTGACCCGCCGGCAAAGGTAGCTCCACTGCGGATCACACTGCGGAAAGATGCCGAGAAATATCGCTACCATACCGGCAAGTACTCGCCAGTTCAGCGCAAGTTCCTGCAAGACTACGCCAAGGATCTCGTGGAACATGGATTTGTAAGGAGCAACGACAAGTCGAGCAGGGCCTGTGCTGCGGAACCTGTGCGCAAGGCAGGAACCATCGACGACTTTCGCATCACCAACGACTACAGGACAGTCAACGGGATGACGGTTCCAATTGCAGGAGTCATGCCGAACCTTGACGTCGCCTTGGACCAGGTGTCAGGTGCGTATGGCTTTGCCAAGTTTGATCTGATGAAGGTTTTTTGGCAGATGCCACTACATCCAGACTCACAAGAGGTTCTATCATTCATGACGGAGGATTCCGTTTACAATCCGCTACGGGTGCCTCAAGGTGCGATGGATTCATCGGTACACTTCCAGAACTAGCTGCAGGAGGTGTTTCGGCAGTTGCTTGCCGTCATTACCTCATCTGGATTGATGACATTATCGTGTACGCAAAATCGCTATCGGCGTTCATGACGGCGCTACGTCGGTTTTTTGAGCTGGTGCGCGAACATCGCCTTAGGCTCAATGTCAAGAAGAGCATCATCTTCCGCAAGGAAGTGATGAGGTGTGGGCGGCTGGTATCAGGCACAGCAGTGCGCCACGATCCGAACAGGCTGGACGCCCTGACAGCACTTCCACCTCCGCCAACCATTGCTGCATTACAGCAGTTTCTTTGTGCGGTGAACTGTCTGCGTGGGTCACTCCCAGATTACGCTCGAGTGGCTGCGCCCCTTTCGACCAAGCTGAAATGGCATCTGAAAGCCGTTGGGAGACGCAACAGGAACGCACGACAAGGTGTGTATCGAATGGACGAGGACCGAGTGTGCTGACGTCGATGCTGTGCTCACACTTATTATGCCTCCGGCCGCAGCATTTCCCTTCTGAAGACTCGGACATTTGTGTCCTGTCGGATGCATCCCATGGGGACTGGGGGCTTATCGTTTCGCAAGTCAGAAACTGGAATGAAATTGCACCCGTCCAGGAACGAGAACATGAGCTGCTCATATGCAAAGGAGGACTCCTCAAAGGACCATCGCTCGATTGGTCAATTGTTGAAAAAGAAGCATATACCCGCTGGTCAAGGCCTGTACCGACCTGGAGTACTTACTTCAGCGAAAGAAGGGTTTCCGGATGTTTACAGACCACGCCCACCTGATGTACATCTTCAATCCATCGCTCGAGACCAAGAGGCATGTGCTGCAGAGATGGGCGATGCGCGTCTGTGAACTGCGCTCCACTATTGAACACATCGACGGCAGTAACAATGTGTGGGCCGACATGATAAGCCGCTGGGGACAGCCAACGGCACAAGGCGGCGAAGCACGGTGTCTTGCAGTGAGAACTCGCAGCGCTCCAACTGTCTCAGCCATTCAGCCGATGTCAAGTCCTGATTTCGAGTGGCCTTAGCGTGAATAGATCACTCAACTCCAGCGGATGAACGCTAAGATGCTGCGTGGGTTGGATCATGATGTTGTCGATAGTGTCATTATGGTGGACGAGCGGACGTGGATTCCAGACGGCGCCCACGAATTGCTTACGCGCTTGATGATCAATGCACACTGTGGAAGTCATCGCCATCGAGGTGAACAGCCAATGAAAACGCTTCTGCGCGAGCACTTCACGATTCAGCGGCTGCCCTCCAAGGTGCAGAGGTTTCTTCAAGGTGGTTTGCTCTGCAAACACATTAAAGGGGGTCATCTTGTTCAATGACCATGGGGACCAACGTTAAAGGCAGAGAGGCGCAACGAGGGTGTACACTGGGATTACCTCTCGCTCGGAGAGAGTTTCGGTGAGAACCAGTACGTTCTCATCATCAACGCCGCTTTCACCGCATTACTGCGAGTTGGTTCTAAGTCCTTCTGCTTCGACTTGGGGTGCAGCAGAAGGAATGATGTCATGGTACATGCGCTACGGAAAACCGGAAGTCCTGGTGTCCGATCAAGGATCACACTTCCGAAACGAAATGGCCAAGCTGGTGTGCTTCAAGTTAAGATAATGCAGTCGCTCACGCCTGTATATTCATCGTAGGCCAACGGAACCGTCGAACGGGTGAACAAGGACATCCTCCAGGTACTACGCGCACTGTTGATTGAGTACAAGCTGGATGCCAAAGAGTGGCCATACTTATTGCCAGTAGTCCAAGCTAACATCAACCACACGCCGGTTGTGTCACTCGAAGACCACTCACCATTTGAGCATTTTCTCGGCCTACCAGCTCCGTCGGCACTTGACACGGTGGCGGTAAAGGTTGATGGCAAGGCTGCACTATTGTCAGGCAAGATCGGCGATAATGTTGCAGAGTACCTCACCGATCGGCGTGCTGCAATGCGAGGCATGCACCAGGCTGTGGTGGATCGGAAGGAGCGCAAACGGTTGCAGGCGACGACAAGGTCGAGAGGTTCACCGTGCAACTTCGATGTTGGTGATTATGTTCTCTGGCCACGAGTTGACAAGCGGATCAACACTCACAAGCTGCTGGCGAGGTGGGTTGGGCCGTTCAAGGATGGTGGAACTGCGGCCCAACTCGTTCATGATCAAGCATCTACTCCCTGGCGTCGAGTATGAAGTCCATGGATCAAGACAGAAATTCGACAGTGACTCAAAAAAAACACGGAGGAAATTACTGAACCTGCCTCCAACCAAGGTATGCTGCTCGGAGTTCAAGAGTTCAAGTCGCACCGTTTCAACAACGTGCTGCATCGGTGGGAGCTTTTGGTGTCCTGGATCCGACTTACGGACGTCGAAGACTCATGGGAGTCCACGATGGACATGCTCAAGGACGTGGCAATGAAGGTCCAAGGGTATGTGGATGATGCGTAGGACGACTTGGTGACCGAGGCGGTGCTGCCTTCGAGCGATGCGAGCTAATGGGGGTGGTGTTGCGTAGATTCCGTGCATCCGCTTGATCGTGTTGGGAGAGCTCGAAGATGAAGGTAGCTGTTTAGCCGGCGGAGATGATGAAGGCACTTGATCACGCGGTGGATTATGGAGTGTCATGATTCCGGGGCGGATGCAGAGATGGATGGCCAGGGCGCGCTACATGAGGGTGCCGAGGGTAGCAGGTTTGTGTAGGAGTCTTTGGTTTGATCTTTCATTAATAAGCTTTCGCTCTACAAGACAAGCCATCTGGATCTGTGCGATAACGGCCACGCCGATGAACACTGCTGACATTCGCAGTAAATGCTTCGTATTGTAAGCGCTGAGCGTGCGGCACGCTCACGACGGCCACCTAATAGAGTGTTGATACGATTACTATGCTTCAAGCGGTTGTGTTTGCAGCCTGTACTCGCTGCGAATACTCCCGCCGATCCCAGCCTCGCCCCGGTGGCACACCACACTCCACGGCCGCGAAACCTTGGAGCCAGGAGCACAATCCCTCCACAATCGGAGGGAGGGTCGAGGTTGATGCGGATCAGCGCTGCCGGACGCATTCTGGGGTCATGGTGAGCTGCGAGGGGGGGCGGCTCCTGGCCGTTTGGAGCGCGATCACGGCAACCTTCCTGTTGGGCGATGAATTTAGAAATTAGGCGCTCAACTCACAGAAACTCGGATCTTCTATATAAGCCTGATGCATACTCTGAAACTTGAGACATTGATTTACCTTCGATCTTCAACCAAAACCTAGTTTACTCATCAAAGTGTCAGGCAAGGAGCAGGAGCATAGCCAGCCGGTGTAGGACCTTGGTGGCTCACTACTGTAGATTGAAACTACCAAAATTTGTAGAAACATACTAAAAGTTCTAATGCTTCGCCAATAAAGACAGCTACACGCATCAATTAACAGCTTCAAAATACCACCTTGTCCATTTCTCACTACTGATTCACCTACTTTTGTAAGACCAAACTGCCCTTTTGTGACCCAGCGTAAGCCAAATGTCGTGTTTTTTCTCAACATTGTTTTTGACGGGAGACAAAACATCTTGAATTTAGTATAGATTGGCACAACATGAGTTGTGAGAGGAGCCAGTAGCACGGCTGTCTTACGCCCGAGAATCATCTCCTATTGGTCAAAACTTGATGTTGCAGTCGATCATGGCGAGCGTCAATTAGAATACATGTACAATGAGCTCTCCATCGAAGCTGAGCAGATTGAGACGCAATCACGGATCCTGGAGCTTGAGAATTTGTTGGCACACTCGCAAGAGTGCCAAGCGCGACAGGAAAGCATTATCGAACCATCCGAATCTACTATTTCTCGACTCATGCACAGGGGGTGACACCACCAGAGAATTTGAGCCTACACCAGTTGACGTAGAGCCGCATCGATGTGAAAATCATCTTACGATACCCAGTTTAGTGGGTACGTTACATCCCCGTCAAGTCCTGTTAGGCGGACGTCTCCTTCAGAGACCCAACCTCCAAGAGCACCGAACCTTTAAGTGTCCGCTCCCCGAAGTCCAGAGCTCATACATACTCCAAGGCGCGCAATTCTAGAAGCGAGTATTGCTCAGGCAGCCGAAGAAACGTCCAACGACCCACTCAGGTAATGCAGAATCACTGCGCTAAGCTCGAGAGAGCAGAGCTTGATGGACGAACTGGCACTGGTACGCAAAGCGCTAGCTGAAGCTCAAGGCAACACCCCAACTCAATCGGCCTCTTTTAAGGTTGAGGGCAGCAAATCGATTGAGCAAGAACCCGCTGAAATGCATGAGGCCAACAACACTGCAGTTAATAGCTCATCAAATTTCCTTCTGACGTAGGTGTAGCCATGCAGCCGACAGAGCCATTCCTGACGTCACTTCCTGCTACGGGTAAATGCTATGCAGCGCCACCTCCGCCTTCCGTCTGTCGTCACGGCTGCTGACGCGATGCGCGGGCGACAGCCACAGTCACCTGTACATCGTTCGCAGCAGTCGGTTCCAGCAGCAGCAGCCTCGCATCGTGTCAGCACATCCGCCCCGGACTCCAACGACCAAGAGGAACTAAACCAAAGACGGCGCTGCTGGGCCGTGTGGTGGACACGGTCAACGACTCCATCAAGCAATATCCGGGCGAGGCCATCGCCGTGCTGTTTGCCTCTGATATGGGCAGCACCGCCGCTGCCGAAAGCGTAGAGCAACTACATGTACATGTACTTCAAGTAATCAACTCGACGACTAATCAACCCATTGTAAATATTTCCCTCTAATCCAATTGACCTATTGATCTATAACTCAGCCGTCTTACGAAAGCTCGACACACGTGAAAGAAATACCTGTCGGATTCCCCATTCAGCAAGAGTTATTTCGCCCCGGTCAATATTGTTCGTTACCGGCGAGACAAATCTAGCATCCTCTAAGGGGCATATATCGAGCAGCGGTTTGACGATCTCATAATTGTTCTTTGATGCCGCCTTGGCAACACCACTCGACAGTGCAACATAATCGTGTTCGCACCGCTTCAGCAGAAGTGTCACCAAGTCAATGCGCCTGCCTTCCACCGCGATGCACATGGCACCTCCGACAAACCGGTTGTTGGTTTTCCAATCAATTCTAGGACGATATGTTTGTGGCCAGCTCTCACAGCCTTCGCTAGAGCACGAGAATATCCCATTCTCTTCCGTAATCGGTTCGAAGGAATAATGTCACCACTTCCATTTGGTCATTCGCTGCAGCCGCAACGATAGCTTCTCCACTAAAGGAGCCGAAGCAATGTTCGTGTACTGGTTGCCGACATAAAGTAATCCACCATATCCACAGCGCCACTTTCGGCGGTGGCCTTCAGTGCAGGACCGATATTGATATACATGTACCGCGTCCACCTTAGAATCGCTTTGCCAACTTGAAGATGCCCTCGATCAGCAGCCGCCACAATCGCTTTGCCAGGACGACGTAACTCAGGATAAAGCGATGCAACAAGCGAAGCACCTCGATATATCCACCAGCAGAAGTTCCAATGAAAGCTTCAGTTGAACAACCTTCAGTTCGATTGGAATGAAGCCACTTGAGAATGTCCAGATGATCATGTGCAGCAGCTCCGTCCATCGCCCCCAACTGTCCAAAGACGACAAGCTCCGTGAATCTGAACCACTATCGGGAGATCGAGATACACAGCAGCGCCGATTGTTTGAGGCTTCAGCAGGTCGTTGACTGGCTCCGAAAGGAGAGCAATGGCGTTTACACGAGAAGGGAGAGCGAACGAGACGCTCAACAAGCGAACTTGGTGGCTCCATCGTTTTTCTCGCCCTGGTAGATTGAAGTGTGTGAATTTTCAGTGGAGGTCACTGGCAAACTACCCTGTCCCAACCAACAAGTGAAAAGTTTACTAGATGCGATACTGAGGCTGAGAGGACAGTGGCGATCGGTCGCGACGGGCTTGCTGTGATGGCAGCTCGTCTGGCGGCGAATATTGGAGATCGCATAAATATGGGTGCTAGGCTCTGGAGCCTTCAGGGAAGATGGTATTACTCAATGGCTATGATATAGATTCCGCTCTTATTCAGAAATTGCCGATTAGTAGCCGAATGTACATAAATGGTTATGTTCGGTTACAAAATGCTTAGTACTGGTAGTAAAAGTACGGACAAGCATCACCGTCCAGCTACAACTCGACGTGGTGGCACAACAAACACAACTACTCACAGCCGTACACTGCCGCGGCCAAAGTGGTATTCAGCTCCACCACGTCATTTGTCGCGGCTCTCATCATTTGCATCGTTTTCACAGTCCTCTTGGCGTCCATCGTGGTTTCCTTGCCAAGGCGAAACAAGCGGAACACAACTTCAAGCGCCAGCGGCTCGTCTCCGGTGTATCGTTACCAGCGTTTTGGCTGTCCAACTACATTTGGGACTTCGGCATGTACATTTCCCGTGTGTGTGCGCGTTGATCCTGATCAACGTCTTTGAGAACCTACTCTGAAAGGCCAGACGGTGATAGCTGCACGTCTGTCACGTTTCCAGCGGAGCACAACTCAAGAAGACAAGCATGCAGTGAGTCGTACCGTCGGCCCTGGCGCTTCACTTCCTAGCACGCAGTGGGGCGTATCGTCGACCCGCGTAAGCTTCACTATCGAGCATTGTACAGTGTACAAGCACGCATTGGGTCGTATCGTCGACCCCTGTAACTTCACTATCGGGCACTTCGTAGTGTACAAGCACGTAGTGGGTCCTATCGTCGGCCCCTGTTAGGTTCACTGTCGAGAATTTCACAGTGGACAAACACGCATAAGTCACTCTACTGGACGCTTCACTAATATTTATGCCACAATATCCCTATTACAACTTCCTCTAGATGACCACGCACGACGCGGGTTAGCAGGAGGAGTGAGTCACCGCCTAGGGATACGACATCAACAACTCATGCGGTTTCAGCACCATGCCCCCGTTGGAAATCTTTCAACTTCATGAGGCTACCAACAAGTGCATGCTGTCTCAACCGCCAAGACGCATCTTACTCGGATTCAACCAACGCCAGACTGTCACGCAGCCTTGGGGATAATTGTGGTACCTTACGGCCACGGACCAATCTATTAAATTGGGGGCACCTTGCTCAAGCAAGGAACCTCATAACTTTGTCCCATAACCACAATGAACCACATTTACCTCATTGCCTAAAGTGGCACTAAACTCTCCGCATCTGTTCACAAGGAGCACAGTCATCTCAACAAGGTGAAATGGTGCAATTGCTTCTATTGCATCGCAAATGGCACTGTCAAAATCCAAGCGTTTCACCTCCCCAGCATTCATCAGCAGCTTAGCCGTCACCAGTTGATTGTCTGCTACAGCATTTTTCAATGCTTCGCCAATAAGACAGCTACACTTATCTAATGATGATGTGGTGTATTAGATTACTTGGCTTTGCCTGAATCCTAACAACCTATAAGCCTGGGCAGTACCCTTGGCCTGTTTACCCTATTCCTTGGCCCTGAACAGCTACTCTCCAGGCACCGCGATCTGTTCAAGAGTTGCCCGGATCCATCTGTAGTGACCTACTAATGAGGCCGGGCCCGTAACTTGGTCTAGCTGACTAACTTGGGCTGTGAGCGCTGCAGCGGCAAGCCTTGTCGCTGTCATGAGCTACACTTATCGATTAACAGCTTAAAAATATCCGCTTGGCCATTTCTGGCTGCTGAAAAAATTACGCATCGAATATGTCATTCAGCAAAGGTTTTTCCCGAATAGCTAGTGTTCGAGTCCAGAGAGACAAATCTAGCATCCACTAGGGGGCATTTCTCAAGCAGAAGCTCGATGATCTCATTGTGGTTCTTTGACGCCTTGGCAACATCATGAGCTAATGCAACGTAATCGTGTTCGCATCGATTAAATAGCAGTACTATCAACACGATGCGTCCGCCTTCCACTACAATTCGCATGGCATTTTCGATACATCACGTGTTGGTTTTCCCAATCCATTGTCGGACAATACGTTTGTGTCACCACTTCGAATTTGTCATTCGCTGCGGCCGCAACGAATGACAAATTCACTCAAAACGTCCTGGGCGAAACTTCGATATAAAGTACTTTACCCTATCCATGTGGCCACTACCGGCGGCGGCCTTCGGTCCAAGGATGTAGATACGCGGCGTCCATCTTAGCATTACTTTCACAACTGAGAGATGCAACCAACGAAGCACCTCCTGTGAATAAGGTTTAATTTAGGTTATATAGGCTTCGCTGATAGTATTGTGAATTCCGGCCAAAATTGCCGAATCGGGGCGCTCGGTGAATCGCTCACAGTCGCTCCCATACAAAATCAAGTCATTAGTGAATCGACCAAAGTGATTATCACCTGTAAACCAGCCGTTTTGGCCACATGTCAAAGCTAAAATCGTACTTAATGCGGAAAGTATACAAAACGTTATACGCCTGGCCAAACTTGGGCGATTGATTCGAAGCGTCGCCTAAGGAAATTTGCATTTCCTCTTTACACAGTCGTAAGGAAGAGGGACAAACAAATTCACTAAATTCAAAGAGAGCTTACGAATCAACATCAACTCGAAGTGAGTTGAAACCCCCAAGTTTGTAGAATTGTAAGCCCTCACTGAAGACGGTGAAGGTGTTTTGTCCCTGATATAATCTTGGGCGCTAGTCCGTCGACGGACTCCTTGTACAATCGGGTATATTGCTTGAACGTGTCGGATGCCCACCGGCCATGGAACTGAATCGTGAGCGCATCCACGCCTGAGCGGTACATGTGGGTCGCTCCGCCAGCTCGCAGTGAATGTGTGCTGAATTCGGACGAGTTGTAACCGAGGCTGGAAGCAGCTTGGCGGATAACCTTAGACATCGCCGACGCAGAAACACAACCCGGTCGAACCTGGCTGTTGATGAACACGGCTACCGGAATATTCGCCGGTAGCGATTGGCGCAGCTCGAGCAGGCATAGTGCGCCGAACAAGGGGCACAGGTAGTCATGGCCTGACCGGTTGAAGATTCGTAACGTTGGTTTCCCGCTTTGGTTGACCTTAGATCCCTTCCGCCGGACATGTATCGAGACGGCTTCTTTCGTGGATGTTGTAGCAGCACCATGACGATATAGCAGATCCACGTCTTCGGCCTTCCGCGCGAACCGTTACCAAAGTGACGAGTCTCTGTATTGACAATGGTAAAGCGTGGTAACCGAAGTGGCGACAAACGGGCAACACCTCGGCCCCTTCAAGGATGCTGGCGGCGAGTCTGCAACCGCCGATCATTAGTGTAATGGCGATCGATAAATTCTTGGGGTTCGTGCGGCAGCCGGCGGTCCCAATGGTGGGTGCGGCTGGTGTTAGCACACCGCTCGATACTGCCACCGTAGCACGTGCCACCAGCCAAGAACCGGGGCGAGGCTCACGGCCGTCCTCATCATGTGGGATCAGACGCCGTATCGCGTCAGGCATAACCGGGTAGCGTCCAGCGGGTCCGCGGCGGAGCGACGCTTGGTTACGCGACGACTGCGCCGAAGCATCCCCGGGCGTTGACGACGACGTGGCCATCGGTAGGGCCAGCCCATTCAGGGCTGCCTGCCAATCCGGACAGTGGAAGTCGATGGCCCGGACTGCCTCGCAGTAGTCGCGCCACCAGTGGGGCGAGTTGGCGTGGAGGTGGGCTAGCACTCGGCCCAGGAACTGGTTCACGTTCAACAGGGTCAGCATCACATGCTCCGGGGTGTTGGTACGGTCGCGTTCCTGATTGGTGAGCACGAAGCGCTTGAGGCGCGAAAGAAGCTGCGCGCATGGTCATACTAAAGGGTGTCCCCAAAGGAGATCAAGCCAGCCATGGCTGATAGAAGATCTTCATACGTAGGGCAGCGGGCTTCGGCGGACGGTAGCGTGGTACCGGCGCCGAAGTCTGTCGAGAAGCTCGCGTTCGTGGAGCCTCGACGCAATTGTTCGAGTTCCGACTGCGGTCGGAAATGCATCACGGTAAGCCCTCGGGAGCCGAGGCACTCACTGTACAACGCCATCAGGACGGCAGGTGTGGCGTCAAACCGGACGTAGGCTAACTCCCGGAGGTGTAGTACAAACGACATCGGAGAAAACCACCTACCGGAGTCAGTATTTAAGTATTTGAACAGACGATGAGCAGCAAGTTGCTGTGCCAGCGGAGGGTAATATTCACCACGCACACGTGTCTGCGGCGACTGGAAGCTGGAACAGCGGAGCCGGCGGGTCGCTATAGGAGGAAGGTCGGCCAGGTTCCCGCTCGGTGGGAGAGTCCATGCGGTGGCTCCAACAAGGGCCTCATCGGGGTTGCAACCGCCCCTCGCCGACTCGTCCGCGATGGAGGGCGCTGCTGGGGGTGATACGGTTGTCACGGTCTGCGTGGTCGCATCTGGATGCATGTCTCGGCGAAATTCCATCTACAGTTCAAACAACTTACCCACTCAATCGGCAAGAGAAGGGCGGGGCTGAACTGGAGCGGACGGAGAACCGTACTCACCAAGGGAGACAGACCGCGTGAATTCGTCCAAATTAAATGCCGATGGTGAGCGAGAAATTACGGGAACAGACGACACAGCGTGCGGTTCAACCCGTGGCGGCGACACGGACGGCAACAGAACAGAAGGAGAAGCCTCCACTTCCGCAGTTGGCACTGGGTCTGACGTTTCCAGGTACACCGGGTTCACATGGCGCGTTGTGGGCACCCCCGTGGGCGGAGGCGCCACAGCCGAAGGAGGAGCCGGGCTTTGCGTATCCGGCGTCGGCGCTGCTATAGCTACTTCGGCGTTCGACGGCTGCGTCGTGCCCGGACCGCTCTGCGACGATGGGGGAGCAGCGACGGACAAAGGCGGAGTGTTTGGCGTACCAGTCTTCCTCTTCTTCCGGCGCGCCTCAGCCAGCTCCTCGTTCGTGGGTCCGACGCGTTTCACGTTCCTGGACGCTGCTCGCAGCACCCCGGCTGCCCGATTCGCCTGCAATCGTGTGCTTGACCGGCTGGCGGAAGCTCCGGCACCCGAAGGGGGCGAGACGTCCTCATCCAGCACGATGACCTCGGAGCTTGGAGTGCCGCGCGGCGTCGCATCAGCTCCGTGACGAGGCTCGAGAGGCGCTGCTAGAATTGTGGGGACGTCGTCACGGCGGTGGTGGACACAAGAGGAGTCGACGAGACTGGAGGAGGCGGGGCGTTTGGCGTGGTCGACACCGAGGTCGACGGCAGCTCCACGGCGGCCGGCGAAGCAGTGCTCGGCGTGGTTGCTTGGGTGGGGTTCCCGACGGAGCCGAAGGCGGCGCAGAGCCGGTCGATGACCCAGGAGTCGAAGGGAGCTCACCAGACGAGCAGGAGCGCGACGTGGGAGACATAGTGCGAAGGGGAGAAGCTTGGAAGTTCCTGGTTACTTTACTTTGCTAGCAGAACTTGAGAACTGAGTGGCCACGTGGAGTGTACCAGCACTCAATCCTGGCCATACGTGTCCGTCGCAGCTGAGGGCAACCGGATTGTTATCTTGGCGATCGGACCTTCGGCTTGTCCATACTCCTCACTATGAGGAAACTATTATTCTCGTTGGTACCCGTCGAGAAACTGAAGTACAGATGATCCTCTCGAACCTCTCATCAGTTTGGTTCGCCTGGGTCTCCCGATGACGCTTCACATACAAGAACAAGTCAAATCAACCTCTATCCTCCAAGTAACGAATAGTGATACCAAAACGCATTTATCACTATTCGAAGGTTCTTAACTATAGTTTTTGATCATTCTGTGAAGGGCCCTGAAGAATGTCAGCAGTGACATTTGCTGCTTGTGCCCTAGCTTCCTACCCAGCTCTTCTCTCAAAGCACTCTGCATCGTTCCAAGCCCCGTCTGAGCCCATAGAGCTAGCTGTACTTGGCTTATCGAGGGGTTGTCGGCTTGCTCCGTGATATCAGGCGACGCTGCGCGTTCGTGAGCTTGTTGCGGGATATAGTAGTGGAGGTAGGCGGCTTCGTGCGCTGATGGCTGAATGAGCTTCCTTGGATCGCACTACGAAGACTGCGAGCGATTAGCTTTCCTGCTATACCGTACCTACGACCACCAGTCTACCGAGTAGACTCTACCCCATTCTACCACCGCTGAATGGGTACAGATTCCTATAGTGATACCTCTAGATTCCGATAAGATCGGCGCTATCGTTACCCAGAGGATCATCTGTAGAACTCAATACTGCCACCACTCTTCCTCATGCATACGAATTTCAAGTGCCGGGCCTCGGGTCATAGATCTTCAACGACCCAGAATCAAAGCAACGAAGACGCGGCTGCAGTCCTCACGCGCAACGTACGCGCCCAGCACACCGTGGCTGTTCGACAGCAACTTGTTGCCGCAGAACTTCCACGACGGAGCGAACTTTCAGCGTTGAAATATAACTCCAATGGCAGTTGGAGAACTGGGCGTGACAGTTAGCGAGGACATTTCAAAATGTTGGTTGGGACAGGGTAGTTTGCCTCTGACTTACAAAAAATATTCACACACGTCATTCTACCAGGTCACGGACGACAAGCTCCGTGAATACGAACCACAATCGGAAGATACATAAAGCGGAGCGACTCGACTAAAACGTTTCGTCTGCGGACTCCGCTCAGCTGGTCGTTGCAAACTTATCATAGCTCCGTAGCCCGACTTGGCTAGTTAGTCACTCCAAGGTGACGTACATGTACGTACCACCTTATCTGCACCCAGTTTTTGCGAATCCGTTCTTCGCGGCAGCGAGCAAGACGAAGGTAATAGTATGGTTGCAGCAAGCTCTGCGCATTGTAGATATATACATGTCTAGCGCCAAAAGTGTCGATGGTCGAGAGCTTTGATAATAGCATTCGTCTTGAGCTCGATTGGAAGATTTTGTTCTGAGCTTAGCAATAACCTCAAAGGGTTAGCATTCTAACACAACCAGAAAAAGAATGAGTGAGATACTGGTATGACTATACAAAACAATGTGCAAATCGAATCCGTCTTTTTGCCAGAATTTTTCTAACATTTTTTTGTGACTACATGTACTTGTCTGACATCACAAGCTTGTACCATCATTAAAACGTACTTCACATGCAAACCTCAGGAACAAAAGCACACATTACTAGTGCATCCGCCACTTGCCAGACGATACCTTAACAAGCTCTTAACTACATCCCTGACACCATTAAAACACACTTCGCATTCAACCTAATCAAAGTGAGCACTCAAACTGCTAGTGCAATCCACTAAATCTCTCACTTCAATCGCGCTCGCTTGCAGGAAGTCGGATTCGACGTGGTACGGCTGTCTTTCTCCACTGCCTCTCGAAGCAACTTCACAACCTCAGTTTGCCCAAGCTTTTCAGCACATTTGAGAGCGGAAGAGATCACGGACGAATCACTAGCATCCAGTAGCACTTTTACCACTTCTGTATCACCATTCATGGCAGCAAGTACCAGTCAAGAATGCACAGTTTCAAGACCCACCTTGTCCAGCAGCAACGTCATCGGATCTATAAGATCTTCTGCGGCAGCTCGGGCAATAACATTTCCAAGTGAGTCTGGATTGCATCTTTTCATCAAAAGCGTAGCAGACAATTTTTGAGCTGACACAGTCTGGTACAAGGTTCGTTCAATCATATCTTCGCTGCTGTACTGGAGAAGACACTCCACCATTTCGATATCATCTCTCAGTGCAGCACTCAGCAGATTATCGTCTTTGAGGCACTGTCGATACAACGTCCCGTTACACGGATCCATGACGTCTGGTGTCGGTGGGCCCTCCAATACTCCCATTTGAAGCACGGGACCACATATTGTAGCGTTGAACTTCGTTACCACGTCAAGTGTTGCCACTGTAGCGATTTTATCAGTTCGATCGGAGGCCAAGCAAGACACAGCAGGGCTCCCCCAAACTGGATGTACACCACATTTGGCGTCGTCCAGGTTACAGTCACCTAGGAATCCATTGCAGCACCAAGCTCCACGATCTGATGCGACAAATGACTTGTATGATAAATCCGGCAAACTTTCCATTGCTGGCATGGACGCAAGCACCAGACGTTCAAGATTGTGAAGATGATCAAAATCAAACCTCTTCCAGAAGGAGAAATACCGCTAAAGTGAGTAATTTGAGGTTAGTAAGGCCCCAAAATGATGGCAGCTTCTTCATCGGAATAAACGCTGCAAAGTGGATGAAATTGAGTGCCGACATATACCCGCTCCAGACGTGTAGCAAAAGCGCTTCACTCCCATTTCCTTGGCCACCTCAAGTGCGTTCTTGATCTGGTTGCGACGACGATCACCAATCAGCCACGTTGAGATAGTTGCAACGACGTCCGCGCCTTCAAACGCCTTCTTCATGCAGAACAAAATGAACTCTCGCAATCCTCGAGCACAGACAATTATTCGGCTCCTGGGACATTGGGAAACTCTTTTGGGGTTGCGCTTCTCGTCTACGCATGGGGCGGGTGTGGAGAACACTATCGCGGACGCAGGCTCTCGTTCATCTAACAGTGTGGTACATTCTAACCTATTTGCGGAACTAACCGTTAACAGGTTGCAGGTCAATTCGGCGGCGACCGTCTCGGGGCTGGAAACGTTCTGGCGCACTATCTCCGATCGCACTCTGTTGCTGCATCAACGTACGCCTCCTACCTCAAGTGTCTAAAGGTGTAACACGCCTGGACTACTCGCCGTGGGTTTGATCCCGCACTTATCTACTTCTTTTTGGGCTCGAAATTACAGTGCATCTCCGATTTCGTTATCCACGGATTTCAGTACGGCTTCGGAGCTGGCAGGAAGATTCGTGGCGCCACCATCGCGTCGACTCACCATGGCATCCGGCACTTCTTCCGCGCTGCTGGCCTGGAGTTCCCGACCGACCATCCACAAATTCGCATGGTCTTGAAGGAGATCAACCGCCTCGATGGCCCAGTCCGACACAAAGCTCCCGTTTCCTTACGGCTACTGGAACGCTGCTTTGACTCCCACGCAACCGCGGAGGTATTGTCGATGCGAAATTGGACATGAATCGGAGACCGTTGAAGTACCTCCCGTAAGGAGGACCAGGACGTCCCCCCACGCGTGAACGGCAAACGCGCAAGAGAGCAACTTGCGGTAGTTGATGTCGAAACCCACTGCGGGATCCGATTAGATGGCGGCGATGAGGTGGAGCTCGTCGGACTGGAAGGCATACCGAAGAACCGCGCGACCCGACGGCACCAGGGCGACCAAGCCGCTGTCGGACGCATCCATTGCCACGATGCGGGGGACCGGTTGGAGTGGAACTCCGTTCAGGACAGGAGAGCGTAAAATATGGGACCACCACAGGAGGTCCCGTTTCATCTTGGCCGAGACGGGGGCGTTCTTGCTGCCGAAGCGTTTGGTGAAACGGCCGGGCGACGCGCACACGTTGCCACATGGAGAAGGCGGCCAACGAGAGCGATATTCGGAACGACTGATGGTATCGGCGAAGTCCTCTAACTGTCACGTCGAGTGTTCAACTGACCGAAATTTTGAGCAGAGCTCGATCCATTGGGGCATCCCGAACCTGTTCGCTTCATTGTGGAAGTTCTGCGGCGACAAGTGGATGTCGAACGTGCGATTGCTTTGTCTTCAATACGTAAGAACTTGGTCATGTACATGCTTTCTTACAACATGAAGGATGAATATTCTACATTTAGCATTTGCAGTGGCAATCACGTCCAGAGATTCAAAGAAAGTTTGTCGTATGACACAGGGTCTCTGCAATCCGTGCGGCAATCTTTTGCCTCGAGAGGGAATGAGATTTGAAATCATGGCACGGCTGACGGCGGGCTTTGCCTTTGATTCCTTATCCACTTTGCAATTTTCATCAAGCAGCAACAACCTTCATCTTCTTCACTCCAGTCTCAACCAGCACCATGGTCAAGTTCGTTCTGATGGGAGCTGGCGGTAACGTCGGTGGCGCTGCGGCCGACTTCGCCGTTGAGATCGTCAAACCCGATGACCAACTTGTATTCGCTAGCACCAGTCTAGACAAGATCCCGGCCGAGAAAGTGACCTATTGGCGCAGTAAAGGTGTCGAGGTGGTGTCGGCCAGCTACGACGACCGTGAAATGGTGTGGAAGCTGAGACGGAGGAAGACATCCCTTACCTACTGCGTGACCACCACTACATCGAGCAACTGATCTACGCGTCAGGTCTGCAATACAACATCCAACGCAACTGCCTGTACGCGGACAACATCCCGATGTACTTTGCTCCGTCATGGAAGTTCTGTGGTGACAAGTGGTTGACCAACAGCCATGGTCAGAAAGGTTGCTACGTGTCCCGTGACGACTGTGGTCGCGTGCTAGGTGCGCTACTTCTCGGTCGGGGCGAACCGAACACCGTGTACGAGATCACCGGCCCGGAGCCCGTTTCCAATGAAGAAGTCTTCGAGTTCATGAATAGTGTGTCAGGATACAAGGGTGAGTTCGTGGACATGCCTGATGAGGAGTTGCGTAAGTGGTGGCTGGACCGTGGTCTACCTAAGGACGTGTACGGCGATTTCTCCCAGCTTCCGATGAAATTGTGTATTGGTGACTTGCTGTACTGCGGCGAAATGATGGCGAACGGCTGCATGACGCCGGTATCGGATGCCGTGGAGAAGTTAACGGGCCGCAAGCCCACGGTCTTCAAGGAAGTACAGATCAAGTACAAGGACATGTTCCCAAAGTCAGAGTAAAGTTGAATCGCAAAGTCAGAGTGAAGTTGAATCGCAACAACCTTTGAAAGGGAGTCCCAATTCCTGCATTTTATCGATTTTAGGTTGCGTAATATTACATTACATTATCCATTTTTATTGAGGGGCCGAGACGCAGAGCAATAATTATTGAACCGGATTTTCCACAATCGAATTATTGAGATAACGCATTACAATTATTGCAAGGGGAAATTGCCAACTTCGGATGGGCATTTGCTAATCGGTACCAACTTCAAAAATAATTGCAAATTGGTACCAACAGCGCGTCATCTGATTGGTTGTTAATAATATGTCGGTTCTAGAGCATTTATTACAAATATCGAGCAGGTCAAGCGCAAGCTACTGAAGGGGTCCAGCTACGACGCATTCAAGAGCACGATATTAGCTAGCGAGCACGCAAAGTTGCAGGAGCGTGCACGTTGTGCTGCTTTACTACCATAGACAACATATGCGATTTGTAGGGAGCTTACAAACAACTAAACAGGAACGAGATCTGATTGAAGGCGGCGTTAGTACCACGTACGGCCAAGCTATAGACCGCAATGGTGTTTGCAAACGGCGAACTTCATGCCATGCTGTCTGTGGTTACTGCACGTACCACGAGTTCGGAGCATTCGAGACCCTTGGTCTCTGGTGTCGTCGATGGCGATGATCGTGATGGTCGCGATGCAGAGCAAATAAAGGAAAGCTTCCTCAGGAAACACTGCTATCTTTCGACGCGCACCTGGGATCGCACGATAATACATGTAATGACAACAGCAGGGCGGCCCACTGCGGTTAATGCTTCTAACTTACTTTTGTTGTTGAAGTGGTCGGCATTACAGTCGGCATAAACTTGTTGGATAGATCGAATTCAGTTAGAGAGCAGCTCTAGTTTGGGTTAGCAAATGCCCATATTAGCAATTTCCCCTTATTGCAATGATTGTTAGAACAGTTCATTTTCTGACTCGTGTAATCCTCGGAGGGATAGGGTGACATGTATGATCCCTCCTCATCACGTCGGGTGTTTGGATGAGGGTCTCAGCTTGAAGTCGAAATTGGTGGCCCATTCACCCAAAACTTCTCGTGGTCATTAGCAGATACCATCCGTTCGATGCATTGCCAGTTGCTGCGCTCCAGGGCTTCCGCCGTTCGTTTGCTGTGCTCAAGCGTTCACAACTCAATTGGCAACGGCTTGACAAGATCTTTTTCAATGGCCTCGAAACTGCGATTCGAAGGGACGTACACGGCTTTGGTGACCCCGTTCACACCTGATGGCTCTGCTATCGACTACGATAGTCTGGAGAAGATGGTCGAGTGGCAGATCCAAGAGGGTATCGACGGACTTACTCCTGTGAGTTGGAAAACTATCTCAATGATCTCAAAATTGATGCTAATGAATCCATTTTGTGTGTTTAGATGGGATCTACGGGTGAAAACACGTTGGTCTCGGATGAGGAGCGACTGCAAGTGATCAAGACCGTCATCAAGCGTGTCAACGGCCGAGTGCCTGTGATTGCAGGCACGGGTTCGCTTTCTACTGAAGGGGCAGTCAAGTTGGCACGTGAAGCGAAGGAGTTGGGTGCTGATGCTTGTCTGGTCATCGCACCGCCCTACGTGTGTGCATCACAACGTGGACTCTATGAGCACTTTCGTAAGGTGGCAAGCGTAGGCTTGCCTGTCATGATCTACGACAATCCTGGTCGTGCTGGTGTTTCGCTGGAGCCCCAAACCATCGCGGAGCTGTCGACGGTGCCGGGGATCGCTGCGTTGAAGGATGCCACAGACTCGGTGGCACATGCTGTGGATGTCATGGCGCTCTGCGACCTCCCAGTTGTCTGCGGGGCAGATAACTTGGCGCTGCCTATGATGGCTTGTGGCGCTGTGGGTGTGATGAGCATCCTGTCGAATGCTGCGCCGTCCAGAGTGCTGGCAATCACTAAGGCGATCGAGAAGGGAGACTTTGTGGCGGCCAAAAAGGCCCACGAAGCCAACGTACGTTCATCTATAATACCATGACAAGGAGGCCATCAGCACTAACGTTCGTTGATTGTGGCAGGTTCTGCTGGTAAACTCGTTGTTTGTGGAGCCGAATCCAATTCCAACCAAGAAAGCGATGGAACTGCTTGGCTACTGTTCGTCGAGTGTACGCTCGCCGTTAACCAAGTGCACTGCCGAGACAGAGAAGCTGCTTCTTGAGCAGCTTAAAGCTAACAATTTGCTGTAAGACATCTCTAACAGAATCTGCAATGAGTAGCTTGGACCAGCGGTAGCAAGGTAGCGTTGACTATTGAATCCAGATAAAAGCCTACAACAAATGCAAAGCACAGCAAGCCCTCAAGCTTCAGATACGACTGCGCTGCTGAAGAGCTTCATCCACCAGTAAACCTTCAATCATCTCGGCACTAGCTGCGATGTTTGCGACGGTAGCACTGAGGACGAATTCCGACAACGCGCCAGTCCTCGAATCCTTCTGCAGCCTCTGATCGGAGAGATCAGGCTTGATGATGTGGCACGTTTGCACAAGTGTGTACGGTTCATCCTTGTTGGCTGGTGACACCTCGTAGGGCTTGATAACCACGTAGCCTTTCTCTCGAAAGCGGAATCCTGCGAGTTTCTTGTGTGAAAACTCAAGCGGTTCAATGTGCGACTGCCACACAACCACAACACGCTCCTCCTCGACATATCGCCGCAGTATCTGCTGCACGTAGAACTTGGCAGTCGTCTTGGCCTTCGTGTCGCTCATTTCCATGCCAAAGTGCTCAACGATCGTGTCGTCCGTGCTCTCGAGACGATGGCAGCTTCCTCGGTTCGGATTGAAGTGGTTCCATCGACGCCACCACGCTTCACCCGTAGCATGCATACTAAAAGGCAGCACCTTGCTGTCGAAAATCTCGAGGAACATGCCGTTCTTGCCGTCACGCATTTGTGCCTTGCGTGACGACATATTTGTCAGCTCGAGGCCACTGGAAGCAAACACTCGTTCAACCTCACGGTACGACGCCTCAACACCATCAGCCAATTCCTCAAAGACCACAGCATCAGTAACTTCGTTGCCTTTCCGTGAGACTTGAATACGCGTCGTCTGCTTACTACCGGACGATTCAGCGGGATACAGCGTTGCCCTCTTGTTCAGCAGCTTCTCCAGACTCTTCGCAACCTGAATCTGCCCCTCCAGCAGCATTTTAAGGTGGGCATTCTCGCGCTCCGACCTCAGTCGACCTTCGAGCTGACGAGCACAAGTTTGTTCCCACACAAAAGGTGTGCGTTCAATTCCGTCCTTAATCTGTCGAGCTGTCGCCAATTGACTGGCACTTGAGTCGTCTTTCGTCTTGGCGACTTTGACACCCTGTAATTGGTGTAATTTGAATTCCAGCTCCTCCGCTTCACTGCGGAGATACGTCAACTCCCGCTTGAGATCCTCGCGTGCCTTGTTCGGGTTGTAATTGCGTCGTTTCTTGCAGGTGGTTGGTGTTGGATTGAGACTGAATTGGAATGTCGGAACAGCTTCCACAATGCTTGGAGACCCAAAATTTTTAACTTCTGGGGTTAATGAGAAGGTGACAATTGGGCTCAGGGGTGACTGCATTG
Source organism: Phytophthora sp. ST_20190627 (assembly GCA_014706145.1). NCBI lineage: Eukaryota > Oomycota > Peronosporomycetes > Peronosporales > Peronosporaceae > Phytophthora > Phytophthora sp. ST_20190627. The sequence goes on from JACBOU010000061.1 coordinate 189,805, forward strand.
ATACCATTGCCAGGCGTGCAGTAACGCGAGGCGAGGATAAGTCTGAGATGTCGGTCATGAAGTCGTCCAGGAGGTGGGAAGCCTCCCAGTCTTCGTTGCTGTCGTTGGGTTGGAACCTTTGAGCGTCGCCCAGCGTCTCGTCGATGAAATCCAGCGTAGCTTGCAAGGTTTCTGCAGTCTCGGACTCTAGAGCGAATTCCATGGCGACGTGACGGCTACGGTGACAATTGAGGAATGACCGGTTCAAAGGTCGTTAGGCGACTTACCCGTGAATTAGATAGTTGAATTCGGATCGATTTATAAGTGAATATGTAGTCTGAAAGGTGGTTTGGAAGGATTATATGCGGAATTGTATTATTTGATGCATGCTATTAATACAGGCTATTGGTTTCGAGAAGGTTTTGGGATTTGGCTCTCCACGGCGCGAAAACTCATGCTGACATCGCCAATCACGTGAGTCCTAGGTGAACTGTGTCACCAAGACACAGGGTCCTGCTTTGCCAACTTGCAACGCGCGCCATCCGCTGCAATCACGAAAAGCGTAGCATAGTGGAGACTAGGGACATCAGCTCAGTGTTGTGATGAGCGTCGATGCAGTCCGGGTAGTCAAACAGTCTTCAGGGTAGGTTTATGTCGACGCTATTTAAGGACCAGGAAGTTAAAACTGTACGTCGCTTCATGATCAAGCGCTTTTGACTCCCTGTCACGTACTTGGCACTTTCAAATCTGCACACTTCGCACTTCAACTCCATCCATTCAAAAAATGAAGTTGCTAGTGACCTGCGCGAAGACCCCTGAGGACTGGGAGAAGGCCCGAGACATCCGTCTGCAAGTGTTCATCCACGAGAAGAACTTCGAGGAAGAGGACGAATTTGACGCCGACGATGTGCATCCGTCCGCGTTGCACTTCATTGACACAGACGTGGAGCAGAAAGGTGGTGGCAGTCGCACGCGTGCTGGTGGACGACGTGAAGCGCAAAGCCAAGCTCAGTCGCGTGGCGGTGCTGTCCGAATGCCGTGGTAAGCGCTACGACCTGGTGCTCATGGATGCCGTGGAGGACTACATCCGCAACCGCGTGGACCAGTTCATCCTGGCGGCATTGATCGAGAAGAAGGGATTCTACGAGAAGTGCGGTTACCGCTGCATCAATGACGAGATCTTCGTGGACGAAGGCTCCAAGCAGTCCTGGATGACCAAGCCGGGCAATCCGCTAGCGGATACCCATTCGACGTAGAGGTTAGACTCGCTTTCCGTGCCTGCACATAACCCACATCGAAAGAGTGAGTAATTATCAGTTGCCACTTAAACTCGCGCTTCGCCATAACTACGAGTAGAACTATCCAAAGAAGTGATTGCCCAATAGTCTTGGGGTTTTGTGCAAGCCGTTCATTCAGATGATGTAACATTATGGCATCGACGGCAACCTGCGTATTATCGAGCTGTATTTCCAACACTCCTTTCATTTGTCGTGGATAGTTCTGCAGCGCCCAGAGTCTGAGACTAGCATTGCGTTGGACATTCCTCGGAAGGGATCGACTAAGTACCAAATGTAGCCACTACACTCGACTGCAAAGACTGCACCATAATTACTTCAACTATTTATCAATACGCGCAATCAATTCAGTACACACCCTTTGAGACCTTCTTGCGGTATCACTTCGTCTTCCTGGTCATTCTCATCTCATTCCTCTTTTAGCCAAATGGTTGCGCGTCCTCTGATGAAGAACATGTCTGCCAATTCCAGTGCAACCTGTTCCAAGCGTCGACTGTGAGTATGGGGCACCATGGTCTCCGCTATGGCACTGGTGTCATTTTTCAACTTTTTCGAAAATTTGAGAACTTTGAGTCGACCAGCGTGCAAAATGGTGACACCATCGAGTCCATCGCGGCTGCAAATGACCCATTTGGTATTCAACACTACCAAAAAGCGATCCACCATCATGTTCAAGATGAATATGAAGACGAAGAAACTCTCGGAGAAAAACTTGAGCACCTGGCACCGCCAATGCAATGGCCTCCTAATAAAGGGTCCAAGGAGGAATGTACTTATGCAAGAGACTACGGACTACTGGAACGCTTAACCAATTCGTCAAGGTCATTTTGCACTAAAGACAACAGTAGCTCTCCATACACGTTTTTTCACGTGTCGAAAGCCGGAATGAGTACTACAATGCTTGAGAATTTTGAGTTGGATGTACGAGGTGCAGAAGTAGCCAAAGATATTAAGAATTTGGCTGATGATGGAGCTGGACACGACCCGAGGTTTAAGTACATGAAGAACTCGACATTTTGCAATTGTGTGAAGCCGCAAGACGACGTACATGGAGCTCCGAATATCTGGAAAGACTTCTTCGTGGGTGGACCGGGTGACAAAGTTCCTAATCGCAAGACTTTTCCTGAAGATGTTGTTGCTGTTGACGACAAGTTGACACTTTCTCGAGTGGTGATGTTGGTGCGAAGAGATGACCACAACCCATTCTTTCAGATTTCAGGTGTGTTGAATGCTTGGATCATGATGCAGACACTAGATGGGAGAGAAACACCACGCAGCTCGTTACTTTTGATCGTGCATTGCCTACTCCAGTTGATGTCCTGCGGCATGCTCTTCTTGGACCTGAAAAACCTATCATCGATGGTGAAATCTTCCAAAACCGCGTTGCTCACTTCGATTCGGCTCTGTTGGTACCGTATGAGGTCACAGGTCCACTTATGAGCCACTTGGACGACAACCAGCCCTGCCACGCTAACACTATGATCCAAGACTTCAGGGATTTATCGCTCAAAAGCGTGGGAGTGGCTCCACGCAATGCCAAAACTGATCCACGGCGATGTCTCGTTACTGTCATTTCGCGAAGACCTTATGGCGGACGTCGAGTACAGCGTGTATGGCAAAATGAAGACGAGATTTTGCAGCGCATGCGTGAAGAATATCAAGACGAATATCGATACGGTGAGTGCGAGTTCCAGTCTCTTGAGTTCACCAACATGACGATGCATGATCAAATGCGCGTCATGTTGGACAGTGATATCGTGATTGGAATGCACGGCGCCGGCATGGTCAACGTCTTGTGGACACGTCCTGAAACTCTGATCATTGAGATTTTCCCTCGAAGACGCTTTCGCTGGGGATATCGGAATATTTGCCAGTACGTTGGCTGCAGGTGGCACGATTTCCGTCGAGGGAGGGATATCTATGTTCAAATATCCGATTCAAACGATAAGGACAAGTACATACCGTATCCGCAGTGGAAAAGCTTCTTCGACCCGCTCTTCCGTGACGTCGTGGTTGTTCTCGAGCAAAAGATTGGTGGAATAGATAAAACCTTATCTTGAGAGCACTTAGCAATGACAAGTGAGTAATATAGACAAGATATAATTTGAACACCTCGCAATGGTGCTTATGATCGGTGTATCCACAAATGGTACCATCATGGGCGCTTACTTCGTGTCGTTGCTGTCTGAAGCAGGTTTAAGGCGCTTGCTGGCTGGAGACGACACTGAAGGACTGCCATTCGTATCGTTTTCTGTCGCTGCTTCTGCTAGCACTATCCAATCAATACAATACAGTTAGTCAACGCCTCGGATTTATGAAAGTTTGACATGCACATGAAGCTTACCTGGCAGCTTCCTGACCACCTTCTTCTTGGAGGACAGTACGTGGTCGGAAATCTTTTGGCCAAAAATCTGTTTGAACAACAATGAAAACGTCAATCGAATGAATCAATACTGGGAGGTATTCGCGAGCACTGTGTACCTTAGAAGAGGGAGACGGAGGAGGAAGCGTCTTGCTGAACTGGCGAATGTAGCTACGGAAGGCGTGCTGTAATATAAAACAGAAGGAAGCCACTTTAAACTGCGAAGCGTTAACACTAGTAGGCAATACAGACGCCGTACCTGAATTGCTGCATGGACTTTCGGCGATTTGTTTCGGCTGTACACGCGGATAATACGCTCTTCAAACTGTTCACGACAATATAACAAAACACTGTTTAGCATGTGTAAGTTTGTCAGAAGAGATAAATGCTGCACATACCTTCTCGGGGAAAAGCAAACTGACTTGTTCTTTGGGAATGTAAAACTTGGAGTTTAAGTCACTGGAAGCGTAGAAGGAGACGTTGTCTACGGGGTTGCGGTCCTTGAAATTGTAGTTTAGTCGGCCATCAGAAACGATGATATCTTCAGGGTCCAGCGTGACACCGTCATGGGAAGTCTGGGTCGCCAACTTCTCGGCAGTGAAACGCGGAATGCGCGACATGAGCTCAGGTGGAAGCAAGTACTCGTCGATGAACTCGTACAGTTCACGACGACGCATGCGTTTGAGCAAAGTTCGTGCGTCAGCAAGTGTGTCAGTCCTGGACGCCTCAATCGACTAGCAACACGAAATAACATAATTCAGATAAGCACCAGTTATCTCTGCAAGGACGAAAGTGTTACGTACGTGAACAATGTGATCCGTGAGGAACTGGAAGTCCTGTGGAGTCTGCGTAGCAGCACAGATGCCCAACTCCTTGTCGGCGAGAAGCATCGCGTCACAGATCATGAACTCGACGGCTTTGCCCTTGCGGTGGTTGTAAATCTGCTTGTGCATCTGGTAGCGTTGCTGGAACATGTCGTAGATGTCCAGGTTCACACTCGTGTGATAGCAAATCTCGTTGCCAATGACGCGGTTAAACATCGTAAGTCGAGAAAAGTCGAACACCTTGCGCAACCCGAAGAGATTGAGCATATCCCGAGCCAAGTAGTCAAACTTGTCCACGTCAATGCAGTTGCGTCCGTTAGCCACGATCTCGTACAAGTATCCACGAGAATCCACACGAGATCCCATGTGTTTTCTACACCAAAAGCACCAAACTGCATCAGTATCTCATTCTCACTGCCAGTCAATGAATTTTCCACTCACTCTTTAGCTCCGACGATGAGTTGCTGGATGAATCGTACGTCGTCTCTTTCAAGGTCAATGTTGTTGTCGTCCACCATGTACTCAATCATACGCAGCGACATGTCTTCGTGGTGGTAGACCGGTGTATCTGCACTTCCGTATCCCCTTGCAGCCGCCACTCGAGGCATAAATTCATGCTCAAACACGTGCGAAAATGGTCCGTGACCCAAATCATGCAACAGTCCTGCAGCACTCTACACACTAACAATTAGTCTTTACTCTCTCATTAACTCAACTATAATATACCTACAAGAAGACGAGCATCTCTCTGCGTGAGTTCAAGTTCTGGTTGTTGTTGTCGGAAGCGCTCAACTGTCTGTCCAGACAAGAAACTCACACCCAGAGAGTGTTCGAAGCGGTTGTGTGAAGCTCCAGGGAAGACGTAATACAGTGTTCCTAGCTGCTTAAGGTCTCTAAGTCGCTGGAATTGTGGTGTGTCCATGAGTGACACGCACAGTCCATTCACTTTGATGTAACCGTGCACCTGATCTGAATGTATCACAACCTGTTAGAGCTCTATATCTCCGCTTCCACGTATGGTTACACGGCGTTCAACCCACCATTGAAGAGCTTGGCACGCGGGTCATCTGCTACAGGCCATACACTGGTCATCGTCAAGCACAAGACGTTGAAATGCCAGCAACTTGACCAGCTCCGAGTCAATTGGTCGAATGGACGTGGACGACGCAACTATTGACCTACAAGATTGACACTACCAGCATTTTTTTGTGCCCCCTAGTTTTTTCAAGTTGTAACCGAAAATAATATATACACCCGTTTTAGAACTACAGTACTCTTATTTAACTAAATATTTGTATTGTATCAAAACGTGAGTACTTCGTAAATGCACCCGAATTTTGCAGCCACTATTTAGTTCATTACGTACAACACCAAAACACTAAATTAACGTCCGCCACACCACGATCTTCACAACTTCGCGACTGATAACATTCCACATACTGAAACCAAGTGACTTTCCTCATGGCGGACGTAGCGTACGTGCAGCTCTCAGGGGCGACGCTGGGTCTGTACGCAGGTATGGCGCCTCAGGAGCTTCAACAGCTGGTGCGTGTGGCTTTAAACCAGCACGAGGGCGTCTGCGCCGGCTTCCAAGTGGCTTCTGACGTCTCTAACGGCCGTTCAGGGCGGAAGAAGCGTCATTCCAGCTCCATTCCGCGTGTTATACCGCTCTCCGTGGCCTGTAAAGCTCCAGAACTACTTGTAGGACAAGTTTCCGCTCTTTTTGCGGCTTCTACGACCTCTCAGATCGCACTAGAAGCTCAGAACGAGACGGTAGAGCGTTCTACCGACGTTAAGAGACTCCAAAGGCTCTTACAGGCGATAGAGGGCGAGCAGAAGCTCAGTAACTTTGAGTTTGCTATGCTGCAGGACCTATGTGAGCAGCAGAAGGCTCGTATACTCGCTATTATGAGTGGAGACACGTCAGTAGACCAAAAGAAGAGCTTTTTATTGCAGTTACTACGTCCTGAAGGCTCTAAAGAGGCTAAAAAGGAGCTGCAGACCCCTAAAAAGAGGGAGAAGAAGGACCAAGAAGAAGACTCTCTTCATGCTGAGCTGGTGGCCAAGAAAGTGGCTGCTATTGGCAGACGAGTCTTCAGCCCACAGGTTCAGATGCAGGTTTTGGCTCTAGCTGAGGAGATCAGGGACAGCTGGAGAACTACAGGCAAGAGCAGGTTCGGAGACACTATGGAGCTGCTGAACCTGGTGGAGAGACTGCTGGACAAGCACATGCTGCCAGAGGAACATGGTGCTCATCTATTGGAGCTGGTGTTGGGAGAGAATAAAGTGCTGTGGAGTGCACTGCAGAGCTACAAGAACGACGGGGGAAGCTTATCGGACTTGGAGACGACAGCCAAGAGACTTGCAGCTTTGGGGATTGACCCACCAAAGCCTATTGCCAGTAAGAAGAGCAAGGGGAAGAGTCCTACGAAATTGGGGAGACAGAGTTCTCCGAAGAAGAGAGTGAGAAATGCTGCGGCTGCTACGCCGTCGGCTGTATCAGTGGTGAGGTCCTTGAACGCACAGCACATGCTGACGAGCTTGGAGTTGGATATCGTTCAGGCGTTGGTGTCACAAGAAGACGCGCAGGTGCTGCAGATTCTACTTGACTTTGAACAAAGTGATCATCGTGAAGTTGGTGCGCTAAGAGACGCACTTGTGAGTATTGTTGAGGAGATTACGATGGAACTTGGTGACGAGGAGAAGGCTGCTGCTGCTTTCGCACGTGGCATGGACGACGCTGTTCGAGAGGAGGATCCATTCGTGGATAGCGATGACGATAGTGACTCGTTGGGATGGCAGAAACATTTGAGCTTCTTGCTTGGACAGTGGCGAGCGCAACATCACCTGACGCCAACTGCTGCTAGCACCTTGCGTAAAATGGTGGCGCAGCGACACAATTTGTTGGAAAGCGCATACGAAGTGTTCGCAGGAGATGGTGACGCCAGCGAGCTTTTGGATACTCTCCAGCGTGTCGCTAAGCTGCAGCGGCAAATTGAACAGAGTCAAGCAAGACAAAACGTCCAAAATGGCGCGTCTGCTAGCGATCTGAGCCTTGAGGACGTCGTGCGTCAGATGCAGCGGCGTGGGACGATCCAGGCTGGAGATGCTGCAGGACTTTTGGTGCTCTTCCATGGTGGCAACGAGGCTTTGCAAGCTGCTAACGAAGCATTCCAGGCTGATGGAGATGTTCACGAGCTGGAAGAAACTCTGCTTCTGGTAGTGAAGCATGCGCGCTTTGGAAGTAACGTGGACGAAGGCGAGTCATTTGACGAGGGCCAGGCTGTATCCCGGCTGATGGCCGAATTTGGGAGAAGCGGTCGTCTTGAACTGTGGCAGATCCAGTTGTTGATGTCTCTGCTGAAGTCCCACGACCCACGCTTGCTGGCTGCGGTCGATGTGTACAGTGAAGACAAAAATGCTGAGGAGTTGGTCGAGACGCTCGAGATTTTAGTCGAGTTGGCAGCGTGGGAACGTCATCGCCGTGCAATGGTGCACGACTGGATCGCTCCTTTGGCACGAAGCGGCAAGCTACCTCGCGGTGGAGCAGACCGGCTGGTGCAGTTGGTGAAGGCCCGCGATGACCGCGTTGTAGCAGCTCTCGTGGTGTTCCTGAGCGACAACAATAAGGAGGAGTTCGTAGACACGCTTGCACGAATTGCATGCCTCGAAGCGATGAAGCTGAAAAATGTGCAGGCAGACTCTAAACCGGATGAATCGGAGGAGGGCCACTTGGTCCTGGCTCTACTAAAGGAGCTGGAAGACAAGGGCGTTATGTCTGGTGAAGAACGTGAACACGTGGAAGAACTGGTGTGCAGCGGAGATCCTAGAATGTTGGCGGCGATGGACGTCCTCGCAACGACACATGATGCGGAGGACCTCGCCGATACTGCACGCCGCATTTTAACCAACCCGAGAAAACAGGCAGAAGAAAAGGAGGAGGCGAGGGATGCTAAAGCACCTTCAGAAACTGCAGTAAGCAGCCGGAAGGCCAAGTCCTCAGCCAGCGTTCAGGAAAGTGAATCCACTTCAGAGGACGCCGCAAAGGATGGTAAACCGGACTCGCAGGTTCCAGCTGAGGGTGAGGATCAAGCTGGAGAGGGATCGGATGTGCTGGAGAAGCCACTAACTTCTGAGCAAGGCGACGAATCAGAGCAGACGGTAGAGCAGCCACAGGAGAAGGAACGTGAAGAAGATAAGAAGGACGGTGAAGTAGAGGACGCCAAGAAGGATGGGAAGGACAAAGAAAAAGAGGAAGTGAAGGAGGTGAAAGAAGATGTGACGGAGGAGGCAAAATAGCAAGAGGAGATTGAGCAGACTAAGGAGCAGGTGGAGCAAGAAGAAAAACAGTGACTTGCGCGAGCTGACCTATAGTCGAGATAAACGACCACCAATGTCTTCGTTGTATAACTCAAAGACAACAATGAAGTGCGGAATTTATTGACTTCTTTCGCTGGTGGAGGGCCGTCCGTCACGAGAATCGTGTTGCCTTTTTCTCAAACCAGCGAGTTTTTGATGCCGTAGACCGTTTGCGTTGCAGTCACTTACAAATTCTCCCGAGTTCTGCACGTCCACCGAGCCTCACAACGAAGATGATCGATTTTGCTGCTTATTGCGAAACTGGTGGGATGGATGCACATTGATCTGTACGACCTCCACAATGAATCACGCTGCGGGTTACGGTTATCTCGACGTCGTGGGTGGCTAGGCGCAAACAGAAGTGAAGGATGAACGTACCGTGATGGAGAAAGGTGCCTCGAATGGCTGTGTCAACATTGTGAGCTGGTTAGTAACCAACCGAGTGGAAGAGTGCACTTGAAGCTTTTGAAATTGCTGATTGCGTCTGGTAAAGTTGAAGTAGTTCTATGGTTATGCTCGTTTTCATGGATCTACTGGGATCAGGCGATGATAGTCTTGGACTTGAGAAGATGTTTGCAAAATTTTTGGTCTTCAATGCTCGAACGAGGCCCTTACCGGAGCGGCGCGTGCTGACCACGCCAACGTAGTGGGTTGGTTTTGCAGGAACCGTCCTGAGTCCTGAGGTGACTGATCTTTGCGGTTTTAAATGGAACCTGGCATCTCAACCAATTCAATGGTCATTAAAAGCGTGATATTGAATACGCAGTGATAGACAAATTGCACTTTTGCGTGGCTGTTCGTTTCACCACGATCGAAGCAAACCACAGAATGACACGGTTTTGTCTTGATTTCTGCTAGCCTTTGTCCTTTCGAGTGTTTTGTGCTGCGTCCGGATGTATCCCCATTTTTCTTCAACATCTCGTCCCTCAACTGTCTTGCGAAGTAGATCTGCAATCTTGGCATTGCTGTGCGTCGTCATGTTCGGGTATGCGGCTCGGATTTCCGTTGAAGAGCACAAGTCCGCCAGAAGTTTGACGAGTTCAGTATGTTCTGCTGCCACTGCGTTCTTCAATGCTCGACTGACATTTGCTTGTCGAAGCTTCACAGTCAATAAAAGCTTCACGACGTCTGTCAGACCTATCGACGCAGCGTCTTCGAGAGCACGACCGACATAGTACCAACTGCAGTTTTCACGCAGGAGAGCTCGTAAAGTACTCGTGTCGCCAGCTCCTGCTACAGCTTGAACCCCGTAGGTGACCACGTAAGGCGCAGGATCTGACTTTGACTGGTTACGACGACAAAGCCACTTGACCACCTCAAAGTGACCATTTTTCGCTGCCGCATTCAAAGCCCCACTCGAACATCTTCCGACGTAGTGATTGCAGAGCCATTTCACAACTTTGAAGTGTCCGTTCCTCACTGCTCCGTCGATAGCAGCGATTGTGCATCCCTCGTTACGGACGACAGACAACCATTTCACAAGATCAAATCTTCCTCTCGCCGCTGCTCCATCCACCGCCTTCGTAGTCCATTTTCGTGTAGCTCCATGAGTGTGAATAACGTACTGACAGTCATTGTAGACAGCGGCATCAATGGTCTCAGGCATCAACAAGTCGTTGACAAGTTGAACGACATGTGAAAGTGCCGCGATTCTCTCCGGAAGAGCTACAGCGACGCTTGTAAGTTGGGGTCCTTCCATGACGATAACGTTTTGGAAAATGAACGAAGTTTTGAGTTTTATCATCCTGTGTTTGGGACGAGACGATAACTTCTCTGCGACCTACTGTGTTTATCTCGCATACTGGCATGTTTCACCGTGAAGAGCTTGACAATCTGTAAAACTTTGGCTCTAGCACATTTTTTCACATTGATAACTTCAAAAAAGCATTTATTATTTTCTTTGGTTAGTTTTTATCTGCGATTTTTGTCGAGACATTTACTCCTTTGGCGATGCCAAAGGAATGAACGCAGGGTTTTTAGGCGTTGAAGCTGGCTTTGCCATACCCATTTCCACATCCATCACGACGTCGAGCTCGGTGTCAGTCGTTGAAACGTGTCTGCTGGGGAGGTAGATATAGTACAGCGTAAGCTGGATGGCAGTCAACGTGACTCCGCAATATTCGGCACCACAATGAATACATCATCATCGATAATTCCGTTGATGAGCCACAAGCTGCTGTTGACGAAGATGATGCCACACAGAAGCACAGGAATCGCTGCGGAGGACTTGGTCTCAATCACGAGCTTGATCTTCTCGAAAGGCGACATGAACAAGGCGAACGTGGTCACGTTAGCTAAATAACCTAAAATGTCGCCGAGTTGGCCTCTGGACTGGTCAATTGCTTCAACGGCGACTAAAAGGCGTAGAGTGTCACTAAAACGAACGGAATCATCCCCATGACGAGGGTTCTCGTCACGTATGCTCGGTCAGGGCAGTACTTTGCGTAGATGGCAACGTAAAGTGCCAATATGATATCACCGAAGACACACACTGAAAACAGTGGGAAAATGTTCTTGACAACGTAGGCGTAGAGTAACCTGGTAACACAATAGACGTAAGTGAAGCTGCATTATGAAGAAATTCATTGTAATTGAACTTACCAGACGTGGTTACACAGCAACATGGCGACTAATGGCATGAAAGCCATAACACCGGTATCTCGTTGTTTGTGAACACGGTACAGATCCGGCACCGGACTCAGTAGTTGTGCCACTTGAGCGATAGTCGTCAACACTTTGATCGTCGTAATGAACGCAGACATTATCTTGAGTGTGTGGATGACCGCGCTAAATTCGAAGTGATTGACTCGGAATTGGTAGCTGTACATGAGCTCATCTAAACAGCCGCGAGTCCTGCACTCAAAATTTGCGAGTAATCATGATAATGAGATGAGCGATGGTGCAAATCTTAGAGCACCGGTCGTGATCAGGCACTACAGTACTAGTACATGTAACTTACTCTCATCGTGAGGTGGCACCAGGCTACGTGGATCATGTTGTGAAGTCGACTGAAAACAAAACGTCAAAATTAATAGTCCTGTAACGTCCGATGAACGTTGAGCTTGCTAGACTTGATCGTTACCTCCTTCGGCACATCTTTTACTTTTAGAAAAACACTGTGCTCCAGTAGTTCATCAAACTGTAGTAGAATGCCTCGCTACACGTAGTTTACCTCGTGATTTGTTGTGGCACTGATACTATTTTCGGTCTGATAGGCAAAGCAAGAGGAATGGAAGAAGGTGGAGTCATATGACGTTTATGGTATTTTTGCACAATTCCTACACATGTCTTGATAGAATGAGGGTGACTCGAGTTTCACCACTGTGTCGATGGGATGAGTATTGCAGCTGTGCCGCAGCAAGAACCTCAATAGCACCACCGACGCCATTCGTTTGACTTCTCAGATCATTTCCAATTCTTCAGGAATCCACACAAACACCTCAAGCATCATGCCACTCAAAGTCTCTATTGCTACCCAGGCTGAAGACAAGCAACTCGCGTACAACTTGCGACTGTGCGTGTTTTGCGATGAAGAAGGCCAAACACCCAGCCTACAAGTCGACGAGAACGATGATGAGGACACTACCATCCACTTTATCGGAGTGGACACCGACGACCAGGATAAAATCGTCGTCGTCGCTCGTTGCCTGATAGACGAGAATGAACGCCAAGCTCGTATTGGGCGTGTAGCGTTGCTGCCGGAATGCCGTGGCAAAGGGTACGGCAAGTCCTGATGGATGTGGTGGAGAAAACTGTGGAAGGTCGAGCGGACTCGTTCATTCTACTGGCACAACTCAGCAAGCAAGGGTTCTACGAGAAGTCCGGTTACCATCGCAAGGACAATGAAGTGTTCCTCGACGAGCACATCAAGGTGTGCTGGATGTTGAAGCAGGCGTAACTAGGAAAGTCTGGCGACTAGATTAGAAGGTCAGATTTTATGCAGCATTTCCAACTCCAATAGATCGTTTACCTTCCAAACGCTTACCCGCGTAGTTTCCGCAGACCTGACACATGAGGAAAAGATCCTGACGGTGCTGGGTATTTGAACAAGTGCAGGTTCAGTGCGTCGCGAAGGTGTTGGGCTAGAATACGAACAAGAAGGATTTTCAACGGAAATGGCATCTCTTCTTTGACAATTCCCAGTGTGAGACTTGAGCGTGTATCGTAGATCTTGTTGCCACGAATAAATCCGCCATTGATGACTTCAACATCAGCGTTGAGTACCTCTCGAAGCGCATCAGCTACCAAATTTCCCATGTTGCACTCACCAGAACGGAGTGATGCTGACTTTGTGGATAGTGGAAGTCCCAGAATCGCCAGCACGCGTTTGTTAGCCTCAGCATTCTCGTCTTCCAAATATTTGCATATATTTCGACACATTTTCCTGACACGCAGGTTGAGGAGGGATATCCTGGTTAGCAACCATACTCCATTGTGTTGAGACAGTGACTGGACTGAACGGGTCCGTCTTGGACAGACAAAACTCGAGATTGCCGAGCCAGAATGCGTTTTGGCCCGACTTGTGGATCAATGTGCTGCCTTCAAATAATGTGAAGAGCTCGTGATCGTGAGCGCCAAGTACGATGTTGATCGATCTGACTTGTCGAGCCAATTGTCGGTCTTGTTCAATCGTCAAATGCGTCAGCGCCACAATGAAGTCTCCTAGCAATTGGTTGACGCAGCGCTTGGAAGTCTTGAAGATGTCTGTAAAAGCCATTTCACTCCCAGGATTCGATATCAGTCACATTTCCTGGCAACAAAGGCGAAATAGTCCGAGCTTGAGTCCATTCGTAAGCTTAATCACCTCCGTATCGACCACACCATCGATCGGCTTGTTGGTTGCTTGGTCTAAGACGTTATAGCCTAACCACGAGAAGTTCGATTCCTTCATGCACTCAAGTAAAACAGGTAATTCAAAATCAAACTCGTGGTTACCCAACACCACGTAGTCGATGCCGAGATGGTTCATCAGTTCAATACGGACAACAGAATATGTTCTGGTTAGTCATGAGAGGCAAAAAGACTTCCAGTTTAACGTACCCTCTGCATCTCGCACCGATCTGTGACCCAGACATGAAGTCGCCGTTAAGTGTGACGAGTAGCGTCGTGTCAGCAGGAATGGCAGCTCGTTCACGCTCCAACAGCGCTGCAAATTCAGCAATTGCTGTACAGATTTAAGGAAGTTAGACGTTAAAATATTGTCTGCAGTTCGATGAGCGAGCAAAATACCTCCACGACCATGCTTGTCTGGGTACATGCCATAGACATCGTTGACTGTTAGTACGACGACTCTGGCGGATATGTGGTCGACGCTGCAAGTCATGACACGTTGAGTTGGTATCCTAGTGGAAGACAGCGCTAAATGCCACCGAAGCCTACAACCTGAATCGCAGGTGGCCAATCGTGAGCCATCCAATCTCCCAAGCTCATCAAAATGTTCGAGTCGGGATGATATCCCGGATAGGATGAGGAAGTTCACAGGCCAAAGGTATGTTTGACTTCCCTGTGGAATAATGTGCTGAGAGAGGTAGGTTCCAGCGCAAAGCCAATGACTACAGCATGAGTGATATAAGCATCATGGTTTCAGTCTTGTAATCACGAAAGCAAAGTACATGAGAACTTGAGCCACTGACAATGTGCATCTCGTCTTGGAGAGAGAGTAGTGCATTCTCTCAGTTGCCTTTGAGCTGATGTATCGACTGATCCAGAAGCATATTCTCGACCATTTCAACAATCATCGACATGTTCGCCGACACAACACTAGCAACGAAGTCTATCAGAGAAGTCGTCCTCGAGTCGTGGCGCAGCTTCGCACCGGTCGATTTCGGAGTGAGCATGTAACAAGTTGACACTCGTGAAAAAGTGGTGCTGCCTCTGGCTGCGTCTTCTTCGTCGTATTCCTGGGGTGTAATAAGCACGTAACCTTTCTCCAGGAAGTACATGCCATTCACTTGTCGTTTCTCAAACTCCAGTGGCTCAATATATGCGCGCCAAACAATCACAATCCGATCTTTCTCCGCGTATCGACGTAGAATTTGCTGATCGAAGAACGTCGCGGTCGTGTTAGTTCTGGCATCACGCATTTCCAAGCCAAATTTCTCTGCGATTGTGTTTCCCTCATTCTGACTCGTGCACTTCCCCTTGTATTTGTGCCAACGTGTCCACCATGCATCACCAATCTCCTCTACTTGAAACGGCATGATCTTGCCGTAAAATAAATCCACCTGCATGTCGTTCAGACTATCTCGGAGCAATGGCTGTCTCGGTTGATTCGTGGAGGTGAGACTGTTGTCTTCAAATACAGTATCCACCTCGTAGTAGGAGGCCTGCACACCCGTCAAGAGTTCTTCAAATATCTTGCTGGCTGTGTGAGAGCTGAAACCTGGAGGGATGTCGATGCGCCTCGTAGGTCTGTTTAAGTCCGAATACACCACGTCGTTTTGCGCGAATCGCTTCCGTACCATATTTTCAATGCTTCTGGCCACCTGCTTCCCCTTCTCACATTGCTTCCTTAGCATAGTGTTCTCCCTCTCCACTTTCAGCCTCCTTTCAAGTTGGCGATTGCAGATTTCTTCCCATACCGCCGGCTTCTTCGCTCGTTCTTTGAGAACCGTGTCCGACCTAACCCAAGGTCTTCTCTCTCCTGCATGGCCTCCAGTTGCTGCAATTTCAACTCTAACTCCCTCGCTTCTTTGCGTAGATGGATAATCTCGAAGCGACGGCCATTACACGCCTTGTTCGGGTCGTAGTTAAGTGGTTTCTTCTCTTTCTTCCTGGTACTTCGAGGTTTCTTGGATTTCCGAGAACTGGAAACGGAATCGACCTCCTCGACGTCAAAATTGCTCGTTTCAAGCTGCAATTGATGGGGCAAAGCAACCAGCGACGTGACATCAGCAGACACTAACGGGTTAATGGTTTCCACTGCGTCTTCACGAAAGTCTCCGATACTGTCCAAAAGCAGATTCGAGTCCCAGTCTCCATCGGTTAAACTCGGGAGCGACGGCACGTTCTCGTCAGTAGTGACCTGGTGCTGCGATGTGTCGGAGGAATCGCTTAGAACCTTGTCCAGGAAGGCTAACGCCGCCGTAAAGGACTCACACGAGTCGCGGAACGCGATGCTACACTTGCTAGTCAGAACTGACTCTCCCCGTATTTGGGTCTTTTATCCTATAGAAGAGCTCATAGAAAGTGCTACAAGTCTCCAATTAGTGTTCATTCCCCTACCACATGTGAAAGTAAAGCATGAGCTTCTTACTTATTGACTGACGCACCTACTTTATCAAAGTTATCATAGACTCACGGTTTTGCACTTATAAATTCTGTTTGCCTTCAGATTTATTTTAGCAGATCTACAGAATTTTGGGGAAACTAAATCCACATTCGTCGCTGAGCAGAACTGCCGCAAACTCTAGCTCTGTCCAAGGCAACGCTGACAAGCTCTCGATTGACGTTAAGCGTAGAAAAAGAAGCTTCATCGTGTTGTGTCTTGACGATCGAGCACGAAGTAAAGTGGAATGACAGAGGGGGGACCACTAAGGCATTCGTTGATTTCTACCGCATCGATATGGCGACGTTGAAGTGCTCTATCAAGTGGAGAACGAGATCAAACTATTCTCTCGAATGATGATGCATGGCAAACAATGACGAAACAGCGGTATCTAACAGCAACACTACGACAACCTGCAAAATTGACGAGTACAAGTGATGAGCAATAGTGGTCCACCCTAATCTAGAGTCATCAAATTCGCGAAAATGATCTTGAAGTCGGTATTCCATGTCTTCCCGTCCACAATAACCAAAGCATCACTTTCATCCCTTCGTTCCCAAGCTCTGTGTTCCAGTCGGTCATTCCCCATTTTGCAGTCAACAACTCAAGATCCTTCCGATGTCTACCACCACAAGCTTTCGATCATCAAAACCCAACTCCCGTCGATCCAGCAACGCCATCCGAACGCAGCACAATACCTTAAATCTCTCCAGTAGTAGACTTGGTCGTACTCAACGAGTCGATGATACAATTCACCTCTCTCCTCAACGGAAGGCGGAGATGTTGACATTGATGCAAGACACAGAACGTGAAGTCATCAACTCTTTGCTAGGGGACAACAATTCCTTGACACTCTGGAAGCCCCGTATGAGCAAGAAAGGCATCGACTATTACGTGGATGAGAACGTCGGCAAAGGACTCACTCGCTTCTGTTGTGTCGGACGTACGGATGCCCCCGTGGCTGAAATCATGAAGATGTTCATGGTCACCAACACTGAAACGTTACTCAAGAACGTACGCATCATGTACCGCAACGTGAAAGAATCCAAGATCTTGTCGGTGTTGCAACCAGCTACACGGTCGAACCCCAACAGATCTGTCTATATCCGATACGCGAGCTTCGACACTCCCACACCTATGGACGGACGTGATATCTGCGTCTGTGTCTGCACTGACATGGTCGAGATGGCTGATGGTTCTACTGTGGGTTATTGTCTTTGGGATTCCGTGGACATACCCGAGTGTCCTGATCGATCTGCCACAGACAAGATCATTCGCAGTAGAATGTGGCAATCCGGATTCTTCTTCCGAAGGTCAGGGAGGAAGAATTCCGTGACTAAAGTGTGCTACCTCATTGGGGTGGAAATTAAAGGTATCGCTCCTCAATTAACTGGCCGCATCCACATGACAATTTTTGGTGGGAATTGTCGTCGAGTGTGTCAACACTACAAGCAGAGACTGAACCCGGAGACTTTCACACATCCGGAAGAATGGATGTCCAAGAAACAAGCGAAAGCTTGTCGTATTTGTGAACGTGGGTTTTTGTTGAGGAAACGATACAATTGCGAGTGCTGTGGTGCTGTGGTGTGTGCACGCTGCAGTGCCATGGAGGGGGTGAGTGTTCGTGGTGCAAGGATCACACGCGTTCGTGTCTGCTATGTCTGTTTGGAGAAAGCTGGGATATGGAAACCAGCTTTCACAGTTCGTGACAGTTTGGACAGCCTCAACAGTGATGGTTCTGGAGTTCGAGATCTGCTGCGTGACGACTCGACGTCGAATAGGAGCTGTCCGTTCAGTATGACACCGCGGTGAAGACAGCCAGTGGAGGTGCTTTAATTGCTTTCTATACAATTCAGTGTGTTCTTGTCATTTTTGTTGAAGTCCTGGTAATTCAGGTAGGATATTGAAAGGGTCACTTTAGCTTCGTTCGACGCCATGGAGCTCGTTTACAGTCCGACGGGGATAGTACATCCTGGTACAGTACATGTAGTGATCAAAATTTGATCACTCATTTAATGATCCCCGTGGTGGACAAACGGAAGTATTCAAGTGGTGTGTAACGACAACAGATCACCGACAGAAAGCATGCAACCCTCAGCGACAATTTCTGCTTCAAAGACAGCAAGCGATGGCTTGTGGACATGCGTCCTCGAGCAACTCGTTCAATGAGTTCATGTAGTTGAGTCAGAAGCATCAACGATTTGCTTTGATTCATGAGTCGGTCGATGGTTCAACTTACAGCAGCAACCGAACGACGCAGCGTCCCGGACTACATGTATGCCATTTTTCATCGTCACTAAAGAAGGCAACGTGACACGTGAAATCGTGCGGTGTTAAAACTCAATCGGTACAGTACTGCAGCGGGTTAGTTGAAGTGGTGCGTTCATCCGATCGTAGCGATCCCAGCTTCACCTGTATCCCGAGAAAAGTCAACGATTCCATGAAGCTAATTGACAAACGGGCGGATAACCATGATATACAAGCACAATTTCATTGCGTGACGCTAAATAGCAGCGGGTGTCAAAGAAATCGTATGGACTCAAGTATATGTAGGGGCTGTACGACGCTTGTGGTTGCTTGTTTTTCTCTTCGAGTAGCAACTATCCATGGATACTGTAGATCCTTATTCGATGCCTGGTGTCCAGCACATCCGAATGATAAAAAGTGTACAACCTGCGACGGTGTTTGGTCGCCTTGAAACTTGAGGTCGCAGCGCTCATTATCGAATTTGTCCTCTCAACCTCTCGCTCGAAGGCCATGAGCGACACGAATGGGTGGACGATGTCACCGACTGCTACGTTGGACTTGCAGGGGCCTCATTGGGGTGCGAATGGCAGTGCCCATTGCCACTACAGCAACTTCCACCGAACATTTCGGCCTCTCGAGGAAACTATTGTGCCGTTGCAGCAGACCAGGCCACGAGAACTAGGGACTCAACAGATTCCAAGTCATTCTTTTGGGCCACCACGGCTTGTTCCAAACCATCGTAGCCGCAGTTCACGTGGTATTCAGCAACATCGTCGGAAAAAACCACCGCAACCAATTCCAAACAATGATACCAGCAATCCACAAGCTCCAATTCTTCAACGGTATTCTAGTGATGGAGCTAGGAGTGAATCATGTCCTGGCTTGTCACATCGTCGTCGCCGTGAGATCATATCTCGTGTGAATGAATCCGTACAAAGTGTCATGTCTTCCATGTTGTCGGACGAGTTCAACAACATGCAGTGGAAACTCAAGCTCCAAAAGAAAGACGTATCTTGCTATTTAGACGCAACCAGCGTCAAACCCGGACAACTTCGATTCTGTTGCGTAAGCCACACACACGCACCAGTGGATGAAGTCATGAGTCTGTTCCTATCGACAGACCAAGAATCAATGCTCCGAAACAACAGATTATTGTACGACAATCTACTGGAGACTCGGCTTCTATCGGTGCTACGTGGACCGACCACTGAGCGTCCCATGCATTCCGTCTACGTCCGACACTCAAGCTTCCAGACACGATGTTCTTTGGCAAACAGACAAGTGTGTGTGGCTGTAGCTACAGACATGATCCATCAACCGGACGGCTCAACTATCGGCTACTGTCTTTGGGATTCCATTGACGACCCAGAGTTTGCTATGAGACCAGGCCTTGAAGTTTGTAGTATGTTCCGGTCAGGGTTTTTCATTCGACGTCCAGGACGAACGAAGTCCGGTGTTGAGGATCCGAAACAAGGTCAGACCAAGATCGTGTATATGGTTGGAATGGAACCTGGAACTTGGATGTCAGGACTTACTACCCGTTTTGTAATGGAAAGTCACGGCTCAAGTCTGGGACGTTTGTGCTCACATCTCCGTCGAAAACACTTGGACTCGAACACTTTTGTGATGAAAACACAGTGGATTTCAAAACGTTCTGCGAAAAATTGTGAACAATGCGATAAATCGTTCCAAGTATTATCCAACCGAGTGAATTGCCACGCATGCGGCCAAGTGGTGTGTAAATCCTGTTCATCCAAGGAATCGATTGAACTCCAAGCTGTTGGACTCGTACCCATGAACATTTGTTTCTCTTGTCTTGAGAAAGCTGGACTGCCTTCTCCTGCATCGACACATAAGAATCGACCCATTTTGAGAAGAAGGCGTCTGTATTCGGACACAGCGAGTATTTGTCGAACACGAACGCAAAGAAGTTCGTTGTCTCGAGCTCAGATGCCGCCACTGCAGTCGATATAAGTGGTGATAGATGTCAGGTGGATATTACGACCTTCTTTCTCCTCTTTGATGACATTCTTTGGTTTACAGACCGACCAAGTGTTCACCTGCCATCGCGAAAGCAGATCGTCGTCGAGTGAGAGCATGTAATCCAAAGCTAACGCATTACAGACAACGACATACAAATCCGGCAACACTGAGTGGCATCCCCCATAGTAAATGCCGGATTTATCTGTCGGGATCTGTATAAAATGTACGTGGAAGGTGACATAGAACACACGCAGAGATGCATAAAACACACCGAAACCCAAAGAAGATACACAAATGCATATGGATTACAAAAACCAAGTATAATGGTGGAATCGGATTGGCTAACGGGATTCCCCACAGTAAAATGCACAATTCTTTCTGCCGGATTTTTATGACGCCGGATTTGTACGTCGTTGTCTGTAGTGCTTTCGTCGAAGAGCGAAGAATCAAGCAAATCCATACAAGAGCACGTGCCGGTTGTCAAATGCAGTGTTTTGAACAATAATGGAGCAGTAAGCACTTGCGTATGCATTTCTTCAACCCGTATGGAGGAGGCGAGTTGAAGAGCGACGACTCGGTTCGAAAGCTGTGTGCACTGCAACTTGCAGCATTCACCTTGTAAGTCTAAGATGTGCTTGTTTTGCTTGTAGGATGCAAAGCCACGATTCATGTTTTATCATTGTAGTTCCCCTCTTGATGAACTCTTTTGATCCATTCAACCTTACTGCAGCGCGCCGTTGAGACGAGAATCTCTGTGTTGGTACATCACAGTGAGCAGCATTGAAGCTGCACACTGACCGGGACAATGCAGGTGCACGAAAGCGGCAAACTTGCACAGCCCAAAATGACTTGCAACCGCCATAGAGTCCGGTCCACTGCCTTGCGAGGATATGAAAAACCTGTCAAAGAGCTGCGATCAAGAGAACAAGTCGTGGAATGGCATGTCTGACTCAGAGAGCAGCAGGGATTTGCGTTCGTGCATCGAGTCAACCAGCGATAATCCAAGAACGAGATGCGGAGCACCAAAAATTGCCACCGGCACTTTGTTTGAATGGTACTGCACGAGGTTCCGCCACCTTCATCAAATACTTCGACTCAAAGAGCCTTAAGTTCGTCCTGCAGCTGGAGATTACGTTCGACATTCATCGGATCGTCCTGCAGCTCCACCTGGATCCTGAGAAGGCACTAACAACAAACCATCAAACGGGTGACTTGAGAGAAAGCACGAACTCTCGATGTGAGCAACTGTACCAGCAATATCCGCTGCTTGATGCATTTATGTCGACTGGAGTGGCATCAAGATGGCGAATACAGATCCGAAGGACACAACATACGGCTTTACGACGGTCGCGCAGTCTGTCAAAACACTTGGCCGACGGGCTCACTTGCCAATTTACCGTCTCGCTAGCACGTTGTGAACCTTGTTTTCCAGACTTAGCGACAATGAATAGCAAGGCAACAAGACCTAGTTGGGGAGTGAGTGGTGGTGCCATGTTGAGATCACAAGTTCCAGAAGGAACCGTCGACTTTCATCAAACACTTCGACCGTTTGAACAAACCATGAGACCGTCGCAACAGTCCATGAGACTCTCGCAGCAGGTCAAACCGCGTACACGGCAGTCGGTTGATTTCTCAAAGGAAATTCGACCAACACAGCAACGTCCTCGACAATCTCTGCAAGTTCCAGCCAAGGAATCGCGACCGTCTCAAAGGATTCAACAACGTCCATCGTTGCAGCCTTCACTCAAGGAATATCGATCATCGGAACGGATCCAGCAGCAACGTCGACGGTCATCGAAGCCACGACAACCGTCTCAAGCATCTCCACAACCGCCTCAGCCACTGGACCAAACCATCGCGCCTAGACGAGGTTTACGCCTGTCGGAGCTGGCAACGGACCAGAAGTCGAAGAAGACTTCGGGTCGTCAATTCAACACCCGACCGTCGCTGGAAGTCTCATTGGGACTACCACGTCAGAACGGTAGTGATAAAACTGCAGCTAGCAGTGTGTCACAAGGAAGACTTTCATCTGCTCAACGTCGTGAGATCATGGAACGGGTGAGTGCATCCGTGAAGAATGTCATGTCTTCAATGCTACCCGGTGATAAGAACAACGAACTGTGGAAGTCCAAGTTCCAGAGGAAGAACATCGCGTACCATGTCGATGAGACCAGTGTCAATCCCGGCCAGACACGGTTCTGCTGCGTAAGCCACACCCACGCTACGGTTGATGAGATCATGAGTCTTTTCATCCCGACGGATGTGGATTCAGTGCTGCATAACAACAAACTCATCTTCGAAAACCTCATGGACGCGAAGATCGTGTCGGTACTACGTCGACCAACCAAGGAACGACCCATGAGCTCCATGTACTTGCGGTACTCGAGTTTCCAGACGTCTGGGCCGTTGACGAACCGAGATATGTGCGTGGCTGTAGCCACCGACATGTTCCGTCAACCCGATGGATCAACTATCGGCTATTGTCTTTGGGATTCTGTCGACGACCTCGAGTTGTTGAAGGCTATCAAGCAACCAGGTTTCGACGCGATCACTATGTTCCGTTCGGGTTTCTTCTTCCGACACTCTGGACGTAGAGAATCAACGAGTGGAGACTCGGTGAAGGGCCAGACTAAGATGATCTACATGGTCGGCATGGAGTCTGGAGCCAGGACGTCAGGTCTTACTGGTCGTCTGCATATGGAGAAGCACGGATCAACTCTTGATCGTCTACGCTCGCATTTCCGTCGGAAGTATTTGGACCCGAGTACATTTGTTATGAAGACGCAATGGGAGTCTAAATGCTCGAGTAAGAGCTGCAAACAGTGTGACAAGCCGTTCCAAGTGCTGTCAAACCGTGTCAACTGTCACGCATGTGGTCATGTAGTGTGTCGATCTTGTGTCTTGAAGGAGTCGGTCGAAGTGCACACTATTGGTCGTGTACCTATCCACGTGTGTTTCTGGTGTCTTGAAAAGGCTGGACTCCCTGCTCCTTCATCGGCTCGGAAGACCCGAACGAGTCTGAGGCAAAGACGCCATGACTCCGAGACCGCGAGCACGTTCCGTCAAACGATTTCCGTCGTTTACACTGACGTTGCTAGTGATGAAGACGACGATGGTGAATGGGCCATCACGACAATGGGCGTTCCTGTCCGACCGTCGAGGATGGCGGCTTATGTGTAAACGTCAAGAACAACGATCGAAGTTGTTGTGTATGTATGTAGAATTGTGTGAATATCTGTAGAAAGCGTAATGAACAGAACACTGTTGGATGTCTGTACAATTCAAACTCTTTGCCAAAAAGTGAGACCGACCTCAAGGACGTGTACCTAACTAAATGTACAAGGTGTTGCCACGAAAACGTTCTGATACCTTCAGAGAGAGGAATATCGCAATCCAAGATGACAAGAAGCTCGTCTGGAACGTGCATCTAATGACTCGTGAGACTGTTAAGTAATTTTTGGGAGATGCTATGCTGGATAAGCCTCGATCCACAACGCGAAAGCCTCGAATTTCACAATTTTTCTGCTTTAACTTGATGATGAAGTCATGCCATCGTACATCTTGACGATTGCTGCTTTGACGCTGTGTATGTAATGGTGGACCGTCAAGTCAAGCGTTGCCCCGATGGTCACGAGAGGTTCACTGCTGTAAAGGCTGCATTGAACCCCTACGGACAGTGGCGGTGCTTGCATCCATAGCTCTTCCCAGGCTTCACCAACGTCCTAAATCCTGCTGCTAAAGCCTCATCGCTCTCGTGATCGATCGGATAAACTATTATACGAAAGATAGCGTACAAACTGAGACCAAGTTGGTGATGCACCATGGTCGTGAACATGATCGATAGGGAAGTATCCATTCGTCTAAGAGCTGCAAAATGCTGGAGCAGATCACCAACTTAGAGCATGCAACCCGCCGGTAGATACAGTAGAGAAATGAGAGCGGCGGAGGATTCCTCCTTACAGCTTGCAGGCAGGAAAGCAGTCGGTCGAAGCAGCACCAAGTGAAGCACTCTACTGTTATCGGTTGAGTGACCTAAAGGAGACTCATGATTTCTTGATGATGACATGGCATTGAGAAACGAAAATGGCGGAGACCGAGATACGCACAGCGCGTTGTGTTGCCATCTCGCCACCGCCGTGTTGGACACCCACACGAATCGAGTCAACACGAAGCATGAGATCTGTTTGACTCACAGTCAAACTTTGAGTGGTGCTTTCGTTGAGTCCGCCCCAGTTCAGTTTACGGACGTAACGGTACAGCAAATCGACAGCACTCCTCCGATCACAGCAGTGTACAGCTCCACCTGTATCCCGAGAACCCAAGAAACCCGACCAAGTTTTAGGCAACAAACTCCATGAAAGACAATGGAGCAAACAGCGCCACCTGCTGGGTAAAAGTGTCAATAGAGAGTATCAAGCGCGACGTGAGTGCCGCTTGTCTTGCTGCATTTATGTTGGTCAAAGTGGGGCTTGGGAGGTGACACGGCATCAGTAGGGGCTTGACAGCGCATGTGCTTGCTTATCTTGCAGATATCTTGCAGTGCATTTTGGACAGCACATCCACAGGAGCGAGCTCTGATCGGCCGCATTTCACGCTCACAAGTGAATTCGCTGTCTCAGCACCAGAACCAGCGGAGACCATGAACGGCACTCAAGATGGATGGACAACGTCTCCGACTGCCACGTCGGACTTGCACGGACCCAATTGGGGAGTGAGCAGTAGCGCCAAACTGTTGTCACGGCAGTCACGACACGCTGCAAACCAAAGTGCCACCAATTTTGAGCAAACACTTCGGCCGTTTGACCAGACTATCAGTCCTGTTGAGCAGACCATGAGACCATTTGAACGGACCAAAAGACCGTCGCAACCTCGACGGTCTCAGCAACACTCACGACCAGAGCAGCCGGCAGTTCAAAGACCTTCAAGACCTTCACAGCGGATTCCAGAGCAAGTCAACAGTTTTGGACGTTCAATGGGACCGGCACGACAACGTCCCAATAGTAACCAGGAGACTCGACAAACCCGTCGACAATCGGAGCAGATTCCAGGCCAACGTGTTCGTAGTTTCGAACGCTCTCTACGACCTTCACGACCAGCTTCAAGGGGTGTTGAAGCAGTTCAACAACCTCGTCGACACTCGCAACAGGATCCGGATACTCGTGAAAACAGCTTTGAACGTTCATTGCGTCCAATTCCCAACCACCGTACACCTCCACGACCATCGCAGAAGATTTCAATGGGGTTTCCTAACCTTGAACGCTACCGTAGCGACAAATCTGCCAGTAGTGGCAGCAATGGCAGTGCCGAGTCCTACATTGAGTTGTCACCTTCTAGACGACGTGAGATCATCTCGCGCGTGAATGAATCGGTGCAAAACGTGATGGCTTCAATGCTGTCGGACAGCTCCAACAATGTACAGTGGAAGCCTAAGCTCCGTAAGAAGGATATCTCGTACTACATGGATGAAACAAGCGTTAAGACTGGACAGACACGATTTTGCTGCGTGACCCACACACACGCGACGGTGGACGAGATCATGAAGCTCTTTGTCGTACCTGACGCTGACTCTGTAGTACGGAATAACCGCGTGCTCTCAGATAGTCTTCTGGAAGCTCGAGTTCTCTCAGTGCTACGTCGACCGACTGAAGAACGACCGATGAACTCCATGTACGTGCGGTACTCGAGCTATCAAGCTCCTGGTTTAATGGTGAACCGTGAGGTTTGTCTTGCTGTGGCCACGGACATTATCCGTCAACCTGACGGATCGACTATCGGCTATTGTCTATGGGATTCCATCGACGATCCGGAGTTTACTGAAGCTGCTAAGAAGCCGGGACTCGAGCCATGTACCATGTTCCGATCGGGTTTCTTTCTACGTTGTTCAAGTCGACGATCACCATCTAGCAACGACGCGAACTACACCAAGATTGTGTACATGGTTGGATTAGAACCCGGTGGTTGGGCTCCAGGCCTTACTGCTCGACTTATGATGGAGAAATTCGGGGATAATCTCACTCGTCTGTGCTCGCATTTCCGTCGCAAGAGCTTGGACTCGAGGACATTCGTCATGAAGACCCAGTGGGTGTCTAAGATGTCGACCAAGAGCTGCAAAGAGTGCACCAAGCCGTTCCAAGTCTTGTCGAACCGAGTCAATTGCCACGCGTGCGGCCACGTGGTGTGCAGATCTTGTGTTTCAAAAGAGCTAGTGGAGCTACATGCTGTGGGTCTCGTGCCCATGCACATCTGCTTCACGTGTCTCGAGAAAGCTGGACTTCCCATTCCTGCGGCGTTGCAGAAGACCCGATCAAACCAAAGGAGACGACGTCTGCAGTCCGACACGGCGGCCATTTCCCGGATCACGACCCACGCTCAAGCAGAAGCACATCTGTTGTCTCAATCACAACCTCAACAACTGCCCAAGTCTGTTTTGGAAATCGACTTGATTGAAGAGGAAGATGACGATGATGACACAGACACGGGTGAATGGGCTTTCACGCCGTCCGGCGTACCTGTTCGACCTTATCGAATGAAATGAATATCAAGTAGTTAGTTCTATGTATCGAATCTGCGTATACCTGTAGACGAAACAATGCCTGGAATGATAAATATCTTGAGCTTTCGATCCTTGTCAAACGTAGTGATCCTACAAGTTCATACTGACTCATGTTAATCCGGGTAGCATCTTCACAGGTAATCTACGCTGACAAGAGCAAAGGTGCCGAGACAAGCAAGCACGTTGACCGTCATCCTTGGCGAAAGCGACCCGTTCAACGGCAAATGTGATTGTGTGCAGACAGCTCCTACCGCTCATGTTAATGAGGCCACGACACTTCGCACGGAACTGCACGTGTCCATTCCTACGCACTACAGCAAGGACCGGTACGCTGTAGTAGCACTGCTGTAAAGAACATGTACCGGTACCGCCCATCAAACCTCCAACTTACACTGCGTGTGCCTACATGCGGCTTGCAGATTCAACGCGCGCAGCTCGCTGCGGGTGATTGTAATGCATCGCGTTGCTGAACGACGAAGCCCCAACCAAGAATGTCTTGGTGCGATGACAGCAGTCCTCAGCAGCGTTTGCTCCTTCTCCGAAGACGTGCCGTCTGGAGCACGCAACACGTGTGTCCTCCTCGACAAGAATCCGAAGTGATGACGGGTTCTTGACTGGTAAACACCTTGCACTGCGATGCAAACCTCCATGACGTAGCTGGCTCGCGGCTCGCGTGACAGACTCGGGAAAGATCGGCAAATCGGACACGCATCCGCTCGTCCGGCCCATGTCCAGCAGGCGGAGCGGTCCAATGTGGACCCCACACGGCGACGGCGGATGAGTGCGCCGCGGCATGCAAAACTCCAATGCCTGCTGACCAAGCACCGTTGACGAGCGGACACATCAGCGCTTCCTGCCGCGAAAAAGACGCAGATTGGCGAGATTGAAGTGAGCGAGTGTCTTCTGCTTGAAGTATTGCAACCTGCAAGTGTCGACACCTTTCAGCAAAGACACGCTGCCTGTCAGTGGAGACCAGGAGCTCTCGATGCAGCCTTCATGCTTATAAAGCCACACCCGCAGTTCATTCACTTTGTATTTTGCATCTCCGAACACATACGTTCGCTTCGCTTTCTCCTCCTCCTCAACAATGGTCAAGTACGTGCTCACCGGCGCCGACGGTAACCTGGGTGGCTTCGCTGCCGACTACATCGCCGAGATCAAGAACGATAACGACGAGATCGTGTTCACGAGCTACAAGATCGACAGCGTTTCGGACGAGAAGAAGGCTGCGTGGGCCGCCAAGGGCATCACAGTCGTGCCGGCCACATACGATGACATCGACACCTTGAAAAAGGTGTTCGAGGCGCCGAAGCGGTTGCTTTCATCTCGACGTCGCTCATCGGAGACGGTCGTCGCAACCAGGCCAAGAATGTCATTAAGGCCGCGAAGGAGACCGGCGTCAAGCGTGTCTGCTACACGTCGTTCGTTGGTGCCGGCTCAGACAAGCCCGATGACCAGGTCCCTTTCCTACCGCGTGATCACCACTTCATTGAGCATGAGATCTACGCTTCGGGTCTGGACTACAACATCCAGCGTAACTGGTTGTACCAGAACAACACCCCCCAGTTCTTTGCTCAGTCGTTGCACTTCACTGAGGACCGTTGGCTTGTCAACAGCCACGGCGTCCCCGCAGCGTACGTCGCCCGTGAAGATTGTGGCCGTGTGTTCGGTGCTCTACTGCTTGGAAAGCAGGAGAAGAACACGGTTGTCGATGTAACTGGCCCGGAACCCGTGCTCGACAAGGACATCTTCGACTGGATGAACAACATCAGCAGCTACAAGGCTGAGTTCGTTGACATGGCTGACGATGAGCTGCGTGCTTACTGGCTTGGCCGTGGTCTGCCTACCGACGTGTACGGAGACTTCTCCAAGTTGCCCATGAAGCTGTGCATTAGTGACCTGCTGTGCTGCGGTGAGACGCTTGCCAATGGATCAATGAACAAGGTGACGGACACTGTTGAACGTCTGACTGGCCGTAAGCCGCTGGGCTACAAGGAGAACCTCCTTCAGTACAAGGAGATCTTCCCCAAGAACCAGTAACCTGTGTCTTAGATGACGGGGGCGGATGCCTACAAGTGTTGATTTTTGCATAGCGTAAAAAGGTAATATCGACGTGCTTTGGTGCTCGTCACCCCGCCATTTCAACTGCACGTAGGCGATCTCATGAATGAAGATTGCTTGATTTGAACGCGGCTCTCGCTCCAGCGGATAGACGACGATGAAGAGGACCAGGCTCTGCTGAAAATCGCAACTCGAGAGATTGCCACAACATCGAAGAACTTTTGTTGCAAGTTGCAATTTGTTTCACTGAACCGAGAAACTTTGAGCAGGGACGCTATCAACTAGCTCCAAGTAAGAAGATCTTTTGGTGAGAACCTTGAAAGATTGCTCTGCGTTGTCGCTGGACGTGGATCTCGCGATTTGAAGCTAGACCTCTCCACTACATGAAGAAACCACATGCCGAAGTCGGAATGCCTTTGCAGTGAAGTTTTCCACGCCATAAGGCTCCGGTCCGGAGACATTGCATTTGCAATATCAGAGCACCACCTTCCCACGCCGCCACGCACGCGAGGATTGGCGAGGCAGCCACTCGGCACGAAAAAGGACCCAAACACCGCCACATTGTCGACGCCGTCTGCTGCCACCGTCCGGCTGGATGGGGTCTTCCAACTTGGAATCCAAGTGCGTCTCAAGTCGCCATTGCGCCATGCATATACTCATTATACATGTAATACCTGGAACGAAGCCATGCAGTATTTATTGCTGGTTTGGACAGCTTCGCTGTCCTTGATCGTGCAGGTCAATCGATCTGAGGTCGTGGTGGTGCCGCAGGGATGTTGAAGAACGCCGTAACGGCTCAAACATCTTGATTTCAGTATGGTGTGGGAAACCAGTCGGGGTCAATACCCGCTTGGGCCCGATTCGCATCGCAGCACCTGCTCGGTCTCTGCCGCTACTGTCGAATTTGCAGCGTCAGCTTCCCATTACATCAGGCTTCGTCCTTCCACATGCACGCAAAAACGGGAGCGGATCTTGTGCTCCCTCCCTCCTGTTGGGCTGCCACAAACCTCACGTACGT
Source organism: Phytophthora sp. ST_20190627 (assembly GCA_014706145.1). NCBI lineage: Eukaryota > Oomycota > Peronosporomycetes > Peronosporales > Peronosporaceae > Phytophthora > Phytophthora sp. ST_20190627. Next base: position 219,753 of record JACBOU010000061.1, read on the forward strand.
GGCATGTTGCCAGTCTCACTTTGCATTTTGCAACCTCAGGAACAAGTTCCAGCTCTCTTCTTCTACTTCCTCTATCTACAATGGTCAAGTACGTGCTTACGGGCGTTGGTGGCAACATCGGCAGCAATGCGGCTGACTACGCCGTCGAGATCAAGAAGCCCGAGGACGTTCTCGTGCTTACCAGTTCGGACATCTCCAAGCTCGACCCTGAGCGTGTGGAGGCCTGGAAGGCCAAGGGTGCCATCGTGGAGCAGGCTGACTACCTCGACCTGGACAGCCTGAAGAAAGTTTTCGAGGGTGCTGACACTATCGCCTTCATCTCCACTTGGCTGCTTGGTGATGGTCGTCGTCGCCAGATGAGGAACTGCATCCAGGCTGCTAAGGAGTCTGGCGTCAAGCGTGTGTGCTACACTTCGTTCGTCGGTGCTGGCTCGGACAAGCCGAACGAGGAGCTTCCCTTCCTGCCGCAGGACCACCAGTACACGGAGCAGCAGATCTACGCTTCGGGTCTGGACTACAACATCCAGCGCAACTACCTGTACCAGGACAACACTCCTCGCTTCTTCGCTCAGTCGTGGCACTTCACTGAGGACCGTTGGCTCTCGAACTCTCACGACACTCCTGGTGCCTACGTTGCCATCTCGGACTGTGGTCGCGTCTTCGCTGCTCTGCTCTTTGGCAAGCAGGAGAAGAACACCGTCGTGGAGGTGACTGGCCCTGAGGCTGTCACGGACCGTGAGATGTTCAACTGGATGAACTCCATCAGCGGCTACAAGGGCGAGTTCGTCGACATGCCTGATGAGGAGCTCCGTGCTTACTGGCTCGGCCGTGGCCTGCCTATTGACGTGTACGGTGACTTCTCCAAGCTGCCTATGAAGCTCTGCATTGGTGACTTGCTGTGCTGCGGCGAAATGCTGGCTAACGGCTCGATGAGCAAGGTGACGGACACTGTCGAACGTCTCACTGGCCGCAAGCCGCTGGGCTACAAGGAGAACCTCCTTCAGTACAAGGAGATCTTCCCCAGGAACCAGTAAATCGTTCTGTTAGATTAGCGTAGCGTGAATCGCGATACATACCGCTAAAACACAATGAAATCAGTCAATAGTCCCCATGAGACTCATGTTATTTTAATATGAGTCCATTTTTAACATTGAATGCCTGAGTCAACCGTACCAAAAACAGGCATTTTTCGGGATACACCCGAAACCTAAAACCTCAGGTATTGCGAATTAGCTATCAATACTTACATAATAGAAAATTGATGTTTTTCTAAGAGAAGTGGTGGTGGTTGCGGTTCTTGGTTGCAGAAATATAGGCGGCCCAAACCTTACTCCTTGCACCAATGTGTAGCCATGTGGTCACGCCTTTTGCTTAGGAAAAAGTTATATCGACTGATTGTATGCTATAATCATTTGCTCATTGGATAAAAAATAGCGATAGTAGTACTGATTTGCTACAACGTGACGTCAAAATGAGGTTCTAGTTGCTGTTGCATGGCAGACGCTATTTTTGCCGGAACGTATCGAGACATCGAAGCCCTCATTAGTTTTATGGATTTATGGACAAGTAAGCACTAATATCGATCTTTGTGTTTGTATAATTTGTTTTGGGTGGGGGTAGCCTCGTTACTAGAAAAGGTAGGAGCCAAACAACCCAAATTTGCATGATCCAGGGGTAGTGCCCGTGGATGTATAGCAATCTCTGAAAAACCAACACTAGGAGAAGAATACGACATCATCCATTATGATCATGTGTTAAAACACAATGTATTATCAATGTTCTTAAACGGTTTCAACTCGTATTGACGAAGATGACTTTGGGGTATTACGAAAAGTGGTACGGTTTTCTCAGACATTTAAAGTTAATTTTTTTAAAAAATGGACTCACAAGGATCGAAGGATCAAGTCTCATCAATGCTCCACTCTTTTGATTTGGAATCCATGTGCTGAGTTCTGTCAAGAAGGTGGTTTACCTTGAACCAGTGCTCGGAAAAAAATATTCAATATCAATAGTAAGCTTACTGATATTTTAGGTACGGAATTATTAACTATTGGCATTTGCTATAATCGGGTATTATTGATATTAAAGAAAATAATTTGCTTTTAGTACTATTTGACTGTGCGAACCGGTCACGGTTAGAATTTTGTTGGTTTGAGCCACGTCGTGTAGTTTCCTGTTTGTTTTAAGAGCTGCTTGGCATTTCCCATTTCTCTACAACTCCAACACCTCGACACTAAGGCCTCCATCTCCAACCGCGACTTGTGCAGTTTTTTCTTCGCTGCCGGTTCCGACCACCACTACGTTTGACAAACGGCGTAAACAGCTTCCTGCAAGTGGCTACGCCAACCTGCTGAGCCATTTGAAGGATAAACATGTCGATTACGAGCGTGACTTCAACGTGTACCAGAGCAGACAGGCGGGGGCACTCTTGGTATGCTGCCGACATGTACAGCTGGATGGAGTGGGTTGTCGACCGCAACATGCCTCTTTGTGAAGTCGACAATCCACTCACAAGGGCTATGTCCAAGCTCAAGCCCGTCTGCTCGAAGACGCTCAAGGCCTACCTCGCTGCGACGGTGATGAAGGTTGAGCCCAAGATTACCGCCGAGATTGGGGACGGGCCTTTCGGCTTCATGATCGACGATTGGACGTGCTACTTAGAGCACTACATGGGCATATTCGCTGTGTATTGGTACGGCGGCAAGCTGAAGCAGTCGTTCATGGCTCTAGCACCAATGGAGGAGGGCGACCTGACGGCCCAATCACATTGCGCCTTCATGAAGAAAATCATCGCTGTTTACCACCAATCACAGACGTCCTTGGCGTTTCTGATTGGTGATACTTGTGCTACCAACCGGGCGGCTGCGACATTGCTCCAAGTGCCTCTGATTGGCTGCGCGCTGCACAGGTTTAACCTGGCTGTAAACACTTTTCTCGAAGGGCACAAGGCGACGGTGGACGCAGTGAGCGCGCTGATGGCGGCTCTTCGCATGATCAACAACCGCGCTGCGCTACGGCAGCACACGGACCTTGTCCCTTTGCGCCCGAACGTGACGCGCTGGAGCTCCGTCTACGCCATACTTGCACGGTATATGCACATCCGCGACGAGATCAAGAAGGTGGACGCTGTGTTCGATCTTACCCCCAAGGCAGCCATGCATCGGCGCATCGAGGCTCTCCTCGAGGACCTCAAGATTTTCAACAGCGTCACAGTCAAGTTGCAAGCGGAGGACTTGTCGCTAGCCGACGTGAGAACCCTATTCGACGCTGTGGCGCAGTGCTTCCCCTCGATGAAGCCCCAGCAGTAAGTGTCGTGCACTCGCCGGTGCTCGAAGCTGCAGCGGTGAAGGTATACTATATTACTTTGTGGTTTCTGGATTGATATACTGGATATTAATGAATTTTGCTATTTGGGACTCAGGTTACCAATGGCGACACGCGCTTATCCGCCACCGAGCGCGCGGCCCTAAAGAGGTTCGAAAAGGTGGCGTCAATTACGGGCTCCAAGCGCAAAGACCGAGACACTGAGGAGGAAGAGGAGAAGTCGCAGCGAGAGGAGGACTTTGCTACATTTTGCGCGCGAAGAAGGCGGCTGCATCTTCACCGGCAGCGGCGGTGTACTCGAAGCTGCTTCTGCAGCTCCCGCCTACGAGTAACCGCTGCGAGCGTCTCTTCTCCCAGGCCAACTTAGTGCTGACGCCGCAAAGAGCACCGTTGCTGTCGGTCAACACGGAGATGCTGCTCTTCTTGCGAACGAATCGCAACTACTGGGATGTTGGGACGGTAAGCGACATCTACCGGGAGATGTGAAGCAACATCGAGTGGGGAGAACAGGTTGGTATAAGGTCGTAGAATACATATCCAATCACATTATTTATTCCGGACTAGAGTGTCTCACCCATATTACAATTCAAAGAATTGAATATCCAATTAAAAGAATTGTATTCGTCACCAGTCATTGTGCCGACAGCTTCGATTCTCTCTCATTCAGTCTTTTACAGCCCGGACCCCACAAGCAGCAGCGGCGACTTTGACACGATACGCTCCGTACGTTCTTCACTGGTCACCCCCCCCCCGGAGTAGCTCAATGGTAGAGCAGGAGGCCTCGCTTAAAGGCTGCTGGTTCAATCCCAGCCTCCAGTATCTGTACCACCGTGATGTTTGTTATGGTTGTGCGCTGTGCTGCAGGTATTACGCGAGGTCGTTGGCAGCCATTGGTGAGAAGCAGGTGCACATGCGTCGACAATGGACCCACTGAATTGCAGCGAAAGGTACTGCGCCCCAAAAGCTTGAAATGCAGCGCTGTGAGACGAGCGCAGTGCGCGCCAGCGTTTATGCAGCGGTGAAGCTTTGGAGGTAGGCTTTTCTCGTCGAAGGCATGAAGGCGTTCGTTGGTGTTTTTGTCCATGGAGACAGCCAAGGTCCAGAGGTTGTGCTTCCAAGCTTCATGGGCGTTTTTGCCGGATCGATTTAATTGCACAGGTATCTCGCAGGGCGCTTAGTAAAGTACATTCATAATATTTACAGCTGCTTTTGCATCTGCTCGTTTGTTTTGCTCCTTTTTGCCTTGCACTGTCTCCCAGATGTGATTGGTGTACCAGTTGAGGAACAGCCAGCTAGTGTCGATGCGATTGCAGGTGCAGCAGCAACTGATAGAGTTAATACAGCGGCAGGAACAGGTTCGACTACAGCCAGCGTTCCTTCGCGGCCCGTGCCTCGCCCAGCTAAAGCGGACTTGGCATCTTCAACACGAGCAAGTCGATCGCTGATGGTTATTAACTGCGCAAGTATGTTCTCCAACGTGGATGCAAGCAACGCGTCACCTCCAGTAACGGCGCTACTAAGTTGAGCGTGGTTCATTGTCCGCCATCGATCCGCCAGATGGGATCCCCCTTCACAGCACGTCGAGGTCGAGATGTTACAGCCGAGCAACGTGTTGATGGCCGAGATTCCGCGCTCCAACTCGTACAGGTAACGCGATACATGAGCTGCGGTAGCTGCGCCATTCACGGTTGCTTCTAACACTGTTTTCATGTCATTAGCAACGCAGCAAAGGTAGCGTTCACCACATCCACAGACACATTCAGGCGAGGATCAGGAGAGCCAAATACGTGCTCGTACAACTGGTCACGCAGTGTAAGTAGCTGGCCAAACTCGGCGGTGGTGAGGCGCTGCTTTAGATCGCCAACAGTAGGGGTGCAAACAGGTAAGTCTGGAGCTTCATACCCAGCTAGAACTTTGGCTACGCATTGGTCCTCACGTGAAGTTGTTCCGATGTACGCGAAGGCTTTGGTGAGAGATTCCAGCAACCACGCGCCTCTCGTCGATATCCACTGGATCGCTAGTTTCGGCGATGCATTGGCGTACGCAGCCGCCCCTCTCCGCAGCGAGTGACTGGTCATTGAAGGCGTCATAGATTGTTGGTGCCTGGAGGCATCACCTTCACGCAATCGCGGATAACGTCCGTGACATAACTAGCAATGTTGGGTCTCTTACGCTCTCGTTTTGCTGCTGGTTGCGTCTCAACCTCAACATCGTTTTCTAGACTTTCTCAATAAACAACATCCTCATCTCGTGTGTACGTCTGCCCTCCAGAAAGATCTGATACCGCATAGTGTGGCACCAATGGAAAAAGATATTCCGATGGCTCGTCGTAGCTTACAAACAGCATCCCAAAAGCATGCAGCATGCATTGCTGCCAGTGTTCGGCAGACTTGTAAATAGAGACACCTTGGACTACTGATGTTTTAATCCGCGCCATGTGTAAGAATAACTCGCCAGACGCTGCAAGTGTGAGCTGCTGCTTCCTTGCAAAGCAGGTATCGATAGCTCGACCGAAAGTATGTCACATCATTGTTGATAGAGCAGCATCGTGAACGGGTTTAAGGCCTGTGGCCACGTCAGCATGCACAACAAGGTGCTCCACCACCATACACAGGTCCTTCAGAGTACAGCCTGGAGCGTCATCGGTCTGGATATTAGCACGAAGATTGCGCTCATCTATAGCGCTGGTCATTTTATCACGAATCTTAGCAACACGTTTTGAGTCGGATAGCGAATCACTGTAGTGCTCTCGTAGTAGATTCACAATTTGAGAGAAGTAACCCAATGCCGTTGAATTTGCCAGAAATCGATCGGCTGCACGAGCTTTCCCGCTCTTCCTTATCTGTATATATATCGAGAACGCTGTTAGTAAATAGTAAACAAATTGCATGGGGAGACTAGATACTCGTAAGAAAGAGGAATGCATTGTGTCTAGGGCATCACTGCTTAGACCTGTTGACTCAAGAAATTCCTTGAATACTTTTATCGCAGCTAGCTCTTGTCCTACCGTACCGACAGGCGTATCAAGCCCACGAGGAGCTCTTCTCGTTGTTCTTCTCTGCAACAGTGCCTCGACGAGAATGAGTTTTGCTTAAGGCGGGCGGTCTATCTTTGTCGCTCCTCGTGTAGGATTCTCCGGCACAGACTGCAATTGTCCGATAAGTAGGTACTTATCTTGGTTTAAGTATGGTATCTTATTTTTGTAAGACAGGGAAATTCCGGACAATTCCAGAAATAAGCTAGAACGGAACAACCCTACCCCTAACGAGATATGATTGGCCACAAAGACAAAGAGAGCGGTTATGATGCATCACCATTGGTTGAGCTCTGTAAAAAACTTAAAACAGGGTTTCGGTAGCCGGACCAAATACTCTTATCCTACAATAAGATACGGTATTTTCCGAGCACTGCCTTGAACGTACAATGCAGATCGGTTTGTTGCGGATGAGCCCTTCGAGCTTGAACCGTACAGATTTAATGAATGCGTATCTTTCTGCTCTCTAGGAATACATGAACATGTATCAACTTGCTGGTTGTCCATGCACTATGGATACCATAACCTGGTATCAATTGGACATCGATGGCCAGCAGGTCGATTTCCGACAACCGTAACCCGAACGGATAGAATTGGACTGTTACCAGGACAAAAACGGAATCCGTTACGGATAGCTTTGGTCATCCGAAATCCCCGTATCTGACAAAGCATATTGCAGCTCCGTTGTGTCCTGCACAAGTCCCAGCCCCCCAAAGAGTATTAGGGTTTAGGATATGTTGAGCCTCTCGGTGGCGAACGATACACTTGTCGCTAGCTTACTAATCGAATGGGTTCGCCCTCGTTATTTGAGCGACTTGCCAGCGTTCAAGTCGTTTTCGCGTGCCAGTTTGCTGGAAATTGGCAGCTTCTTGCGCAACCAACGACGCTTGAGATTCCCCAACGGAGATGACACAGTGTCTTCTGCGATTTCATCGCGCACGCTTTTCACGGCCATCAAGTTCACTCCAAAACATACCGTCTAGTGCGGAACCACCACCTCAAGTACCAACCTCCAAAGCTTCCAGGTTCCCCTCCTCCAGTCAAAAGACTACCTCATCTCATCGAGCATGACGCGCTTCCAAGTTGTCGCGATACTGTCCGCGCTGTGCGCGTTCCAAGCTGACGCCTTCGGTCTGCGCTCACTGGTCGAGAACCCGTTCCTGTCTAGGCCTGTGCACCGCCACCTGGCCTCATGCCCGACGACGGCAGGCGTTGACTACCTTGGCAACGATATCAAGTCCGTCTCGGGCGTTCAAGTGCCCGACTGCTGCACGCTATGCTCGCAAACGTTGGGCTGCGGTGCCTTCACGTGGACCAACTACCTGGGAGGTACCTGTTGGCTGAAGAGCGCCAAGGGCAACACGGCCCCCAACGCGGCAGCTACGTCGGCGGTCCTGGTGCCGGACCAGCCCGGCTGCACGCTCAAGGACGGCGTTGACTACCCAGACAACGACATTGGCAATGTGAAAAGCAGCAACGCTGGAGCTTGCTGCTCGATCTGTGCGACCTGGCCCGGATGTGTCGCGTTCACCTGGACGAACTACGACAGCGGCACCTGCTGGCTCAAGAGCAACAAGGGCTCGGAGGTCCCCAAGGCGGGTGCTAAGTCGGCTGAGGTGACGAACACAGTTGGGGGACAGTGCGTACTTGAGGCAGACATGGACTACGTGGACAACGACATCGGTAACACCCCCAGCAAATACGCTCACTACTGCTGCGGCATTTGCCAAAACTGGAGCGGCTGCCGCTCGTTCTCGTGGAGCGACGCTAATGGTGGCACATGCTGGCTAAAGAGTGCCAAAGGACCAACGGTGTACAAGGCTGGTGTATTCTCGAGCAAGATTCTGGACAACCCGCCACCGAGCTGCACCCTCGAGGCTAACGTGGACTACACGGACAATGACATCGGCAATGTTCCGGGAGCTGAACCCGGCGACTGCTGTGATAAGTGCCGTCAGAAGACCAGCTGCCACGCATTCTCGTGGTCGAATTTTAACGGCGGTACCTGCTGGCTCAAGAGCGGCAAAGGATCGACCACTTCCAAGAACGGCGTCACGTCGGCTGTCGTCTTCTAGGCGGGATGTGACCTGCTCACGTGATCGCGTGCGGTGAATCTCCCTTTTGTATTTGTATTTGTTACTTCGAATGTGCATGCAGATCCTAGGCCGGAACCTAGGCTCCGTGGTAGCTACCAACGCGCGGTGAACCTCCCATCAGGAGGAAGTTCATAATTCTCTGGATTTGTGAGTTTCTGCAGAGGTGTTCTGCATTGAGGTACATCAACTTCTTTGGCTAACGACATCCGAGGTGCGATTCTGCCTAATAAAACTCTATACTTTTAGTCTCATGTTAAAGATAAAATGCATCCCTTTCGTAGTATTCATTACATGTACCACTGTCTACTGTTTGTGCTCTTCAATACTGCCATCATATAGGTAGCAAACTTACATGTAGTCTCCGAGACATGCCAAGACAGGGTTACATGTAGCAGTTCCTACGAGGTCACCACACCAGAAGCATTGGTTGGTGAGCTAAGTTGCCCTGCTTTCGCTTGCCGTCAAGTGGTAACCAATTCCGGAGCAGCTATCAACACGGTTGCAACACTACTCGCACCCAACGGGTTGGGCAACCCGACACGAAGCAAATTTTGCGTCAATAGACCAACGGCGCCAACTTGCGATGCTTCACCACCGGCATCGACGCTCATTCGTGACAACTTCAACGTGGTAATCACGCCTCGTCACACGTGGCATCCATTCGGACAGAAAAAATTCAAGATGCACTGACACCTTCAGTTGCAGCGCATTGTAGATGACTCATGCGTACAAGTCTCCATTGCAATGTTGGGCCGAAGGGCTCAAGTACGAGCACGACTATGTTCTAGCCTTGTTGGTGGCTCCGGAGCTTCGTAAGAATCTGTGCCAGCAATTTTTGTGGATCCTACGGGGCGGATTCGCGCTCACAGCATCAGTAGCTTCGGTATGCCGGTGTCTTATGACAGGAATATTTCAGCAAGTGGATGCATTCGATGCTCGTCACCAGCGCTACCTAGACGCTGAAATAGGATTGAATGGGTTCGCACTCGTTTTTGGAGCGACTTGCGCGCGTTGAAGTTCGTGCCAGCTTGCTGGATACTTGCAGCCTCTTGCCCCACCAACGCCTGAATCCCACCGAACATCGTTGCTCATGGCCTAGTGTGCATTCAACTCGCTCGCTTGTCACGGTCATCTCAAGTTCACTTCAAAACATACCGTCTAGTGCGGAACCACCACCTCAAGTACCAACCTCCAAAGCTTCCAGGTTCCCCTCCTCCAGTCAAAAGACTACCTCATCTCATCGAGCATGACGCGCTTCCAAGTTGTCGCGATACTGTCCGCGCTGTGCGCGTTCCAAGCTGACGCCTTCGGTCTGCGCTCACTGGTCGAGAACCCGTTCCTGTCTAGGCCTGTGCACCGCCACCTGGCCTCATGCCCGACGACGGCAGGCGTTGACTACCTTGGCAACGATATCAAGTCCGTCTCGGGCGTTCAAGTGCCGACTGCTGCACGCTATGCTCGCAAACGTTGGGCTGCGGTGCCTTCACGTGGACCAACTACCTGGGAGGTACCTGTTGGCTGAAGAGCGCCAAGGGCAACACGGCCCCCAACGCGGCAGCTACGTCGGCGGTCCTGGTGCCGGACCAGCCCGGCTGCACGCTCAAGGACGGCGTTGACTACCCAGACAACGACATTGGCAATGTGAAAAGCAGCAACGCTGGAGCTTGCTGCTCGATCTGTGCGACCTGGCCCGGATGTGTCGCGTTCACCTGGACGAACTACGACAGCGGCACCTGCTGGCTCAAGAGCAACAAGGGCTCGGAGGTCCCCAAGGCGGGTGCTAAGTCGGCTGAGGTGACGAACACAGTTGGGGGACAGTGCGTACTTGAGGCAGACATGGACTACGTGGACAACGACATCGGTAACACCCCCAGCAAATACGCTCACTACTGCTGCGGCATTTGCCAAAACTGGAGCGGCTGCCGCTCGTTCTCGTGGAGCGACGCTAATGGTGGCACATGCTGGCTAAAGAGTGCCAAAGGACCAACGGTGTACAAGGCTGGTGTATTCTCGAGCAAGATTCTGGACAACCCGCCACCGAGCTGCACCCTCGAGGCTAACGTGGACTACACGGACAATGACATCGGCAATGTTCCGGGAGCTGAACCCGGCGACTGCTGTGATAAGTGCCGTCAGAAGACCGGCTGCCACGCATTCTCGTGGTCGAATTTTAACGGCGGTACCTGCTGGCTCAAGAGCGGCAAAGGATCGACCACTTCCAAGAACGGCGTCACGTCGTCTGTCGTCTTCTAGGCGGTGTGCGGACTGTGACCTGATTCACACTATCACGCACGGCGAACCTCCTTAACAGGAGGCAGTTCATTCAGTTGCTATTTCTCTCTTTTCCTGCCACGCCATACCGTGCCTACGACTGTCTTCTCTTTCTCTTGCGAAGTGTAGTGCTATAATAGTTCTGGATCTAGTCCGAGCGTAGGTCAGACCTCAATTCGTACTGCTTGTTTCGGATAACAAACACAATATACCCAGTCGTCTTCAACATGGTTGTATGCATCGTTACGTGCAGCTCTTCAACCGTGGTCAACGCGATATTAATTCAGAACTAGTACGAGGCTTATTGCTGAAGTAAGAGTTCTATTCTGATCTCATAGTGAAATGCTCCACCTGGGCAACGAGTAGTGCTGCAAGTTGAAGTGCCAAAACTCCGCAATCACGATTGGCTAGTTTTCGACCAATCCTGGAGTGCTGTAAACAAACTTTCCAATACATGTACCATTGGTATTGATTACATACGTCGTATTTTCGCAGGAATTGTGACGTAAACGAAAAATGGTGCAATAATTGTACTTGCGCCACGAAAGACCAGCTTACAATTTTCGTGGAAAGCGGCCAATGATGGCCCCAAGTCTCCGTTTAAGAACACCATGTGGCCAATGCAATGGCGACAATAATGCCTTGCGAGCCAAGCCTCACTTTTGCATCGCGTGGCAATTGGCGGTGCCATGTTCCGCTCCGGGGCCTTTCGCTCCGACCGGGGGCTGGGCAAAGTGGCGCTGGCGGCCTTCGGGCTGGGCGTGTTCATGACTCTGCACGTGTCTCTGCTGCTCTTCACGGAGTTCGTGGCGCTGGCGGACTCGCCCCGTGACGCGACGTCCACATTGCGCTGGCGGTGTCTGGAGCAGTGGGGCTTGTACGGTTTGGCGCTGGGATTTTTTCATCTAATGGAGTTTTTACTGACGGCCGCCTACCGCCCGGCAAACGTCAGCTACGAATGTAAGTTCTGGCAATTCTGGCAACACCTAACCAGCGGCAACTTTGCCGGTAACACTGGCAAAAAGTGACTAACCTGGATGTTTACGTGTTCTTTTTTGCCTGTGTTGTTGCTGTAGCCTTCCTGTTGAACCACAGTCGGGAGTATCATTTGGCAGTTGTTTTCAGCTGTGTGGAGTTCTTCTTGGAGCTGTACTTCGTACCGGGATGGAAGTTGCATCCGTTGGTACGGCCTGTGGGAATTGCGCTGGTCATTATCGGTCAGTTCTTCCGCGTGTCGGCTATGAGCACTGCGGCCAGCAACTTTTCTCATCGAATCGAGTATTTCAAGCGGAAGGAACATGAGCTAGTTACGCACGGAGTATACCGCTTCATTCGCCACCCGAGCTACCTGGGCTGGTTCTGGTGGATTGTGGGCAGTCAGATCCTGCTGGGCAATCCTTTGTGCGCGGTTGGCTACTCACTTGTGTCCTGGAGCTTCTTCCACGACCGCATCCCGTACGTTGCTACTCTTTTCCAGATATAAATTAAGTGGTAGTAATTAACCTTGTGATTGCTGTAGATATGAGGAGCAATTGCTGCTCGGCTTCTTTCCGGACGAGTATCCTGCGTACAAGGCGCGTACTATCAGCGGCATCCCATTCGTATGAGATATTGTGCGGTGTGCTGCTGTGGTGTACAGGATTTCATGTGCAATTAAGACAAGAGGTTTAGCTTCAGAAAAAAATATCGGTAGGTTAGAGGTCGACACTCTTTATTTCTTGTTTTTGTTCTTCTTTTCCTTCTTTTTCTTCTTCTTGCTCTTACTCTTCGAGGTGTCCGATTCAGAGTCTCCAGACTGCGACGCAGGTGAAGATTTCACTTGTGGCATCTGCAAACCTGTTTGCACTGCAAATATCGTTAGTCACGTAAAAAGGGAAAACTACATAAAATGACGCACCATAGTCGTTGTCGATGTTTCCCGTTGCTCCCTTGGCACTCCACTGCTTAGATACAGCACTCAATCTTCCAGTATCACTGTACTCCAAGTCCGCCACGAGTTTTGTCTTCCGCAACACTTCATGCTCGAACATCATCAGCACAGTCTCCATCCATTCTTGCAGCTGCAAAGGGAACGTCACCGCTGCCATTTCATCTTCAACGCTGATTGCACTTTCGCCTTCAATGAGTGCGTCGTCCACAAGTGTCAAGCACTCGCTCGTGAATGACCGAAGACGACGAAGCATCTCTTGGTATTCGCGAAGAATATCAGTCAAAAACCCGCGACTCTTTTCCAGAGCCAAAAAGTGTTTCTGAAGCAGTAGCGTCTGGGTGTTGCTGGAGTAACTCAACACGCCCATCACCTCCACGTTGCCGTTGGCTTCATTCTCATTGACATTTCCAGTATTAGATTGCAAAAGTGTTGGAACTCGCTGACTCACGTTGGCAAGTGAAGACAACACTTGGGCACCTTCTGACTCGAGGCGAGCGCTGCGAGCTACCTGCACCAGTCGTTTGAGGATGAACCGGAGACGGTAATACGTGGACGATAATGAAGAGTGAAAGGTAAATCTGGAGGGTAATGATACAGTGGATTATCTAATCATGCAGTTAGAACAGTATCGAACCTCGGTCACGAAGAGTTTGTGCAGCTTCAGACACTTCTTCAGCGTTGTTGCCATCGTGTTTTGGTGTTGGAACCTCCCCGCCTCCCCGTAGGTTTTTATACCCACGTTAGTCTGCCGCTAACCTACTTTTATGTGGTCCACAACTGATGGATTTACGATACTCCGTTGGTGGAAATCCTGCTGCGGCTTGACAGCCATTGGCTGGCGCAAAACCGACTGCAGGCAAAGCCGTCTTCTCCTCAGGAGACCACGGACGTGACGGAAGAGGCCACGGAGACGATAATGGTACTGCCAACGGGCGAGGAGACGATGGAAACGACCGAGATGACCGAGAAGACCAAGATCGTGACGATGGCAAGAAGCTTAAGATGAAGAAGCGCCACGCCGAAGCGCAAGACGGTTGAGAGCATGGCCGAGGAGAAATCTCGGAGGTGACTGAGACGCCCCCTCTCTCCTTCACTGCAGAAAGACACCAAGTGACGGAATTGGCCCCAAGCGCTCGAAAGGGTTGGTGGAAGTCACTGTTGATATGGCTTTTATTGAGATGAACCAGGAAGGCTGGCTTGAGTGCTGCAATGCCATACTCCCAAAATCTGCGAGCTCTCCTACAGCCGACATCAATACAGTATTGTAGTTGTAGAGCAGATGCATACAGCGTAACCAAACGTGAAGTCAATGTAAAGGATCAAGTACAAAATGAAACTATCACTCATTGAAATGAAGCATGCACTAGTGTCTCAATTGCACTTTTGATAGTGACTGGGCATATGAGTGATGATCACGACTAGAAGTAGCAGCATTATGTGTACGCTGGCCATAGCCAACGACATTCAATATGTCAACGCTGGGTCGCTGGGCACAGAAGCTTGGCTCCAGGTGGTCGGAGTTCATTTTGCAAGGATTTTACTTGAAGTTTGTATGGTGAAGGTAAACGAAGGTAAACGCAGGTTGATGCAGGTGAAACAGGTTGTAAACGGGGAGGTTAGTTAACGGAGGTAAACTTAACTGAGACGACAGCTCTATGTCCGAGTCTCCGGACGGAACTACCGGTACTGTAAACCCTGTCCTAATTAAATATCCCCCGTGGACATACTCTTGATTAAGTACTGCAGTTTGATTAGTATGTAGAGGTCAGCAGTGCCTACCACTCCTTGGAAGCCCCGAATCAGGGCAGGTGCTCCTCCACACAAGCCATTTACGCTTAAGCAACAGCTCCAGCAATGCCTCGCAAGTCCAAACACGTCGGAAACCTTACCTTCGCGCAGAAAAAGCGGATCTGCTCGTGGAAAGCAGGGTTGCGAGAAAACTGATTGTTATTTAATTGAGTCCTTGGCTTGGGCCAATACTTTGTTTATTGCCAAGCAAAAGTCAATCACGGTCACCACGCCTTTAACGTGAGCATAAGCTAAATGTGGACTGCTGAAACGAGTGGGCAACCACTAATGATGACACTTGATAGCAATAGCTATGATACTTGTCCTAATACAAGGGCTTTTGAAAAAATATATATGATCTAGCCGTCGCCTTCTACCCTGCCCTCAAATGCGGGTAAATTGCATGGAATGATTGAGAGCGATCGAGTTCTCGCTCAGTTGTTTATTGAGTGTGGTTTTTTTATTGAGTTTTTTTCAATTTTTAATTTTTAAAAAAATAAAAAGTTCAATAAACAATTTTAATTGTGTTTCGCGCAGCCCTCCTCCCAACTCTCACGCAGCGGGAGTTAGCGAATAATGAAACATTTATGCGTGAGCTGACCTTGACCGCGTCTGACCAAGGCTGAGGTTGTGTCAAGCACAACCCTAGAGACTCAGATACGCTTGCTCCACATCCGAGACCCCATGGACATCAGCGTGTTTGCATGCAACCCTGCTGAGGTGGAGGTGCTTTCTGTGGATGACCTCCTCAGTGGTGTGTTGATGAGTGCTCTTGTTGCATCGGCGCATCATGATCCTGATGATGAATTTGAAAAGCACGAAGAAGGAGACTAATCAGCCCTTATGACTAGATGCCGTACGATCCATGATTTTTATGCTGGTGTAGCATCCTTACGTTGAGGTGAAGGCTTTGGGGGGCCTGTGCCGGCGGCAACAACGCGTTCTGGAAGCGGCGCTGACTCAAACGTCGATCCTACGCTACTTTTGCTCTTGACAAAACTGATAATTTTTGAAGTTTTGCCGATTAAATTTGAAATTTGACGAGTATTAATTAAGCCCCATAGTAAATACTGTCCACCAACTCGGTGGATCGATACCATATTAAGTACCACAATTTATTAGTATACACAGGGGCAAATTAGGACAGGGTTTACAGTAATATCATATATTAATACTGTAAAACCTCTAATTGTGCCCCACCCCACCTCTCATTTTTGATTACTTTGAGGGGGGGCTTATAACAATGCCCACCCTCTTTTAGTATCCCCTCACCCCACCACCAGGAACGACCAGGTACAGGTAGAATCAAAATCAGATTTTAAAAGGTAGAATGCCAATTATGAGTACCAAAAGTAGTCATGAAGAACCGTCAAAAGAAAAATTGTGCGAAGCTACTATCTTGGAGACAATACCCAGCTATTGGTCTAATATGGAGGCGCTGACTGGACGCTGCATTGAATGCACGTGGCAGGTCCGAGGACGACGATAGTATCTGCACTTAACAGGCATTTGAAGAGGAAGTTACGAGCGGTAGCGAAGGTCTTTAGATCATATTTAAATGTTCTTCGAAAAGTCTAGATAGAGTTGCTATCAGACATGATTTTTCTTAGGCATCCTTGGTAGTACCCACCCTCTAATTTAACCCCATCCCCTACGTGTAGGTGGTGTACTAACACGCACAATTAAGTACACCCTTTACGCTATTTAGTCGTGCTTCGCAAATAGTCGTACATCGTACTTAAACGAGCTATAAGTGTAAGCCTACGGTATTTAGTCATACACCTTAATTAGTCGTGTACCTCAATTAGACAGTCATGTCCAGCCAGCCATACACAGCCACCGGCTAAGCCACCACAAACTCCTTCTAACACTAGCTCATTTCTACAATTGCAAGCTCCCAACGCCATGGACAGCGACGACAAGCGTGCACTGCAGCACGTGGTGCCAATCCGTGACAGAGAGAAGGTGGTCGAGTGGATGGCGGCGCGGGCTCTCCTGGACGGCAAAAAGGGGCTAGCCGGGAAAGCGGTGGACGAGTTTCCTTCACTCTTCCGGTCTAGCGACCGCCGCGTCAACCTGAATAAGGCGCGTGACTGGTGGAGGAAGAGGCCCGCCGAGTGCGATGACGAGACGGATGTTGCAAAGGCTTGTAAATATGCACGTGGTGGCGCTGGCAACCGGCACCAATTTGTTATCAAGTCTGCGCAAGGTCGAGGGCCTAAATTAGGCGAACATTGGTCGTGGCTCTACCCAATGCTTTTAGCTGAGTTCGAACGCTTGCGGAAGGCCGGAGTCAAGATGTCCACGCGCCTTCTACAAGACATCACCATCGCGCTAATAGAGGAGAGCCAGGATCCAATCTACAACAACGCATTTCGTTTTAATGACAAGGCCTTTTGCAAGTTAGTGACACCTCGGCGACTTCAAGATTTTACAGATCGCTTCAACATTGTTTGTCGCCGATTGAAAGGCAAGAAACAGGTTACCAGTGAGAAGCAACGCGAGATTTATATCAGTGTTGCCACTCATCTAGGGGAACTGAAGCGGCTTTTTGACGATAACCTCATCGATCCAAGCCTGCTGTTCAACATGGATGAGAGCCACTTTGTGGTTGACCTGGACGACGGGAAGACTCTGGACTTTCGCGGGTCGAAGCACGTCAAATATCGAGTATTGTTTCAGGTACGCCTTGTTTTTAGAATTGACTCTAATTCTAGAACTTTAACTTACAACTTGTATGGTGTTTCTAAATAGGTCGCGAGGGAATTACAATGTGTGTCCTAATTAGGGGTGGCAACAATGCGCGGATCATGTGCCCTATGCTTATTTTCCGGAATAAATCCAGCAATTACCCAATTCAAGGACTCCCAGACAATGTTGACGGGGTTGCGTACCGCTCCTCCCCAACAGCGTTTATCAATAACTCGATCATGCAAGAGTGGCTTAGTGAGGTGCGGTGCTGGGGTCCAGGTGGCCCGTTCGTCGGACCACGTACGCTCTAGATGGATAACGCAAGTGGTCACAGTGGCGATGACGTGATCAGTGCGCTGCGCACGCGTGTTCGATTCTTCCCAGCGAATGCAACTGATTTAGTGCAGCCAGCGGACAGGTTCCCAATTCAGCGAATAAAGGAACACTGGCGCCGTCTGTGCGAGCAGCGCAACATGCAAGCAATTAAGCGCGGGGAGTGGCGTCAAGGCTCGGGATCTCTACTAAACCCAGGCAAGAAGTTTTTTCTGCAGACAGCGGCAGAATGTGTGCGCCGTGTTAATGCTGAGAGCGACAAAAACGGTGTTAACTGGGCGAAGAAGTCGATGGTGCTGTGCGGGCTGGATGTCGGTGCTGATGGCGTGTGGAAGGTCGAACAGCTTGGTAAGGATTTACAAGATATCATAGCTGAGTACCCTGAGGCGTTTAAACAAGGCTACGAGCAGGCAGTGCAATCGATTAGCTTGTGAGGTTGGTCTTCTTGTGATTAACCACAATTAGTCATGCACCTTTAACATTAATACACCTCTTTTAGTCATTGGAATTTTGGAGCTTCCGGTTGGAATACCACAATTAGTCGGGGTATGACTAAATAGCGTGGAGGGTGTATATTGTGATACCACACTGGTACAGTAATCTGCCTCATAAAGAATACACGAGATTTTATAACCTGTGACAACCAATCCCTTGACTTTCACAAATCTATAGGATTAGAACCATGTTAACGCATTTCCCGCAGAACATTTTACATATCAGGACTTCGTTATTCGGGCAGATTGGTAGAAACATATGTCGCAAATGAGGAAAGATTTGGACAATCGATTCTGAACAACAGTAGGAGCTGGTTGTGGATGTCCGGCAATACAGAGGAATCTATTTCGTTAGTTTTTCTTCTATAGAACGCTGAAGTACTATTAATTAAAACAGCCCAGCAGAGTGTTGTCTTCGGATTTGTACGTTGGGTTTATCTCTCTGGAGGTCCCGCTGCTTGTTCGAGGTACATGTATATTTCGGAATACGGTCGTTGATTGTCCGGCGATACATGTACTTACTTGGGGGGTCCGTATACGTGATGGGCTAAGCCGATATAAGCGCCAATCATCCCAAACATCAGGAGTGAAAGAAGGGCAGCGAGCCATTTTGCTTTGGCTTTTCCACCACCCATCTTTGTGACAAGCGATTTAAATTGTCCAACAGAAATCGCCCTGATTCTTGGCCAACGCAGACACTAGCTTGTTGAGCTCAGGATCCTTCTCGACCATAGTTTTCAGTCTTGTGAGCTGAGGATTATTCTTCACAAGTGTCTTGATTTCGTTGACGTCTGCATCCTTGCCAGATAAACTTTTCAGCTTGGCAAGGTTGGGATTCCTCTGGAAGATACCCTTGAGGTTGCCTAGAAGTCCTCTTTCTTCATCCTTTGCGTCATTTTCTCGTTTCTTGAAGGTTTTGCCGCTACCCTTTAAACGTCGACCGCTGCGAATCTCCTTGTTACCGGGTTCGTGGTTGATATCGATCTCCGCAGTCCCGAGTTGATCGGTGTCTAGTGCGGTGGATACTTTTGCACAAAATAGCACAAGAAGTAGCAGAAAAGTGGAGAAACGCATAATACCAGTGCTTGGACAATGGAGAGGGATGGTGAGGGCTACCTTTGTTTTCGCGAAATGAAGTTGAGGGCGGGTACACGTACTGAGGTCAAAGTTCCTCTTCGTTGGTAGACGGAGAATGGTTCCCAAGATGGGATCGTTGTTCGATTTATTGTACGAATACGATGTACGAATACACTGAACGAATATTGTACGAATACATAGTACGAATACATGCATTTCCAAGACAAAATGGGAAAGACGTAGAAGCCACGTACATGTTCATGTATTTTTTACATGCATTTTTTTTACGACTGCAAACCGAAGCTGTGCTGACAACAATAGGTCGAGCAATTAGGCTGCTGCGAACATCAGCGCACGTATCATCTGATAAGGTAGTGGAATACATTTTTAATATGTGTTTCATCTTGCTCAGTAGCTCATTTAATTGCAATATAATTAATATAATCAAATGATATATTCAATCTGCTCGTCCACACAAGATACCGTCTGAAACCAGATTATTTTCCATTACACAAACGGAGTGGTCTGTTGTTTGGTGATTGAAGGTGAAGAGGCTTGTGTGCATCAAACATCTAACATTTTGTTGTTTGAACCAACGTAGGAGTCTCCATGTTCAAGTCCAGCTTCAAGTACGACAAGGAACTTACCATATACCCATCATATTTTGATAATTTGTATACCAGGTGCCTTTCACTTTTCAGGTGAGGTATATTGCGCTTATTTAGTACTCAGAGGGACCAACGACCATTAATATCCGTAGCTGTCGCCCATGCGCGTGCCATGATATGAATACATGGCACAGCTCATTACTGTTTACTTTTTCGGGGATGACGATATTTTAAAATATCTAGTTAAAAAATCAGATATTTTGAAGAATCTCCATTTATTGACATTCGATAACGGACGGCTACTGAAAACATTGGTGGTCTCTGGGGTCCCCACAATAAATATCGGTATTCCAGAAATATTTATTCTCTGAAATTTATTTTAGAGCTACGGGGTCTGATTTTCCGTTAATGTTGCGATTGTACACTTCGCAGTCTGGTTGTTGCGATCACCAACACTGGCGTGCCGCTGTGGTGTCGTTGAACCTGGTGGAAATACTGTGATCTGATTGGTTGATCTCCAAGATTCGGTGATTCTGATTGGCTGAGAAAAGGGTAAGTTGAAGTTGCCCTGTGCATGTGATCTGCAACCATATTATGCATTTTGGTTTTGATCCCCAGCTCTTATTTCTTCGAGTTAAGAGCTGTAACTTCGTGAGATTGTTGGTAGGACGCAGGAGAGTAGACAATGACATAGCTGGAATGCCAGATCAATCTCAATCACTTTCAAATCTACTTCCTTCCACTGACATCAATACAAGATTCGTTCGCCTACACTCCGAATTGGTTATGAGCTCAAGCTACGCTGACACCGTCGAGCTCGTGGAAGATAACAGCTTCCACGGGGAGTTCAACATGCGGATGAAGCTCTCCCGTAAGGGATGGCTGCCCCACATCGTCAAGCCTGAGTACGACCGACTGAGTGATCGCTCCACGGCGGAAAGGAAGACCAACGATCTGAAAGGCCTTGGTGTTATCGCTGGAGACGTGAGTCTCACATACCAAGTCTACATCCGTGGAGCGACATCGGCGGCAGATTCGTGGCGCCTGCTGGAAGAGCAGTTCAACCGCAACACACTGAAGAATCGCCTCCTCATCACCAAGAAGCTGTACAACTTCGAGATGGAACCTGGCACTCGTTTCGCCGTCCACGTGGACCGGTTCAAGGAACTCGTGCTGCAGTTGGAGACGATTGGTGAGGCGTTGGACGATACCCGACAGCTCGTGTTGCTGCTCGGGAGCCTGACGGACGAGTACCGAATGCTAAGTACTGCCCTCGAGAATACGCCGAACGTGACGCTCGCGTACGCGATCCAAGCTCTGGCTGGTGTTGAGACCTCGGATGAAGTGGCGTCGGCTCAACAGAAGGCGTTCGTTTCGAAGAGAGACAACGGCAAGCGCAAGTTCAACGGCAAGTGCTTCTACTGCAAGAAGACTGGGCACAAGGAATTGGAGCGCCGTAAGAAGAAGGCCGACGAGGGACGTGGGCAAGTCGCGCAAGAGCAAGCGTCAGACTTCGCGTTCACGGCTGCAAGTGCGATGGCCAAATCGGAATGGCTAGTCGACTCTGGTGCAAGTTTGCACATGACCAGCGTCCGGTACAAGTTTGTGTCCATGGAGAAGCTGAAGACGCCAGTCCGCATTACGATCGCGGATGGCACGAAGATCGACGCAGTTGCGAAGGGCACCGCCGGTATAAAGCTAATGGACGGGACGTCTGTCACGCTTTCGGATGTTCTGTCCATCCCTGAAGTTGACGGAAGCCTCATCTCGGTGGCGAAGCTGGCCGAGAAGGACGTCGCCGCGCAGTTCAGCAAGGACAAGTGTGTCTTTCCTATCGCGATGCTACCGCCATGGACGCCAAGCGCGCTGGAAATGTCTACAAGCTGAAGACAGTGGGGGACGAGGTGTGTCATGTTGCGACGACACCTCGTAAGGAACCATGGGCCGTTGTGCACGCCCGTCTCGTCCACATCCCGTTCAAGCGCTACGAACAGCTGTTGACCATGGCAGATGGGGTACCTCGCGCTGCGGACAGCGGGTCGACCGATCACGTGTGCGCAGGTTGCTGCATGGGCAAGATGAGAGCTGACGACTTCCGGTGACACCCGGAGAAGCTCGTCAAGAGTGCAGGTGTGCTTGACCTAGTGCACTCGGACGTTATGGGTCCGATGGAGACTAAGACACCTGGTGGCTGCACGTACGTCGTCACATTCATCGACGGTTACTCACGCCACGTGACTGTCTACTTCATGAAGGCAAAGTCGGAGGTTTTGTAGAAGTTCAAGATCTTCAAGACAGCGATGGAGAACGCGACGGGCAAGAAGATCAAGCGCCTGCATTCTGACAATGACCGTGAGTACACTGGTCGACAGTTCAAGGAGTACCTCAACCGCAGCGGCATCAAGCATGAGAAGACGGTGCCGTACACGCCTCAGCAAAATGGCCTGGCTGAGCGGATGAACAGGAGCCTCGTCGAGATGGCTCGCTGTATGCTCTACCATGAGAGTATCGAGAAGAAGTGGTGGGCTGAAGCTGTCAACACTGCTGCGTGGATCATCAACCGGATCCCCAACTGAGTGACGGTCAAGACGCCCTACGAAAATGTGCCTCGGACCAAACCGCAACTGAAGAACATGAAGGTTTTTGGTCCACTCGGCTACGCTCACATCCCCGATGAGAAACGCCGGAAGCTCGACGCGAAAGCATTCAAGTGCCGATTCATGGGATACGAGGACGGTGTGAAAGGTTATCGAGTCCTCGATGTGGCAACCGGGAAGGTGCAAATCGTGCGCATCGAGAAGTTCATGGAGACGACAACCCCCAAGCGCATTATAGCTAACCCCGAAGACGGCAACGACGAAGATGTTGTTTCGGAACCACGCCGAGATTTTCGTCAAGAAATGCAGATCGTTCCGACCGTTACCGAAGGAAGTGACGTGATCCCCCTGCGACGTGATGATGGATCCGACGGCGCAATCGTTCCCCATCCGATGATTACTCGGTCACGTGCTCGTAACATCGACGAGACGACTGATCTGGTAGAAGGTGGTGCAAGAAAGAAGCAAATTATCGCCCCATCTGCAATTGGAACCAAACGTCAAAAGGTGAGCCAAGATCGGGTGCAGTCAACAAATGACCAACTTGCTATCGAAAGAGGGCAGCTGATGGCTGCAACGGAGGAGGTCCCGAGAACGTACGCAGAGGTGACTACCGGCAAGGACCAAGAGAAGTGGAAAGAAGCGATCGCAAGTGAGCTCGAATCACTCATCGCGAACAATACCTGGAAGCTGGTCCCCAACCCAGCACCCCACGTTGTCACTGGGTATTCGCGTTGAAGCGCGACGAGAAAGGACAAGTGGTTCGACACAAGGCTCGACTGGTGGCGAAGGGGTACTCGCAACGACATGGCATCGACTACGAAGAAACATACTCGCCGGTGGTGTACCTGAACTCAATTCGCGCACATCTTGCTAAGCTATGTGCTGAAGGTATGGAGGTTGACCAGTGCGACGTCGACACGACATTCCTGTATGGGAAGCTCGACGAAGAGATTTACACGGTGCTACCAGAGGGACTTCGTGAGCTGCTGGAGTTGGCCAAGGCCGAAGGTGAAGATGACGTCGTCTGCCTACTACTGCAAATTTTGTATGGCCTCAAGCAAGCGTCTCGCGTATGGAACGAGACGATCGACGCGCATCTCAAGAACATGGTTTTCAAGACTGCTGATGCGGACCCATGTGTCTACACGAGAGGGGATGGTGGTGACAAGTGTGTTGTCTGCCTCTACGTCGATGACATGCTGATAGGTTCACGTCAAAGGGCTGTCATTGAGTCAGTGAAGGCTGGAATTGCGGAGAAGTTTCGTATCAAGGACCTCGGACGTGCACGGTTCATTCTTGGTATTGAAATCGACTACGACGTGTAACGCAAGACGTTGGGCATCTGCCAGCGTGCGTACACGGAATCGATTATCAAGAAGTTTGGTCAAGAAAATGCGAAGCCGAGCCTGACCCCACTTGACCCGAGTGTCCAGCTCACCAAGGAGGACGAACCGAAGACCGACGAGGATAAGGCTCTGATGAAATCCAAGCCATATTGCTCCTTAGTCGGAAGCCTGATGTATCTGGCGTGTGGAACCAGACCTGACATCGCGGCTGCAGTGGCAAAACTGAGCCGCTTCCTGGAGAACCCTGGTGAGAAGCACTGGGAAGCAGGTCTCCGTGTGGTAAGATACCTGATCAAGACCAAGAACCTCGGCATCGTGTACGACGGGTTGCTTGGAACGGAGCTCGTCGCGTATTCGGATGCAGATTGGGCTGGCAACCGCGACGACAGACGCTCTGTAAGCGGAATGATGCTGATGATGTGTGGTGCTCCGGTGGTTTGGCGCTCGACTTTCCAGAAAACGGTTGCGCTGAGTTCGACTGAGGCGGAGTACATGGCTCTCAGCGAACGTGTTAAGGAATTGGTGTGGATGCGACTACTGCTCAAGGACTTGGGTACGGAACAGGCTGGACCGACGGTGATCTACGAGGACAACCAAGGTGCAATGGCATTGGCGAAGAACGTCGGGTACCAGGCGAGCACAAAGCACATCGACATACGCTACCATTTCATCCGAGAGAAGGTCACGAGTGGTGTCGTGGAGCTCGACTACAGTGAGTCCAAGAACCAGCTCGCTGACTACCTGACCAAGCCGTTGTCAACCAAGACTCTTCGCTACCTGCTCGAACGCTGCAACGTTACCGGCATGCTCGAGTAGACTGCGAATCGAGTGGGGGTGTTGCGATTGTACACTTCGCAGTCTGGTTGTTGCGATCACCAACACTGGCGTGCCGCTGTGGTGTCGTTGAACCTGGTGGAAATACTGTGATCTGATTGGTTGATCTCCAAGATTCGGTGATTCTGATTGGCTGAGAAAAGGGTAAGTTGAAGTTGCCCTGTGCATGTGATCTGCAACCATATTATGCATTTTGGTTTTGATCCCCAGCTCTTATTTCTTCGAGTTAAGAGCTGTAACTTCGTGAGATTGTTGGTAGGACGCAGGAGAGTAGACAATGACATAGCTGGAATGCCAGATCAATCTCAATCACTTTCAAATCTACTTCCTTCCACTGACATCAATACAAGATTCGTTCGCCTACACTCCGAATTGTTAAGTCATAACCTGTTGATTTAGATCGAAACAAGTTTAACAGGGGAACGTACAAATTTCAAGCAAAAATTACAATAGTTACTCTAGCAATTTATACCTGTTTTGATTCGATTAAGTACGTAAATGTTGACTTCTCGTTTTCGGCACCGCTATAAACACATAACCCAGGATAATATATCGTGATTTGAACACTTTATAGGTCAAAACTACTCCTTACAAATCATCCATTGGAGGTATTTATATGGTCCACCCTGCCGAAAGCGAGGTGCACAAATGTATTGCGGCCGCGTTACCACTTGCCAGTAATGTGGTGGTCGCAGCGGCAGCTCTCAGAAGGGCGTAGAAGAAGCGCATTGGTTTAGGCAGTAGCTCTTGATCCGCAGGGAAGACTGTTGGGCGGTTGGCGAATCGTGGGGTGGGAGCCGTAGTGTTCTTCTTGAGGATGCCTGCATCATGCCCGTCCGATGCACATAGACACTACCGTATCGTCATTTCGAAGACACGCCATGAGAATGAGCAAGCGTGGAGCCCAAATCATTGCCCAGCGTTTCGAGGTCTGTGAAACGATTTACATATATATGTGTACATCGTTCATTATTAGTGAGGCCTTAGCTGAAGCACAGACTTCGGTCCATCTCCTTCGAAGATCCATTACATATGGCTATTTTCATGCAATGGCGTGTTGACTTGCACGAACGATGGTAGCGAAGATCAGCCACTTGATGACACAGTGTTCTTGGCTTCTGCTCTTTGCATCAAACAGAAAATCTCTATCACCGCCTGTGAAAAGTGAGACAGAAAATGGGGCACAATTTGAGCAACAATGGCGATGCGACATCATGCTTCGAACCGTCGAATCAACACAATTCAGACTTGAACAGATCACCAAAGCTATCAATCCATAACACGTTTGTTGATGCCTTCGCGGTTTCTCAAGGGAGGAGTTGTGGACAATGTGGACATGGCAAGTTGACGCAAATTTATCTAAAGCAGGGGTCCAGAGTCGTCCAATTCTTGACTCCGTTCAACTTTGACCTATAAAAAGTACAGGCGCTCAACACAGTATCGGCTTAAGAGGATGAAGCTGTTGATGACGAAGCTTCTCCACCAACTTCGACAGCCAAGGAAGCTGGGTGTTTCAATGCCTCGATTGATTGTCGTCGTGCTTACTTTGCTAAGCCGACCAGACTTGGATTAAATAAACACGTCATCAGGCATCGCGTTACGCATGTCATGTCTTACCACACTACATGTATCCAGCTTTTGATGCAACGCCTTACTTTGTTCGCCTTCTAAAAGCATCACGTCAGTATGATTCTGGACTTCAATTGCCTACTGAGTATCTTTTGATGGAAAAGCCAAGCTCGCCATCATCTTTTGCGTTGTTGACGGATCCCATGATATATTCGCTACTGTTACCAGCAGACGGTTTGACCAGTCGTTATCAGCACATCCTCGGTTTGCTGGGGTAAATAAGCTCGTAGCTTCTGCGCCATTCCAACGTTTTCTTGGGAACGCGGGTATTCGAACGGTACAATAAATTGAACCACGATCCCACCTCGGAAATCATTCTCCTTTTGCCAATAAGAAAATGTTTACCTCGATTCCCGTCCTTAACTTCATTTCGCAAAATCCACGGTAGCAGTCAAACTTTTATCAGCATCTGCCTCCATTGGCCAAGCGCTGGCATTATGCGTCTCTCCAACTTCCTGCTACTTATTGTGCTAATTTGTGCTGAAGTAGCCACCGGGCTGAACACCGATCAACCCAGGGCTGTGGGGCTCAACACTAACCACGAACCCGCCAACGAACAGATTCGAAACAATCGGCACCTCAAGGCTAGCGGTAACACCTTCGATATACGAGAAAAATACACCGAGGACGAAGGAAGAGGCATCCCAAGCAAGATCGAGGGTATCTTCAATAGGAATCCAGATCTTGCCAAACTGCAAACCTTATCTGGCAAGAATGCTAACGTCAACAAAATCAAGGCACTTGTGGAGAACACTCCTAAGCTCACAAAGCTGAAAACAGTGGCGGAGATGAACCCTGAGCTCGTCAAGCTAGCGCCTGTGGTGGCCAAGAATCACGGCAAAATTACTGCTGGACAACTTCAAACTGTGAAATCAATTGCCGCAAAGACCGCAAAGAGCGAGCGTGATGTCGAAAGATTCATAGCAAAATGGGTCGGTGCTCTGATGTTACTTACGATGCTCAGAATGGTTGGTGCTTTTATCGGCCTAGGTATCGCTGGACCCCCACAACCATGAATGAAGAAGGGTGGGTGATATTATCCATTTTGTCTAAAGGGCACAACCAGGTGCTAAACGCGAACGGGCATGGCGGAAAATATCATTTGCTATGCTGTAGTATATGTTTCAGCAGAACTCGATAAATGTTTGCAGGGCTCGGTATATTGCAATAGCATATTGAGTGCGGGGGTGCCTATAAATAAATGAATAAGTTTCCATTAATGTGACAACGAGCATGTAGTTATCCGAAATTGCAGAGTTGGGTCAAGCTCGTGTGCGCAATCGATTCCGAGGGGGGACTTCTTGCAGAACCCTCTCCCAACAAGCGCCATTAACTCATTAAGTCCAATTCGAGCGCTACGCGCGCACAACGAATTATATACAACCGCGCAAGAGCGCTTCCACCCACGTTGGGTCCTATTTACATGTGTAGGCATACTCAACCATATATTGCTTCTTCCTACTGTTTTCAACCAATTTGTGCTCGTTTTGATATGTTGTTTAGTACTAGTATCGAGCAATGTTTCACTAGGATTCACCGGCACTTAACCAGCGACTGTGTTTATAATTTATTGTACTCTGTTGGAGTTGCAGGAAAACTAAATTATTAGAGAGGTTTCGGAATCACACTTACCCTCGCCTTCACCCTCAGCGCAAATTACACAAAATCCGAACGGAATCTCGTGATCGGCAAATGCTAGGTTCGCATTTATTTTAACAGTTTTGTTGAATAATGATCAGGGATAGTTAAACTCGATTCGCCCTTAATCAAATGATGCAGGTGATTGTGAGGATGTAATTCTGGGGTTTTCAAGAAATGTAAGGATTTTGCGCGAATTCCACACGCTTGTGCACAAAACGTACCAAGCGTGCGAACTTAGAGGAAAAGTGAACACTACGAAACCTCTCTATTGTAGTTTATTGCCAATAAATGTTTCGGATATTGAAATGTACCGAGCCGTTATTATTTCAAAGATGTAGGTGTTACTAGTAGTACATTTCTTACCTGACTTAGACTTTCGAATGCTACGTCCATCGTTAGTGTCTGCAATATCAATTTCTTTATAGAATCCCGATTTGTCGGGGCTACTGACCATTCCACAGCCTGGGTGGTTTGGAAGCCTCGAGCTGCCACGCTGTGTTGGCATGGTTCTGGTTGGGGGCATCACAGAACGGTATGAGTACTCGAGCTGAGTGAGCGAAACGCAACAGAGTGGAGTGAAGAGAGTCGCAGTGAAAGGACACACGGGTTTCCTCGTACGTCAGAGTACAAAAGAACAGGGAGACAAGAAGATCATCGCAGACCGCCCAACAAAACGTCATTCGGACAAAGATAGCAGCATCGAGGATCGAGAACGTCAATTTTGCCTTAGCATAGCAGGAGCTCACCTTAGGAAGTGCAGTGTGCGAGGCGTACGAGACAGACAAAGCTGAGCCAGCGATCAAAACCAGCTAGCAACCTGCTCGACCCCAGCTTGCAAGAGATGACATCCACGAAGCTTATGGAAATGAACTATGTCCACGTCTTTCAGGACGACCGCACATGCGAGCACCACGCCGACACCAGTTTTCTCATCTTTCCCATGCAGCAAGATGTCGAGGCACACCTCAGAAACGTGATTCAACCATCGCAACTTGTGTGGATCAACCAGGGGTCAGGTTAACGTATCAACACTGGCAGCTTCGTTTGCCTCTAGCCCGTTGAAACGAAACAACAACCGCAACTCACAGAATGACCAATTTCCACAACTAGTATTTTCAGCAGTCCGTCTTCCGGACTCTGTCGTCCTTCCAGACGTGGAGTGAATCGCTCAAGTGTTCGCAACATTGGCAGTACAAGCACTCCAGGCGCACTTAAACTACGGTTAGCCCAAGTCAGGGTCAGCCAACTAAGGTCATCAACCTTTGACGGGCCTAGGTAATCAACCTAGTTCAGACTAGCCACGAGTTCTACATCCTCTCCAGTTTCAACATGTTCTAGCTCGCAAGTACGTAAGTCACCGCTACAACAAGCATCAGCGTCCTATCCAGTTCAGGTCGAGTTTCAACTGTTCTCATGCGTTCCTGGTAACGAGCCTCAAGTAATAAGCGTCGACGTCCCAGTATTCACCACACCTTTTATAGAACGCAGCACAAGATCGATCAGCCGACTGGAGCAATACCCATCCGCGACTGTTTTGCAGCTGACGTACATACCTCACTATGCTATATTTCGGCAATAACTTCAGCAACACTCAGCTGTCAACGACAACAAGACTGACAAAGGTCTCCAATCAAGCGCAGTTTCGTCGGCCAACAGCAGTCACAAATCGGACAGAAGGTACAAATACTGTGATCAAAATTTGATCATCAAATCACGGTAACACCAACGAAGGCAGATCCGCTCGCCAGGTACAGAGCCTTGGTGCGGTCAACAACCAGTTTTCGCAGTAGCAGCAGTTCCTTCAACCAAGTGTTGAAGGTCCGCTTGGTGCTCAGCTGTAGCCGATTTGCAGTCCACATGACAAGATGTGGTCCACCTCAAACGGACCGGTCCAAGCTACAACAGTCCGGTTCATTGCGGCGTAGCTAGTTTAACTCACTTCAATATCTGCCTTCTAATCAAGTCTTCTTTCGCTGTACATCTCACCGTTCAAGCCCAAGTGCAGAAGCTTAAGCAACAATGTCAGCAACAAAGCAGTCGCAATTCCATCCGTCTGATACAAAGGCGTCATGAAGCAACGCCCGCAGCAGCAGGAGGTACTGGTCCACCACATCAAGAAACACACTTCTGATAATCTCTGGCGCAGCTGTGTTCGGGAAAACGTTGAACAGGTACAGCGACTTAGCATGGTCAAGAAACCCATTTCGCAACATCAGCAGCAACAGCGTCGTCCGCCAAGTACAATTATTTCGTGTACTCAAGCAAGAACGTCAACAAAATAGCAACCTTTGATGCGGCGTGGTCAAGAAACAGCGCCAACAAGCACAGCAACAACACTCACACGTTCACCAGGTGCAGAGACTTGGTGCCATCCAAGAACAACGGCAGCAGTCGTCATAAGGTCTACCAGATAGTTTATCTGGTCTAGCTATCCAGGATACACTGCCCATCCATCACGAGTCCGTTCACTTCGTTACGATCAAGATGCACATCGGCAAGACAACAATATCTCAGCAGCCATCCAGTGCGTAGGCACCGAACGAATACCTGCCAGCAATTCCAGCTCACCCGGATAGCCCACAAATACCTACCGTAATTGATCGACGTTACAGACCACCAGGGCGCATGCACTACCCCAAAGCAAACGATGATTCACCCAGTAGCAACGTCAGCAAAATTCCAGCTCTATGGTACATCCCATCGGTGTGCGGCACTCGGTGAGACCGAGCAACGGTCTGCAGCAGCAATATCAATCGCAATCAGTTCTGCAATACAGCCCACCACTGCCCATAAAGGCACTTGATGAGACTGAACAACGTTCTGCAGCTGCAACTACAACAACAATGAGTTCCGCGTTAAGCCCAGGCACGGAGTGAGACCGTACACTGGTCTGGAGCGGAAATACTTGAATAACAGTCAGTCCTGCGGTACTGCCTGCTGGTGTACAAGCACACGGCTAGGTATGTCAGTAGCAAATTCAACAACCGTCAGCGCTACGGTACTGACTCGTAGCACACATGCACTTCGTGAAAACAGCAGCAATCTTAACAACAGTCAGCTTTACACTACGGTGTATCTTGTGTCTCGTCAAAGACGAATTTCAGCCTCAGTACGTCTGCACCAGTTGACTCAACGAGGCCGATCGACGAAAATGTCAACTTCAAAGGGCCCGCACTCAATGAGACCGATAGCGAGTCTACATGCGTAATAGCTGCAAGTTCAACCCCCATACTGCCACAAACCAGTGCACACGTATTCAATGAGATCTCTGTCAAAATCACGCACATGTTGAACGTAAAACGTCAGCTTTTGTAGCACAACACAGCTGAAGAACACCAAACTTACTTGGTTTGACCGATCGCAGTTGAAGTCAAGACATAGCACACTTTTGGATCGGGTCCAGCCTACTGCGTCAGTCAAGACCAAACGATTCCAGCAAGTTCGGTGGTGTGCATAATTAACATGCAGCCCATCCACACAGGAAAGTAAGTATCCGCGACCGCAACGCACGACCGCAACCACATCGAATTGTCAACAGCAGCAACTAAGTCCAAGCCAAAAGTAACCAATGCATAGTTTAACAGGACGGAATTCTGTGCGCAGTATCTTAATCACTGTCTAGTGACGTTATCATCACATTCACACCCTATTTCTCCAGATATGCGTGAGTGAGAAAGACCTTGTTCATGCACATATTGCAACCCATACGCGCTCCCGAGAATCATAGTCCAAGACACACTATTGTTTACAAGCTCTTTGGGTGATATATGCTTTTCAAACGTGGCAGACTTGTAGAATTGGTTCAAATAGATGTTTGATGCACGGAAGCTCTTCACTTTCAATCACTGGAGACTTGTAAACGACAGACCACTCCGTTTGTGTAATGGAAAAATAAACTGGTGTCAGTGCTCATCCACACGAATGCTTGCCCTGAAAATAGAAACTTGTGTGGACAAACAGAATATATCAATTAAATGAAGTCATGGGCGGTACGGAGCAGGATGATGCGTATCCAAATTTATTCCACTACCTTGTCAGATGATACGTGCGCTGCTGTTGCAGCAGCTTGCTTGGCCTATCGTTGGCAGCACAGTTTCGGTTTGCAGTCGTAAAACAATACATGTAAAAAAGTACATGTACGTGGCTTCTACGTCTTTCCTTGGAAATGTATGTATTCGTACAATATCCTACTTAAAATATTTATACTTTGTTTTGATTTTTGCTGTACTATTTTTGATTTTGTACAATGTATCCGTACAATGTATTCGTACATCGTATTCGTACAATATTCGAACAACGATCTCATCTTGGTAACGATAGACTTTTATTTGGGTCATTTTGGGTCATGGTCAAAAATGGTCATTGACCAAATCTCTTGACCTCTCCAAAACCATTGACCAAATTTGATCTATCCGGTCACTATCGAAGAGCTCATGTCAAGTGTTAGTGCAGCGACTTTCAAATTTCCTGAGCGGCGGCCGTCCAAATAACCTCTATGGTATTGCGTTATATTCCGATAAACAGGTCTACCCATTAGGCGCTATTATCTACTACTTCGAAGTAGTGGGTTGTAACTTCATCGGCGTTCCCTCCAAGTCTTACTGACACCGGGAAGTTCACTGACTCAATGCCCTGGCGTCAGCGCTTCTTGAACCGACACTTAGCCATATCTTCAATGCGATCGACGTAGCGCTTTGGCAGGACTTGAATGGTGGCGACAAAGGAAGGTAGCGATGGATGCAGAGCCATCAGGCAGCATTAATCTCGCGATTAAAGCGCTCAAATGGGTTGGTCGTGCGAATGACCAGAGTTGCTTCGACATCATGAACGTTCCATACGCTTGGCTTATAAGTCTTCAGCCAAGCATTGCCAAAATACGACCAGAACAACTTCCGCAACACTTAGGAATAGGATACCTTCTTGTCTGCGCACATGTTCCGTTTCTTGACTTCCGCGTAGCAAAGTCTTAGGTCCTCAATTTTCTCGTGCACCATAACATCCGTAGCCTCCTTCTTGTCCTCGGTCACATCCACTCCTGGAGGTAACATTACGCGGAGGCTGCGCGCACATGAGTGCTCACCGCAGAGTTCATACTGGGTTTTCTTGCGGTAGAAGTTCAGCTTTGCTTTATATTTCGTTCCTCTGTACACGCTAGACCTGTACTACCTCCTCTATTCCAAACGATTGTATTCTGTAAACGCGTGACGCGCCGCATGTACACCAGTCTGTCAAGTATACACAATGCTGGATGCTGCAGGTACAGTTGTCGCAAGGTCTGGTGGCGCTACCGAAGCTGACGGCTGGACCTGCGTGCAGGCTGCAGTACGCTCGCTGCTGAATTGATCACGTGCAGATATCCACAGGAACCACTGCCATTAGAGCGAAGCCAATGTACCGAGGTGCGGATCGTCCACACCATTAACTGTGGCTCCGTGTTGAGCACTATCCACGACTCGAACTACGGCCTGGACTTGGGCGCCGTCAACGCCATTAGTTGCGGCTCCAACTTGAGCCCCATCCACAACTCACTTGAGTGCCATCCACAACCCACTTGAGTGCATTCGAAATTCTGAGATACGGCTTGGACTTGAGCACCTTCCACATCCCGGGCTGTGGCTTCGACTTGTGCGCATTCAACATTCAGAGCTGCGACTTCGGTCTGTGGGGCCGGACGCCATTGCGCTACGATGCTGTATTGCATGTCGTGAACGCTCCACGCTGCGACGTCGTGTTAAATGCCGACGGTGGTCCACGCAGCCGCTGCTCCTGCTCCTGCCCCGAGGCGAGTGACGCCAGCTGTGACGCCCGCGATCCGAGTGACGCAGAAGCGGTGGTCTGCGAGTACGTGGGTGGCTTCGATGCCCAGAGCAGCTGCGCGCCTTGCTGGTATGCGGTCACTGACCACTATAGTAGCAGAGTAGGATATGTTGGCGTTAATATCAGCGTTCACACTGCTGTTGGGGGGAGTTGTTGGGGCATCTTGGCGTCGGGCGTGGTAGGCGTTCGGGCACTTGAAGTCTATCGGCAAACGACGGGACTGGTCAACCACCAATATTGACCAAATCCCATGACCAGTGCCGAACAAGGCCTTTGACCATGTATGTGATGATCCGAATATGACCCAAATAAAATCCTTTGCTTGGTAATCATTCCCCGTCTGGCAGCCAGCGTCTGCCAATAAAGAGGAACTTTGACCTCGGTACATGTACCGGGTACCCGCCCTCAACTTCATTTCGCAAAACGCACGGTAGCCCTCAAACGGCTATCTACATCCCTCTCCATTGCTCAAGCGCTGGTATTATGTGTCTCTCCACCTTTGTGCTACTTCTTGTGCTATGTTACGCAAAAGTAGCCTCCGTACCAGACACCGATCACCTCGGGACTGTGGAGATCGATACCAATCACGAACCCGGTAACAAGGAGATTCGCAGCAGTCGACCTTTAAAGGGCAGCGGCAAAAGCTTCGATAAACGAGAAAATGATGCAAAGGACGAAGAAAGAATGTTGAACTAGTTCAAGGGGATTTTCCAGAAGACTCCAGAAGAGCCAAACTGAAAGCTTTATCTGGGAAGAATCCTGACGTCTACGAAATCAAGACACTTGCGAAGAATAATCCTCAGCTCACAAGGCTGAAGCCTATGACGGTGAAGGACCCTGGGCTCGCCAAGCTAGTGCCAGTGTTGGCCAAGAAGCGGGGCAAGCTTACTGGTGGACAACTTAAATCGTTTTCCACAAAGGTACTTGGCGAGGGATCAAAACACGGCAAAACCAAATCGCTCGCTTTTCTGTTGTACCTTTTGGCGTTTGGGACAACGGGCAGTCTGGTCATTGCTGCCGCTGCCTCTGAATCATTTAGGAAGAACTTATTCTTTACGTAAAGATGATATTCTGCTCTTTCGCGTGATACCATCGATTACCTAAAAATAGCCGAAACAAGTATTAAACTGAGCTGTTTTTTTGTTGTTGTGGTTTTCGATTTTGTTTTACTGCAGTCTTCTCAGTGGTAAATGATCATCTTTTGTACCACCTCCGTGCGGAAAATAATGCAGACCTTCGATC
Organism: Phytophthora sp. ST_20190627; assembly: GCA_014706145.1. NCBI lineage: Eukaryota > Oomycota > Peronosporomycetes > Peronosporales > Peronosporaceae > Phytophthora > Phytophthora sp. ST_20190627. Next base: position 254,508 of record JACBOU010000061.1, read on the forward strand.
GAGATTCGTTTGGGTGTTTTGCATTTTCTTGGAAGTTTATTAGCGATTACAGGGCATCTTGGAAACATTTATTGTTATTGCAATTTTCCGATTCAGAGCTATATGCATTCTTAAAGGAACGTAGATACTCTATAATAACAGGAAATCTTCATCACCGCTTGTGAAAAGTGAGCCGGAAGGTGGGGCCCAATTTAAATCCACAAAGGCGACGCGACGTCATGCTCCGAACCGTCGAAGTGTGTGTATCAGCTGTCACCATTGACATACTCAGATATTGCCACCGGAACTAACACAATTGACACTTGAACATATCATCAAAGCTATCAATCAATAACTGAATGTAGCCCACGTATGCATCAGACTTCCACCGCCCGAACTGTTTGACCGTGGTGCTGCCAACTCCCGCTCCGAAGAGGGCGACGGCCTTTCCGCTTCTTAACGAATGCGTCCCATATCGTCTGGGAGCATCGCCGGCTGCTAAAGCAGCTGATTTGATCAACTTTGTCATGTCGTTGACTTGATTGACGGTATCAACCTTGATCGAACACAGCGGTTTGCTCGCCGACAACTGGAGGCGCTTGTGATTACTTGCTAAAAATCATAAAGCGGCAATAGGGCACAACCATGGCGCCCCCCGACTCACCGTACGTGTTGTTTCTTGGTAAAACTGGTTTGCTTTTCCACCTCGGAAACGTACTGTCGCTCTTGCAATTTCGTCGAATTCGGTTGCTTGGGTGTCATTGCACTTGGGAAACTTGATGTCAGCTCGAATTAGTGCCCCCCACCCCATAAGACGCGGTGTCGTTCACAGCTGAAATTAAGTGACTGGTGCATTTTGCGGAGAAGGGAGGGCTGCGTCCTGCTGTCGCATACCCATGATGGAGAGGCGATCTCCGGGGAGAAGACCGATCGAATAGCCAAGACATCGCTGATGATACCACGCGAGATGACGGATTTTGGCGAGGACGGTCGAAGCTGCGTTACCGTCGCCGTTGGTGATCCATCCAAATTTCCAGCAGTAGACCGCAAAAATACAAGTTCATGTGAGTGTTTGTAAGGACCTGCGGGGAGCCAGAGTGGAAATCCAAGCGTTGAGAACCATTGCTCCCATTGTCTCCATGTTGTACTGTACTGGCGTTGCGAGCTGTTCGCCAGTGACTGGGCTTGAAGCTGGTCGAGAAGTTGGGACCCAATCTTACTGGAACCTGAACCCGGTAGATGTTTGGATAGTCCACGAATGTTGAAGATAGCCTCCGACAGCCCGACGGCTCTTGTTAGCCCTTGGCTGAAGGGGTTGGGAGATTGCAGAGAGTTGCGCCAGGGTACAGCGGCCATATTGTCGCTCCAACACGTGACGGATGTTGTCTTGCCGTCGCTGAGTCGTGCCCACATGGGTCCCCATGTCCAAATAGCCAGAGCGATGCAAACAAATCTCGAACGCTGATAGAGAACTGACTGGCACCATATAGCGACTGGGTAATCCATTATGATTCTTCCTCGCCGAATGGAAACTGGATGAACTCGTCGACCGCAGGATTTAACACGGCTAAACCCAGCTTTGACACTTCCATATAAAACCACTGTAAATCGAGCTCAGCGCAGGGTGATAGTTTGATTCGCCCGTAGCGTGGAGCAGTGATGCACATTTTCTGCAGGTGTTGATAAAATGGTCTTGCCGTCCGTAAACATGAACACACACGGCGCAAACCACCCATCAGCTTCATCAGTTCGGTCTTACTTGCTGTCCGACGACTCAATATCTCCATTACTCGATTGCGAGCCTTCAGAATCTTGTCATTGGGCATCGAAACAGTACGCGTTGTGGTGTCCCAAATGAGGCCCAGAACCGACAAACGAGACTTTCAACACGAAAACGTATGGTTATTGGTGGCTCGAGGGCCGGGAATCGCGAGAATTGCGTGACACAGTGTGGCCTCTGCCAGCTCTAGTCGATTTCCAATGTCACATTCGATGAGAATATGATCGTCCACCCACTCAAAACCGGAGAATCGTTCCTATCAATGCTTATCAACACGGTGGATGGAGCGTTTTGATCCATTAGCTGCTTGATAACACGTCCAAAGGCGCCATAGAATGGTGGAGATCCTGACCGGCCGAACGGAGCAGACAAGTCAATAATTAGCGCCTTGGCTTCGGGGTGTTTTGCCGCCATCCAGTGAACGTGGTTGGCAGCCGTCGTTAGATGGCGATATGCGGATTTCACGCCGCCTTTCAGTAGCTTACACACCGAACTTTGGTACCGGTGGTGTAAAGCCTCGATTCCATCCGCCAATACTCCAATATAGGTTTGGTGAATGTCGGGAGCACTTGATCTGTCGAAGCGAGAGTTTGTAGAATCGCCATGAGGGTACGACAGATCATGAATTAGACGGCTGCGGCTACTCAGCCCAAACACTAGCTATGTTCTGTCAACTGTTCTGTAACCGGGAACAGAACGCATGACAGAACACGTACTTATTGTTTATTGGTGCTCGGGCGCTTTGTTGACGTCCACTACCGGTCTGTTTTGTTTGACTGAGTCGCTCCGGACTTAGGCAAGGACCCCCTCGACAGTTCTAACCAAAATAACGCGTTCAGCCGAACGTGGATTTGTAACTTAGCGCTTCTCCATCGCTTCAGCAGCTTTAGCCATGGCGTTGCAATAAATACAGCTAAGCCAACACAAAGAATGCATAATGAAACCCGTGTGCAAGATGGTTAAAGAAGACGTAAACGTCCACTATTCATTTAATAAACTTAAATAATGGCGAAGGTAACGTAGTCTATAGTATTCGAGTGATCCCTCGAACATACCCGTCCATGCCGGTGCTTCGTCGAGATGAACCTTGAGAAATAGGAGTGATAGATGGCCGGAATTGATTCCGTCAGAGATCCTTGTCATTGTATCGGCGACTCGGACGGATTGTGGCTGCTCATTAACCCCATAACGAGGCTTTCTGTCTATCGATAACGGCTTTGACCACATCCGTAAATTATACAACTTGGTTGGTTTTCGCTTGTCAGACCCCCGCTGTGGATCGTCCTCGTACGTCCAGGAATCCCGAAAGGATAGCAGATGAAAGATGTCCAGTGGCTCGGCGTAGCATGCACCACACCAGCCATCTCATTACTTTAGCCAGTTGAGTGAAAGTAGGACAAACATAACCTACATTTGGGTACTTTCGTCGTAAGTATTGGATCCCCACTAGTATGCACGTCGAGTTAAGCCAACTGCTGCTGCAGAATTCCAAAATGTTGGATCCAATGACAATGTCGCCGCTGACTCGACACTCTTTCAGCTTACAGCATCCAATAGTGACGTTGTACTCATTCTAAAACCAATAAAGTTAGTTCAGGTTTACTTGCACTTCGATATATACTATCTTACCTTCTCACAGGTGGTGAATTCATGAAAACCCGGCATGACCCCCCTGAAAACAGTTTCTGGCAGACTGCATACCCAGTCCATAGACCACCCAACGTTTTTGTGCACTGATGAAATACTGTAGAATCCGTCCATAATTGTGATTTGCGTAGCTTGAAAAACTTTGACATATATCACAACTTCATCCAGTTCGTCGTCGTCGAGCACCATCAATCCACAATCAACTGCAAAAACGTTTAAGGCCAACTTGCAACGCTCTACGCCGTCTCTGTCCAGAATTTAGTTGATGTCGACCGATTCGAAACCGTGGTCTTTGAAAGTCACGTGAACGTTTCCTGCTGGTAGTTTAACAGTTCTAATGGCGTTGAACTGATAACAGAACGCAACAACATCAATATCCAGGCAAATTCGGAATAAATTTGTTGATGGACGTACCACAGTAAAACAATGGTTGTAGGAGTAGCGCTGCTGGAGGAGTACTTGGAGGCCAACCAAACTTGGATTTGGCAACGTAGACCCTCTTGACAACAAATCGGCTGACTTCGTCATAAAGTTTATACGTTGGCCACGTTTATCTTCTCGCCATTGCCTTCCTGTGCTTCTGCCAATAGTTGTTGAAGCCTTGGATAGCTTGAACCTCCCGCTTTGCGCAGAACTCTTGAACTGATGCCCCACATTCACGTCTCCAATACTTTCAGGGCAACTAGGTATTTTTTTTAGCTTTTGTCGTCGCTGCCTCTAAGCGTGCTGTAAATGTCGGCTCTGGACGGTTCGTTCCGACAGATTTATGGTCGTTAGCAGAAATAAGTGGAGCACCTCCAAAGTCCTAAAATGGGCTTTGCTTACTTCACTAGCACTAGCTTCGCAACTGTCATCACTTCCGTCTGAACCAAAATTAGCGCGCGGAAGCCGCGCGTATTTCACTCGCTTCTTCCCCATAATTGGTTTTCAGAACTGACTACAACAAGAACTTCTCTGTCAAACGTGTGTTATTTTTGTACGGAGAGCGATGTGTCCTACATAAAACGAATCAACTTCAACTGTAATGAATTTTTACCTTGCTCGCTGATCATGCGCGCAATTCGTATTGATCACATACGCGACGCAGTTATTTCTTAGATACTACAAAGCAATCTAATCTCAGCTAAATATTCTCGAGACCGTGGAGTTGCGTAGTACGTTAACCAGAACCTTTCAAAATAAGATTTCGCGGGCAGTGCCTCGCGCCCACTGAATGGTGGTAGGAAGACCTTGTTAATCAACGCGCGCCCCATGACATGCACTGGTTACGCATGCGCAGATCTTTTGACGCACGTAGTGAACGTTCTGGCGAGTGGGCCATGGCCGAGCGTACGTAAACCCAATACGTGCAAGATAGTACGAAGTTTTACATTCGACGCACTCGCGCCATTGCCGTAAGCGACCGACACACTACCTCCCACGGAGACACCCACTCCGTGTTGAGCTCCACGCTGCAGTCGGTCTTCGACCCTTGCCCGCTCGCAACGAACGCCAGACCGCACATGACAACGTTAACCGTATTACAGTACCGCCCGTAGCGGTGCGGTGCCGTCACCGCTACACTCCATCACAACAACCGCAGCGTTTCCAGTCCCCACTACCAGTGCGTTCAACCCACCAGCGCCTCTATTCGCGCTGTTGGTCGCCTGCGATGTCAACACTGACATACTGGCGGAGTCTCCACTGGACACGGCCACCGGCTAGCTCTCTTTATCCGAGCCTACGCTATCGAATGACACAGAATTACTCCGCACACCCGCGCCTGTGCCACTTGCAATAGACACGTTATCACTCACGGCAGCGCCAACACCGCCTCCCCACTCCACGCTGCCGTCCACCTGAGCCTTGGGCGCCCTGGTTTCCTTCACCAACGCCAGACCACTCATGATCACACCACCCGCACTGCTGTCCGTTGCGGCGCTATCGGCGCCGCGCACCAGCACGGTGCCCCCACTGACACCACCAGAAATTGATGTCGCCCGCCTCAATTTCCCTTGTGTTCGACGTCCTCACGTTTATGGCTCCGGAATTGCTGTTAACCGACTTGCCCCCCGATAACGAGATGCTCCCGCTCGCATCTGCGCCACCAGTTGACAACAAGATAGTCCCGCTTGTCTTCGCCATGCCGGACTCTATGAGCATGACACCGCTTGCCACGTCGGTGACAAACATTATCGTACTAGTACGTGAATGAATCGAATCCGCAGGTGTGGTGTTGAATCAAAGCAAAACTAACCTGCTCGTGGACAAATCTAAAGGCATGCAAATTGATATCTCGGGAAAATGCGTTGGGTATATAGTAACCCTAGTCACGACTTTTGGTAGGACAAACTGAGGACAAAAACTAAATATCTTGGATTTTGTATACTTGCTGAGTATTTTTGCCCTAACCAGGCGGTTCCGCCTGGCTAGGTGATACACTATAGTAAAATCGAGTATAATGTGATTTTGCCAAGCATCTGTCATACCAAAACATGTGACTGGGGTTAATGCAGCAAGATAGTTGCCCCACTTGCACGCAAAGAAGCTGACGAAGAGTTCCAGCCAGGATACGTGACCGCTTCCTTGCAGTCAAGGAAATATTAATTATTAGAGGATTATTATTATTTTTGACAGTTATCGTTCTATTATGTGTTGTGTCAAATCAGAACGTTGTACAGAGCGTTTTGTCTAGGTAGTCACTCTCGCTCCTCTGTCAGAAGCGCTCTGAGAAGTTACTGCCGACAAGACAACAGCTAGCCGACGAATTTTTTGTGAAGATTTTTTGGTTTGGAGTACAAAGAGCTGATTGAATTTTTTTGAGTCAAGGTTATGTGGCTCTAGAGGTGGATAGCTGGTCTAATTCACGACGCGAAAGTCTTATTAACTTCATTTTGGTGGGGCCCGGAATGAAGTCGATGCTTTGGACATGCCGGGTAACGGGCGAAGATACGAAGAGTGGACCTTACATGGCGAATATTATTGGAGAAGTGATAGATGAAGTCGAAGAAGTGATTGGAGAGGTCAAGGTTGTTGCAGTCACTACCGATAATTCCAGCGCTATGAAGAGCGTCTGGGCAATACTCCAGGATTGGCGACCGGGGCTGATGGCTACAGGTTGCACAGCTCCCATGCTAATCCTGTTGATGAAGGACGTCCTGTCCATTCTGGAGCTGGGTGAAGTTTGGACAGGTAGCAAACACTTTTTCGGAACCAACCGGCTACCAATTCCCGCTTTTCCGACGCCCTCCGCTCTTCTGGCAACATTGACAATCGTCGGGGTTTGAAAATTCCAATTGTCACGCGGTGGTACTCCCACTTCGAGTGTATTAAACGGGTTATGGAAAGCTAGAGAATTATCCGTGGTCGGGTAGCTGATAATGAGCTCTTAGCAAAGTACAAAGCGGATAAGGTCGCGCCGTTCAAAAGAATTGCGATTCCTGAAACGTTTTGGATGAATGGGAATGCGGTACTGAAGCTGCTTTCTCCTATTCATGCGAGTCTTGCACAATTTGAGAAGGCCGATCGCTGCCTCTCGGTGGGTTTCCAGCTGTTTATGGAGCTGAAACAACATTCTGTATACAACGATAAAGTTCCTGACAGCGATCCTGACATACAGTCGATCTTTCGCGAGAAAATTCAAACGCGTTGGGAATTTATTGACTGCCGTCCTATGCGCATCGCTTATTTGCTGGATCGCACGATAGACACGTAACTTTTCAGCGCGGAACAACAAGACAAAAAATGTGACCATCTTTTGGCACTTGGAGTATTCTGAGTCCCAAGTTCAGCAGATCCGGACAGAGCTAGGAATGTTTGTGGAAGCAAAAATTGAGTGGGGAGGCTCCAGGAAGCGCAGCAATGGCGCGGATTTGCCTATAACGTGGTGGTCTTGGATCAGCACGAAGGACTACCCATTGCTAGCCACAATTGCCCAGAGGAACTTCACTATACCAACTTCTTCAGCAGCCGCTGAGCGCTTGTGGAGTGTATTCAACTACATCCATTCCGTTCAGCGCAATCGATTGACCAACGACAAGTTAATCATGCTGGTTTTCATCTATTCGAACCACAGTCCGAATGATGCCACCTCGGCGGTTGTGGCAGCCACGGTGTCTGGATTGATCCTGGTCCAGAAGAGGCAAGACCGCTAGAACGTACGAGTGCTCAGGGTTCACCATCAAATGAAGGAGCAGTCGCACCCGATGCGTTGCATGACCCACCATCACGTGTTGTGCAAAATGCTGAAGTGAACGCGCCGATGGAGTCGGAATTGAACGGTGTATTGCCTGATTGGACGGATGACGATGAGCAGTACAGGTTCGTGGAGTGGTGGGGAAACGAGGATTCTCAAGTTGCGTATTAAGTGAGACTTTAGGGCTGATGAATGTGGGTGGTGAGGCCGGTGCTTCGATGGCCAGCATATTTGCATTTCACTGAGTCAGACTTAAGTATTTGCCGATGGGGTCATAATGGTTACTTATCTATTTATCGGATGCATCCTTCGTTTGATGCAAAGCATAAGATGCGCATCTTATGCATATGATGCATTCCACGTGCATCAAACGGCATGCATCTAACAACGCTACTTAGTCCATGGTAATGCGTCGAACTGTACTGATACATGTACTGGATTGACTTCGAGGTATAGGGCCCTCCGGTCAAGGCTGTGGATTTACAATTTCATTGACACTTGGGGTTCTCGCCCAGGGCCAGCGAGGCTGATTGAGTTGATGGTGCATTTTAGGATACTATGTAGGACCTAAAGGACATCAGAATGAGGAAACGAGGGTGGGAATTGTGGGAATCATCATTTATAGACACTGTGCCACGTTCATATAGGGAGCCCAGCAGGCAATTCCGGCGCTAATTTAGAGAATAATGAGGTTTTGGTCAGTTAGAGAACTCAGAATAGTGAAACTCATATACTTGAAGTAGTCCCGTTTGTATGCGAAAGTAAGAGCAGATCTATGTGAAGCGGTGAAATTTAGAGTAGTAACATGCCCATGGTTGTACGATAGCGACCATGGGTCCGAAACGAGATCAGCGGTCTCATGACCAGCGCGTTCTCTGCATGCTAAAATACCAACCCAATGGGGCTATACCGAGGTACGCAAGATGCTCACAGTTATAAAAACGTTTGTTCGTCGTATAATTCGTGACTTCAACATTCGGGACATTTGTGTTTGAAGCCCTGTTTCGGCGTTACATGTATTTGTTGGAAGTGTGAAAATTGGGGCAAATGCAAACGTTCTCGATTTTGGAAGGCAAGGCCCTCTGAGGCTCACGAATGTGAGTTGATGTGACCCAGTCGTTTAGGGAGTGGTGTGTTGTGTATAAATCACAGGTGATGTTGAGTGCTTGGGTCTTCGTCGGGGAGCTGACTACATCCTCGAGGCAAGATGGCGACGGCGCAGCCAAAGTGTATCGAGCCAAGTATTTGCCATTTCTAGCTTATACGTAGCGTTGAGAAAGCTCGCAATAATGAAACTAAGCTTAAGTTCAAGGCAAATTTGGCTCTGTTTGGTTTACGTCCAAGACGGCTACCCCTCGTCTCATGTGCACTACTCAAATGTAGGTCGAAGCCTATTTGGTGGATTATGAGCCTGACCTCCCATTATCAACCAATCCGATTGTGACACTTCACCTCCCGCTAGCCGGTCATTAATCTACCAACTTAGGTAATATGAAATCTACCTACATATGTAACTGGAGCGGGGGCATTACATCACCCTCCTCTCTAAGTTGCGCTTAGCGCAAACACACATTGCACTGAACACTTTGGTGAGCGACGAGCACGACGGCAACAGCGGCCGCAACACCATGGCAAGCGCACCACGCACAGTGACCGTAATTTTGGCTCCAACACTCAGGCTCAGGCCTACAACAGATATCCCCGGCGAGCACGCCGGTGTCGTGGGCCTTGCAGATGCTTGACGGGACTGAGGCGACGCTTCGCACGTCGGCATAGCCGACGGGATACTGGCTACGGCGTCGGAGACCGTGGTCGCAGCCTGGTTAAGGTGCACACTTCGCGCGTGAGTTCGATCCTCACGCGAGCCATAACCTTTTGCTCGACGGCAGGCGTACAGACGATCATGAACACTGCAAACATTTGTTACCGCAGAGTTTTGGATACCATCTGTCGACAGGAGGACTCGAATTCCTGTCACTAATTACGTCGTGTTCATCCTGCCGCGTTTTGCTTCTGTCTGTCCACAGCGGTCTGGCGTGCGTCCATACATATCGGTCGACCGATTGTCGATGAAGCACGACGTCGGTCACTGCTTCCTTATCGATTGGTTGCGCCGATTTCTTTGGCGCCTAGTTCGCTGCGCTAGGATTCATGTTGCATGCAGTGCTCGGGTCGATCAGCGTCTACGAGGCCAATACGGCGATGGGGTTCGCCGCGCTGCATGGTGCCACCAAGATCTTCTTGGCCTGCGAACGCGACGACATTGGCGCTCGTGGAACGGAGAGCTGAACTCAAATATCCCGACGAAGGTGATGTTGGCAACGGAGGGGGGTACATGACCCAGTCGGTGTCCAAGCAGGCGGAACGAGACAACTTAAACGACATGTCGTCTACCAGATCGCACATATCTTGCTCAAACGTCTGGTAGTCGCTCGACCCAGCGGTCTGTTCGGTCGGCTGGATGCCGCGATTCTCCTTCCAATAGCGAATCTCCTGGATGAGGCCCGTGAATGGTTCACCTTTGTCCTTGGTGCAGACTCTGGTCAAATACTCCACGACGGATGTTTTTGAGCTCGCCATTGAGGAAGAGACTTAAGTTCTTTCACCTCAGCCGATAAAACGACGTAGTTCCAGTCGTTGCGCTCCAGAGATTTTGCTCCTGTAGGTCTATAAAGAACGATAGGCCCCGATCACGAGAGAGATCACGTTTTTCGCACTCGACACGATGATGTGGTAGCCACAGCGCCGAAGAAGCTGTGTCGGCTTGTTCTCAGACAATAAAGCCAACTTCTCATCAACTTTGGCGAGCTCGCGTTCGTATCTCCGTTGAAGCCGAGCGGTATCTGGATCGTCAGGATCAAGTGCTTCCAACAGCACCTGAAATTCACTGCACTTCTTCAGCAACTTATTTTGTTCTGCCGCTTTGTGTTGACGTTCGGCTTTGTCGTCTTGGGTCGAACATCCTGAGGTTAGCTGCATTACCAAGCTTCCAAGTCCCTTATCGGTGCTCGGTCAACTTCAGGCAATAACTGCACTAGCAGCATCCTTTCTCTCAAGGTCATGGTTGTTTGATCAGCAACAGCAGCTATCGGGCCTGCTTCGCTTCTTCACCAGTCACGGCCGTGTCAAGAATTCGCTTTGCCTCGACGATGTTGATCTTGATCCAGCCTCGTGCCAACGCTATCTCCGTCTGTGTTGCCATTAGCCCGTTTGCGCTAGATTTTTGGTTGCGTCCGACAACTCCTCGCCATGTGCGTTCCTTGCGCGTTGTCCTTGGCTTTGCGCTTGCGCTTCTGCTTCTGCTCCTTGATCTTCTTGCAAGCATCCGAATTTTGCATGCCATTGTGCGTTTTCTCGCGTGTTGACAACAATGGCTCCATCAACTCCAAGCAGCTTCGGTGTAGCGACAGGATTCCTTCATCCGCGTTGAATAGCCACACGTAGAATATGGTGGCAGCACATCGAAAGACATTTGCGACGGAGCTTGACTCTTGCTGTTGTTGATCGATAGATACGCATTACCGCCAGTTTTGAATTGCAGTATACTCCTGTCCTCCGACAGCGACGTAAAGTATGCGATCTCGCCATCGGAGAGCGCTTTGCATGAGCTGCAATTTCTTATACGAAACGACGCGACTGACGCACTCATCGCAAATGTGTCGATTGAGATATCGCTGCCGAAGCACTACTCCACACTCTGGACAAGTCACGATGCAGTCGGTCCGAATGTGCTCGTCGAATTTTCCATTAGGAATCCATTCGTTCACAGCGTTCGGACATGCTCGCTCGCGTTTAGGACACTCATCTTCCTGGTGGTCCAGCATTTTGCGCGTCTTCACCTTCTGCTGGTTCAAGTAGCACACGATTTCCACATTCACAAGGAGCGCGTCCGCTGCAATCTTTCTTCGTCGTTCGGCTACGATGTGGTCCACTGGTCCGTCGTGCTCGTGCTCTCCGTTGTCCTGTGCAGAATCTCAGCCTCTATGAGCTCAAGATGATTGAAATAGGGTAAGCATAACACCGTAGCCCTCGTGCTCTTCACCCACAACGATAACATCGCTTGTACAGAATGTGGTACCAGCGCAACTAGATCAGGTGGCGCTCCTTCCGAGTCTTAGACAACAACTCAGCCGCCAGGCTGACTGGCCCAAAGGTGCACCCATACACACCCGCGGAATCTCCTGCGCAATCGACGTTAGCAGAGAACGTCGCCAGCATGACGCTGCTGCTTCTGTGAACACATACTATCACGGTATTGCTCTTGGGTGACCTGATCGAACCTGCATGACACTTCGGTGTCTCTTTGTCGAACCTGTAGTTCCACTGTTGCCACTTGTATACCATACAAAAATTAAGCTTTTTTTGGAGGGCAAAGGATCTCAGCACTCCGTAAAGCCCAAGCCGTCACCTTTGCTGCCATCCAGACGTGCCAGCAGAACCGCTCATGGAAAGGTGCGCAATGCTACATGTACCTGCCTTGACGGTCAAATGACTAACAGCCATTAGCGCTTGTTCTTGTAGACCACCCTTGGGATCTGCGCATGCGGCGATCACGGGGAGTCATTAGTACCGCCAGGGGCATTGGCAGCTCGTTCATTGTTTGGCGGGGAAGGCGCGAACATTATCGCTGCTACATTACCTCCACCTGAAGCTTCTTCGCTAGCGTCAGCTACATTCCGAGAAGCGTCTGCCACGGGTATGTCACTCGCAGCTTTGCTGTCGATAATAATGCTATTAGCATGCTTTCTCTGTGTGCATTCGAAGTTCATGACTTGGTTATCGATTTTACAGCACAAACACCGCCACTCGCCCCACAGCCCCGCCATAATGTGAAGCGAAAACGACGACAGCGCGGGCCAGGGAAGAAAACATTGCGAAGGCGAACAACAAACATGTACAAAGTCGGCGATTTGTTCGAATCGCCGCTGACACCGAAACAAATGCGGACAACCGCAAACCAAAACGCGGCATGATATACACAGCCTCCGTTAGCTGGTTCACCGTCGTATCAAGGCACGCATACTATCGGTGGAATACTACGAGCTATTGGGCTCAAGGATATCGTCGACTATACCTATCATCACGTACCAGCTTTGACAGCACGCAGAAACCCTGATACATGGAGAAACTTAGACGATCCCGCTGTGCAATTTACCAGGTCCATATTCAATTCAATTATCCAGTGCTTATGCTTGGTGTTCAGTGGGTACTCAGGGGAAGCAGCGAAAGCATTGTCCGATTCTTTGATGTCGCTGAATGGAACTAAGCCTGATCAAAACGACTCGAAGTCCCGAATAATGATGGAGACAGTTGCTGAATGCTGTATCAAGACAAAGCGGGGAACAACTGAAAGACGTACGCTCATCGCCTGTCGGTGTGTGTGCACTCGAGCGGAGTTGAAGGGTTTATCGAGCCAAGTTCCTGGATTTACACTTTCAAATAACAACTTCGCGAGGGGCCACAAGGATTTGTTTGAATTGCTGGCGGGTCAGAAGTTAGAATTTGATCGGAGAACTGTCCAACCTGACGACTCCAAAGAGATTCAATCTGCTGTTGGCACTATTTTTTCACCTTCTAAAGTGTCGTTTCTTTCCTGGGGAACCAAGCGCTTATTGCTGGATGGACAGGTTACACTGTTCCCTGCTATCACCCGACGTCGCTCGAAGACAGTAATGCATCAGGAATATCTGGAACAGAAGGCTACCCAAAGGCCAAGCGTCAAAGCATCTCGAGGGCTACATTTTTTCCGAATTGCAAGTGCTGTAACGTCCGGCGATGCCAAGTTACGCAAAAGCGTGGATTATCTGGTGGGTACGCTGGTGAATGATAGTTTTGACGAAATCGTTGAAATGTTAGCCCGTCTGAATGCCGACAGTGAACTTATGGAGAGACTGATTGGAGAAAGCGGAGTAATTCGATCATATCTAAAGTATGGCTTCGATGACCGAGTGAATGGCGAAAGTGTCGTTTGTCGCCTCCATGCCACTGATTCCGGGCTGCTGGAACTGGCGAAGCACGATTTGAATGAAGTAGCAGGCCGCCACTACGAAGTACATTTTGTGTGTGGTGATTGCAAGAACATTTTCACTTTTTCTACCGAGTAAAGGAAGCTCTTGAGACTAATGATGTCCCGACCTCTACGATTTCTTCCCTCGCGGACAGCAGTGCCAAGGCAAAACTGTTTCTTGGGCACCGCATTCGCGTTATCAACCAACAAAAGATTATTCAGCAGCTTCACCATGATATGCGAGACTGATGTATTGCGAATAAATCGTTAGATGAAGCCGTCATCACAATCGACTTCAAAATGAAACTTGATCCGATCTACTCCCGCGAGAAAACCGTCGAGCATTACGGGAAAAGAGGTATGAGCTGGCATGGTGCGGTTGTGCAGTATTGACAGTATGACGAAGAAGCCACAGCTGATGATACGCCTACTGCGCTTGCTCAGAAGGTTTACTTTGACCATCTCTCCCGTGATGACAGTAAACAAGACAAGGAAGCTGTTATTTCGATGGTTGAAGCAATATCGGTTCGACTAAAGAAAGATCTGCCGTTCATCAAGACAGTTGTCATCCAGTCCGACAACGCCGGTTGTTGTCAGACGAGCTTTCTTCCGCTCCTCTTTCCGTATCTATCAAGAATTCACGGCATAACAATCGAGCGGTTCCTTCACACGGAGACTCAAGAAGGCAAAAGTATTCTAGACGCGCATTTCGCGAAGTCCATGCAGCTATTGCATACCTGGGTAAAGGAAGGAAACAACTGCATCACGCCAACCCAAGCTGTCATTGGGTGAAAAGCACACGGAGGCCTTCCAAACGGCACTGTCGAATTAGTAGATCACGGCAGGGGCAGGTTAGCCCAGCTTTCATCTCATGTTACCAAGATGGAGGCGCAACTACGGCGTATCTTGGCGAGAACGAACGATGTGGAAATTATTACTAGTGGGGGGGCATGTACAGATTTGAAGGACTATTTAGACTGCCCGCCGTTTTCGCTGCGTTGTTTGTACACTCACGAATTGGAAAATGAATTTTAGTTCGTTGTGAGCCCGCAAATTCCCGCTGTATGTTGGTTGATGAAGATGGCGTTCATAGACCACTTGACGAAATTGGGCACGATAATTGCAGTGATGATGACGTTTCAGTTTCGCAGGACGAAATGAACGAGGCATCAAGTACCGATGAGCTGCACGAATTAGCCAACAGTGATACTGAAGATGACGACCATGGTGAGGATTTGGATAGTGTCGACAGTGACATTGAGCTTGTTGAGTCTACGACCACACTTGGACCAGCTACAGGTGTCTACATAGCTACGCAAGGTCAATTAAGGCGGAAGCAACGACGGTGGAGAAATCGCCCGTTGGCTAAGATTTCCGACATGGTCTCGACGGTAACATCGAAGGATGCGGTATCGTATGCTATTCGTACTGCGCTGAATATGAGTCGCAGCGATAGCTTGTTCGTCCAATCCGTGTCTGTATCGTATGCAGACAAGTGTGAGACTCTTCCTGACAACTACGAGTTGCCGCACGAGTTTCCTCAAGGGTGGGCTCGTCGTCCAATGCGAGGTGAAACGTATGGCAAGCACAATATTGGCCCTTTCGCTCTGACATCAAGGAGCTATTTGATAAAGGTGAAAAGGATAAGTCTCACAAGCCTGGTCCGGGACGGATGCTGGAGGAATTACGTCGTCGACATCCAACGCTTTCTACGTTACCATCAGAGAACGAGATCCGACAGGAGATATCAAAACTTATAAGGGTCAAGAAAAGCAACGACAATGGATCAACTTCAAGCAACGCAAGGCATGACCTGTCGACTGCAGCGGTCACGGCATTTTCTCACAAGATGCTCGCTGTGAATCCAAATCTCAAGCTTCGTGATGCTGTACATCAGTTTCGCCAGCGATTTCCAGACTCGCAATTGACGGACAAGCAAATAGCAAACAAAGCAAACAATTTGAAGAGCTCAGCAAAGCGCGCTAAGCGAACACAACACGAAAAATGACAGTATGAACTTCATTCACATTCAACGTGGCTTACGGAGGTAATTATGTCGTACGAGTATCGACGACGTGGCTGTCGCTGCTGAAGATGCACCTTGACATACTGCAGATAGATATTCCAGGCACTCTGCATGGACGTCCGGTAACGTCACTACATGGATACATGAGTAGAGATTTCCGCCGGTGAGAGTATCGAGTACGGATCTTGTTGCTTTATTTGGGCGCACGACGACGTGCCAGTGTACAGCTACCGTTTCAGCGGGCTGGTGAGCTGCATCTCGCAGTACATGAATGCACTTCCAAGAAGTCGCATTAGTGTTCTGAGGGCAGCGTCTACTACACGTCGGTGGTAGTAGACCCTTTCCTATATTTACCCGACAGCTTCAAGTAGCTTGCTAAGGCGATGGGGACCTGCATGTGGTCAAGCTTCATCGTTGGCCAGCGGCCAACGGACGTCGAGTCGACGCAGTACTCGGTCGACGCCCCACTGAACATCATGTTCGGCGGTAACGTCTGCACGGAATTCTTCCGCGCCAAGGCGATTGCGTACATCCACAGCCTGAACAAGAGGAGCACGACAGCTTCGTACTGATCAAGCCAACATAACGAGTGTTCAGCTTATTGTTACAAATAGATTACCCAGGCTAACCAACTGAATTTGGCACCGTAGCGAAGTTAGTGCATGGATCAATGCAGCTTTGAACATAATTGTTCTAATCAATTGCTCGCCCACCTGCGCAAAGACACCAACATGAGGCATTCACTTCCCACAGTATAGAACATCGCTTAGCCCCGCCGCTTGTGAGTTACCTGGTGGTGAGCCGTGAGGCGCAGCGTTCAAGCATTTCTTGACAAGCAACGATGATCTGTCCGCGCATCTAGGCCCTCTTTTTCTGGTAATGGGGTGGCGGTGGGTCTTGAGATGAAGGCGCAGATACTGTAGTACGTTTTACAGTATGTACCGCATGTCGACCACCGCCGAGGATCTGTGGACGTCGGTAGCGTTCTTGGTAGCCTTCTCGCTTCGATCGTTGCGTAGAGCACCTTCTGGACCAAGTTGTGGACGAGGTGGGTTGGTCGCTGGGCAAGGGTGCGGCTCTAAGCTCTAGATCGCCGAAAACCTAGGGTGATCAGCGCCGCAGTCGTCGAACCTTACCTCATTTCGAGTCTGGTATCGTCAAAGCGCTGTCAGGAAAGAAGCGGAAGTTAAATCCTACCGAGATTATTGCTCTTAGCCGTCTAGACGACATGGTAAATGACGGTGATGAAGATAGCAAAGATGAAGCCCAATTGTTTGGTGAACGCGCGCGTCGTCAAAACAACATGGAGTCACGATCTCGCAACGTCGATTTGGATGGATACCGTCAACCTCCAACGAAGTTGAGAGTTTTTTTCACGGGCTGGTCCGGTTCTTAGCGCTAACCGTCGAGCAATGCACCCCCACACGACCCGGGAGACGCTACTCTTCCTTGAGTACAATCGAGACATGTAGCATCCTCAGCTCGTAGCAGTATCCCTTCTTCAGTAGTCGAGACGTACAATGCAGTGTGTTATTTGAAAAATAGTTGGCAACAAACAAAAACTACAATATGATTTCGAGAAACCCGGGGCACATCAAACACATCAGACCCCATGGCCAACTGCTACGTAAGACGAAATGGTGGTACTGCCAACGGCATGACCTTTAGTAGATTGAACAACAGGAGACTCAATCCGGAACCCACCCTCACTGCCTGCAAGTTCTTCGATGCAGTGGATGAAGCCGTAGTACCCAAACCCCCCTGCTTCTTTCGGTCAGGAGTCTTCGCAGCAGGTGTTGGCGCTGTCGCGCGGATGCGCCGTCGTTCGGGACAGATACGGGATTGCCTTCTAACATGGATGATGCCGACGGCAAACCTCGAGAGCGCGAAGAAAACCTACGTAGCGACATCTAGCATGTACACTACCCATGAGTAATATAAATACAATGTCAATACTAGTAGTGCCAAATCTACAAGCTTTATGTCCAGGTGATGGTCGCGGTGAGCGCAATTTCTTAGATAAGCAAAATTGTTCACACTTCTATCACCGACTCGCATACCGTGGCGGATTCTGGGAATGAATACCCCGCTAGAGCTGCTTGCGAAGGACGGGCCCAAGAATTTATATCCTCCGTCAAATACCGGAAAGTAGCAAAAGCATCTGTTGTCGTGACGCGCGATACCAAAAGATACGGCTGTTCATTTTTAGTTGCGACTGCACTCTAAGATCGCCATTCTGCGACTACCATCGCGTTCAATTCACAGGTCGGAAGACCTGTGCTTGGCCGCGGCAAAAATCTTGTAGCCTACGGAAACCGGGTACCACACCGGGGGGCCAGTTAATTGTCTCGCAAGTAACGGCAACTGCTTTTCCAGAACTAGGTACGTATGATAGATTTATGAAATCCTGCACACACACACCACACCAGTCAATAAGCTTCAACTATTCCAAGTGGAAACAACAGCTAAAGCGGTGAGCGGCAGATATCTCACCCAAGTTATGACAAACAAGCAACATCAGCCGACTACATGCATGAATGACATCAAGTCGTGCATATTTTAATTTAAAAAATTCCAGGCTTTTATAGCAAAAGAAACATAAAAATCAAATAGAAGGCAACTACTATTTGATTTTTATTCTACGAGAAGCTGCTCAGCACTCCCAGCAGCTTGCAATAGTTCACCGGTAACGATACGGATTGCTCATCGCGTGCGATAACGGATGACGTCCTATTTTCGTAAAGTTCTTTTTTTTCTTTTTTTTCTACCCAAATACGTGCATCAATACGTAATTTCTACCAAAAACTCCTGCGTTGCATCCTCACATTGAGGAGGTTTACACAACGATACAAATTATGTGCTAAATGTTTTTGTTTTACTAGCGGTGCATGGCGAGATACCACAGGAGCCTGCGTCAGCTAATTAACGCGTGCACCAAGCTGGTAGCTAAAGGGTTAACCCTTTTAACCCTTACGTTTCAACTTTGCATGAGAAGCTGCCCAACGCTCCCACTAAAATGAGCATTCAAGAATACTTTGCACCTTGCACTTTGTTTCGTCGAACTTAGGAATCGGTTTAAGGAGGTGTGCTCGTTTTCTGGCTCAGTCTTATGTTGACTGCAAACTCGCATACAAAGTGCCGGTGTTTTTCGATACAAGGATTTCAACAATGTTGATGATATTGTAGTGACTTTGCAGTGCGGGCCAATCACTTAGTTTGCACTTTCATTTGGGTACGATTTTGACTGCAAACAAAATGCAAACTGCAAGGTGCAATGTGTTCTTAAGTGCCCCTTTCAGAGCGCTTGGCACCTGTAATACGTTCACTATATTTAGCATCACATGCTAAAAGAAAGAGTTCACTGCAATAAAACGATGAGATCCGTTATTTGTCACAAGAAATAAAATGCAGTCACCTAGACAATCCGAAACATAACCCTTTTCCTACAGTGTCATCCCTGAGGCCCGAAAAAGCTCTGAAATTTGTACCGATCTCCTTCTGAATTCGTTCTAGCTAGGAAATGCAAGCGTATCGTAGGGTAACGTTAGCTACAACTGACGTACCCCCATTATCGCCGAATCATCTCCTGCGCCTGGTTGACAGCTGCAGCGTCTGCTATCCGATATGGATACGGGTCCAAAGGCTTGCTTGCACGTGATTAAATCGAAAATGACGGTGCTATCCTCTTTTGCGCTTGTTAGAAAGTATCAAAACCATCTATCATCGTTGAGGTCAAAACCTCCGGCCGCTTTTTTCCACCGCAACTGTTTTTGGATAAAACTGGATATTCTGTATAAGTAAATCAAATATTGATTGAAATCGATGTACGGTACCGCAAATTGTGTCGTCCACACAATCTGTCGGCACAAGCCCAAACAAATCTTCTTGGTCGGGGTATCAAATATTTCTAACTTCACGGTACTCTCGTTTCTCTTGGGTTTCGTATGATTCGGTAATAGAAACCTCAATCGCTTTGAATCTACTGTTTGGAGTCTTTCTCGATGGTTTCCAAGCTGATAACCTCCAAGAAGTTCTGCGGCGGGGTCCCTTTGTTGAAGCAGCCGAAACCGACGATCTCAATATTGGGGGGAACATATAGAGCAGCTGGTAATACATACGAAGCTGAAGGCGATGAAGGCTTGGTACTGCAAGACGAAAACGACGTTGAGGACATGGGACGAGGAAACTCCAGTCGCAGGTTTGCCCCACCAAAGTGACAATGCGCATTGCAGCATACGCCCTTACGTGCAATGATACGCGGCATCAGACGTTGAAAATAGGAACCACCATCTCTGCGTATCCGCAGCGCAAGTAAGCAAGCATTGGCTCAAGGGTAGCGAGGAGAGTAGGAAGCGAAACGAGGGGATAAATGAAGCGTTAATTTTTAGAGAATGATTGTCACTTTGTCGCGTGAAGTCGGGCTCGTTTCGGTCATGGTTGTACACATATCGACGGAAGATACAGTCCATGCTAAAATCTGCTGGCCCGAGCCAAAACAGCAGTGTAACAATTGAACAGAGCAAGGACAGAAGTGGAAGCTCGATAACGCCCACCCAAGCGGTTTAGGATTTGATTGGTCAATAATGATGATTTACTTTTTCAATGAACAATTTCAATCAAAAGATGCATTGATTTGCGTACGAAATCAATATATGCATTGAATAAACAGTTTCATACGGAAGCGCTTTAGAAAAACTGCTTTCACAACGTCTTCTGAAACCGCGTTCCACACTGCAATTGTCCTCTTGATCATCGTCGTCCTCTTCTCTGCTGACGTTGGCTTTTCGGCCACCTCCTCCAGCAACCAATGCGATCTCAGCATTGCCATCATCATCAAAATCATCATTCAAAACATGACTTTCAGCACCCACAATATCGTAATAACGGTCAAATGAACAAAAACACATATGCAACGGGAAATCTACACGAAGCGTGTTGAGCCCTTCATTTGAACATACATGGTGAGCATCGCCGCCGCACACGGTGCACAGCCGAACTTGCTCGGGAGCGTAGCAGCTCGGAAACCGACACTTTACCATCCACGGGCCAAACTGGAAATGAGCGAATGGTAGGAAATGTTATTTTCGTGTCTAAATTTGATTGGTAGTAATTTAAGAAAATCGGGTCGATAGTGTCCACCCCCACGACGCGCGCAACAGTGTACAAAAAATGGGACGGGCGTTATCTTTCATATTATCGGTATCTTCCGCCGATATGTGTAACGGTTTTGCAGGAAGATCGGGATTCAAAGTGTTTTGGTGGGGTTTTGTTCTCTCCTTCATTAGAACAACCAACCAGAATCCTTCATTGAGCCACGTGTCACCGAAACAGGCTTGAAACAGGATATACAGTACTGACTTTCCGGCATACGTTAATTCATATATTAGGAGTAACGGAGAATCCGGAATTATCTTCTGATTAGAGGGGTTAAGGAGGGATTTTGTTTCTCTGGTCAACCTACTTCACGGATTCGAGTGCGAAAAAAATGCACCACGTATTATCGTTTCATCGAATCAGAGGTTAAATTTTAAAGGATAAAATAATACAAATTCCTCAATCTTGGGGAGCTTCGCATGTTTATATTGCAGAGGCTATTTAAACACACAGTGTTTATTTTAGAACAGGTAAATGGGCAGTTCATTTGGGTCCTTTATACTGTCCGAATCGGCTTATCTTACCCTCTACCGTAATAATTTATAGCCGTGCATAATCGAGTTCGGGTGTCAAGACACCCCCATCTTGAAGAAGGTGACTTCACACTACAGTTTTATTGGACTAAACAAATTCTATGAAGCACATAAAAATCCCTTTCAAATTAAACGAGATTCATTTCCCAAAAGTCTCTGAACTTTCTTTTACAGTCACACCTCTATAAATGACACCCCATTGGAATGGGCCAAGAGGCTGTTTCAATTAAAGAATTGGTCAGATATAGAGGTGGCTACATTAATTAATGGCGACATTGGCCGTTCTATACACTTTACATATCGTTGTTAGACTCTATCACAGCAACGATAGATAGATTGAAAGGAGCACTCACATCAAGATTGAACATGTATTACATGTAGATATCGTCGGGCTGATAGTAATTTTCAGAAGAATGCATCGTGCTGATTATTCTTCTATCTCACTGACAATACCAGCTAGATGCCGAAGATATATCGTAAAACTCTACAGGATTGAGTCGATGGTGCTATGTTAGAGTACTATATAGGACCTAAAGCGCTTCAGTATGAGGTAATGAGGGTGGGATTGTTGGAAATTGACGGCAACACCATCATTTATAAAGACTGTGACACGTTCATATAGGGAGTCCAGCTGGCCATCCCGGCGTTCATTTAGAGAATAAAGAGGTTTTTAGTCAGTTAGAGAACTCGGTATAGTGAAATTCATATAGTCCCGTTTGCATACGAAGGCTGTAGTCAGATAAGGAACACGTAGTCACTTATAGAGGCTCATTTAAGGAGGTGTGACTATACTTATGATTGGGAGAAAAGATATTTGCAAGTACAAAATAGCCAGGATTTTGCTAAATTATTGATAGAGGCATCTGATTGGTAAAAACACTAAGTAGATGAAGTTTGTGCCGGCTTCTATGCACGAACTTCAAATCTTATTCTTTGAAGAAATGAATGGCTTTTGAAAAAAAAACTGGTGTCCCACTGGGGCCGATTATTACGGTAGTTGGCGCTAATCAAAAGCTGGTCTCCAACGGATTACACTTGATTTTAGAATTGAATTGAACTCAATTATGTGCGAAAAAAGTGAGCATGTGCACCATACTCATGTGTTTTTGTACTTAATTGAGCTCAAAATCGATAGTGCATTCATTACGGTTTTGACTTCTCATTTTTTATAGTTATCGTCGGGCGGAGGAAACGATAAGCATATTCGGGGGCACTAGTGAACGCATCTGGCAGTACCGCAAAAGGCGTACAGTATTGATACAGCACTTTGCTGCACGGCAGTTTGTACGTAATTGGTTTTGTTGAGATTTTACATAAAGGTTAAGCGTCCAACGGCCCAACTTAGCAAAGCGTACAGTAACTGCGTTATGCTAAGCTTATGGACGTTTGTCTAAGATGCAGGTTGAGATGGGATTTCCAAATCGTGGTGATGATGGTCATGACCAATATTGGAATGGATCCAGTAATCATATTCTTGGCTTCGTTCTCAACAAGACAGTCCAGTTTAAAGAACAAAAGGATCGTTAACACATTTTTGAGGGTTTTCATCGCACACACCACGCAAAACTTTAGCGTCTTGACTCCAATTTTGAGCCATTTTCCCGCCAAAAATCTGGTTGCCGAGTAAGGGCCATTCTCTCAGCGTAGTCTTGATCAAGTTGCTGACAGTATTAGAACACTCTGTCGTAGCAGTCGCCACCTGGAAGGAGTACCCGAGAAGCAGCAGCGCCGTGATGATGAAGTTGCACATCGGTTGGGGTGTTCACGTCGAAATTGGATTATTCAGCACCTGCGTCGTGAGTGACTCTGGAGTCCGATTCGATGCAGCTTCGCACTTCGACGTACTACGTAGTACTCAGCTTCTCCAAACGCGAATTCCTCCGCATTTGCCGCGCTCCGTGCTGCATCAAGTCAGTGAAGTCTCGCCTCGACCCCATTCCGACCGACTGCCTCATTGATGATTACCATGAAACCTGTCGACAGAAGTTTCAGCTAGTAGTATATTTTTGCAGTTGTGGTATATTAATGTGGTATATTGTGATCACTTAGTGGTTTCTAACGATCTCCTCCAGCGATATCAGGACTATAGTGTCAAACCTAAATAGAGGACCTCTTCAAAGACACAATACCAACAGCGACCATAATGGGTGAGACCTCACCAACCATCGCGTCATGCCTGTGTGTTGTATATTCTGCAGCAGAACCCTCGCACAGTTTTGAGCTGCCGGCTCCTGAGGCCATGTTGACCGGTTCCGTTCCAATCCTGGTCATGACCGGCATCACCAGGACTGGAACGACTCGTTTTCCGAACGAGGTACGATTCCCATCTCAACTGGCATCATAGGCAAACTACATAGCGTGACCGTCAAGTTGACACAGTTACCCTTTGCTAAATTCCGCCATTGCACGCACCACACGTCAGCCAGACCTCATTACTATTGCGCGAGCCCAACGCGCCACCCAGAGTTCATTATCTCTTTCTCCAGATCAAGATGAATCTACGAGTTCTTGTTGCGACGCTTTTTGCAGCTATGGTTGCTTGTGTTACTGCGACTGTCGATCATGACAAGCTTGAACCATTTCCTTAACCAGCGCCGGTGACCATGTCCGAATAAACAGCCATCAAGTTCAAGCCCCAACTCGACACACCAAGAAACGTCTGCGTCCCGTTTCCTGCAGTAAATGCTGCCGGCGAGACCACTGGCGGACTCAAGGGGACTAATGGAAACGCAGCCTGCAAGTCTGCTCCAAAGGGCTCTCAGATTTACGGTCGAACTGGATGGTACAAGGACCTGTGGGCCATCATGTACGCCTGGAACTTCCCAACTGGATGGGATTTCCCTCGAGACGCCACGACTGGATGAGCGTCGTAGTGTGGATTGACAACCCTGCCGTGGAAACACCGAAGATCGTAGGAGTCTCCATGGCCAAGTCCGACTCCAAGTACGATAAGGGGATCCAGATACGTCCATCTGACTTTGCTGGTTATCGAAGGACGGGCAGGAGGGGGTTCGACCCCACTTACACTTACGGCCCCAAAACGGCTCTCCGATTTCAGTACTTCCTTGATGTGACCTCGTATTTGACGTTTGCGGTCGGGGATGGCGAGTACCAGGACCTGATCATATGGGAACAACTCACGGACGCGGCTCGTGTAGCTCTAAACGATAGCAACAACTTCGGAAAAGCGGAGGTCACTTTCAGTGACGAACACTACCAAACCCACCTCGACAAAGCATGGCCACGATAGGTTCAATGATGCTACGATAAAGGTGTTAACTTTCGATAAACCGCAGTCTCTACCGTAATAGAGCTTTGAATGCCTACAAGTAAAATACTCTCCTGTCTTTGAGTAGAACGCAAGTGCCGACGCAACGAGATGGAACAAGTTTGTTGAGATCACACCAGTGAAGATACGTGTACACCAGGGGTCCTCCAATACAGTATTATATCGAATTGAGGTGAGACGTAATAATCATTATAATACGATTTCTGCAACAACAAAAATATACTGATCCAATACATTATTTATTGTATTGCGTCCATTTTATCTATTTTGTAAACCTCCACGTATTGTCAAAATCACCAACGTGGTATTCCAATAATAAATTATTCCGTATCGGTTCGGCCAATAATACGTTATTTATACGGAAAAACCGATAATATGATACGGATTTTTTTTATTCAGACCCCTGGTGTACACGTATACATGTTATTGTAACGTTATGGGTGACAGAGCACGCCATAATCTATCACCAACGGATGCCGATACATGTACAGTAGTGTCCACGTCACTCTCACAGCTTGAAAACATTTTTTGGGGGATTGAAAGTCGCTCGGACGAGGTGGTTGGATAGGTCGAGGTCCCTTATCATCGCACGTGCTATTCTCCATTTCTCCACCATGGCGTCAAGTACCCGTTCTTCAGGTGTCTCGGCCAAGCACCTACTCACAGGAGTCGGTAAAAAAAACATTGCTATTGTTTTATTGGTGGGGTACAATTATTGCATTGGTGGTACTATTTGGATTTCACGGGCGATCACCCCTCACTTTTCCAGCGAACTGATTTCTTTTCAAAACAATCTACGCTCTCGGTGTCGAGCAGATTATAATGTTTCCGCAAGATGGAGTAATGGCGAACTGGTCTGCAACATGCGCTCTCTCCTGGCTGATGTGCGTAGACTCGCTCAACTACAGGAAAAAGTATTCGGGAAATTTGTAGAAGAAGGTGTGAAATATTTACCAGTCTTCGAGTTGCCGCTCTTCAGTGCCCAAGGTTCAGTTGAGCAGCTCGGCAAGCGGTATAGTCTAGTGGCAAACAGTACGACTACTGTGGCCGAGGTTTTTCGCTGGAAATCGATTCGACCTGGCGTGGTTAGTGTAGTAAGTGTGGATTTTGAGTACCCAACGATGCCCAAGCTAGCTCATCAATTCCGAGACCTTGCTATTGGACTGCTCGTGGCATTCCCAAGATTGCTTCTGCAGCGGCAAAGCAGCGCGCAAGTATTTGTCTCGCACACGCTTGATGATCCCCATCACGAGTTCAAGATAGCGGGACGTTCTGGATTAGTGATCTCGCACACGTGGGGAACCAGAGAGCCTGAAGTATTTATTCACTCAGCACCACCTCACTTGGACAAGGAAATCGCAGATTTTCTCAATGTGCCGGAAAAAACTATATGGACAGCGCCGCATGCATGGGCAACGAGAATGGCTGCTATTTGGGTTGGGCAGCGCAGATGGGTACATACGAAAGCGCGCTATCGAGCGGAGGTGATGAAAACGCGTGCGGAGAAGGGAACTAACAGAGTTAAAAAAGCAGGAGTAGCCTGGCGCCGTGACAGCCCAGCAATCGGCAGTGCGTTGGAAAAAGTCTCGTGGAACAGCTTATCCCGCATCACTGGAATCTCTACCTACCAGCATTCACTGCTGTACTAACTAAAGTTGCAAGCCCTTCCACTTTGGGTCAAAGAACGAAATGCACCGGCGTGCCCCCACGTGGAATGTGGACATCACCAACTTGTGACTGTAGCTCACGTTTTTTGGGAGTGTCTTTTTGCCCAACGAGCGTGGAGGCAATTTTCACCAGACTTCACGATGACCATGTTCCTCACAATGTGAAGGAAATTTTCTCGCTCAATCTTAACTACCCTCCTGGCAAATGTTTGGCATTTAGAGCGACTTGGATTACCGAAAACTTCAAACAGGAGGATGATATGACAACGGACACGCTTGCCAATGTAGCTAATACGTACTGGAGATATGCAGTGGCCCATACTCTCAAATTGATATGGCGAGTACGGCTGGAGCAAATATTCAACACACCCCAGACAACACCGACTCTAGAAGAAAGACGAGCTCACTATGAGCGGCAAGTCCAAGTGGGTTTGACCTGGTGGCCGGCTCTTTCGAACTCAACAAAGAAATTACGGGGAATGGGCTGTAGCCATGGAGATACGGAAAATACTGCGCATGCAGCACACCGTGCCAACAAGCAACCTACCGGGCAACCCTGTGAGCTCGATGGGCTATGTAGGCTTTTTTGATGGCAGTTCTCGAGGCAACCCGAGCCCTGGGGGGAGTGGCAGCGTATTGGTTGAAGTCGGACCAACGCGCACACCACGGATTATTTGGATCTGTACTATCTCTCTAGCTGGGGTAGGATGCACCAACAACGTTGCAGAATTTCGAGCACTGCACAGTCTGGTGCATTTTCTAGTCAAACGGAAGCTCCTCTCCACGCACATAGTAGGAGATAGTCAACTGATCCTACGTATGATGAGCGAACGAAGTAGACCCAAGTCGCGAAAACTTCAATATTGGTACGACAGGACTCGAACACTTGCAGACACAGTCAGGATCAGGTCGTGGTCCCATCATTATCACCGCCATAACAAGATGGCAGACTGTTTGGCCATGGACACTAAACGGAGTCAGGAGGATGAACCAGCTTCGGATGAACTCATCAATCAGCGGTATCCGGGCATGCTCAGCCACCTAATGAATGATTTCACACAATGGGCAGACGCAGACAAAGGACAAGAGATCCTGCTACCCACACCTCGAGAGTAGAGGTACTATGGCTTGTCACTTTTGATGAGCTAGGAGTACCTAGTTTACATGTACAGTAGCTTTACCCGGCTTTCACTATCTCTGAGGCCGGAAGGGATATTAGCAGTTCGGCGCCAGCCAGTACACCATTATTAAAAAAACAATTATTGCATTGGTCGACGTCCCCAATATCGGGGTATTATTGCTCCCATGTTGTATCGAAGGAATTGCGTCAGCTGGGTGTCCAGTGGAGGTCGCAATCGGGCAACCGTACCCGAACGGATAAAGTTCGACCGTAACCACGGACGGGTACGGTCAACCGAACACTTTCTCCTAGTTGGCCATCGACGGGTACGGACAACCGAGCAAACTCAATGGATGGTTTTGGATAGCCGAAATCCCCCTAACGAGATTTCACTGCCAATAACTGACAGCATTTACAGGTTCGTCGTGCCCTTCACAAGTCCCCAGTCCCCAGTCCCCAAGAAAATGTGTTGAGTCCCTTGGTGGCGAACAATACACTTGCCGCTCTGTCAAATGCAGATGTGCTGTCGAAAAGCTAAGCAAACCTCTGGCTAAAAAAAATACATGTCATTTCTCGGTTAACCGATACCAATATTTCGGTCACCCACGGTTGCCAGATAGATTCGTACGGTTGACCACGGACATCCAAAACATGTCGGGGTGTTGGTTCGGCCGGGTACGGACACCCGGTGTCTAGCGTTTGCGACCTCTGGTGTCCACTGACCTCTCAATCGATGCTATCACGCTCCTCCTGGTCTTCAATAGATTATTCGCGTGTGGTTTTCACCGTTTTGGAGTAACTTGCGTCCATAGTTGCTCGTGTCGATTTGGGTGGCGTCGGAGGTGAGCAAAGACAAATGGGGTAGGCGTGGTCTGGGATTTGCGAGTAACTTGCAGCGAGTTGGTGTTCGTGATAACACTGGAAGCTTGAGGATTTGGAAGTGAGGCCCTGAGCTCGTTCTATTGTACTATTCTAGTGCTTCGCTGCCTCGCACGACCATGAAGGTCGGTCTGAAGGCTATTAAGACGTACCTGAAGTGTAGCACACACACAATAATATCTTCATATTGCAATGTTGTTTCCAGTATATTGTTATTGCTACAATATTGTACGGGAAGGTCGGCTTCCGACCAGTAACTAAACAATATATATTGTCAGACCCCTGCCTACTTATCACTGCATTGGTTGCCTTGGCTGTCTGCAGTACTCAGACGGCACCCTACTGAAGTCGACCACGGTGCGTTCGGTAACATCACATCGGGCAGCGACAAGTGTTGTCGGTGATCCCAACACGGGATGAGGCTACATTTTAGAACCTCATCTCCTGAAAAACAAGGGTAAGTTCGGCTACTATGTGCGTTGGGAAAACGATCAGAAGCTGACCAAGCCTGTGACATCCAAGTTCCAGGCCATGATCGAAACGCAGATCCAGCTCTGAAACCGCTGGATGACTGCTGGCCAGTCGACAAGGTCGACATCACCATCGGTCAGCTTGTTACTAACTGCAAGGCCAAAACCGCAGTAATAATAACTGCAATACGAAGGGAAACAACAATAATAATTGGTACAATTTCAGTATATTGTACCATAGCTGACATGAGCTATTCGGTGTCAATTAGTGACGTGGCGTGCGATTGGAGCACATAGACCACAAATCTCAAGTTGGCT
This sequence comes from Phytophthora sp. ST_20190627, assembly GCA_014706145.1. Taxonomy (NCBI): domain Eukaryota; phylum Oomycota; class Peronosporomycetes; order Peronosporales; family Peronosporaceae; genus Phytophthora; species Phytophthora sp. ST_20190627. The sequence continues at coordinate 283,551 of JACBOU010000061.1, forward strand.
GGCAACATGCACGCTTGTTGAGGGGTAGGATGAATTTACACTATGAAAACAAGCGTTCAACTGTGTTGGAGGCCGATGACATCATTTTGGCAAGAGCATCCTAGTTCACTAATGCAGCTGTTTTGACCCCGGAGGATCTCGCTAGCGTTGTTGTACGACGAGCGCACGTCCCTCTTACCTGTACGTGTACCTACCACTGGTTCTACAAAAGCCACACAGCAAAAGCTTCAGGCTGAAGCTCGTGATGTAACGGAGTGTAGTCTCTGTTTGAATATTATAGCACATCATAGACTAGTGCAACCGCGTCGGACGGCGAGGTCGCCAATGTTTACGAACAACATGAGTGGACACAAGAGAGTGCCCAAGTTCGTGCACCCGTAGCAAGTTAAGCTTTTAATTCACTCTACAATTTTCCATTATGGAATGCTAGTTTCCGTCACACGGTGTACTAAACTGTTCAGCTAGCTGCCGTTCGAGATATTAATCAAAGCAGCCCAAGGGATTTTTGCCCGTGGCACACAAAAATGGAAAGTGAAGAGCGTGCTGTCGACTCTGACATCGTCTTTTTCGCGCCAGCCCCAGAATTCAGCTAACCTGATATTGTATTAATATTATTGGGGCAATATCCTATTGTATTGACTTTGTGAACTTCCAGTAATAAATAATTGTAGTGGGACAATACCATAATAATCGGATTGATATTATTTTTTCCGACCCCTGGTTACTATCATCCAGCACAAACGCAGGGTAATCCGCATGCTTGTTCTTGTCCACGTACATCTCCGGCAAACTGAAGCTGTGGCCAATTTCATGCAGCATCCTGGTCTATGGTGTTCACTAAATCTTTCGCTTCAATGCATTGGCCCAGTGGCCTCCCGTGCTAATTGCACACCACCCCGAGAAGGCGACGGCCACAGTGACATTTACCCTTACAGCCACTCGCATCAGCGCTAGCGGCCCTACCCTGGCGCTTATAGCACTCGTCCAGAAGGCCCTCGTAAATAATTCTGAGAGAGTCGTCATCCCAGTCTATGATGGCTGGCTGCTGCGCAGCGTCTTGGAGACGATTATCCAGACTTCATCTAGAATGTATATATACAGTCAAGCATGACACTGGTGTCACTCGGTGGTGGTGGTGGTCGATGTTGGTATACAATTTCACATGCCGACCAGTTGCCTGTGCTCTAGGCTAGAGTCTCTAACTAGTTTTTCCTCGTAGTCATTTTTCTCATTGTTTGCATTTATCAGCAAGAACACAATACATGTAACAGCCTTCCCAAGGTTAGCCTTAGGTTGTCGTAATTACAATGCCACGTTTGAGTCAAAAGATTTGATGTCGGTAGACGCAAATTGACAAAGCTCACGCGGTATCACCGCGATACAGACAATCCTCTCGATCGTGATCTTCCAATCTTGCTAATTCCGACATAAAAAAAACAATGCACAATTAAAGCTTCCGGTACCGTGAAGTGTTGGCGATATTTCACCAATGTAAACAGCAGTGCTTCTGATCGATTTGTAGCCATCGTTCGTGAATCAGACGCTAACGCAAGGACGATACGGATCTAAATGTGATTGAGGAGGCTGTACGTTTGGTGAAACCAGTCTAGATATCACAAAACTGGCTGTAGCTACCACCTAGTAGGCCACAGGCTAAAAAAGTGTATTATTCGCGAATTATGCATTTGTAACTTGGATATCGGTGTTATTTCTGGAACAATTCTGTCTGGTGCAAACAATTCAGTTAGAGAAATATTGCGCCATAACTTTTCTAAGCGGCGATATTTACGACTATAACCCTGTCTTTTTTTAATGCAGCTGAGTTGCATCAGCAAATCCCAGAAAAAATTAATAAATACGAATCATTTCGCACTTGTTGCGTCTGAACCTAGTGGCAGACAGTTTTATCTATAAAATGCGCGATGTTCGATAAATGTCAGTGAAGTCTCTCAACCCTGAGCCCAGCCGGCAAGTTCTAGTCGCTCATCTTAATTTCTTAAAGGCAGACCAGGCGTTCAGTCCGACCGCTCATGTCGTCGACGTTTCGGGAGAAGGTGAATTTGTCACACTGGCGATGAACAAATCCTTTCAAATTAAAGGTTTGGGAGACCATTCACGACCGTTCCAATCGCACAACCAAGATGGTGAGCTGGGATTTGTTCCGAGACGGAGATTTATCCCAAACGGCCGTTGAAAAGCGAAAATATGCCTGAATTCGTTTTAGAGAGGGATTTTTGCATACTGAGCATCATCCGCTAAGACTAACTTTTTGCAACTGTTATCTAGTGCGAAGGAAGTACCACATATATAGTTTTTTGATCCGATCTTTCTTGCTACGCAGACTTTATAATGTATCGACGTTTTCGCGTAATCAATTTTTATGGATTTAAATCTCGAGTATTTACAGTGACGCAATTCTGCCTAAAACAATTCTGCCTAAAAAAAACTATTTGCTCTTATACTGAAATACTAAGAAAAAACAGTTGCTCCATATTTCTCAATACAGATACTCGTGAAATTTTATGTATCAGTTATCTCAGAACAAAGGATCGAATTTTTTACGCGCTGTTCCCCCTCGTTTGTATGACTAGAAACGTTTCTCATTCTATAGCTTCGCTTTACTTGCTGTAGGAAATAATCGGCCCACAGGTGCATGTTGACTGAGGCGGCAAGCAGCAACATCGATGTTGCTTGAACAGACGTTTGTTAGCAAAGAAATCTGTATCAGGAAAAATAAAACGGGTTTTATATTGACGTCGTTCTTAGCGCCATCAGTGCAGATGCTGCGGCTGCGAACCAGGCGGAGCAAATGCACCGATTGACGTAAGTTTGGCCTCAAAGGTAGATTGCTGTGCATGAAACGATACCCCGCAGACACACCAACAACGACCTTCATAAAAACAGGGAAGCTAGCACGACGTTAGCTATTAATATGCTGCTCTAGGCTCTGTATAGCTGGCCTGTTTGTTTTTCAGTCTCTCTAGCTACATGTATACGAATTATATACAGTCACTGTATTGTGTATTTCGTGTGAATTTGCCAAACTTGGCCAATCAAGTATAAAATCGTACTTAGCCGGGCGCGTATACATGTAGTGACCGTGCGCGATTCTTGCGCGATTGGGCTCACTCAATCGCGCACGCTGCGTTCGTGTCGGCGGAGAAGGGCTGAAGGCAGCAGGGGCCAGAAGGAAACGACGGTTTTCCGGATCGTACGAAGTTGAACGGTTAGACAAGATGCCCATGGAGAGCAAGTGCGAAACGATCGCCATGGTAGCATGCCTGTGCCGCAACTCATTTTGAATCCTATCTTTCCTAACCATATTTATATACAAACAGCAAGTCTAATTACGCTGCATATGCAGCTTATACAATTTTGGCGAGGGGTTAAAAGAAAATTTCACAAAAGAAGAAAAAAATACCGCTTCTCTAACTGACTGTTAGCTACAGTACTACTGCGTAGTATTATAACGGATACGAATGTGGAATACCACAAGACGTACAGTACGTGTGTAGTGAGCAATGAGGGTGCTGTAAATGGCTGACATTGGTGTGCGATACCTCTGCATCATGATCTTCAAATAAAATGTTCCAGACCAAAAGCGCAAATATCAACCGGAGTAGATATGAGGAAAACATCAAAAAAATTGCCATTTATATTACGCAAACAAACTCTATCCAGTAATCTACGATAGGAATAATCTTTCGGTCCAGTAGTGTCCCATTCGCGTTAAAACTTGTAGCGATCCTTGATGTTCTCCAGGATGCTACGAAGCAGCCATCCATTGCCGTCCGTGAGGTTGAAATCCTCATCCATCACGCACGTAGGGTAGTCGGAAGGCTTGTTCTCGGCCACATACATCTCCGGCAGTCCGAAGCCGTGGCCAATCTCGTGAAGCAGCACCATCATCATCTCCTGGTCCATGCTGCTGAGCATGTCGTTCACTTCGACACGCTGGCCCTAGTCACCACCCGTACCAACGGCGTTCTCTCCAGCCTTGGTAGAAGGCCACAATGACATGTCAAATGGCTTGCCCTTACTACAGCCACTCGTATTAGCACAGCCTGGCCCTGCTGTTTGTAGCACTCGTCGGGGCACTTGGGACTGCCTTCGTCGTCCAGAAGACCCTCATAGATTGTGCCGAGTGAGTCGTCGCTCCAATCCACGATGGACTTGCCATTGACGGCGTAACCCACGATGTCGATGTCGATGTGTTCGTACGGCCAGCACGCGTACCCCGCCAGCTAACGGTTCCACAGGTTCATTTGCTTCTCGAGCATGGCTTGAAACTTGGAAGCAGTGGCCTTGGTCAACGGTTTGTCGTTGTCCCAGCGCACACAGTAGCTGAGCTTGCCCTTGCTCGTGATGAGCTGGTCGAAGATAAGGTTCTTGAATTGAGGAATGTACTCCTTCATCGTGTTCTTCCAGACCCAATCGACCATCTCGCGGGTGACATCACCAGCATTGGGGTTGCCGACGACACACTTACCACTGGCCGAGGTGATGTCGCCAAACGTGGTATGGTCGCCCGTAGAGGTGGATGTCGAATTCCCAGTCGATACATCGGAGGAACCTTGAGTTTGAGTTGAGCTTCCTTGGCTCACCTCAGTAGACTCCTGAGAGCCTTGAGTAGTGGGGATTTCGGCGGCGGACAAGTCTCCGCTGGTCGGGATTGTTTCGTAGGAGCCTGATTGAGCTGCTGCTGGTCGGGATTGTTTCGTAGGAGCCTGATTGAGCTGCTGGTGCTTCGTTGGAGCCCTGTGTAAGGAGCGAACTCCCTCCAGTCGCGTCATAGGATCCGGATGGAGCTGCCGGAGCATCGGTGGCACTTGGGAACGAGCTTCCACCACTCTCTTGACTAGCACCAAAGGAACCTTGAGTAGCAGGCGAGGATGGATCCTCTAAAACCGGAGCTTCGGTAACGGTAGGAGTGAGGTTATCCTTCGGCTTGGGGTAGCACTTGGCCGCGGAGGTGACCGAATTGCTGGCCGCAAGCGCTAGAAGCGCGACAGTCAACACCGCGCGGAAAGTTCGTCGTGCCAGCATCGCTAGGAAATGGGAAGCGTTGAGTGCCCGACGAGGACGGAACGATTGCGTGGTTTCGTATTTCTTGCGCAAGGTTAGCTTTGGAACGGTAGGTTATCTACAGATACAGTAAACCCCTGCTGCATGCCCTCTACTCAACATACCTGCAAGGCTTTGACACATGCGGACGCAGACTATCTTAATCTAAGTATTAATAAGCGAGCAGATCGAAATTGATAGCACAACTGCACTACACTTCGACGATTAAGTATTTTTTAAAATAGTATTTTAATACTTTTTTGAAAAATAGTAAAAATATCGACGTAATCACACAAGCATACGGACAGAAAAACGTGGTATAATCTCGAATTTGCAACGAAATCATACTTGACAGCATTTCTACATCATCGTGGTTTTGTCCTGTTGCTGGAATAGGCCAAAATGTGACGCCAAACGATATCCGATACGATGCCTGAAACCCTTCATTTGTATGTTAGCCCAATCACCGACAATAATGCTAAGACAAAGTACTAGACAATAAGACTAATAAAGTAGTGGATGGAAGAGAAACACCACGATATTCGTAGCGACAAATCTCCGGAATCGATTGGTTTCCCTCATCATAATCACCAAGCATCGACTATCCATCCAGCTCGACCTTTACACTTCAACGAATAAGCTGAGGGAATGACGAGTTTTGCGAAGGATAAATGGTCACGCGATCGGGTCAAACACATGTACCGGTACGGACAGAAAAAAACGGACATTCCAGCTGTGGGCCACATCATTTTTTGATGATGATCATTACATCTACTGTACGGCAGAGAGGTTTACCGCATAGCAAATGTCATATCCAGCAAAATGTCATATCCGACAATGGATTATACCCAATCACAATCAAGTATTTAGTCTATACGTAATCTCTCCAAATTCAATTGTTGTATCCGACACCAAACTGGTGGTCAACAGTAAATGAAGAGATTCACTAGACACTACAACTAACACGCTAGAATACGTTCCTTTCGCATTATACGAAGGGAGGCAGTGGCATAGCAACATCTAAGTTAGACTACGGGTCATAATGCAAGACCTTCCGGCTTATATCCTGTCGAATACGCTCACATACTTGATTATCATATTTGGGAGGGATATTTCGTACTTAGTAGTTGGCTGCTGGATACGACATTTGCTATACGGTACCCGCACCCGTACGGTTAAACTTTACCCGTGACCACGGACGGGTATGGCTAACCGAATTTCTGGGCGCGACAGACTTCGGACGGGTATGGTCAACCGATAATAGGGTCACGGTTGGGTACGGACAACCGAAATCACCGACCACCATTTCGATCTGGGTGATACAAGGACCTGTGGGCCATCATGTACGCCTGGTACTTCCCGAAAGGCTTCAACGAGATGGGGCACCCTACGAGACGTCACGACTTGAAAACGTCGTTGTGTGGATTGACAACCCTGCCGTGGAATAACGGAGGATCGTAGGAGTCTCCTTGTCGAAGTCCGACTCCGAGTATCTCAAGGTACTCCAAATATATGCAAGCTATTTTGCTGGTGCCCAGGCGGGCGATAACCCCATTTACGGGTCCAACACATCTCTCCGATTTCATTATATGCTGGATCCGGGGACGTACATAAATTCCGTCGTATGGGATGGCGAGTACCAGGACCTGATCATGTGGGAACAACTCACGGACGCGGCTCGTGTAGCTCTAAACGATAGCAACAACTTCGGACAAGCGGAGGTCACTTTCAGTGACGAACACTACCAGACCCACCTCGACAATGCATGGCCACGCTAGGTTCAATGTTGCTACGATAAAGGTGTCAGCTTTCGATGACCGCAAGGTCTACTGCGATGGAGCTTCGAATGCCTACAGGTAAAATACCTTTCATCTTTGAGACTACTGCAAGATTTTACATGAAAGAGTCGTTGCATGCGCGTTCAGGATCAAACATGATTATCAGTACTTGATGCTCACCATTTCACGGTGAAATGGTAATGAAAATAAAAAAATTAAAAATGTTCCTCCCATCCTGGTCGTTCTCGAATTTCTCTTGTCCACTTAATGGTCAGAGCGGGAGGGAAATCCACAGCGGGGTCGATGTTATCGCGGTAACAGGTAATGGGAAACCAATATCGCTTGAAAAACGAAGAAGACAATACTTTCATGAGAGTATACGAGATTGTGGTGTGATCATCATGTTGTTCTAGTATACATTTTTGTATGAGAAAATATTAATTGCACGTATCAAACGGATTAGTGTCATGTGCCGCCTCTAAACGGCAGAATTTCATGCACGCAGGATGAACTCCAGATACATCATGCATGTGTAAGCCATCTGCCACAAGCAGTACCCATCCGGTTGTCCTAGCGAAGCGCAACATATCTAAGCAAGATGTGTAATTGAATGTTAGCGTAAATGTGCCTTGGCTTCCAAAGTGGCATTAATCCAGTAGACGAGAACTGGAAGATCACCGACGTCCCACACGTGTGATCGAGAAAGTTCCGTGACCAGCGCCACCAGTGCGGTGATTGGTGCCTTCAGGTCTTGGTAGAAATAGTCAGCAAACAATTCCAGTGTCTGACAAGCAACCACCATCTCATGCATATCGTTCGGGGTTGTCACAAACTACCGTACAGGTCCTAGAATTTCCAAGTTTATCAATCATGTCCGCTCAGGACTGAGTTTCAACACTGAGCTTGACTTTGCTTCCTGATGACAAACGAGTTGGTGCGCGCTATTCCAAAATTAAGCATCTATAGAGTTCTAGTGTTAATTCAATTGATCCTCCAAAATACCAATAAATACGTACGGTATAAATTACTATATTGATACTTCTATACTGTAATAATACCGCGATATCACAAACAAAACGAAGATACCCAGAGATGAGCTATGGATACAGCTGGTTAACCATATGCAGTAGTAATACTTCCTGTACATAAAAGTCTGCCTAAGTGCATGAAATTCTGCCTTATTCTGACGACACATGCCCTTCATCCGAATGACACATGAAAATAATCCGCACCCATTTTTGTATTACTACCCACACGGCAATGGTACTGTGCATTTTACTGCTCAATTATCCACCACCAGGACTAGGCAACAGCCAAAATATGCAGAACATTGGAGCACATACATGTAGGTAAAACGATAAAGTTTTATGGATTTTCCGAAAGTAGTTGCGTGTCGATCGGGTTAAGGAAAGAAGAGTGATATGCCAAGATGTCCGCCTCCTGCACTTTGAGGCGTTCTGTAGTGACCCAGTTACATCATATCCAGGCAGCAACGCTCCTCCAGCGTGGAATTCACGAGACCACTTCCTTCAGTCGAGCCAAAGGGAAGAAGCTCGTCAACATCCGCCGCATGGATCGTTCCAATGACGAGAAGAAGAGCAGAGAAGAAGGGAAACTTGGCCATTTTGTCGTTGTTAGTGAAGAACGGTTTAAGCTTGACCGGGTGAATTGGTGAATGAGCAGTCTACGGGAAGATTAGCGCTCTATATGTTGCGAAGTACTGGTGCAATCGTTTCAGGTATCTATTAGCAGTGCTTGGAAAACAAAATCTATTTCAATAGTACTGGTATTTTTAGTACGGAATTATTAACTATTGGTTTCTCTGAAATATGCATATTATTGATTTCGACAGGAATAATTGTTTTGCACAACATTTGTGGTTTGGCCCACTATAACTTGTCAAAGTTGTCATTTGTATGGCTGCCATACGCACTACACAACAGTAAAACGCCAACCTGTCACTCGGAGAGCCGAACCATGCTGTCTGCTGGAAGTCTGAAGTTCGCAGGGTATCCATTCCACGCACTCCGTTTTTCATCTTGTCTCTTATTTTGTCAAAAGAGAAGGATAACCCCTACATGTACCTGGTATCGCATCGTTTCAAGATCACCTCTTCATGTCTAGATTTGCTTGCTCCGGATATCCATGCAACACGTAGCGGTACATATGCGCTACGAGACATAGCGTATTTGGACCCGTTATCTTAGACTGCGTCGCAAAATGCTAGCATAGCACTCGTTATTAATACTTAAGTATCAGACTGCCAGCCAACGTTACTATCGATTTGCTCCTCGAACCATCGAAAGCTGCGTTCATGGCCGTGGACCTTGATCTCTTGACGAAAACTTGCCCAGCGCGTGACGATCTCCCAAATCGAGCAGCTCTTCATGCCTTGCTTCCGTTCATGTCTTGCCTTGAAGGCTTCAATGAAGCCGATCGGTATGTGCGCGTAGTGTTATTGGCGCACTGCTGTCAGGCGCTCCATCACGTGCCGGCCCAGACCCATCCAAGGCCTCGGTAGCATAGCGCAGATCGACCCGCCTTGCGCCACACCGAAGCGCAGCCAAGTCAGCAGCCTTTGGTGGTTGGCAGCGACGCACCGAGAACGCCTCTGGCCCAGCTCAGCGTTAGCTACGAGCCACGCTGGGCCATTCCCACCCCGCGGTCTCGCTTGCCGAGCAAGCGAGTGGCGCTTGGGGCGAACTCGTTGACGTTAGACGGCTCGTCTTGCAGGCGACGACGGGGCAAGCTCGGCGCGACCGGCAAAGACAAGACCGAGCACGCCGCAACCGAGGTGCCCTCGATCCTGACTAAGGATTTTTGAGTCGGTCGCCACAAGGGACCGCCGTGCGCGTCTCGAAGCAGACATCATGATCGCGCATGGTGGCAAACTGCGCAACGCGCCGCATGATCCAGCACTGCTGCGCACCTCGTTACGTGCAGCTGGATTGCAAGGCGATGCGTTAAACCCGCCGGCCTTGATCGATCTTGATCTCGATGCGGGCGGCACCGGGCTGACCTCGCGACACGCCCTGCGAGACGCCGAGCTCACCCAACGGCACAGCACAGCCCCCAGGCGGCGGCACCGCCGCAGCAGGTGTCATCTTTCCTGCCGTGTGCACTCGCGGCACGCCGATCCAACTTGGATTCCAAGTGACTAAGCTCGCACGGCCAGCCGATCGTTTCTAACCCGGAGGCCAGGTCCACAGCTCGACGAGAGACCCTGCATTCACCGGACCTGCCGTAATCGCTTCACGCTCTCGGGAGCCGCAAAGCGCCGCTGTGTCCTCTTCACTTTCATTTTTGCCACACAGATCGCATTGACTCTCTTCGAGTCAGCAGCGCATTTGCCTTGGTGCGTCTCACGCCATAGTTTAATCCGCCCGTACCGGAACATGTCGCGCGCAGCACAGCCGCAGCCCCAGGCACAGGACCCCGCGGACGGCACGCCAGTGAAGGAGGTGGCGCCGTTCCTGCGCAGCCTGCGCCTCATGCTGGACACTGAGAGCCCGCGCATCCTGCGCTGGACGGCCGACGGCAAGGCCTTCGAGATCCATGACATGGCCGCCATGACCGACTACGTGCTGCCCAAGTACTTCAAGCACCGCAAATACGCCAGCATCCAGCGGCAGCTCAACTACTTCCACTTCCGCAAGTGGACCAAGTCGCGCGCCGTCGTGTGCACGTTCTCCAACCAGTTCTTCCAGCGTGACCAGCCCGCGCTGACCTGGCGTATCACGCGCAAACGCGCGTTGTCACCGGCCAAGCACGCGTCGCCGCGCAACAATAGCACGAGTCCTGTGAAGCAGGAGATTCGCGCGGCGCTGCCGGCACCGGAGTTGGCGTTCGCCAAGCATCTCGAGCCCGTGGTAACCGTGCAGACGGAATTGCAGCCGGGCGTGTTCGACGAGGACGCATCGCTGGCCTGGATCGACGCGCTGTACCCGGAGCTGAACCTGGATTTGCTCGAGGACAGCGACCCGACCGGCACGGACTGCTTTTTCTCCACGTCCAAGCTGCCGCCGCTGTAACCTGACCTGACCTGTAGATTATTATTTAACGACGGCGAGGGCCGCGGCCAACGCGCGCGCGCGAGCGGCGTCGACCACATATTCGTTTAGACTACAGACTCAACCACGGGCGACTTCGCGTTGGTACTTGGGACGTCTTTCTAGCTACGTACATATAGGCGTCTTCTACCATAAATTACATGAACATGTATACATGTACTTCGAAGTACATGTACTTGCCATTTGTTGAGTCCGTCATTATTATAACGCCATCATACGGTCGCAGAGACTGAGGTGGCGGTCTCTGCTGTCGTGCCCCCATGTCAAACCCGGCAACAAGTTGGCCGCGCGACACATCGCGGCCTCGGTCCTGAAATCCAGGCAGCGCCGGGATGGATAGGCCTCGCGATCCCGGGGCGATTGCAAGCTGTGCAATGCAGTGTGCATGGGGCGCAAAGCGAGACGAGGCGTTCGTCGTGTATAGCCCGCCACGGTGGGATGGTGGACCATACTCAAACCAAGTTAACACATACATTCGTGAAGCGCTTCGAGGCGCAGCTGAGACCTTCAACGAGTTCGTGAAGGTGTCCGCCCTCAAACTTTGAGTCAAAGGCATTGAGTCAATGCACAGCATTGAATGCAGCCTTTGGTGCAACTCGTGCGGATGACGCTGATTACGAGCGCGCCGGCGTTTGCAGCGTGACTGGCAACATCTGGCGTGGCGCGTGAACCAGTTGACAGGGTGGACGAGAGACTAGTGTGCATAATGACATATGTCACTCAGAAGAGGTTCCCCTACTATGTCGCCGATGAGTCAGCTGATACAGTACTGAGTCGTGTGGTGCCACACTTCAAAGCTGAAGGGCATTGCGCAATGGGAAACGGGAGCTGATGCTTGCTCCCAACGGATGCTAGAATGGAGAGGGAGGGCGCTCAGTCAAGCCATCGTGCTCTTCTTCTGGGCTGCAAGGGAACTTTGGGCGATGGAATCCAGCCTGGATTGTCGCCAGGGTGGCTCAAGGTACCTTCGCGGGCAATGGTGCCAGCCTGGCATCATTGCCAGCTCAGCGACGGCATCCTCGCTGCATAGGACAGCTATGCCCTTCAAGTTGCGAGTGTTGTGCATGGACCCTGCGGTCGTTTCGATGGAGCTGTCTTTGTGGGTGCAGCTCACTCAAGCTCTTCTCAACCAGGACGGCACTGTACATGACAAACTTGGTCGCTGTATTGATGATAGGGACTTACTACTTGGCAAGGCCACTACTCGTACTTAGAATAAAATAAATCGCTCTCTTCACTCAAAATTGTCGTCGTTATGGTCATTCGCACGGCATCGCCGCCGGCAGCCGCATGTCAGAACTGAGCGTCGTCGAACGCGTGGTCTCGGAACGATGGGTACGCGGCGTTGTCTAGCAGCGGCTCGAGCGACGAGTACAGTACGTCCACCCAGTCGAGCGAATGCTCGTCGTCCAGCAGCGGCGCGTGGAAGGTGATGTCCGAGACTTCGCCGCACACATTGCGCAGGTCCAGTTCATTGGCCAACGAGAACGCGTCCGTGGGGGACGGGAATGACGCCGGACTGCTGGCTTCGCCCGCGGGCAGCTTGATGAGAATGGGCTTGGGCGGCGCCACGCGACGCGTGACCTTCTTAGTCTTAGTAACAGCGTTCTTGGACGCCTTGGCGGCCTTGGGGCTCTCGGGCTTCTTGGCATCAGTAGAGTGCAACGACTTCTTGCGTGTGATGCGCCAGCTCAAGGCGGGCAGATCACGCTGGAAGAAAGGGTTGGAGAATGTGCACACGACGGCCTTGGACTTGGTCCACTTGCGGAAGTTAAAGTAGTTGAGTTGGCGCTGGAAACTCGTGTACTTGCTGTGTTTGAAGTATTTGGGCAACACGAGGCGCATCATGGCGTCCATGTCGTGGATCTCAAAGGCCTTGCCGTCCGGCGTCCAGCGCAGGATGGCCGCGTTCTCTGTGTTAAGGATCTGACACAGGCTCTTGAGGAACGGTGCCACCTCCTTGGGCTTGGCGGCGGCGGCCGTGGGGCTGCTTTGGTCTCCGCTCATCGGTGCGGTGCTCGATACAAATCTGATCTCGCCGGGGGTTTCTGAGGCACCGTCGGCCGCGATTTGCTTTACGTTTGCGCTCGGTGGATCGCGCGTCTCGTGATCGACGTGTGGCGTCCGACGCAAATTGCAAAGTGAGCTCCTGGCGGTTGACGTCGCTGACGCCAATCCTCACGTCTCTGTCACTGTCGATACCGCGCAGAGACGAGGCGGAAGTCAAGTTGAAGCGGATACGACCCCAACTGATGCGATGAAGGGGGCTCATGCTGTCCTCCATCCGCATTACCTCGGCACGACGGCCGTGCCTTTGCCTTCGCATGAAGCGCACTGATCGCTGGCGTCAGGGTGAACGCGCGCACCGCGCCCATCTGACTTCGCATTGCCCTCTGAGTCCGCTCTGTTGCGGGCAGCGCATGTAAACTGGGGGCGATTACTGGCGCGAGATCTTCCTTGCCCAGCACACCTGAGCCTGAACTGCAGGGGCAAGTTGCCTTCAACTGCGAAGGCGGTGCCACTCTGGCGCCATTAAGTGGGAACCGCAGCCGCCATTGTTGCTGGGCCAGCAAATTGCTGGCAGCAATGCCAGCGCACGGCGCTCGCAAGTTGCGAGTCGCAACGATCCGCTGATACCTTAATTGTTCGTTGCCTGGCAGGCCACGTAGAGTTGCGAGAGAGATCGCTTTCGGGCGCACGTTTCTGGCCTACCACTCTCTGGATACGTGTACGCAGATTACACATGATCCAAGCAATCGACACACCGAGGCGCATTGCGCTGCGCATTCGTCGACATCGGGGGCTGCTGCTCCAGGTGCCGCACTTGCCGTCAGCGCCACCACCATCTAAAAGCGGCGTCTGTTCATTATGCCCCGCCGTCTATGCGGGCGTCGCCGTCGCCGTCGTCATCTGTAGCCCTGAGATCGCGGCCGCTCAAGCAAACGGAGCTCCCTCCCTCCATCACCGCAGCCAGCAGCTGGCGTCGCCGGTCAGTCGACCGCTGGTTAGGGCGTCTCGGTCGTCCTCAAGGCTGTGACCATTGCGGTCCACAATTTGCTGGCCATGCAGACAGTGCCGTTCGGAGCGAGCGGGGCTGGCAGCCAGCCTGGCTGCCATCGACGATCATGAGATGGATCGTTGTCAAGCACGACGGTCGTACCGACGGATATCCGGCGTTGCGAGCGGTCGTCGCACTGCACCCACTCCTGCCTGTTGTCAACCAATGGTTGAAGCGCACGTTGAAGCGCGCGCAGCCGTCGTCAGGCGCACGCTTGCTGAGCAAGCAAGCTCGACGCGCGACGATCCGCTCTGCATAAAGCAACGCTTTGCTCGTATGATCATTTTTCCGACTATACTAGAAATCTGTATGCAGTACTATAGCCAATCAGATTCACATAGGATATAATCGACCAATCAAATTGGGTTGACTATGATAAAAAACCAACGAGCATGGAGTAAGTCCTGCCGTTCCGACGCACCGGGTCGGAAAACTTTGAAACATATGTGGATCGCCATTCATTTACCAAGTCAACTACGTATCACTTGAATATTTGCCTTTCATCGGACAAGTGTCACGGGGTTAGAAGAACTAGAGCCTGGTAACACTAAGCGCACTAAGGCTACAGCAGTAGCAACTTTTAAGACGTACTTAAAATCTGAGGGTGTTAGTGATGAGTATGTGCGTACTTGTATTGGACGTGATGGCAGTGGAAAGTGTTTTGTATCGGTAATGGATAAGTTTGGTATGTATCTTGCATTTACTGAGGGCAAACAAGGCAAGCTGTTGGCTCCAAACACTTCGATGCAATACTATCTGCAAGTTAAACTATGGCTACTCGAACAGTTCCCTCAGCACCGAGCTGCACTAGAAGCACGGTTACTGAAAATGGGGATAACGCTTGACAACTTTTGTTTGAAGAGAGATGGTGGTGGCCTCATCAGTAAGGCACCACCATGCTCTAAAGACAGATTCGAAAGGAATAATTGTATATTTGTACGTTAATGCAAGTTTTTCTAGTGACTACCAAGACGCTGCCTTACTCTGCTTGCTCTGGTACCTGTTTGGTCGAGCGTCCGACGTTGCCCTGCTGCGCAAGCAAAACATATCGATCGACGCAGGCAAGGTGCTCTTCGTTCGCTTCATTCACATGAAGACGTCCGAAGAGCAGGGACTCTCGCTCTTCCGGACCCAGACTTCACCACGTACCCACTGCTTGCTGTGGCGCTTCTCATCCAAGCGGCGCCTTCGGTGGATATCATCGACAATCTTCCCGAGCAGCCAGGCCAGACCGCCACCGCACTGTCTCCGGACGTGCCACCGTCGGAGATGCTGGACCACCCGACCGCGACCTCGAGACTTGACGCTCCGACGACCGGCGGCGTGGACACGACCCCGACCATCTACGCCCACGTGAACCGCGTGCTCGATCGCATCGCTACGCTCGCTGGTGTTGAGGCTGCTCTGACCTCTCACTCGTTCCGGAGGGGAGGAGCTCAGCATGTGACCGCTTGCGGGCAGCAGACAGCGCGTTGGATCTTCGATCGTGGTGCATGGAACATGACAACAACAAACAAAGGGTTTAATTACATCTTCAACACCAGCGCACAAACCGCAAGATAAGCAAGATACTCAGCGGCCACGACGCTGAAGCCGAGGTCGAGCTCCAGACGCCGAAGACCTTCAATTCCCTGACGCGCTCCAAGACCGACGCTAGCCAACACCTCCTGTTCGCGACTTGTCAGAACTTCGAAGCGACAAACCACAACGTCAATCAGCCCATTCCAGATGTCATTACCGCCTCTATACTTCGACGCTATCACCCTGCTGAAGGAACTCAACTCAGACGCCCCAACTATCAAGCGCGTGGAAGCTTGCGTCCTTCACAGCGGTAGCTCGGTTGCAGACCTCCTCGACCGGTCGACTTATCTGGAACCCGCGGTCTCGACCTGCTCCAAGACCACCTGCACCAACACAGAACCAACAACCGCGCAAGCCACCAAACCAACTGGCGTATCCGAGGAGCAGAAGATTATCCGCCACCCCGCCGCTGTCATTAACCACTTTATCGAGCACATCCAGCGCCAGGACGCGCGGATGGGCTTCTTGGAGACCAAGCTAAACAACGATCCTGTTCAAGCTACAATCAAACGCCACAAGCCTGATAACGCGGACGAAGTGGTTAGCAAGCCGAAGAAGAAGCAGAGAAGGGCGTCGACTACTCACCAGCACGCGACGTGGTTTGCGTGGTAGGCGCAGGAGCCGAGTATTTGGCAAGCGCCAATCTCAAAGCAGCAGAAGGCTGGCGCCAAGTTGCTCGTGGCCTTCATGAAGCTGTTCTTGGACAACGGGTTCGAGCTGGCCACGACAGCATCGGACTATCGCGATCGAGTCTTGGACTTCGGCAAGCAAGCGGAAACGGCAGTGCTGGCATTCCTGGCCGAGCGCAAGATCACGTCGCGCGGGTCTGGCCCCGTCCTCAAGCACCTGCGCACCCTTCACCGCGCTGGAGCCCTGAACGCTAAGATCGAGCGCCATCAACGCCTGTTTCAGTTGAAAAATGAAGACTGAGCTCGAAGGCTCCTTGTCGGCTCGCGAGTTTGGGTGTATGGGGCTGGTAGCCACTGGTTGGCTGCGTGTCTGCACACCGACACGTTCCAAGCTTTCATTGGTAGATAAGTAACCAATAGGCTAATCCCAGTGATGACCGGCTACCGGCATCACCGTAGTATCCGTACAGATGCCTTGCCATCCGGACTATCCCAAAATTCCGGCCTCATTGTTGGATTTACCGGCTTGAGAGCACCTCTCAAGACAAATTTGCATGTTTATAGAAATGGCTTTTTTCTCAGCCCACAGGCCGTTTCAGGCGATTTCCTGCCGCCTATAGACTAGGCTAAAACAAGCTCTCCGTCGGTTCCGAACTCTTTATTGTTTTCCCTAAACCATAGGACACCAGTTAAACATAATAGACAGATCACAAAGATAAATGTACCAATATACTGGTGCAAGTCGGAGAGGTCGGCGGTCGGATAAATTGTGGTATGGATGGATAGTAAATTGACTATGCTTAGTTAACCCTATTGTGGTAGACCCTTGTAAAACCAAGGAAAATGCTTGGTTTGCAAATTTACCCAGTCAAATGTTATAGTTTTGGCTTTTAACCAATAATATGAATTGCGGGAATTTGTGTTAAACATGCATAAATGCTTGGTTTAAGGAATTATGAAAATACAATATCACCTTAAGCATACATATTTGCAATACTTAGGTTGCGGGTAGCGGGCTAAAACCAAGCATTTAGGCATGTTTAACAATTTTGTATCGGAAATCCACATACAATTTTCAAGTATGAATTTGACCACAATAGGGTTAGCAGGCCACTGGTAGTCGTTTAGTGTGATTGGTTGGTTTTCTATTATGATAAAAATGGGTTTGGAACGAGGTTTAAAACGTCTTTTGTTTTTAGCCTCAGGTTCCAAACCATTTTGGTCTCGTCAACGTTAAAGTGTTAACTTTAAAAAGGAAGCGACAACGATGATAGTGCATCCAGAAACGATCACATGCATCCGGGGCTATTTTTTGAGCAAAAAACTGGGGTTGAAGGACCTGTCGTTGATGCCAGCGCGGGTATACGGTTAATATGTCTTTGTGTAATTGTGACACCTTGATCTAAGTCGGGAATGCCATTAAAGAGGGGAGCATGATTTAGCATCGACGGTAAAAGCTAATTAAACAGGTGAAACAAGGCCACTCCGTCCTTTAGCTAAATCGCTTCAGTTTAGCTTGCTTTCGGGTCCGCTAAAACACCACCTAACCCTTGACTAGACTCTGATTTAGAAGCCTCATTAAGCGGCCATGCCCGCAATTACGGGTGAGTTACATGTAGTTCTCTGAAATTTATTTCAGAATATCTCAGCGATCAGACTTTTAGCTCAAAACGCATGTAGCTCTAAATCGAAAACTGCAATAACAAGAAATGGCTCGAAAACGCACTGCAATCGCTAATAAACCTCCAAAAAAAATGCAAAACACCCAAACGAATGTCGCTCGAAGGTCTGACTGTTGCAATAACTTAACTTCAAGTTGTAGACTCTATAGATCTCGATACAATCGCTGATAAAATGCACTGCAATCGTACTTATTGAGCGAGATTTGAATCCCCAGGCAACACACTGCATGCACGAGCGCGTTCGACATTGGATCGACATTCGCTGAAAATTACACTACAGAGAAAATTCACGGAAAGGAAACGAAAAACACTCAGCTTGGTGCAACATGGTTGTTGGAGAGGGAATGTCTAAAATATGTAATACTCATTGTACGACTCGCCCCATATCCTCACTCGGTGAGCTGGATTAACTCTACATGAACCCACTCGAACCTACCGCACTACCGCTCAGCCAACTCGCACTACCTAAAAATCTAAGTCGATTCGAATCTACCCTAATACATCCATGGCGGCGTGCACTGCATAGTTTGAACCCTGCTTGAATCTACCGCAGTACGTCTAACTTAAGCCGACTTATGGCGGCTTGCATTAAAGCCAAGCCCACTTGAATTTATCGCACTATGTCTAAGCCGACTCATGGTGGCTTGCACTAAAGCTAGACCTATTTGAATCTATCGGATTACGTATAAGTCGATTCATGGCGGCATGCACTAAAGCTAAACCCACTTTAATGTACCGGACCATATCTAAGTCGACTTGTGGCAGCGTGCACCGCTACTGAACCCATTTCAATCTACCGCGCTACATCTAGGCGGCGTGTACTACTGCTAACCACGCGAAGCGGTAATTTGTTCTAGCAAGACCGTCCTGAAAGAAACACAACGCTTCAAATACCATGCGCAAACCGTCTTTGGCGATAGCGACACTACCTAGTTTATCAATTTGAAAAGTGTTACTTAGCGCCCTACATCATAACGTTCAGAGCTCGCCCGCGCGCTCGCTCGCGGCCTTGTTGTATACCTGCACCTATGGGAATGCTCCAAAACGAAAGAGCTGCTGGGAATGGTTGGGCTTCGCGCCTATATGGGGCACCCAGGGCCGCTAGGGCACAATCTGAAGGGGGGGGCGGTTTTAAAGTGGCCAGGGGTGTGGTTTGAGGGGAAAGGGGCAAAATATGCCCGAAAATCGGTCAAAATCTCTCTAAAAAGATGGGGTTGGCGAAATTTCAGGGGGGGAGGAGGTGCCCCTCTGCCAGGGTCTAGCTCCAGCCCTATCGTCTTACCCCGCATATAGGGGGGCACCATTGGAGTTTGCCAAAGTGAAACCATTGCGACGGGTGCCTCCACTGTACCTACTTGTACATTCAACCTATGGCATAGCCCTGCAAGCTCGGAGTCTCGGACATATCTGAGCTGGCTTGCGGAACACCTTTCATCACGTTTGTGGCATCAATGGACCATAACAATGGTCCGTCCATTTGGTAAAAGAAGGATTCACTGTTTTTGAGCGGCGCAGCCAAAACCTTGACCCGATCCGTACACGAACGAGATTAAGGTCCATTTCAAATGCACACCACATGGCTCGGCACTTATCCCAATTATTCACGAAATATTCTTCGAAGGGGTGTTATGGCGAATCATCGTCACCATCGTCATCTGCATCAACTGAACGATTTTGCATATCCTCTTCCTGTTGCACGTCGTCTTCACGACCATCCACGTCCAGCTCACTACGAACAGCACCCAACTCGCTTCTTTAAGTGCCCAATGATCCCAACTGAGTACCCAACGATCCAACTGAGTACCCAACTGACCTGGGTCGGAACCCAACTCCACACAACCACGACCAACAGCCAGCACGTGCCGCATGTATTCCCGATACTTGTCGTACTGCCGCTCTGTCCTTACGTAAGCGATGAGGTCCACAATGCCTTGAAGCTGTTCGTGTTGCCAAACTTCCAATCCAAAATCCTTTGACGCAAGTTTTTGACGTAGGTACTTGATGCCGTGGAACTGGCAGAACGCGCGCGTCGAGAAAAGCTTCCTTTAGAACGGACATTTCCGTAAAATCTTTGTCGATAAGAACGCACTTGATGCGCGGCCATGCTGGGTTGTACCGCTTAAAATGATCCAAAGCCGGGAGAAGTGTCGGGCGCCGCTCGTTGCGCAGTACTGCATGCTGAACAAACTGACCTTTCCAGAATCCATCGTGAGCCATAAAGGTGAAACCTTGTATTTGGATATTTTTGTCCCGTGAGTCGCTTCGATCATCAAATCTTCGGGAAATGGTTAAATATTTGAGAGAGAGTCCTGCACCCAACCGAGCGTCGTCAAATCAAGACCAGATTTTTCCTACCCCCTAGGTTTAGGGTTCACGTATCCGTCCCGCGTATACGTGTATAGCGACATACCACTTCCCTCACAAACCACTCATTTAGCAATCGGCGGGGTGAAATTTCAGCGACAGGAAGGTCATGGCACGAAACATGCGCGTGCGGGCGGTGATGAAGGCGCCTCGCCCCAGGTAGGCATCGACATCTTGTCCGCAGTGGGCAGCGGCGAAGAGTGGGTGGAATCTTTTGAGGTATGTCCAGCACGGCGAGCAGCCACGCTTCGCAGTCCAAGCAGCAGCTTTCAGGAAGGCTTGCGTACCCCCCTCCTTCCTCCGGGAAGATGGGTTTGATCCATGGAACGAGCTGCAGGACTACGTACAAGACTGGAAGGCAACCGGTGGGTCTGCGGTTACACATTAGAATTAGTTGGGTTGGCATTAGTTGTGTTGGTTGGGCTAACGTTGTGTACTATGGACGGGTCGTAGAGGTTAAGGAAGGAGGATCGACTCGGGAGCATCGGGAGAGGCAAGAAAACGCGCCAGACCAAGTAAAGCGAGCGGGTACAAGCTAGCGTAGCCGAAGCAAACTCGCGCGGTATTTGCGAAGGTGGTCCCAGCACCGAGCTCCTCGGCGAGCCGCGCATTGCACACACTCGAGCATCCAGTCCTTACATCGCGAGCGAAGCAAACCGTGGTGTGGCCGAAGGGACGCCCTGTCAAGCATAGCGCGGCTGGTAACACTGTTGTCGTGCGGGCTATGATTGTGCGGCAGGAACATAATCACCCACTCTACATGTATTTAGGTTCTAATAGCAAGCCATCTGTTCATTTTACACTAGAATTCTTCATCCGTGTTCTTGCAATTTTGTGAATACTTACGAGTTGTTGCTGCCGGACTTTGGAGTTGCTGGCACTTTGCCGGTGTACGCTGGAACTTCGGCGGTGTACGCTGACACTTTGGCCTCCACGATACCATCCGGCTATACCAGTCGGACGTATAGTATACTACGCTGGCTTTATTGAGTTGGGTGTTCAGATGGGCGCAGTATGGTCGTCAATTGGGCATGATTGGGCATAACTGGGTACCGTTGCCCCGTCTCAGATTTCCCAGTTGGGTGCAGCTACGAGTGCCTAAATATATTGCACATGTGCTTGGTCTGCACAGTAATGCTGACGATAGTTTATAGACAGAAACACAACGAGATTTGTATGATAATACATTTGATCAATGAGGAGCAATTTTCATACCTCCTTGTGCACAGTATCAGTAAAAATGCGACCGGTTTTACCAGGCTCTGATGAAAACTCCTTCATCCACTGCTTCAATCGCATAACACTAGTTGGCGAGTGTGCCTGCTTCTTGAGTTTCCGAACGAGATTGTGCACGTCTTCGATAACAGGAGCACACGAAGAGTCCTTGTGTATGTACTTCAGGATGTTCTTCTTCGTGGCGCCGGGTTTTCGAAGCTCGTACACAGTCGAGGCCACCTCTGGCTCCAGGGCGTTTCAGTTGTGCGGGTACTGGTCAATGGTGTGTTTAGTCGGATGGTGATTGCGCTCTAACCACGCAGTAGTTACCCGCAAAGCAAATTTCGGAGCTGCAGTATCAGCAAATTGAACGCAGGCGTTGATCTATAACAATAATACAACCCAAACAACAAGGTTATCCCAACTGATACCCAACTAACACCCGACTGGCACCGACTGGTACCAAACTGGTGCCCAAGTAGTGCCATCATCAACCACGCGTCTCACCTGGGCTCCACACTGCAACGCTCTTGACTGCTGCCGTTTTCCTTTTCCCCTTGCCGCGGGCCTTGTACTTTTCTGCGTGTGTGCACACGAATGTCATTGCGTAGAACCCCCACTCTCCAGGCACGGGCGGTTCCTTAGATCCCGATGACTCAATCTTCTTGTATCGGTCGACCACCTTGTTGTTTTTTCGAACGCGAAAGCTCTGCACAGCAGCACCACAATGTGAATAAGTCAACTTCGGCATCTGTAACTATCGCAGCATAGCTCACGACCCGTACCTGGTATGTGGTTTTCTCGTACTCTCGCAGGTAGTTGTACAACACGTCCCAAGAGTCGAACTGCGTCTGTTCGAGAGAGAGAGAGAGAGAGAGAGAGAGAGAGAGAGAGTGTGTGTGTGTGTGCGTGTGTGTGCGTGCGTGCGTGTCATCAGGTTCTTGGTCGTCGCTATCATCATGTGGAGCAATACGCAGAGCAGCAGAGTCACGTTCCAAGCGCCGTTGTTTGGAGCACGGCTGCTGTTTGTACTGGGTGACTCCGCTGAGGAGTCCACCCACTCTTCATCACTAGACACTGTAGATTGAGAATCCGAACTGTCGCTGTCTGCCTCACTGTGTGGCGCCTTCATCCGTGCCACCACACGGGAGTCCTGAACCATGCCGCCTTCCTCTTCTCTGATTTATCCCCCGATAGCAAAATGAGTGATTTGAGGAGGCGAGGGGTATACGGCGTATACTGATATGGGATATGGGGTAGGGAGACGTAGAGAAAAATCTGGTCTCTATCCACGTTACGTACACTGTTTGAAGCACTACAACGTCGGGTAGGCCTCACGGAGGCCAATTACATGTACTCAAAGAGATGAAGGCCTCAGCTGTTCTCGAGTTGCACTTCGGCATGATGTACAAAGGGACTAGCAGGTGGTAAAGAGGTTTGCTTTAATGTGTAGAGCTCTGATATCACTGAAAGCTCGCTAACTTGCCAAGTACTTGTAGCCACTACTGGTATAATGTACTCACTTTTGCATCGCGCACTTCTTTTCGCTGACAAGCCGTAAGTTTGAAGCAGTCATATTCTACGTGAAACCGGAGCTTTTGTTCATCAAAGATGGTCATGGACAGGTCCAACAACCGAGCTGGTATCTGCACTCGACGGGTCATCCTGTTTGTGCCAAAGTAGTCTGCACTTGAAATACCCTCGAAGCACACTCGAATACCATTCCCGCCCATGCTCCAATGCTTGTATAAATCCAAGTACACCCATATTCATTCAGAACCTATTATACACGTTGCACTTGATCTATACGTAGCAAACCCATAAAACAAAGGGATTTACGTATCGAACATTTATTCGGTTTGAATCGCTAAATTTTGAAGAATACCATTCCATAGTGATCACCTCAAAGTCCACGGCTACGAGTAATGACCCGAACGAAACGAGTGCGGCCGCGCCGCCCCATGAGGCAAAACCACAACACAAATGAGACGGCGTCAAACAAAAATTCTAAACAACCAAAGTACGAATCGGAAAGAGGAGCGCCTGCTCGCATTTTGAGCCCTTGTCTGTTGAATATAGTACATGTACTCGGCGGGCAATCAGATGTGGAAAATATTATCTCCATTTCCAGCGTAAAAAAACGTGCGCTGCTGTCTACTGCCGCTAGTTAGGGCGCGTCGCCGGGCGAGGATAACTACACCGGACAGCTGCGCATAAAATCCTCGCCCGATGTCAAAATCTGTGTATCTGGGACCAAATAAACATTAGAAAACTGAAAAGTGCACAGATTGGTGTAGCCGTAGCCCAATAAATTTGGTCATCCTCATTTTCCTACATTCTATGACACCAGAATTGCTGGTGACGCCGAGGGCTCCAATATACCTGGAAAAGTGGCGATTTTGGGGATTTGTATGTCCATGACATCCGTCCTAAACCGATTACTTAGGGTTAGTGGTGAAGAAAGTAATCAAATCCTGTCCGGTGTAGTTATCACCAGCTCGCGTCGCCCTGTAGCCTAACTTTTCACTCAATAAAAACTGACCATCTACCTCATAATATGTCCTAAGAAAATATTTCCCCAGGCAGATGATATCAGCTCGGGGTGGTATTTGTTTTTAGCATTACCTCGTCATTTTCGCGGCGCTAGAATGATGGTAGTTTTCATACCATTCTTAATCCGGGCCCCTAATGGCTACACATTTTGGACGTGTAGATTCAGTTCGCTTTCAATTTTCGCAAATTGTGCCTTATTGAAAAGATCTCGCAAAACTCAATCGGATACGAGTGTTTTTATGCTTTATACAAGCAAAAATCACTCCAGCATTTTTGATGTCCGGTTATGTACGAAATTTGATTGGTCAACTTTGGAGGAGATTATCTCGATAACTCTAAATGGCGGAGTAGTATCATTTTGCTCGAGGCAGTCTCAAATCCGAAAGAGAATTTATCGAAAGGGACCGTGTTTGCACCACTATTTATCAAGAACGACCGTGTTTGGGTCACTCCTTTACGAGCGGCTTCCGGTCGCCTAACATTGCCCATAAACTAATGTGGCAGCATCTTCGTGGTGACTTATATATGATGCAAAATCACAGTTTTTTCAAAACCATACCTCAAAGGGTTGTTTGATGAGTTTAAATGTGTAATCGAAAGATCCAACTCTAGCACTTCTTGGCCACTTATTCGCCTGCTGAACAGCCTTTAGAGCCGCATTACCCGGGTTGCACCACGTACGTTACAGCCCTGACTCGTGCTATGCTGTCATGAGGTTGACTCTGTATCCTCTGACTGTCTTGTCCGTGGTTGGTCCAGTCAACGTAAAAGTTGGTGTAAAGCAGGCTAGACCGGGGCGCTGTCCGATGAATTCAGAGCGCCAACGTCGTGCTCAAACCGACAATCGCCAATTAAGAGAGCTGCAAAGTTAATATTCCAGCGCATGTGAGATCGAAGGAGCAGCCGAGCAAAATGATGGCCGTCATTGGCTTCGTGAACGCCATCACGAGCGGCAAAATTCTATGCTGCGACAAATAAGCGAGTGAATGCTGCGAGGCTACCATCACCAGCTCTGACGGTGCAACGTCTCATGATACGGATGGTATGACAACTTATGAACCTAGACATCTACAAATGAAGGCGGGCCTCGATCTGCGATGCAGTCCAGTGGCCTGTGACCTGAAATGCGACAACAATTCAGTTTAAGACGCGGGGCCATGCGTTTCGATGGACACCGAACCACAGCCACATGATAACTATTGGGATGGCACATGGGTATAGTCTTATCACAACCAGAGTCGATTGTTTTTTCACGGCTAAGCCCTCATCAACCGGATTGTCGGTGGCTCCTCGTCCGGACCAAGCCAAACTTGAAATTTGGTTTTGATGGCGGTTCCCAGCGCAGCACGCCCGTCATACCGTCTCCTCAAGCTGGAACTGGCTCAGTGCTGATCGACTTGACTAGCTCTCCAGCGTCTCAGAGCGTGAAGGTGTACACCGAGCGCTCGTCTATGCCAGCTCGACCTCGGCGTCATTGACTCTTGGTACCAGACCAATTCAGTCCTCGCCTACTCAGGAATCTTGTCGAATTCCCAGATTTGGACCGACTCCATCCACGAGATTGTCTATAAAGGTGGCAAACATTTATGTATTTTTCACCGTGGTGACAACTCAATGGTATGTGACAAATTGAGTTCTTGCATGACACACACGACTGGTAGAGTGGATTTCGCTGCTTATGTCCTTGCTTCGTGTCTAATCCCACTCGTATCGCGCGCTGCATCGTTCAGATCCCACCCGCAGACGTGTCCGACACGTCTGTTGTGGTCGTTCGAATAAGGCGTTTGGTGACCGAATAGATATGCTTCGTCAGGATCGAAAAGCTACGCTGAGCTCGCCGGGGATGGGTCGCCTTCAACGGGCTCGTCCCTGATATGGAATCTGAGTTGGTGGGCAAGACTAGAGACGCCTTAAGCTTGTTCTGGGAAGGCATTGTGCGGCAAGCTGTAGCTATGAAAATAAGCGATAGGCAGAGGGGGTCGGATTGAGGCTACAACTGGCGGTGACCTAATTGTCGTGGCCGGTCAAGCCTACTATTTCCACCGAGTGTACTTGAAGTATCATATAATTCGAACAATGAATTGTAGAATTGTCAGGAATACCCTTTCCTAGGCATAACAAGTGGCGTCTCGGTGATACGGCTACTAAGGGATTGTCCGTATACGAAGACCACGTTTGATATTGCAGCCGTTCCCCAGGAACTAGCCCTGGAGTGCCATCATGCGTCTTAACTACCTCTTACATATATATGGATCTGCCCTCGTCACGGGATGCGACACGGTTTCGGCAACTACTGACTCAACAAGTCACGTCCTCGGCAGTGGGCCCACTAACGCGGTGAAGTTTATTGACGAGGTTCCCCAAGGATCTTCTCGACCTTAACCCTTTCGCGATTCACTTCCCTTAACTATACTATACAAATCTAAGTCATTTGCTTCTGAAAGGGCACATTAATCGCCCTTTAACAAATTCACGGTACTCGTCTTGCATGTCCCATGAGACATGCCATCTGCGGTGATTTGTAGGATTTGCTGGGTGCGTTAGAAAGGTAGTTTATTACTTGGTTTTAGTATACAGTCCTGATTACTTGATGATTACGCCACGTACCTTTCGATATGTCACAAAACACAGTTGGCTATAGGTTGAACCTGAGTAGAAGGGCGCATTCATCGCCCTTTTAGAGGGGTATTTTCTACCTTGTTTTTGTAAAAAAAAAAAACCTAAGGGCGAGAAATGCGCCCTTTCATCACGAAAGGGTTAACCCTTTTAAAAGGTACCCCCGAGGAATTCGCGGCCCCGACTTTATATCTAACCAGGAAGGCGGACGTATATCCACGAGGAGATTTGTGCCAATATGCAAGGGGCGTCGCTCAGGCGCCGGCTCAGGGACTAAAGTTCCAAGCACAAACTCACAGGCCCCTGTATGTGCTTCAATACTCTCATCTTTGATTCGAAGTCTCCGCCCTCAGTGCTCGCCTCGCTGCCTTGATGCATCGCTTCACTAATCGAACGACGCGAGCGGACGAAGGTGGTTGTGTCAGCGCGAAAAGGACGAGACGACTGTAGAGCATGGGTTCCCGCCGAGCAATGAGTCGGTGGTCGACCATGAGTTCCTGTGGAAGAACGAGACAGCGGTCGAGCATGGGTCCCCGCAGATGTACAAAATGGCGGTCGAGCATGGGCCCCCGCATCAGAATCGTTCGACGGTCGAGCATAGGTTTCCGTAGCGAAACGCGAAGGCGGAACCAAGTACTGTGTGACACGGCAGTGGCCGCTACCACGAGATCTAGTCAAGGCGACTGACGAGTTCTTCGAGGGCCACCGGCAGGCTGGACATGTGCGCGAGAGTATCTCTCCAGACTCAAGCCCTACCCTTGGTGTGAAGAAGACCACAGGTGGATGGCGCATTGTTCATGCTTTCAACATGTTGAACGACGCCACCATCCCAGTACATACACCGATCTCGCGGAAGAACATGGTGCTAGACACCATGTCGGGCAGCGTCATCTTCAGCGCCATCGATCTGACCGACGGCTTCTATCAGATTCCGATGAGAGAGTGTGGTATCCCTCTCACGGCGGTGAGCACCCCGAGCGTCATGCTTTGGGAATGTTTGGCCCTGGTACCGGGTCTGAAGAACGCTCCAGCCACGTTCACTCGCATGGTCTCCCATGTGATTCACCCGCTTCGCGAGTTCGCACCGAGTTACTTCGACGTAGCAAAGCCGTCAAAGTCCATCTCCAACATCTCCATCAGGTCTTCCAAGTGACGCGCGACAACAAGTTGTACGCAAACCTGAAGAAGTGTGCCGGCGATTCCGGCGCTGGGGCGCGATGTGAGCAAGGATGAAGCCCGTGCTGGTCCAGAAAAGGTGTCGTCCATTTGTTCGTGGCCAACGCATCCTAACCCCACTGAGCTGCGTCCGTGGCTGGGCATGGTAAACTACCTGCACAAGTACCCGAAGAACTACGCTGTACTCATCCAGCCGCTTTCATCCCTGTTGAAGAGAAAGATGCCACGTGGGCTTGGCATCCAGAGCACCAAGAGGCCTTCGATGTCGTGAAGAAGAGTTTGGCGTCCGCCCCAATCCTCATGCTTCCAGATGACACGAAGCTGTGCCACGTCGTCTGCGACGCGCGCGACTTTGCGATCGGCTGTGCTCTTATGCAGTTCAACGACAAAGATCGCGAGCGCGGCGTGAGTTACCATTCACGACAGATGAAGCCGGCAGAACGCAATCATCCTGTCCAGGACAAGGAGCTCCATACGATGCGGTACGCTCTGATCAAGCTCAAAGCATATTTACTTGGCGAAGAAACATTCGCGGTTTACACTGATCACGCATCGCTGCGTACAGTGATGATGAGCCCACACTTGTTGCAGCGCATGATACGGTGGCTGTCGTTCTTCGCTTCGTGGCGTACTACAAGCCTGGTAAGAACAACATTCTCGCCGACGCGTTATCTGCGCCCCGTCTACGATCCCGGAGATGGATTGGGTCGTCAAGCGGCTGACGATGAGGATCAAGAAGATACTTGTGCAGTTTGTGTCTCGTCAGAACTGCATCTGGCGAACATCGTATCCGGAATGACGCAGCGTGACGAGATTGCGTACGAGTATGACGCGATGTACGCCAGCATTCCGGCGCATCTACGCGCTCTTAGTGACGCTACGCTGGAGAAGCTCCCAGCGCAACCAGATCTAGCGCTACCGACTGGCCGGCAACTTGCTAATTTACAGCATACCCATGAGTTCCACGACGCGCCGGTTGGCGGCCATCTCGGCCGTGAAAAAACATTCGCGGCGCTATCTCGCGATTTCCATTGACCCCACGTGTATAAGTGGGTGCGCAAGTGGGTACGCATTTGCGAGATTTTTTAACGCGTGAAGCCATCTCCGTCGCCGCAGGCCCCGCTATGACCTGTTCCGATACCCACTGAAGCATGGCGTTCGGTGTCGATGGACTTCGTCTTCGGGCCGAACCGGCGTTCTCGTCATCGTCGACCGGTTTAGCAAAATGTTTATCCCAGTCTCTGATACCGTCGCTGCGGTAACGTCCGCATTGATACTGTCTTTAGGCACTATGGAATGCAGGAATCTATCGTTTCAAATCGCGATCCGCAATTCAAACCGGCCTTCTGGACAAAGACCTTTGAGATCGTGGGTACGAGGTTGAAGATGGCTACGGCGGGTTATCTAGAGACGGCTGGACAAACGGAGCCAGTCGACCGGGTACTCGAAGACATTCTTCAAAGCTATGCGACGCCGTTCAAGAGCTGAAGCTCTTTCTCGCCTCTTGCCAACTTTGCACTGAACAACGCGGAAAACGCGTCGACTGGGCTCACGCCCTTCTTCATCAACGCCGCGCGTGCCTGCGTTACTCGCTGTGGACCATCAAATGGCACCAAGCGGTCCCACCCTGGGTGGGGAAGAAGCAGTGAGTTATGTTATGGGCACGGTGGATTCTCAAAATATCATAAACACTATGAAATCACTGGCCAACACAGTGAAGTCCAGTTCAATACAGGGACAGAAACGCCTGTGCTTGTCGCGTGGGCCTGTACACGTTTCGGACTTTGTCCCGGAGTGCGCAGTCCAATAATTTTGTTGTTTTGTATGTCACACATTAGTGTGTTAAGCTGCCACTGCTGTTGACCTGACCTGCGTCGCAGACGACTACAAGGACCCCAGTGCGTTAAAGGCTGCAGATACTACCGACATGATGGTTAGGACGTTCAAAGAGCGCCGGGCTCCGCAGAAGCAAATAACAATTTAAAAATCAATCCCTGGTCAACATCGAAGTCGCGTAAGAAGTCACGGCAGGCACGACAAGCACCGGTAAACGACTCCGAACGGGTGTATAACGCCAATACGATGCAGACCCTATTTATTCAGGCTTTTATGAAAATTTCTGGTGTACGGGAAGCCAGAGGCAGCTTCGGGCAAAACAAGAGGAGGAGTCGAAGGAGAAGGCGCCGCAACAAGAGATCACTTTAGATGAGAGCGTTGAGGAGGAGGTTGATGAATCCGCCTTTGTGGAAGTTGGAAGTCCTGAGGAGGAGGCGGCAGACCTGGCGGCTCAGCAGGTTTAAAAGCCATCCACAGACCAGACCGCAGAGCCGGTCACAGAGCAGACCACCGAGCACACCGAAAAGGACGGAGGGCCAGCAGTGGAATGGCCTTCCAATATAATTAGGGTCGCTTCGGCTCAATATTTAGGAAGTAGTAACGGCGAACGACACATGGCCTGCAGACCCTTGTAAATGCAGCGGGGGCTGCTACTCCGATATATGTCCACATGCAGGAAGCGAACTTTTGTGTGCGAGTGACAATTGCAAATACCGGGGCCGCTGTTCAATGGTGTGTACGAAACTTGGTGTGTACGAAACTTGCGACGTGGAGTTGTTTGAGTCGGCATCTGGCATAGGTGTCCGTGCCACGGATACTACTCCTGTTCGAACTACTATTGCTCCATACACGGGTCTGCCGACTGACTACAACTATGACGAGAGCGATCAGCAGCGTGAGTACGCTATTGGACTGTACACGAGGGGCCGGGGAAACAAGAAGTTGTTAACTGACGCTGAAGAGTGGGGCACGGTAATCCGTTATATTAAATACTGTTGTGAACCAAACACATGTTTCTGGGAGAAGCATCACAACCGTGAAGGTCACGTCATGGTGGCAACGATGAGGGAGATTGCGACCGAGGAAGAAATCACGGTTGACTACGAGAAGATGTGGTTTACCCACCTATATAAGACCGACAAGTGTCGCCAGAAGCAGGAGCAGGGAGCTACTAGCATTTAAGGCAAGCCCATTAATATACTGAACTTTCTTGTTGGATCATTTTTGACTATGAGAAGCTTAATGCAAACTGCATGTACAGTAAGTAGATTATTTGTACGTACGATTGGTCGCATCGACAATAAGCACAGTCTAGACAAATTCACGTGAATGATCGAATCAGAATGATGTAAGCCACGTAAGGGAATGTCTTGAATTGAGTATGAGGTGCCACAAAGAATTGTTTACGGTACGAATGTGCAAGAAACAGTACCCTGGGTAATCGCAGTACTCATGGTTCGTGTACGGTACTACAGATAGTTCTGTATAACTCACTCAGTACCGTTACCTGCATTACCGTGGTGCGTGGCGATAACCGTTAAATGAATATTTAGTACCGTCGTATACTATAGACCAGTCAAAATACAAGGGTTTCACCATTCGCGACATCATTCGCGCATTAGAAAGGTGGACGGACGCTTTTGGAAAATGTGCCGAAAAACACGGAGGCACCAATGCCCAGGGCTACGCCTGGTGAAGGAAAGATATGGCTCCTACGGAGCGCCAACAGAAGGATGAGAGCTTCCTCACAGCGACAGGGTATGCAGATAATCCGCGCGCGATAGCTTTTCGCGCATTGAGGAAGACAACGATAGCGATCCGCGAAACGAAGTTGAGCTACTGGAAAGCTGTCTACGTCGAACAGAGCTGAAGACCTGCGCCTCCCCCGTTTCCAAGCTGTTGAACAGGTTATACAGCTGCTATGTCAAGCGCCTACATGCAGAACGCCTCGATCGACAGCTGTCGCGCTCACTTAAGCAATAGCGGCTACGTGCAATGAATGACGCACAACACTTTTGTATCGGCGATGAGGGGCTACAGTTTGTATTCTCTGCGAGTAGAGTTGAGAAGTTGTGTGTTCTTAGTTAGTCTAATTTGTCCGCTCGAGAATTGCTCCACCCCTTGAGCTCTTACAAAGAAATCCGCAGCGACACCATGTGCTCGTATTGTCTATTAACACCCAATCTCTCCCTCAAAGAGACAGAAAATGGTCGTCCCATGGAAGTCCGAAAAATAAAAAAAAAATCCCTAGGCTCGATATTGAAAAACGGATTTCAGTAATGGAAACCTTTCGAAGACAAAATATGTTGGTGCTTGTGGGAAGGACTGACAACGAACACAGCAAAACTTGTAGAGTCTTAAAAATGCAACCTGCTCTGTAGTGTGCATGCCTCGAGTAAATAAGCCACTTCTACAGTGGTACTTGTCGTGGCATCGCAATGTAACCCCCACGAGGCTCTGTCGAATTCGGGCTTGCACGGCTGACTCGGTAGCGTCGAGATAGCGTTTTAGGTGATCTTTGACGATGGGTTGGACTGACGAATACTTGTGAGTTCGTTTTTCCTCGCAAAACGAGAGCTCAAGGTGCTCCATCACGACCCAATCCAACCAATGGTAGCCATTCCTGATGACCGAGCCAACCGTGACCCGAACGAACGCGTCCAAGGTGTTTGGACATCCGGCAAGGACGTAGTACTAGTCGAAGCACTCACTACTATGGTGCCTGGTGAGGTGGTCCAGCACCGAGATGTAACCACCATTGCGAGGCTTAGCGTGGCTCCCTGGACACAGTCGACATCGGTAGCGATCGCCGCGGTCTTCAAACAGCACTTCACATAGTTGACGAGATGTGGGGCGTGTCCTGTGGTTCTCATCGTGATGGGCGTAGTGGTAAATGCTTGAGTGGAAGAGTAGTGGTGCCTGGGGGCATGAAATTTCTGAATGAGGAACAGAATGCCGAGGCAAGTCACCGCTCACGACTATCCAGACACCGCCCACGTGTAGGCAATTCGGACGTGAAAAGACCGTCGGCCTGCAACCAATAGGCGTGCTGCAACGCTGTGTGGGGACTGAAGCGCAAGGTTACCGTGCGGCCACGGCAGAATGAACCTTTACTTGGACGTGATTGAGGGCTTGCTCGAACAATAATTTCGTCTGATTTAATTGGTATAATTAATGGGCAACTTGTCTTTCGAGCAACCCTGGATGTGTCTGATGTGCTCGATGTGCCCCTTGGTTGGGTGATTCAGTGCCGCGGCGGCGAAGATTTTCCCTGAATGGGAAGAGTGGCTACCACGTCGACTGAAAAAGCAAAACTGCGGTTCACCGATTTGGATCTTGTTGAGAGATTTATGTAGTCGGATCACAAATAACTTTCGCGACGCGAGACACCGAGAAATATCTTCCTAAGAAAGTTGCCGAGAAGAAGTCGTAGGGTTCCAGTGTGTCACTGCCAGCCCAAATCCTCTAGTAGCCTGTGAACAGTTTGTACACTTGTAAATATGATATAAAACCATGACTTGATAAGAACCTATCACTTGAAATTTATATCGACCATGTACCTACAGTACTATTGGTGTGCATCCAGCTCGAATTAATCCTGTACAACGTACCCAAGTTCATTTCCGAATTAGCTACGAGACCGACAGAACAAGACCCGACCTTTCGGTTCAGTTGTTACGGATGGTTTCAACCCGCCGCTTTGCGTTCCTGAAGCCCAATGTACTGGGTGCAGCGCCGTTCGCGTACGGAGAAGCGGCGAGCGATGCGGCAGGAGAGGTGTTGAGAGTGGGTCGTGTAGCGAGTGGACGCTGGCGCGACTTAGACCCGCATGAGGTGGAAGTGACTAGCGAGGAGTTTGACCTGAGGGAGGTTACGGAGGCAGAGGCGACAAGCGGGATTGGGACTTTTCTGGGTAGCAACATCTGTATAGCGCGCACGCCTCATGGGTCCGCACGAGTTTGGGACTACGGGGTAGTCGTCGGCTACGCGTGGAAGGATGACACTGGAGCAGGGTTGTTAAGTGTGATTTTCGATGCAGACACGGTCGACATTCCGTTTGATGAAGGCGGGTTTATGGGGCTCGCGGTCGAAGCGTATGCTCTGCGACCCTGCTACCATGTAGCAGTATGTAATATCATGCCGCGGGAAATGAGGCTTGTGCATGACAAAGTGACGGATCACTTTAACGGCAGAGGTCGCAATGCTACGAGGAACTCTAAGACCATCCGTCGCTCAGTCTCCCAGGGGGAGCTGGATGAGCAGCTATCCATTCCATCGTTTGATGTATTGACATTGCGAGTTGTGTATGTGCCAATCTGCTACATACTTAAATATACGTATTATTCTGAGCGTCGTCGTCGCATGCCACGCCACGTCAGTGTCGGGTGACGCCAGGGACACCGTCGTTGCCGTCGGCCGCTGGGGAATCAGGACAGGCGAGTTCCCCCAGCTCTTCTTCGCCTCAGTCACGTCACGGTTCTGGACGTTCTCCGGTTGTTGAACCTGCTACAGGTTCAACTGGCGCGGCTGGAGTCTCTGCGGTCACAGAGCAGGTAGACAATTCCGGCATTTTAAGTGACTCGGATGATGATAGGGACACTGAAGCAGATCCGCCTTCGCGCTCGGAACCGGGAGGCTTACCTCTTCGCCGGCCGGCGTCCGAGGCGTTGGGCCCCAACGTGTCGCGTTTGAGACGGTTGCGCAGTAGTTTTGTGGATGAACCCGATATGCAACGAGAACTGGATCAGTTTATTTTGTTTCGCGAGTCTGGCTTGGCCCAAGGTAGCACGAGTAGCATTCGTAGAGCAAACCAACCGACCAATGCAGTCGACGATGGAGGAGCCCAGTTTCGGCCTACAGCGCTTCAATCAGCTATTCATGACGAGCTTGTTGACGGTACATATGCAGGTATGAGTGGCCAGCTTCTGCTGGAGACTGTTCAATCTGAAGCTGAGGAGTTTGATTTCATGCCACACCCCACGACTCTGCGATGCGTGTACGACTGGAAGTTCGGAATCCAGGGTGGTCTCTCAGCCATGCACTTCGCGCGCTTGATCCTGATACGAAGCGAGCGAGGGCTCGAAAGTTCGAGATGAATAATTTTTCAAGGGAACACCCGTTGCCCATACCCACTGCAGCAACGTCCGTTAGCGACGTTGTTGATGCGGTCGACGTCTTGACCGCATTCAGTGCAACGCTATTTGGGCCGCTGGTGATGAACTTACTTCAAGCTGCGCGGCAGTTCTTGCTCACGCCACGTATTCGAGTCGATATCCCCGACCCTGCAGCCATTGCGGCTTTGGTTCAATTCGTGGATGAGCGCTTTGAACGCTTTCGAACTCGGATTGCTCGGCGTGATCGTGTCGCGTCCGCAGCAATCTCGGCTGAATTTTCTACAGATCATGTTCTGTACACGAGGCTCGTTCAGTCGGTCATCCAGCGTCGAGTAGCATCACTAGCGCCAGACGCAGCTTCTGGTGGGGGTCCACACAAAGCACAAGGCCGGCAAGGCAAAGATCGAAACGTTCGTTTGTTGGAGGAGTGGTGCGGAAGCCCCAACGCACTGCTCCCCTAGAAGTCCTGGTGGCCCTACCAAAGCAGCAAGGAAAATCGCTCTGCATGAGATACTTGACTAAACAGGGCTGCCATGGTCAAGGAACGACGTGTCTTACGAAGATCGAGGTCATTTTGAACCAACATCACTCCCGGCGGTTGTTCGAGACCATATTGAAAAACCTTTGGTGGGCTTCGCCAACCTGTGCCAAAAGATGAGGCCTCGGAAGCGTGAAGGTGCCTGGAGGTGGAATTGGGACGTTCCTCCTCTAGGCCCGCTCGAAAGCCCCCGGATGTGGTATCAGTTGGATCGTCACAGCTCCAGAGTGCAAGTTGTACACAGAGAGTGCGTGACAGTCGACGTGAGATTACTTCGTCGCATAGTAGTTGCTGCCACAGGTGCGAGATTCCTCCACCTCGCAGTCCAAGGAGAACGAGGTGCGGTCAGGACCCACTGCGTGCAATACGGTGTCCTTTGTCTGAGACGCCTCGGTATAGGCACGAAAACCATGTCAAGGGCGAGATTACTCCTCTTGATGTTTCAGACGGCAAGGGCGAGATCACTCCTCTTGACCATTCACAACACGGGGGCGAGATTGCTCCTCTCAATAATACAGGCGGCAGGGGCGAGACCACTCCTCTTGACCGTTCACAACTTGAGGGCGGCATTATGCCTCTCGAAGTCAGCCAGCAGCAGCCTACGTCACAAGCGGAGTCGCGGTGTGGGCTTCGCCCTGGTGGGATATTAACCAAGACGAGTCGTGCCGATGAAGTGGCGCACAGCAAGGGCTCCTCTGCTACCCCGCCTTATACCTCCGGTGGACAGTCGAGTTCCAGGATGACCCGATTTCTTGCCCGCCGCCAACGCGTTTTCGATCAAACACTATTGGCGCGGACCCGTTCATTATCGCTTCACCAAACAAGTGTTCGTGCAGGCCTTCATAACGCATTACAGCAGTACGATATTCAGTTGCCCGAGGCATGCCCTCATTTTCGGATGGCGAACGGTGCTAAGCAGTACATGCTCGATACGTCCAAGCAGCAGGCGTACAGCCTCTTCATAAGGCGATCTCGACTACAGCTACGCGCCTTTGTACAGCTTCTTCGCGGTGAGACGACGGGGGACCCACGTCCGGACAAAGCTCTTGAGCTTCCTGATCACTTACCCGGGTGGTGTACGTACCCTCATCGAGCTGAATGGGAGGCCTTCGTACGCGGTGGTATAACTCCATCTTGGCTACATCCATTCGACCAGCAGCAGTCTCCACTCTCAAATCACCCGTCTGCAAAAAGCGCGTTGAACATGCTGATTAAGGGGATACGTAAAGGACAAGACCAGTCTCGTTACCTGGTACTAGACATTGGTCTGCTCGAGGTGCTCGAAGATGTGACGCGCAGTCCTTTTGGTGCGGTATAGAAAGGAAATCAAGACCTCACCGTTGCCTCAAGGATTATTCATGATCTTTCACATCCAAGAAAACGCTCGGCCAACGATAATTCACCTGATGGTTCGACAATTCCCGTAAAATACAGTGGTGCAGCAGTACCAGCACGACGGATATTGGAGGTGGAGTACCAGGAACCGGGGCCCGTGAAAATGATGACCGGTGATGTTCATGGGGCTTTTCGCAATATCCCTCTTGCGGCAGCAGCGGTCGGTCGTTTTGCAGGAACAATACCAGACCTGGGAGTTCTCATTATCGATCTGTCTTGTCCGTTTGGTTGGACTGATTCACCAGGGCATTATTGGTCAGCAGGTGCGGCGATCAATCACAATCACGCTCACTCGCGGCCGACGTGCTCGGATCAACCACTGGATGGTGCCATGTCATTCGATGACAAGGCGTGGTGTGACGATCATATTTGTATAGAGCCTGATATTAGCACGCGTCTTGCCGAAGCTAATTTGTCTCTCCGGACTGCTATGACTGGTGTATTGGGTCCAGATGCGTGCAATGAGGAGAAGTTTTCGTTTTGGTTTCGTGAAGGAACCGCTCTCGGCCTCACATGGAACTGGGATACAATGTCGCTATCAATTCCACCGGAACAGATTATCAAGGCCAGAAGTCGGCTTCAGGATATGCTATCTGCGAGCACGACCACGAGAAGGGCGTTGAACAAACTTCTAGGAAATCTTCGTCATGTATCGACTTGCATTTTGTCCGCTAGACCGTTTTTCCAGAGGATTGCGGCATTGGCAAGGCCATCGCCACGTTTCCGCGCTGTTGCAATAACTGAAGATGTACGAGACGATATACGTTGGTTCCTGGCAATCCGGGCTTTGGATCGGCTCAATTCGGTGCCTCTTGCCCGACTTTCCCAGCAACAGGGACCTGAATATTACATTACGATGGATGCAAGCGATCGGGGTCTGTGCGCCCTATTCCCGTTGCAGAAGCAATATATTCAAGTCGAGTTTAGCGAATGTGAACGCGAGAAAATTGCAGCCTTCAATGCGTCCGACGTGGGTGATTTCGGAATAATCTGCGAGAGCTGATGAGCACTGTGTTCGCGACCATTGCGTGGGGGCCATTGTGGAAGGGTTTAAGTACTTCGGCTCCTCGTCACGTCCGTTACTTGATCGATAACACAGCCGCCGTTGCGTGGAGCAACCGAAGAGCGAGCCGTAATTCGTTCGCTCAATTGTTGCTGAGATTATCGGCACTGTTCGAAGTTCGTTGCAATTTTTACAGCTCAGCGGACCATATTGCTGGAGAAACCAATGTCATGGCTGACGCAGGATCACGGGTGTGGCAATCGCAGCAGATGACTGGCGATTTCTTTGTTTTGTCTCGCGGGTGGACGCAGGTTTTAATTCCGAGTGCCTCGAGAGATCTTTGCTCGCTTTGGGGGCGCTTCTCCGCGCAGGAGCTCTCGCTGATACAACAAGGGTTCACTACAAGCATGGGTGGGCACAGTGGATAAAGTGGTGCCGGTTGAGTACCAGCCGTGGTTGAACGAACACGACCTAGACGGAAACGCTGCGCAGTTGGGAGCTTTTGCGGTGTATTTATGGAGGTTCGGGATGAACCAGCGAGGTGAAGGTAACATTTATTCTACTATCTGCGGAAAACTCTGTGCAGTTCGGGGGTATCATCGAAATACGGCGGGTTATGATCCGGGTGTGAACGCCAGTCATACCATCCTTCTGCGGGGCATTCGGCGGTTCACGAGCCCTGTAACCAAACAGCATCCAGTTTTGCCCGCGCTTTTACTCCGAAACTACAATGCTATCGACCTCCGTCACGCTCGGGCACAACTACTTTGGGGCGGGATTCTGCTAGGGTATTTTTTCCTGTTGAGAAGATCCGAGTATCTACACATTGGCAGTAAACATCATAACTACGTGTTACGGCTTCGCGATATCCAGTTACTCAGCGCTAACAAACAGCCAGTCCACCATCGACTCGCAGTCATGGTTAGTATTCGCCTATCAGGAGCCAAGAACAATCAATACGGCCGGATGGAAAAGCGATTTCACAACAGCTCAGGCAACTCTATTTTGTGCCCAGTGAAAGGAGCGCGATGGGTTATCAAGGCTGCAGCTAAGTTGGGTACACGACAAGGAAAACCCGCACAGGCGCTTGGAAACCACGGCGGCATCACTTCGAAGGAGGTAACAAAGGTGCTGAAGAGAGCGGCCGAGGATTTGGGCTTCGACGCTGCCCGGTTCTCAACACACTCTATCCGGATAGGTGGCGCGACCGCTCTGCTGAATGCCGGAGCCGACCGATTGGTTCTGAAGCTCATGGGTAGGTAGGTGGTTGTCTAATGCGTTTGAGCCGTATCCAGTTCTTACGGCGGATGGGTCAAGTCACCTTGCAAGACTGATGTGTTGATCCGGACCTGAGCACGGAGTGGAGTATTGGTGGGGCTCGCCACTCCGCACCCAATTCCGGCTAAACACGATACATTTACCCCCACGAAGCACGATACTTGGAAACGCTGCGTTTCGTGTCGGCGGAGAAGGGCTGAAGGCAGCAGGGGCCAGAAGGAAACGACGGTTTTCCGGATTGTACGAAGTTGAACGGTTAGACAAGATGCCCATGGAGAGCAAGTGCGAAACGATCGCCATGGTAGGCTAGGTTAGCATAGACCAGCAAGTTCATTTCCGAATTAGCTACCAAACCGACAGAACCCGCCACTCTGCATTCAATTCCGGCTAAACACGATGCATTTACCCCCACGAAGTACGATACTTGGAAATGGAAATTTTGAGCAAAACCCCCAATTTAACTTTTTCAATTTTTTTCAAGAAAAAAACAGACCTGTAATTTGGTCCCAAACTCAGCTACCGTTTACTTAGCCGATTATTGCGAGGTGGGATCTTGGACTCAGCACTTCAGGGCATACAACAAGACTGCGAACGCGTTAGCAACTGACTGCCAGTCGGCAGCTTGGCATTCAAAGCAACCACCTGGCCTGCAGGGTGCTGGACTACAGCATTAAGTTATGTTCGGAACGATATGACGGAATGGCAACTCGGTGAACCTGGCCAAGCAGAACGGGGTAGTCGCCCGTAAGAAGAGACTTGGCAATGACAGCCGCAGACGTGTATGAGCAGACGTAGTGATCGTTAATTCGGACACCTCAAAAATGAGGAGTCTGCATTGAATATACAGGCGGGTCAGATGCGGGGATCGTGGTGCGCACCTGCGAGTTTGCTGGTTAATGGTCATTTTACTGTCACCGACCGCTCCGTGCGGTCAGAGCCCAGCAGTCCGTGCATGTGTGAGTCCAGCAATAATCCACGATATTCTGCCACGTTGTTTGTAGTCCCTTTACCCCGCACTGCAATTCAGATCGGGATTTTTGCGTCCGATCCGACATCCAATTGCACAATGACTGTGCCGCTCCCGCCGGCGCCTCGATTACCTCGAGTTCCACCATCGATAAACAAGACATACATAGTGTGATACAAGTTGCATGTTGAAAGTGCTGGAATTGGAGTGGGGGAGGCCGACGAGTAAAGCATACTAGCCACTACCCATACCGCCCTGCACGCACTAGTGGGGCGCCCAGTCTCATAGTATCCAGCCATAAGCGATCGGAGTCCTTGACGCAGCCTCACTTTCAAGATAGCAAGAGAATATGCGTTCCTCTACCAGGGACACAGCTTCCAGGTGTTTGAGGCGCCATTTCCAAATGACCTGAATCGACGTAATGGACCCAAGCTTCCAGCCAAACACAGCACCACTGCACCGCCACCTTCAGGATGAAGACCCCATACAAAACCAGCTACCAGTAGATCCAAAAGCCGCGACAAGGGTCGATACAAGTCCCGGCAAGTGTCGGAAATTGTGGTAACAATTTCTGCCGAATGCTACTTGGTGGGGCTGTTGGTGTGATAATTGCGGGATCAATCTTGATGTCGGTGATCGAAAGATGTGGTTCTGACCAAGGAATGCGTTTTTTTTAGATCTTTCTTGGTGGCAGCTCTCGCAGCCAAGTTGCAGACGCAACGTAAAGTGCTCATTCGTAGCTACCGCAACAAGGGTGACTTTCGCAGGCGCATGATGAGCATTCAGACTTGATGCTTAAGAAAGCAAACGTTTGTACTTCGAATTGCGTCTGCAGTGGAGCTTAACACTGATGAGTCACCAGTATTGCTCCAGGTACAGCCTTCAGCAGCTTTAGCGAGCGAAGGGGCCCCACCGTGGCAACTATGCCATGGAAGGTGAATTACAACCCAGCAGCAATTCGACCTGATGGCACTAACGGACACAATGACCATGAACTAAGCAGTGAATAAACAGGAAGAAGACTGAAACATTTGTTTGTCGCATATAGCAGCTCATACCAAACTTTCTTCTGATATCCAGACCGTCGACCAGGTTGGTAAGGGCCTAGGAAAATTAATTTCGAGATCTGGATCGACTTCTTTATGATACCTTGAGGGTTGTTTCGTTTTCAGAAATCGAAGTTGAAGTTACTCAGTTGCTTTAAGAGACTACGTTGCGCTCCGCGTTTGCCAAACCAGGTAAATGTGGTCCACATCTGAACGCATTTTCCCGCCAAAAAAAAATCAGTACATGTGGTATTGGAGTCAACAATGGCGGGTGACGGCGACCTGTCTGCCTCTAACTGGCGTCCGCGGCGCTCCCATCTAACGCCGTTGCTCTCGTCGCAGCTGCAGTTATCCACTCCTCTATCGTCGCCCTCGACGCACCAGAACACGGCGCAGAACTCGGAGAGGCCCACGAAACGCGTCAGCAACAGGTCCCGGCGACCAGAAAGCTCCGCGCCACATTCAAGTCGACGGCGTGCTATTTTTGCCGTCAAAAATGCTGAACATATGGCAGACAATACTGTCAAAATGCCACAAATACCACAATTTGTGGCACAAGACGATCCATTCCAAGACAGGAAGCGTGCAGCTTCCGCACGAGGTGCAGATGGAGTCGAGTTGTCCCCGAGATCGACATCAACGCAGCAGAAGATGTATAAGAAGAAGTCCAAGAGAGGAGGACTGGTACAGATGGCTACAGGCTCAGAAGTTGAAGTTGACCAAGTTGAAGCTGCAATGATGAAGACCAACAAGACTGTGCTCAAACGAGCCATGTCCAGTTACTCAGTGGTGACGTCGGGCAGTTTACCGCCCGCTCCGGTGGTACCACCAAAGTTGCTCCGCTATCATACGTCGGAACAGGCAATCAGTGTCAAAAATGCGTCTGCACCACCACCAAAGCCGATTCTCCCGACGATGTACTCGAACAAGCATCCGGATCTCAATGTTATCACTCCAGAGACCGTGATGAAGGTGTTGCGAGGGGAGTTTCAGGATGAATTGTCGGGGTTTAAACTATTGGACTGTCGGTTCCCATTTGAATTTGACAGCGGGAGTTTGAGAGGGGCCAGCTCGTTGTGTGACCCGGAAATGATGGAAGCGCAGTTCTTCGACTCAATGGCGTTGGAGAATTGCACACGTACAGCGCTGATATTTTTCTGCGAGTTTTCAGCTAATCGAGCGCCTAAGATGCTGCGTCATGTGCGGAATGTGGATCGCAGAATACATGCTGACAGCTACCCGGAACTGTACTATCCCGAGTTGTATCTGATTGACGGCGGCTACAAGCATTGTTTCGAGACACTGCAGAATGAGATATGTGCACCTTGTGCACTGTACGTAACCATGGAAGATGAACGGTTTGTTGAGGAGTGTCGCAGCGAATTTGCAGCTTGGAGACGGCGATGGAAACCACACAAAAATGTTGCTAACTGCGCTGCAAAGCTAGAGAGGTATCCACGATTTAGTAAACATCACCAAGTGCAGCCAGTTGCTGCGGCTGGCGTTCGCTCTCTTTTTGACAATATATAAGGAGAACCAGAGCGTGAACGAGGCGGCCGCAACGAGCAGCGATGTACAATATAACCTGAACGACTAAGTCGTTGGCAACCCGCTTGCATGCACGCAGGAAAGAGAAAATGAAACGGGAAATCGCGAAAAAGATTTGATGTACGTGCTGGCTAACTCTTTTACTATTCTTTACTTCAGGCCTGCAGTTTTCCGATTACGCTACCAAGTACATGTAATACAATCCACCTACTCACCAAGGCTAAGCGCTTGGAACGCACCTACGAAATCTGCCTGTACAGTCCGACGCACCAACTTTACCTGAGCATCGAAGTGGAGCAGCAAGCGTGGTGAGAACGTGACGCTCGACCCGATGAGCCGTGACACGAAGACTTCATCACTGAGAACATGCAGGATACTGTATGACCACACTCCATGACATTCGCGAGTGATTCGTCCAGTAAACGTCACCAAGACTTCAACAACGCAACCCCCTGCAGCAACACACACCTTTCGAAGCACAGAAGTGGCTTCACCAGTAGTATCCTTGTTGTCAACAAAGGCCAGAAGTCGAACAGCGTTGATGGTGTAAGAACGGTGGGTGATAGCGGGCCGTCCTCGCTCCACCACGAACTCCTGGAGTCCGCCAATTGCAGACGCCTGCTCACTTGGGGACAATCCATAATTCTCACTGCACAAGCTGAATAAAAAATGCCAGGCCATATCAAGCACATGACTTTGATAATGCTGGTGACACTGCAGCACACGCGTGATATGCAGGTCTCGGCGCTCCATCAAGAACCGGATCTGCTGTCGAAGATCATTGATATCCAATATGAGATTCTGCACACGTGAAGTGTAGGCTTCATTCTCGCGACGACGCTGACGCTGTGCTGTACTCAATCGATGGGGTCGTTTGCGTTCCTTGTCCGGCACACAAGAAAACTTCTGTGTCGCGATGGCCATTTAATGTTTGTCGTGCTCTTGGTCAGTACAAGGTGGTGCAGATTTGTGGATCACTGATGGAGCATCCTGTTCCTCTGGAGACGAGCACAGTATTTTGGACAGCTTCATCCTTTCGCCGTTGGAAGAATGACAAATGATCCCTAGCGTGCAAACTTGTGGTTCATCATGCGAAAAGTGTTGCGAAAGGATATTCAACCAGCGAAGTCGTGAGCGAGGGCTCCATCAAATTTCCTCAAGGCTGTTCTGGTGGAAGAGTAATCTCGTGAGAACCTACTTCAATAGTAAACAATATGGGATGAGGGACGGTGCTAACTCGACAGGGTGCCGTTCATTATGCAAGTACTCGCTGTCACTGGCCAACACTTTATTCGTCGCGAGCGTCGCAACATCTACTTCTGCAGTGGACCAAGAGTTAGTATTTTCTGTTCAGCGGCATTCTCAGAAGTCGTGGTTTTCAGTCGAAGCCTGCGAGTGCTGCGAAATCATTCATGCCAGCGAGATGAAGCGCGTTGAGAGCCGCCACAATTTCAGCTTGCATAAGCTGTTGTATCAATCTCCGTCCGGCGTCGAAGTAGAGCAGCAAACGCGCCGAGAAGGTGATTGTCATTCCGATAAGCTGTGAGGTTAACACTTGGTCACGGAGGACTAACAGAAACATGGTGGCAAGTGTTTCACGAGTAATTCGGGCGGTAAAATTTTACTGAAACTTCTACGATGCAGCCTCCTCTAGCGCCGCACACCTGTCGAATTTCGGAAGCGTATTCCCCGGCAATGTCGTTGTCACAGGCCATGTCCAGCACTCGCACGGATTTGATGATGAAGGAACGGTGACTGAAGGCAGGTCGACCTCGTTGCATCTCGAACTGAAGGACAGAACCGACGTAGCAACCTCGTCCGCTTGGTGCTAAACCGTAGGCATCGCCGCGATAGCTGAATAGCAGGTCGTATGTCATTTCGAGAATTTGGCTTTGAATCTGCTGGTGGTGCAGCAGAAGGCGCGTGGTGTTCAGGTCTCGACGCTCCGTCAGGAATCGGATTTGCTGTCGGAGGTCGTTGATGTCCAGTTTGAGATTGAACACGCGCGATTCGTACGCTCTGTGATCTCGACGATGCTGTCGCTGGGTGGCACTTAGTCGATATGACCGCTTGCGATCCTTGTAAAGGGCGCCTGGGTTTTGCTTGTCTTCCGTATATACTTGAGCATGCTGGGCCGCTTCTTCTCGTTGCGGAAGCTCCGCCACGTTGAGTTCATCTTGCTCATGGGTCGAGCACAGGATTCTGGACAAGTCCATGTCAATATG
This sequence comes from Phytophthora sp. ST_20190627, assembly GCA_014706145.1. Classification (NCBI taxonomy): domain Eukaryota; phylum Oomycota; class Peronosporomycetes; order Peronosporales; family Peronosporaceae; genus Phytophthora; species Phytophthora sp. ST_20190627. Next base: position 328,287 of record JACBOU010000061.1, read on the forward strand.
CTGGTTATTGGGGAAATGAACAAGTGAAGCTCGATTTTCACCCAAACGAGAAAGCCGGTCGGTAAGCCTTTGGCAGCGCTAGATTTTATACATCACCTTTCGCATTCGACTGAGAGATACCGGTAGCGTTTGATCAGATGCAACCAGCAAACGCAAGCAAGAGCCAGCAAGTTTTGCACCGTTATCGCGTACCGTCAGACAGTTTTGGGACAGGCTTGTGACTTCATTTTTGTAACTTCACCTTTTCATTAATTGCATTTCATCAGTTTTTCAATTGATAGTACATTTTTCCTAAATCATCCACGTCCTATGCGGCGGTAGTGCCCATGATGGCCGCAAATTCACTCGGCTTGGCTTGTTGTAACGCAGCGAGGGCAGCAAATACGTCGGCTTGGGCTATCTGCCGCACAATCGTTCTGTGAGCATTGAAATACAACAGCAACCTCGCCGGACACGTGATGCTTAGTCCGATGATCTGCGCGACCATCATTTCATCGCTGAGTACATGAGGAAACATGGAGACGATGATCTGTCGAGTGAATCGGCCAGTGAATTCACCCACAGCCTCAACCATGCAACCTCCGGGGTCTCCGCAGATCTTGCGAACTTCAGCAGCTTCTTCATTGTCACCTTCAGGGTCTTCCTCAACGATCGTCATCACTTGAGTCGTAGCAATAGTGCACGAGCGGTGATTGAAGTTCGGTTTGTCGAGTTGCAAGCAGAACTCGTAGATACCATTCGGTGGTGTCGCTCCGTCCGACTGATCCATGAACATCCTCGAAAAACTGCAGCCTTCCTCACCGGATCGAGGTCGATCACTACCACCGAACAGAATCTTGTCGACTGTCCCCAACACTTGAGTCTCCAATCGTTGACGATTTTGCAGTAGACATGTGATCTGTAGATCACGACACTCCAAAAGGTACTGCACTTGTTGTTTGAGTTGGTTGATGTCCAGCGTCAAGTTGAACACTTTAGACTCGTGCTCCTGGAAGTCTTGACGACACTTTCTCTGGGTTACACTCATCCGGTACGGACGTTTACGTTGATCGTCGGGTGCAAACTTGGCGCTACGTGTTTGCCGCTTCTTGGACTGAGCTGGAGGGCGTTTGGGAGGCTCACACGTAGCAACCCGATAAGGTTGCACGCTACCGGGAGGTTTTATGGTGATCTCGACCGGCGCACACAATAGATCCGCGATATTCATCTTGATATCACGTGCGACTTGCAATATAATGTTGATCGAGGACTTCCTTGACCTACTTAGTGCGACGCGAAGTCTGGAATGGCGCAAAGAGACCACAACTTACCTAACGGTATTTTCACCCGGATCATGTCGGGGTCAGAAAGTGCCAGCACACTTCTTATTGTTCATGCCACGGTTTGCGCTTTTGCGTCAACTAAGGTTCATTTTGGTTTCATGGAGTCGCACTATCGCTTTGACGAGTCACGTTAAACGCTGCTGAAAACATTTCCTGGTTCAGCTTTGGCATCGACATCGCCACACCAGCATGCTAATTTTGTAGTTGAAGTGTCGTACTGTATTAATTGGGGCTGATTCTACTTGTTGCCTATGAAGCCTTGCGATTCGAAGTGCACCCATAGCTGCTGTAAGTGTTTTCGTCTCCGTCTTTGTGATGATGAATGAAGACGTGCAAACCGGCAATTGACTACAGAAGCATAGAGTATTGAAGTTTGAGTCTGTCTCTCTCTTTGGTTTACCTGTGTCTGCAGTGTTGCTGCGCTGTCGAGATCGATCTGCTTTGTTGGTCTCATGTGCTTGACGAGATGTTCATCATTACAGTAGGTCTGAAATGCACTCGGTAGGCGATCACGCTCGCGAAGTTGTAATTGCAGAAGTTGCCAACTTGCATTCTCCGCAGTTGGATGCATGTAGCTCGACGAGAGCTGAATCACTTGGTCTGGCCTTCCGGAGAGGTTCCATCGATGCTAAAACATCAACTTGAGCGACCTGGTTAGTGATGCATCTGTTAGTATACAAATACAATACCAACCGCACTGGACACGCCACGATACACCCACACACCAAAGCTTTGTCGGACAAAACGTACAAATTGAAGCAGGGGGCATCTCGTGTGCCGATTACTTCCACGACGCAGCTACCACAACACAGTCTCTGCTGTGTCTGGAACGCCTTCACCCTCGTCATCCTCGACAAAGCGCACCAATTGGCTCGAAGTAGTACCGGTAGCTCACGAACGATGGCTGAAAATGTGTTTTTCCCGCGTCAAGGCGAGGCTGTGGACTCGTTGACTTGCTTCCGAGCCGGCCACACGCTGTCGGCTTCGCTCATTCGAAGTCTTTTAGCGCTGAATCCGTACACCATTTTCTCCGAAATGCTTTGAAACGTCGTCCACCTCAAAGTGTTGGAGATAAAGGAACAGCCGCGTGAGCAGTAGGTCCCGACACTCCATCAAATACTGGACTCGCTGTCGGAGCTGGTTGTTGTCCAGTGTGAGGTTGAACACAGTCCTCATAAGCTCAACGGGACAAACTTATGCGAAACACTAGTTCAATACGGTCGTTTGGGCTAATTATCAGGCACAAGAATCATCATGGATGAGCTGGTTCGGTGGGGTCTTGAAGATTCCGTGCCGTCAGGGTGCGAGATCGAGCTGATGCAGTGCTGTAGTTCGTTCTTCACGAGACACTCCCTTCTCCTTATTTTCAAATAGTCGAGCACACCAGGTCCGAAATGTTCATCGAGATGCTAGAAGCGGGATCTTGAATGACTACGCCATTGAGCAAGAGTAGTCGGCCCCACAAGTTTTGCAATATCCATGATGTTGTGCCAGAAGTTGCTCCCTTGAGTCTATTGCACAAAATATGCAAGCCACGGCACTACCAAACAAACATGTAGCAGATGTGAGCAAGTACAAGACATACACGCAAAGCAAGAGGCAATCGAGGTTAGCACACAAAATATGAAGCTCGATAACCGCATACAGGCTGCCACAACAGCATGGTGAACGAAGTTGATAGGATCGATGGAGTATGTGCGGGCGCCTCGCCCAGCTACGTAACTTAGTCCCACTCGCCCCAGTCCTCGCCGCGCTTGCTGGAGTCCTCGTGCGTAGCAGGAGTAGCCTCAGGAGCCTTGGCATCCAACGTGGCAGCATTTGTTGCCTCTGGTACGGATAGATCGGCATCATCACCCCAGTCCAGAGCGTTTTCCTCCGCACCTTCGTCTCCTTCCTCTAGTTTTAAGTCAGCCAGGGCACTAGTCTGTTCCTTCACAGTCGACGACGCACCCGAAGAAGTTGACTCCTTACGCTCGTCCAGCTCAGTCCAGCTCTCGCCGTCGCTAGATGAAGTTTGGCCGTTCGCAGCAGTGGAAGCCGGCGCCTTGCCTTCCTCCTCCTTGGACTCGTCATCCGGGAAAATCGGCTTGCCTTCGTCATCCTTGGCCTTGGGCGAGTCCACGTCCCAGCCGATCTCCTCCTCGTCATTGTTCAATGCTATTAAAAAATACAACGTCAGTCACGCTGCATAAACCCTAGAGTTATCACGTCATACCGTGCTCGAGCAGATCGGCACCACGTTGCTCCTGCGCCGCCAATAGTGACGCCTTGTAGATGTAGTGCGTCCAAAACACGTCCGCCTTCACCACTGACGGCACCAGTTCAGTAAACTTCGTCCCCACCGTGGGGTAGTTCTCTAGTACCTCCTTCTGAATCTCCGCCAGCTCCTCAGCGGACGTCGTTAATTTCCACTTCTCGAAGGTTTCAGCATCCAGCGGCGGGTCAATGTACGTCTCCGAGTCTTCCTGTAGTGCCAATAGTCGGAACCGTCTGGCACTCAACTCGCTCTCACTGAGCTCCTCTTCGTCCTCATAGACAGTATCTCCTGCCAAGGTGCCCAGGAACTCGTCAGCCGAGTTCAACAGCTTGGAACCCATAGCTTCGAGCGAGCCCAAGCTGGTGCCGACGTTCAGAGACGTCAACTTGCTGCCTACTGATGTAAGAGAACCCTGTACTGAACTAAATGAACCTTGAACACTGCTACCCACTGAATTAAGTGAACTGGTGACATCGAAGGAGAAGAGCGAGTTCTTGAGCGACGTCAACGGGTCCCCTTCGTCCTGCTCCTCAGTCTCAGACTGCGTAGGATCTTTAGGTTTCTTCTGGTCCTGTTCGTCCTGTTCTTCGTCCTGCTTAGACTCGTTTTCGTCCGAGTCGTGGGCATCCATGCTTAACCGACCTTCCTGCATGTTCTGACGCACGTTCTTGCTCAATTCAGCCACGTCCTCCTGCACAATGGACTTAAAATCCTGCAGGTCCGAGCTCAGGGTCGTCATGGCCTCCGTCGACTTGTCCTTGATGGCGTTCACCACCGAGTAGAAGCTGCTGAACGACATGGCTCCACTTGGTCTCTTTGGGGCAGCTTCTTTCACGGCTGATCGATTAAGTACGATATGGTGGCGTACCACATAACGTACTTTACCGATAGTACTATGTACACTTCCCCTCTCAAATTCGTTTGTCAACAGAGCTGGTCTGGTGCCGCACGAATTCAGATCCATCAGTTCAAGATCTGCCTTCACCTGCGCAAGTCTCCGTTGTTCCTGTCCGCCAAGATGGTCCTTACGATCCGCAAGCCTGCCCCGGAGTTCACTGCTGACGCTGTCGTCGACGGAGAGTTCAAGAAGATCTCGTTGTCGGACTACAAGGGCCAGTATGTGGTGCTCTTCTTCTACCCCATGGACTTCACGTTCGTGTGCCCCACGGAGATCTGCGCCTTCAGCGACCGCGCCGACGAGTTCAAGAAGCTCAACACGCAGGTGATTGGCTGCTCCATCGACTCCAAGTTCACGCACCTTGCTTGGATCAACACGCCGCGCAAGAAGGGCGGCCTGGGCGACATGAACATCCCGTTGATCGCCGACGTCAAGAAGGACCTGTGCAACAAGTACGAGGTTCTTGTCTCCGAAGGTGACGACGAGGGCGTGGCTTTCCGTGGCCTCTTCATCATTGACAAGGAGGGCGTCCTGCGCCAGATCACCATCAACGACCTGCCTATTGGCCGCAACGTGGACGAGGTGCTGCGTCTCATCGAGGCTTTCCAGTTCCACGAGGAGCACGGAGACGTGTGCCCCGCCGGCTGGAAGAAGGGCGCCAAGGCTATGACTGCTAACCCCAAGGACTCGCTCAAGTACTTTGAGACCGTCGAGGAGCCTTCCAAGAAGCGCAAGCTTGCCAAGTAAGTCGGCTTTGAACCTACCGGGCTTGTGATTGCACAAGCCAGCAGAGCTCTTCTCCATTGATCCCCTAGCTACTCTATAGCTACATGATGAAAGTAATAACATATAAAGCACTAAGCCTCTGGTAACCAAAACACTCGTCACCACCATTACATGTAAGCTTATTTCAATTGTCACCGTTGGTATCCGTTGGATCCCGGCGGTTCACGCGCGTAAAACCTACCATATCTCATATCAAACTTATCAAAACACATGTTTCCCGCGCTTTTTTAGTGACCTTCACTCTTGCAATTCCGCGCGGAAACCACCCGCACCACGCCTCCCTCATCATGTCCGAGCGCAACAAGACGCAGTATGGCGGAGGCAACTCCACCCGCAACCCTTACAGTCGCGGCGGTGGCTCAGCATGGGCCCGTAACTCGCAGGGCGCACGCGCCAACGCGCAGCGCAATCGTCCAGGCCGCGGCATGACCGAAGCCAAGCAGTACGCACTCAAGAAAGGTGACGAGTTAGACCGCAAATTCGGTTTCTATATGCTTCCAGAGCTGCTGGAGCAGGAAGAGGAGGCCAGGAAGGAGCAGCCAGACGTCGCTATGGACGGAGAAGACCACGCCAAGCTTGGCTGGCTGCTAAATCTACGCTCCTGCACCCTCCCGGACCCTATAGAGGGCAAGAACGAGGTCAGTGGCCTTGAGTTATACTTCCTGGAGCAAGACGGCAAGGCTTTTAAGACGAGGATCATCTACCAGCCTTACTTCTACGTGCGACCGGAGGTTAACAGGTCGCAGGAGGTCATTGCCTACTGTCTTAGGAAGTTTGAAGGACTTGTAGCCAAAGCTCAGAGAGTTTTCCGTGAAGATTTAGACATGGCTGATCATCTGAACGGCAAGAAAGCTCTCTATGTGAAGCTGAGCTTCGCTACAGTCACAGACTTGATGACTGTGAAGAAAGAACTGGCCCCACTGGTCGCTAGGAACCAGGAGAGACTTCAGGCCAGACAAGCTTACGAGATGCAAGGACAGATAAGAGAACAAGTGACGGAGGACGATCTGATCTTTGGAGCTGATGCAGATGGAGCTAAAGGAGCAGGAACAGATGAGAGCGAGAGCTCGCTCCTTGAACTGAGGGAGTATGACGTCCCGTACCCCATGCGAGTGGCTATTGACCTGGACATTCGAGTGGGTGCATGGTATCACGTGGACTATGATCCGACGGCGCCGTACTCGCCCTCGGATGTAAGACGACAGAAAGATATGGTGGATAAGGCAGAACCTGTAGTTTGTGCATTCGATATCGAGTGTACCAAGGCACCGCTCAAGTTTCCTGATGCGCAAGTGGACCAGATATACATGATTTCGTACATGATCGACAAGCAGGGATATTTAATCGTGAATCGCGAGTTTGTGTCTGAAGACGTTCAGGACTTCGAGTATACACCCAAGGAGGCTTATCCTGGACCGTTCGTAGTGTTCAATGAGGAAAACGAGGAACAGCTACTGAAGCGCTTCTTCGAGCACGTGGTTGAGGAGAAGCCGCACATTTTCGTGACTTATAACGGTGACTTCTTCGATTGGCCGTTCATTGATGCGCGTGCACAAGTTCATGGAATTAATATGGCGCGTGAGATTGGAGTTTCGTTGGACGAACGTAGCGGCGAATACCGTGGACGTTGCAGTGTGCACATGGACGCATTTTGCTGGGTGAAGCGCGACTCTTATCTGCCGCAGGGAAGTCAGGGTTTGAAGGCCGTGACTAAGTACAAGCTCGGATACGATCCAGTGGAGGTGGACGCAGAAGATATGGTTGCGTTGGCTCGTGATGAACCACTGAAGATGGCGTCGTACTCAGTTTCCGATGCCGTCGCCACATTCTACTTATACGACAATTATGTGCACTTGTTCGTGTTTTCGCTATGTACAATTATTCCTTTGGGATCGGAAGATGTCCTACGAAAGGGTTCGGGAACTCTTTGTGAGGCTCTGCTTATGGTTGAAGCCTTTAGTGGCAATATCATTTGTCCGAACAAGCAAAGCTCAGCTCGCGATGAAAAGTTCTACAAGGGCCACCTTGTGGAAAGTGAGACGTATGTGGGTGGTCATGTTGAGTGTTTGGAATCTGGTGTCTTCCGCGCTGATTTCTTGTACGACTTCCAGTTGGTGCCCAGTGCATTCCAGCAATTGATCGACAATATTGATCGTGATCTTACGTTCTCTCTGGAAGTTGAAATGAACGTCCCTGTTGACAAAGTCGCCAATTATGAAGAAGTGAAACAGGATATTGTTGACCGACTTGCATCACTTCGCGAGCGACCGAACCGGAAGGAGCAGCCTCTCATTTACCATTTGGATGTGGCTGCCATGTACCCGAACATTATTCTCACAAACCGTTTGCAGCCTTGCGCTATTGTGAACGAGGCCGATTGTGCTGCTTGCGCATACAACACTGAATGTGGCCGAGCAGCTATCAAGGATATAAATGCGTCTTGTCAGCGTGAAATGGATTGGGTGTGGCGTGGTGATTTCTACCCTGCCACTCGACCAGAGTACTACTCAATTAAGACTCAGCTTGAGTACGAGAACTTTCCTCTGGAGAAGAAGGGAGGTGCCGCGAATGGAGAGGCAAGCAAGGGTCCCAACCGTGGTGCCCAAGCGACTGTTCCTTTTGCTCAACTTCCTAATGACAAACAAGAACAGCTGCTGAAACAACGATTCAAGTCGTATTGTTCCAGTGTGTACAAGAAAACCAAGGTGACAGAAGAGCAAAAACGATCTGCCACTGTCTGCATGCGCGAAAATCCATTTTATGTTAACACAGTGCGCGATTTCCGTGACCGTCGTTACGAATACAAGGGACTCACAAAGGTCTGGAAGAAAAAGGTGGCACAGGCTGCAGATGCGAAAGACCTGCTGGCGAAGAGTGATGCGCAAAACAAGTGTCTTGTGTACGACTCCCTGCAGCTAGCCCACAAGTGTATTTTGAACTCGTTCTATGGCTACGTGATGCGTAAAGGTGCTCGTTGGCATTCTATGGAGATGGCTGGTATCGTGACGCACACGGGTTCCAACATTATTACTGGTGCTCGTGAGCTAGTAGAGCAGATCGGACGACCGCTGGAGCTAGATACTGATGGTATTTGGGCCATTCTTCCTAAGTCGTTCCCTGAAACCTTCTCATTTAATCTCAAGGATGGCGGCTCGAGAAGCATTTCGTACCCATGTGTGATGCTGAATGCAGATGTTTATGCGAAGTTCACGAACCCGCAATATCACGAGCTGGACACAGCCACAGGGAAGTACAACACGCACAAAGAGTGCTCTATTCTGTTTGAGGTGGATGGCCCATACAAGGCGATGGTTCTTCCTGCTTCTACGGAGGAGGGAAAACTGCTGAAGAAACGCTATGCAGTGTTCAACTTTGACCACTCGCTTGCAGAGCTGAAGGGTTTCGAGCTCAAGCGACGTGGTGAGCTGCAGCTTATCAAGGCATTCCAGGGCCAAGTATTTGAGTGTTTTCTTGACGGTGACAGTCTGGAAGAGTGCTATGCATCCGTCGCGAAGTGCGCGAACCGTTGGCTTGATGTGATTGATACCCGAGGCAAGTCTATGGATGATGAAGAGTTGATGGCGTTGATTACAGAGAATAAGAGTATGTCCGGCAAGCTAGATGAATACGAAGGCCAGAAATCCACGTCTATCACTACTGCCAGGCGTTTGGGCGAGTTCCTTGGAGAGGATATGATTAAGGACAAGGGTTTGACCTGTAAAATGATTATAGCTGCTCGTCCTTACGGTGAAAAGGTGACTGAACGAGCTATCCCAACGGCCATCTTCGCAACGGAGGATGCGGTCAAGCGTCACTTCCTGAAAAAGTGGTTGAAGGATCCACACCTCCAGGACTTCGATATTCGGTCAATCCTTGACTGGGATTACTACCGTACACGTTTTGCTTCGACAGTGCAGAAGATTATTTCGCTTCCGGCTGCTTTTCAGAATGTGAAGAACCCAGTTCCTCGCATTGAGCTTCCAGACTGGATGAGGAAGCAGGTTCGCGAAAAGAATGCAAAGCACCAACAGGGCAACATGAAGCAGTTCTTCAAGGCTGCTGCGAAGGACTCGGACAATGGAGACTACGTTGCCCAGCTGATCGATATGGAGGACTTAATGAAAGGAAAACAACCTTCGCGGCCTGAAAAGCCGCTTTCGCGAAAGCGAGGGAAAAAAGCAAGTGACGACACTGACAGCGCTAGTCGCCCGATTGAAGAAATTGATGACGATATTGTGAACGACGCGCCCCCGGCTAAGGTGAAGCTCGGAGAAGTGCCATTTAAAGAGTGGCTGAAGAATCGAAAGAAGAAGTGGAAGTCGCTGCTGGGAAAGCGGCGACGAGAACGAGAGGAACGCATGCGCAATTATGGTGTTGCAGGTGGATTTGGTATGGCGAACAACGCACATGGTAGTGCAAAACGTTTTCAGAGTGGCTCTACCAGTACGCTTGCAGCAAAGGGCAACGGTGTTGGCATGGAGAATTTCGTTTTTAACGCTGGAAGTGCACTGCAGCGCGAGTACTGGCAGATTGTGGAGGTTCAACAAGATCAAGGCGGAATTTTTACCTGCTGGGTTCTTACTGCGCATTCGCAAATGCTACAGCGCATCACCCTAAAGATGCCACGGGTTTTCTACATCACATGCGAGGAGGCAGATCAGGAGAATCTCCTTTCGATGCTACCAGGTTGTCGGCGTGTGTCTCGTATCGTGCCGCACTACTCGTCTAAGCCCCAGTCAGTGTTGGAGGTTATGCTGAGCGAGCGACAGTACCAGCAATACAACAAGGAGATCAATCAAATTCTAGGCGATCCTCACGTGCACGGTGTGTACGAGCTGCAGGTGTCTGCCTTGACGCGGGCTGTTTGTGCGCTTGGCTGCGTGGCTAAAGTTGTCAATCCTCATCTTTCCAGCACCAGCCAGGAGTACGAACTGAGTGACTTGCAATTCCAGTCTACCGCGCAGGCACCATATCTCGTGGACCCGGAGCACTCACTAATGGCCAATGGAGCGGCATCGGCACCATCGAACTCGCTAATGCGACGAGTGCTGCTCTACTTTGCGCAGCAAAAGAAACGTGCTATCCTGGGCCTGGTTGTGCTCAAAGAAGACGATGACGATGTCAGTACCGAGAACGTAGGGAAAGCAGTCAGCAAGGGCGATGCACACGTTTGGTATGTCGATCCTTTCTCCAACGTTAAGTCTCGAGGCTCGGATTTGAAGCAGTTCTTCGAGCAGCTGCTCCTAGAGTCTCAAGAGGAAGGTGTTACTGCTCCTATTCAGAGCTGCTCTTTCAACACCCACGTCGTGAAGACAGCACAGGAAGCCTTCTCTGGCGTGAATGCTACTCTTGCCCGCTTGGCTTCGAACAAGCAACTTGCCCCCAAACCGACGATTGTCGTGGCCCAGACGTGCATTCCATCAAGCAAGCGACTTCGTGAGAAGTTGCAAGGTCTCCACAGCTTTCCCGTTGCTATGCTACCTTGGAACGAAGAGGACACATTATTTCCAGCTCTTACATGGCGCAAACTGATGGGCGAAAAGATGCTGACGCGATGCTTCGAAATGACTCACTACTACGCAGATGTGCTTGACTGTGCGCGGTACGCACACTTGCCGGTCGGTAATTTCACGGGTGATCATTCGATTGCTATTCTCGACACCTTGTACTCGCGTATCTTAACCAAACACAAGCATCTCTGGTGGCACTCACCAACGTCACTGCCGGACCTCGGCGGCAACGAGCAGGAGCAGCAGTTCCAGCAGCTTTTTAGTCAATCCCTGTTAGGATCCGCACAGCAAGCAGCGCAAAAGAAGGGCGACGCGGTTTCACAATATCGTGTAGACACTTCTGTTGTGGTGTGCGAGAAGGGATCGTTTGTCGATGTTTGTGTCGAGCTTGAGCTGGATGGCCTTGCCGTCAACGCGATTCTCGTGGCGTCTCAGATCCACAGTATTGAGGGCCTGGGAGTTGCGCACCAAATGGAGATTGATTTTGACGGCAGCGGTGAAGGTGAGTCAAGTGCCAAGGGAGAAGGATCGACATCTGCTCCTGCAGTGGCCGAGGGCGATGCTGAGGAGAGCTGCCACGAAGCATTCCGGCTATTGCGAGTGATGGTGACGACTCTCTTTAAGGATTTCTTGGCAAGTCGCAACAAATTCGCAGATCACGTGCTACAGCAGTTTTATCGTTGGCTGTGCTCACCAAATTCGTTGAGCTTTGACCCAGCGCTGCATGCTATGGTAAAGCGACTGATGGAGAAGTTGTTTTTGCAGCTGCTTGCTGAGTTCCGGCGCCTTGGATCCCAGATCGTGTATGCCGACTTCAGCAAAATCATTGTGTGCACCAAAAAGAAGTCGGTGCGTGACGCTCAGACTTACTTAAACTTTATCCTGCAGACTGTGCTGTCCAACGAGCTCTTCCAGGTACTCAACTTTACCCCGAAAAAATATTTCTCGAATCTACTGTTCCTGGACGCGGAAAATTATGGCTGCATTCTTTTGAAGAACGTGGTGCCGGAGGAAGAGCAAGAGGAGACTGATCACGATGACGGTAGTGAGGAGAAGCCTTTGGAGATTGTTGCTCACTGGAACATCGCGAACTACTTGCCTCGAGGAGTTGACGAGTACTTCCTTATATTGGTGGGTCAATTTATTCGTCGGCGAGCAGAGTTCCAGCAGCGCGAGCGTAGGCGGCTTGCCAAGGGCCACGACTCCAAGCCTGACATTGCTGAAGATGACGATCAGCCTTTGGACGAGGATGAGAAGCAATTGAGCCCGCTTGCAAAGTACTCGCAAAAGCTGGTGTCATCGTATTTTTCGGACAAGATGCTACGTCTAGTGCCGGAGATTCTGACGTACAACATGGATCGGGATAGCTTCCCTGTGTTTGCCGGATCGCATCTCCCCTTGGAGTCTCCTGCACTGGAGTTAGTGAAGTTCGTGAGTGCTGTATTCCAGCTTGAATTAAGTGTGGAGGCCCAGGTGGGCAAGATGAGACGCACACTGCTCAAATTGCTGCGCACGAGCGAATTTGGCGAGGTATCCCAGTTTCGCAATCCGTCACTGTCGTTCACGGTGCAAGATGTAATTTGCCTGAGCTGCAACCTGTGCCGGTCTGTCGATCTGTGCCGAGACCCGCAGTTATTCAAGGGCAGTGCATCAGGCTTCGGTGATGACGATGAAGGCCATGAAACTGAGGACGCTGAGGCAACTGCTGCGTGGCACTGCCCTCGATGCTTCGCTTTGTACGACAAGACCGCGTTCGAAATTCGACTTGTGGAATTGGTTCACGCTCAGTCTGTGGCCTACCAGCTGCAGGATCTGCACTGCCGCAAGTGTCACCTGCCAGCTGAGCACAAAATGCGCGAGTATTGCCCATGCTCCGGCACGTACGCTTTAATGCCTGGGGTGCGCGAGTCGCTTCTCGAGACTTTGCGTCTGCTGAAGCGAATCGCGCAACAGCACAACTTCGAATGGCTTTTGGAGACTGTCCAGCGCCTGGAGCGTGAAGCTGTGCAGTCAATGCTCATGTAACGAGGGAGGAAGGAATAATATGAACCAGCCATTGATCGTAAAAAGGTGTTTGTAGTATCTCATTTACACCCTAGCCAGGCTTCATACACTGGGTTACAAGGATCTCCAACGCCTTGTTGGATTTGACGCCGTCGCATCTCAATTGACAGTGGGTTTCCATCGCAAGATATCGCCATGAACCCGGCGTTGTAGCACATGGCTTCGTCGTAACCCGGGAGACTACACTTTTGGTACATGACGCCGCTGCACTGAGCAATTGTTTCTGGTGTTGGAAAACCTGAACTTTTGGATGTCGTTTCTGTCTTTCGACAGACAGTGTCTGGGAATTTCTCGATGACTTTTAATGTTGCGTTGGTCGCTTTGACATTCGATGGCAAGCAGGTCGCAGCAGATGACCCGATAAGTGGCTGAGCTTCACAAAATGAGTCCGTCAAGTTGCATTCCCCAAGAAACCCGTTGCAACACCAAGTTCCGCGGTCATTCACTGTAAACGACTTGAGTTTCTCAAGTGACTTCAAGTCGGGAAGTGTGGTGATGGCTGGTAAGGAACTCAGCACTAATCGTTCAAGGTTGTCAAGTCTGTTAAACTCTGGAAGCTCGGCAAGCGAGATCAGCACCGCTAATATCAGCTCCTTGAGATTATGGAGATTGTTAAAAGACGGAAGTTGCTGTAGATGGACGTGCTGTCCTAGGTGGATAAATGTGAGCGATGCCATCTTGTCAAACATATTGTCTGGAAGCTCAAGCAGCGAGCCCGAGAATGTTCCCTCGATATACCTACCATCATGGCAACCTCAGAAAGTCAGGACAAACGATAAACCCAATTCAGCCAAACCTTCAGAAGCTTACGCCCGCTTACAGATATTCCAGATTTACGAGCTCGCTAGTCCAAGCAGGGACCTCCTGTGTAGATGTGTACATCAGCGACCTACATGTACAACAGTTAGTTTTCACCAACAGGGACAATGTAATACTGATTTTCTCACAAATATTGTATCTGCTGGCAGCTTCGTATCTCATCCGGTAGCTCTGGAAAGTACACGTTAGTCAACTTCACGGTCCTAAGGTCACCTGTAGAAGCTAGCTGAGCCACTTTGACAGTAATATCCTCTGGATGCATCCACTCGTCAAAAGTTTTGGGCTTCACATCTCCAGCGATAAGCGTTCGACACGGACACTGAATCAACGATCCTTTCTCCACTATTGTCCATCTGTGAGCTTTGACAACGCACTCTGGGTGAGGTTGGCACGCTCTTGCCGACGTTCGAACACTCTCGTCCACAAAGACAACCAAGATTACTACAACAAGTAGCAACAAAGCAGCGGAAGGCCAATTCCGCTTGGGATATAGTCGATCTGGTCTCTTGGCTGGGTTTTTGACCAGGTTTACAGCACTATGCAGTCGATACGCGAAGACAAGAAGTACTCCAACTCGACTGATGAGTTCAAAAATCGTGAGAATCTGAAGTGATTTTAGTGACTTGTAGATAATGTCGGTCTGTACCGGATTCGCCATTACGGTCGCTTCTCGCTCAATTGATCCAATGGGGAACACTTCCATGTTGATGATTAACTTGGCGCGATCGAGGCTGAAGCTCGAAAGACAGTGGATGCCTGTGAGTATCGGATAACCAACGGCAAAGAGAAAATCAAATCTAGAACACGAAACGATTGAGTTAGTGTGAAAGCAGAAACTAAAAGGAACTAAACAAGACCTCGTACATGATATCCATAATGACTTCAGTCAGACCCGAGCATCCATCAGGAAGGAACATCATCACTGCACAACAGAAAGCGTTCATCCCGATGATTGTTGTCAGTATTGCAACTAGCCCGAGTGGAGATCCGTCTTCGAGAATAACATGCAATACGGCTGTTTCCACTACCAGATCTGCACATTTCTGCCAAACCATCTATGAACGAAGTGAATCACAAAGGGACAGGATCAGTTGAAGCAATTATCTACAAAATCAGCAAAAATGAATGTCTGACCGTGTGTTGATACATTTGCGTGAAGAATGAGGCAACTCGGCCCCATCCGCAACCCAGCTTACTCCTCTGCCAGCGTTTTGCACGAAATTCTGGAACTAACGACGATTTTTTACCTACACCAACGCGGTTTTGCCGTCTAAATGTTTGAACAAGAACAACAGCGTAAGCTATCCCCACGATCGAGAGACCATACAGAGATAACAACTTCATCGTTTGAGGCGCTTCCACCATCAACCAGAACGAGCCATTGTCAAAGTTTTCAGTCTTCATGACCCAGTTCACGGTCTTATTTGGGTTCACCGCCAGCAAAATCAGCCAAAGTGTCCAAGAAATACAAATTAGAGATATCACACCAAGTACACTTAGCAGCGCTGCCGATTTCAGGCGTGATAGTTTGATGATTTTTGGCCGTGAACTTGGCTCGCCAGGTTGCAACGGCGAAACTTTCCCACCAATGACGAAGGCTTTGCACCCCGTCATAACGGAGGCTGCACCTGGTACTACTGAGTCGACGATGTTAGGCGGTTTTGATGGTGTGGTGTCATGTTTGGCGCGTTCGGCTTGCTGATCCATCAGAGAAAAATACGTTCGAAGATGATGACAGTACAGAGCAGACCGCTTTGACGGCTTCGCTGCAATATTTTATCCTACGCGTCGGACACGGTGAGCTTGATTTAGTTTTCTTGTTTTAGCTTCTACGCGCGGACCATTGGCGTGACAAGTACTGAGTTCGGAGAAATTGTCTTAATAGGTATTGGATCTTATGCTGGACTTTGGTCAACGCTCAAATGTACAAAATTTTACCAAGTAAAACACAAGTAACACAACTACTTTATTCTACTCTCAACAAGAAACAAGCAAGAGCACTCATAGCCCCGAGCAACTTTAAGACGCTGCGGAGCAGCCAGCCGTCACCGTCGGTCAGCGTGTCGCTATCATCCATCACACAAGCAAGGTAATCCGCAGGTTTGTTCTTGTCCACGTACATCTCTGGCAGACCGAAGCCGTGACCAATCTCGTGCAGCATCACTGTCATCTCCTCCTGGTCTATCGTGTTCAGCAATTCGTTCACTTCGATACGTTGGCCCCGGTTACCGCCCGTGTCGATGGCCACATCGACATATCGAACGGCTTAACCTTGCAACCACTCGTATCAGCACTAGCAGCCCAGCCCTGGTGCTTGTAGTATTCATCGGGGCATTTAGGACTGCCTTCATTGTCCAGAAGGCCCTCGTAAATCGTTCCGAGAGAGTCATCATCCCAGTCCATGATGGACTTGTCCTTCACGGCGAAGTCCACGACGATGATATCGACCTAGTCGACTGGCCAGCAGTCGTAACCAACCAGCCAGCGATTCCACAGGTTGATCTGCTTTTCGATCATAGCTTGGAACTTGGACGCCACAGCTTTAGTCAGCTTCTGATCGTTGTCCCAACGCACACAGTAGCTGAGCTTGCCGTTGTTGTTCACGAGCTGGTCGGAGATGAGGTTCTGGAATGTAGCCGTGGTGACGTACTCATCCATTGTGTTTTTCCAGACCCAGTCGATTTGCTCTCGGGTGACTCCTCCCGTCGTGGGGTCACCGATAACACACTTGCCGCTGTCAGATGTGATGTCGCCGAAAGTAGCGTGGTCGACTGCAGTAGTGTTGGTGGTTTCGGCTGCCTGAATACTGCTGACAGCTAAAGCAACCAACCCAGTGGTCAGTAGGTTCTTGGTTGAAAAGCGTGAAGAAGGGGTACTTGGCGCCATGGTGGAGAAATGAAAAATGACAAGTGCGGAAGAAGAGGGTTCTCAAACATGGTTAATCACCCCGTTCGAGCGATTTTCATTCCATGAAAAAACATGTTTTCAAGCTGTGAGGGCAAAACTAACTGACGTCGATAGTACATGGATTATACTTGAAGTGCTTGCCCCGAAGATTTGCGGTCGATAGTTCGTTGGATCGTTACCTAGATTACGGTAACTGTTGAGCACACCAAACTAAAATGACACCTAGATTACGGTAATTTGTTGAGCATACCAAATTAAAATGCAGTTCGATAGTGCAGTTGGCAGCACTGTTATTGCAGCAGCAACACTGCTGGCTGCAAGGTGCTTGACAAGTCAAAGCAGAACCAAAAGCCGCCTGTCGAATACGAAAAGAAAAGCAAATTGTTTTCCTCTCACATTCCAGCTGGGATAACATCCAGTATGATGTGATATTTTTGGAATTATAGGTCATCCTGTCCTAAATGATCCTCTCATCTCTGATATCCTGGTATGTTTGATGCGGACAGAGTCCATCGACTTGGTTCCCAGTCAATTGTATACAACAAGTTGACATCCTTGTCAAATTTCATATTTGATACTCGATTTCAAAGGCCCCTATACAAACAGCAAGATTAAAATCTAAGTATCAAGTTTACTTGAAGAAATTCTTGTAAGAACTCGAAGAAAAGGTCGGATTGAATGCCCACACCGGCGAAAATCTAAGAAATATCTGGATAAACTGAGAATGAATGACGGATAAATTATAATACCGGATCGCCAATTTTCATGGCCAGTCCACGTAACGAGTGCCAAAGCAAAAAGCGGTAAATGTCAGAGGACCTTGTAAGCACAACTCGACATCCTACCATTTTTCTGCGGACTGAGGAATCACCGGATGAAAGTGACCGTATACGAGAAGAAATTCGTTGAATATTAAAGTCCTTCTCACATCCTCATCATCACTAGCAACCTCTTCTGAGTAGATTTTTTGGATATGGTATGGCGCTCGTGGATATAATGTTAGGGATGTTCGTACTCGTTACTGTGTCTGCTTACTTAGGTGCTCAACACAAAAAATGTGTTCATCTATATAATTATGTCGTCTGCGACTTACGCTTGCATTTTTTTTGAGGGGCTCGCAACAATACTGTAATTGTCTGCTAGAAAAGATGTTCTTGATGAAGAGCACGAATCCTCAAAGTGAGCGGCGCTGAATAGAACGAGCGCAATGTATTGACGCCTCTTCCATACATGTATGCGCTTATTCTCATCGACGTCGGAGTTTTCGTTGTTCGTGTCATGGGGTTGCAATGCGTGCTACTCGTTCATTGGGGTGGTGGTTTCACCACAACAGAAGCGCGTAGTAAAAAAAAGAAAAGTCGCGGACCGCTGCGCCTAGCCGCCTTTGGTCGCTGAGCAATCACATGGCCGTGCCCTTTCTGCTTTTGCTGCAGTGCGATGAGTTTTGATAATTTTGTTCGACTTCTCCTTCCCACACTGCTGACGTCGCCTGGAGAAGCAGTGCCTCACGACCTGCTGTTGATCTTCCTGCGCCACTCGCTTCTTCCTGACGAACTCTTCAGATTTCGCTTCAACTGTTCACGCCATTGCTTTAACTGCGCGCCGCTCCGTAAATTTTATCCATCGTTTGTGAAATTTGTCAGATGTCTTGGCAATGCTGCAAACTGTGCGTGTGTGTGTGTGGGGGGGGGGTCCTCAATCGCGATATCTTGACAGATTTTGTCACAAAACTTGTCAGACAACATGCTGCTCCTTTGCTGGAGCTACTGAGCTACTGGGTACGAGGAAAAAGGCATGTACACGGCAAATCTACAAAACGAGCTAGCGCCATAGTAGCTGTAGCTGAGCTACAGCGTTGCAAACTTGGCTTCACTAAAATCAGTTACTGCCTGAGGCTGAACCGCTGCAGCAGCTACGTATTGGAGATATGCTAGGTTCGCTTGACACGTTTTATTACAAAATTTGTCAGACACAATGCTTCTCCTTTGCTGGAGCTGCTCAGCTATTGTAGCTGAGCTAATGTGGATTCGCTATAATAAGTTACTGCCTGATCGCTGCAGTATTGGAGATGTATTGCTTTCACATGTCTGCTGTATGACATATCAGATACGGTACTACAAGGTTTGCTGTTGCGCCATGTGGTACGAATGTCGACTGAAGTTACGAGTTACGTAGTACCGTGGAATTAATCCGTTGAGAGCCGTCCATTCCTCATTCTGAGGTATTCCCAGTATTAATCCGTCCATTCCTCATATTCTGCCAGTATAAATTCGATGCGCTAATCCGGACATCTGATTGGATATACTAATTCCTGAGCATCTTTTTCTAAAATAGCGGCGAAGGCGCTGTATTTTCAAATTTCCGGCACTCGCTGCATTCTAGTGTGAATATTGTGTTCGAGCGAGCTCGTGAATCCCGTTCGATTATCGACAAAAAGAAATGGAGTATACATGTACGTGCATCTTTGATCAGCTGTCATCTTGTGCGGCTTTCAAGGTCACAAGCTGAGACCGTCGCTGAAGCGGATCCAAGTCTATTTAAGGACACATATATCGAGGTGAGTTTGCCCTTGATCTATGTGTGCGAGCTGTGCAAACATAGCTTACATTCTATCGTCCTCAGTTCGTGCATCCATTCCGAACTTTGGAAACCGAAGTTGCGAATCCAGCACCACGCCTCTTAATTCACTAGGGCGCGTAATTCTGCATGCATGTTGGATGCCAACGAGTTCCTCACCCTTGCTACGGAAACATACAACAAGTCCAGCGCTCCATTCCTATGCTTTAACATGCGAGTCGAGCTCCTCGCTTAAACCCGGAGAGTCGAAGTGTTACTCGGTTGTCGTTTAGCACAACAAGTTCCGTCCGTTGGATCAACATCCACCCAAAATGTGACGCGAATGTCGTTCTTCACCGGTTGGGTCAACATTCACCCAGTCAGCATCAGATCTGTCGGAT
This sequence comes from Phytophthora sp. ST_20190627, assembly GCA_014706145.1. Classification (NCBI taxonomy): domain Eukaryota; phylum Oomycota; class Peronosporomycetes; order Peronosporales; family Peronosporaceae; genus Phytophthora; species Phytophthora sp. ST_20190627. Next base: position 347,807 of record JACBOU010000061.1, read on the forward strand.
TATCCAGTATTAAGGCTTTTTATCTTGTACTACATGTACGTACATGAAATGATAGTTATGTGAACTACACAAGTCTCTAAAATAGATTTATACAGGATCCACGATGGTCTCGATCCCACCAAAGACTCTGGATATAAATATCCAGAGAACAAGACGCTGCAGTTTATGAAAAAAAAAAAAGCATCACAGCGTGGTTTCCATTGCCTTTTATAGTTGAAACCATCTCGAGAAGATGACCTAATGCTAGATACACTCGATCTACGGCGTGTTCGACGATATCCTTCATCCTCTCGACTTGATCATGTCGAGTGGTGTAGAAACGGATTTCTAGGCGTCTTTAATGACTCAGGGTAACACTACCAACTCCATACAAAGATAAATGTCTGGTTCGGTTGCCACTAGCCGTCAACTCCATGTTGAAGGGGCACCTTTCGTTAAATGAGCGGTCGAGATCACCTCATGACCCGCCACTTTGGAGAAGGGTCTCTGGCGTCTTTTGGCTTTCATCCTCGACGCTTGTGAGCCGTTCATCAACCAAACACGATCTTCATGACGAAAGATCGGTCTCCGATATCTCCAGTGTATGGCCATAATTCGACTTGATCCAAACGTGCCATTGATCGAGGAATTCCAAGATGAGAGCCGAACGTGGGGAGGAGGCAGCTATGCTGCTGTCCGCGTACCAACAAGCCGCTCGACGTGACGCTGCCGTTATGAGGCAGCGACGTCGTGCCATCCGAACTTTATTCGGGGTGGTTGGAGCCGTCGCACTGTTCGTCGGATGCATTGCAGTAGTCGACGTATTCGCGATGAATGGTAACGGGGTCGACACTATGACGCTGCAGGTGACAACTGCCGATACTGACAATGAAGCGGTTGAAATGGAGGCGCAATTCGGTTGGAGCTCGATCGGTTATGGCTGGTGCTCGGTTAAGGCGTCGACATGGTGCATGTTCAGTAAGGATAAGGAGAAATGCAAGGAAGGTATCAACTGCTACAAGGATCGAGTGGAGTCGAGCAGTGAAGGCGCTGGAAGCGGTAGTGGTGACTATGGCAATGTCACAGTTGGAGACGCCGAAGTAGGCTCGGACATGGGCTCGGATGAGTTTGAGGATGCTGATCAGCCATATTGGGGTGGTGAGGAAGAAGGAGGAGAGGAAGAGATGGGAGGGGAGGAGGCTGGAGGGGAGGAGGCACCTGAGGAAGGTTCGGCTCCAAATGAAGATGAACAACCTGTGGCGAAGGGGCAAGAGGAGGATCGGCAGATGGGAGGGGAGGATTAAAGGGAAGAGGGGTCAGTTCGACTCGGAAAGAACCTGAGTAGGTGGAGAGGAACAACAGGTCAACAACAACTACATGTAGTTGTGCCGAAGAAATGGAATTTGTGTTTTGCACGACTTCGATGAGTTAGTTCTTTACTGTCCTTACTTGCATTCTATCCACGTTTTCGTCTTCGTCTTCGGGATTGCAAATATTTACGATTTCTTTGGATCTGGTTTGCCTCATGCAATGTGAACATCATTTTGTAGCTGGTCGCCTGTAGCTTGCATTGCTTGTGTAGTGTTCCATAGCATCAAAAACTATCGGCTTAATGGTGGGGTTCCCAGCCTCTGAAGTTATTTTTTTATATATATAAACATGAAGCTGGGGATGTACTCTTATCTTCAAGCCATGCCTATGCAAAAAAAAAAATGGAGCTCGAGCAGTTCTCACACCAGCCGAAGAAGCTCGCCATTAGCAAGTGGACGAATCCTTCGCAGTGTTTGACACTGTCAACAACTAGCACGTTTTGTTCTAAAGTATTTGAAATTAAGCCCTTACCAGCGTCTGGTCCCTGTTAATTTTCTGTCCTTGCGTGGGGTTATACGCGCAACAGCGACCTTTTCACTCAGCGCAATTGGAAGAGGTCAACCTGGAGTTGAGGGGTAGTAATCGTTTATAACAACATTAATTGCAATTGCAATTGCGGATATGCCAATGTTTTTATTTGAATCGGTTAGATCGATCCCTTGCTACTCCACGTTGTAGGTGCGGTTTTACTATTTTACGTAATTCGCGAGGTAGTACGGAGCATTTGTCGAGCGTGAGACGGACACACGAGTCAAAAGCTTGCCCTTGGTGGGTTTTCATTCACAAATGACAATGACCGACGCCTGCCCTAATTTGAAGTACGAGTAACACCGTAGATAATGGAACCGACAATTGTGATGATGAGTGCGAGTGCCGACGAGCCGAGCAAAAGTTTGACAATGGTCGGACCCTTTTGAGGGTTCTTTTCCACGAATGATACCATACTTTTCAGTTGATCCTTGGTTAGTCCCAATGAGCGACTTCACCTTGCGCAGGTCAGGACTCGTCTCCACTAGTGTCTTCAGTTTGGTGACTTCAGCTTCCATAGCTGAAATACTCTTTAGGTTCTTGACACTTGCCGATTTCTTCACAACATGCTCCAACGTATCAGCGAGTCCTGGAATCTCGATTCTTTCTTCATCTTGAGCGGTTGTTGTATCGATTTCGTTATTGTTAGCTTTCAGATATCGATATGGGCTGTCGACAGCGGTGTCAAGGTCATCGTTGCTTGTAGTCTCCAAGGTCTTGATGGCTGCCGGGACAGCAGTAGAGAACTCCCATCCAACGAGAATGATTGCTATCAGAAGCACAAGCAAAGTCGTACGCATTTTGGGCTTCCAGGAACAAACAAATGACGTCCGAAACCTAGCAAGTTGGAAAGTGAACGCGGACATGGTAACGAGATGGTAAGACCGCCTCTCGTCAGCGTTGGGATGTTCTTGGTATATTGTATAACGGAGATCAAGATGACGAACTGGCCAGCGCATAACGTGAATGCGGATGATTCGATAGTTATCCAGCGTCAAGATAATTGTGTGCTGAATTTCGATACCTCCTCTAGTCGTGGGCGCTTGTATCGCGCTTCAGGGCTTTAGAGAAGTCAGGAATTGTACCTCATCTTGAATCTCGGGCTTTGCCAATAACGCAAAACCAGATTTCAGCGGGGCTATATGCCTCAAACGCTCTTCGGATCCTGTGAGAATGCATGCCATAGCTGGACACAGCAAACGTTCACGGTCGCTCGAGAAAGTGAAGGCCATTTTCGAACCCCTGGTCAAAACGAATACGTGCACCTAGTTGATCATGACCTCATTTGGCGCAAACTTCAGTAGGATAAGCCACGTGGTCCACGAAATGCAGTGCCACTGGTCTTCCCTGAAAATATGATTTTCACCTCTCGCCAAAAATTGTTTCTGTCTCCATTTGCGGAACTCCCTTTTCTTGCCGTCTTGAACTTTATACTTTCGTTGGGTTAGGATAACATTCATTACATTTTCACAAACGGACTTGGGTGGATACTTCGGGGTCTAAAGTATGTGAATTCCATTGATAATAGTACCAACAACTGTAGCAATGAGGGCAACTCCGGATGCGTACAAATGATTGATAGTGGTCGGACGCAATGGAAGGTTCTTTTACACCATCTAAACGACATGTTTAAGGCAAGATGCTGCTGATTCAGCCAATATTTAACACAATCCGTCGTGGTTTCTTTAGGGGATTACAAACACGTGCAAATGTTTCTGAACCGGATTGAGGAATACAAGAAGCCGCGGTTTTGCTACGTGTTCGCCGTTTTCTTCATGGGCTACTTGGTAAAGCAGTGACAGTAAGCTTTTAGATAACTTGATTGGGTCCAGACTCTGCTTCGTATCCAAAAGAATATACATGTGAATCGGCATTTCACGAATCATTTAAAATTCGTACTCCATCCTTCTCTCTATCCTATATCTATTGCGGCATCATCACAGTAACTTTTGACGCTTTTGATGCGGTAAAGACAAGAATCGAAGAAAGACTCCACTTGAAGGCTTTGTTGCCCCCGTCAGAAGTTCTTTTACCATCTTGAATCCGTTAGCTGGACACCTGAGCACCATTCTCGCGACCTCTCTGTCTGGCGTGAACCACAGGAAATGCCAGTAATCGTTCAAGTTGGTGAGCAACCCAATAGGAGCACAACACTGTTCACTTTTCGAATCGGCCGCAGGCAGCTCAAGAAGAATTTTAGTTTGTTCCTTGGCACCACAATGACTCTTCTTGAGTTCGATGACAAACGGAAGACCAGCGAACACTTCATCCATGTCTTCTGCCACTTGATCAATTATCATCATATCCGTCGTCCCCGTCATTTTGAAGGGCATACTGCTTGGAACATCGCAGTCGAGCAAGTCCTTCGTCTGTGACGTGTCCTTGAGATAATATTTGGGCTTGAGTCTTGGGGAAGTCGTTGATGGAGTTGTTGTGTTTCCGTCTTGATGCAAAACACCCTGAAGGTGGTCTTTAAAGTACTGCATGTACCCATTTCGTTGGTCTGGATGGTCTACGGCTACGTTTTCTTGCCACGGATACGGATCAATCGAGCCATCTATCTCTTTTCGACAAAACGGTCTTATAACGATAACCCAACTTATTCAAAAGCACTCTCTTCATTCGAGGGTGTGCATGCCGAAATGGAATGCACCAAACATTTTGGATCACGTTCCTCGAAAACCTCCATTATGACCATTTTGAATTGTTCTGTTGTGAAAGGCATCGGCGCGGACACAGCTTCGCTCGCCAAGCTTTCCGGAACAACCACCAGCACATGAACTTGGTCCCCAGTCGATTGAAACCCCTCACCAAAGTACTCGGCGTTCTTGATCCGCCACAAGGAACTCATCTCAACGAAGCCTTGCAGGTTTCCATTGTCATCGAGCGTCTCAGCTAACGCGCCAGCCTCATTCAGCCACATGTCATCCCTCTTGGCCAGGAAGAGCTGAACCTCGTCAACTTCGACCGTGATCGTTCTCGGCCTCGCATCCTTGATCGCATCCTTGAGGAGACCGATCATATCCGATTCATCAATCGCGATAGAGAAAGCGCTCTTTTCTCCGATGACCACACAGTTTAGGACCACCCTCATCTTGGCAGGTTCTACAATAAGACTAGAAAGTTGGGTCTGAAATTCAGTTCATGTTTTGATTGAAAATGATCTGGCGGACTCGTTTTAAAGAAGATTTTTTGCTAGACTGAAAGTGACTACATGTACCGTTCTTCACGAAGTAAAGTTAGCAGCTTTATACGCTGAAAGTTCCCGCTTTCGTTATTGATTCTGATGCTGCATTGACGAATGGTAGTGCATACCTTGTTCTTTTAACCCTCACGACAATATGCATGTCCAACGCGGAAGCACAACCATACGTAGTGAAGTACTTGATCTTCATCAATGCACTCGTAAAGTCATTGGAGATCTGTCAATTTCGTCTACAACAAAACAATCGTCCGCTTTGTCGCCAAAGACCAGGAAGGGGCTGAAGCGCCAACTGCAGACCAAATATCTATCACGAGAGAAATCAACTAACGTGGGTTAATAACCTTGATTGGGCAACTAGCTACTCAACCTGAGAGAAGTCGATTTTATAGCGCGTTTTCGGATCCACCGTGTACTTTCGGACATTCTTCTGCATCTCGTCTCGGTGGTGACCTGATAAACGTTGCATCACCTGGTAGGCAAGATGCCGCTCTGCCAATAGTTGTTCATCGGGTTTCTTTCCGATTTGAGCGATCATCCACACACCATCCAACGCACTAAGGAATCCACGACAGGTGCCAACACCTTCATGCCACACAGGCTCCAACAACGAATCACCAACAACACCAACATAGAGTTTCTTGCCATGCGACGTCATGATGTTCGCAGCCTTGTCAGCTCGGGTAAGTCGGCTGAAATCGAGCAAACTAACCCATGTGAAGTCTGTCTTCCTGGCGATCCCTGCGAACTTGACAATGTTCTTGACAAATGAATTGAGAGCGGTGAGACTGACGTTCTCTTTTCTGACGAGGTCCTTGGAGTCAGGAAAATTTTTCTTCACCACGCCATGGATCAGCAAGTTATTTCGCTTGGGAGTCATCACTAAATAATGCATCTCACCACGGAAATATACGATATTCTTCAGGTCGATACCAACGTCACGCATCTTGTCAAGCTTATGGTGTTTGAGTTGAGTCATCCACGAGAACTCCTTCGTCTTCATTTCGCCAGCAGTCTCCAAGTTCGGGGGCAGCAAACAATTCCCATAGATTCTTTCCGTTAAATACAAAACGGGTAATTCCAGCAGGTTCAGCGATCAAATCGTTCGTGCCTGTCGCTCCAAGTACTGCAGTGTATTCCGCCACTGGAATTTGGGGCTCCGACTTAATGGAGTAGAACGGATTACCGCCAAACTCCTCTGCTTTAGGAGACTCAATCGACAGGAAACCCGTCGCCGAATACACCTTCACACCAACTAGTAGAGCTACCTTTAACAAGATAACTTGCAACTGTCGAGTGCTCACGTGGAAGTAGGTTCTGGATTTACAAAAGTTCTTGAACAAAATCTTGGCTCCGATCGACGTGAGGTCCTGTACGACCCAGGGCCACAAGTGAAGCATATTTTCACGACTGAATTTAGTTCGCTTTTCCAAAACAGACATGTGGCCACCGAGCAATGCTAGTTCAATAGCAGCTCGAAGACCGACCGGACCAGCTCCGACGATACACATGCGCTTGGTGACACAAGGTTGTCGTTTAAACACATCCAGACTGAATCGCACATCAAGTAGCTTGAAGAGCTGTTTCTGGCGGAAACCGAGTTTGTTGTACACTGCGTCTCTGATGTGGTAGTACATGTGCCACGGCTCCTGAAGCTTCACACCGTCTAGGCCGCAATCTGCCGTGAGGTTGTTGAAAGCTGCCAATGTATCGCACAAATCTTGAGCGGCAGCGAATGTCTTGAAGGAGCTGCGTACTGTCGGTGATATATCCGCTCGAGGGTACAAAGATGGAGTATCTATCACTGAATACGTATCGAATGAATCGTTCGAGTCATTGGAGAGCTGTGTACTCGAGATACTTCGTCCTCCTCTCCTTTGATTGCTGCTGATGTCTTCACGCACAATTTGGTCGATAGAGTTCAAATGTGCTGAAATTCGAGCCATCGCTGACTCTGGAAGTTCCATAGGCTGGCAGGTTTTAGTCACTTGCTCCAACGTAGCCAACAATTGCCACCGGGACGGCGTGCTTCCGCTATACGTCGAAGGTTGGGACGATTTTGAGCTGGTACTTTCATTATCCAACACACTTCCTCCCCCAAGAAACTGCGCGAGTCTGCTAGCAAAAGTCTGCGGTGATGACTGGGTATCCACCTCGGGTCCTGACTTGCCGGATGACACACTGCTGCTGTAAGAGTAGTGGTGTTTGGGTAGTTGAGGGGTATACTGCGCCATGGAATCCAGCAATTTGACGGTATTGCAGCTATCGTCGCTCGCTTCACTTCGAACAGTAGATTGCTCAACCGATCGACTGATACTCTTCTTGTGTTGTCGCTTGTGCGTTGACGCCTTCTCTTCTTCCTCAATTAAAAGTTGTCGCACTCTCAGCCACGCCAGCTCCTTCTCCGTCTTGACTCGCTTTTTGACCCCAACTTTGATAGAAGACGTAGTCAAATGATGTCGAACTTGTTCTGCTGCTTCATCACTATCCGCGCCGTCTCCGTCTTCCTTGTAGATATCATCCAGATATTTCTCGCCAACATCAATTGCCAAGTCATCGAGCACTCCTCGACGCTGCTTTGGAGACTTCTCGTCAATGTCGAAATTTCCGATATTATCCAAAGTTTCAAGTCCATTCGGATCGATGAGACCTTCACCAATGTACGCAACGTGTCGATCCATCGCTCTCGGACGATCAAACGGGTTGTGAATCCGAGGTCGGCGATCTACGCCGTACCTGTATTTACTAGGCAGGTCGGATGACGCCATTTCTCAAAACCTTATTGTGGCTTGCCCAGTTCACTACAAAACCACACTGAGGATGAGGTGGGTATTTTGTAAGACGAGGCCATCGGAGACATCGTAAATTGACGTTGATCCTATCAAGGGACGACAACAACCTGTGATCTACCTAGCTACACTGGGTTTTATACTCAACATCCGGGAAAAACTGGAGTTTCTGGATGGCTAGACTTCGGCGGTTGTTTTGCTACCGTTCAGACAACCAGTACACTGTTGGTCTCCGTTATTTCGTTGCAGTCAGCGCATCCATCGTCCACTTGCTTGTTGCTCAGCAGCTTGACTGGTAACCTTTTCGTGTTGCGTCGCAACGGACGTAAACCTGCGAAGACTTGAGCCAGATGGCCATCGGGAAAGTTTTCGCATGTCGAGTCACCGGAAGAATTGCCAACAACGTCATGAATAGGACGAATCACACGAGTTCGCTACAAAAGGAGGCGCTAGCGCCTTAGACATTGAAAATATTGATCTGCGTAGCGGCCACGTCAATGTGCCGCAATCTTCTTGCACTGTACTGTACGCCTACTGTACGCACCATGTCGTAGTCTGTCGATGATTTTTGAGCACAAAGCTTATCAGCATTAACATTTATGAGTACATGTAGCGTTGCGCCGCTGCGGAGAGGACAATGAAAACATGCACATTGTGCAACGCGCTCGTTCAACCAACTTTGTGACGGTGGATAGGCAACTCGCTACAACGATCACGCAGTTTAAAAGTCGACGAAATGGGCTGGCAGATCATGATCCGGAGAGCCCATCACTACCGGTGTATTCCTAAGCTATGCTTAGTAAGCTTACGCAATGATCATTGATCACTGATGAGAGCGTAAAACTCCTGGTGTTTTTTAGGTGCCTATCCTCAACGAGGCCTGGCAGCGGAAAAGTACAATGTTGGATTAATTTGGAGGTCAATTTCGACAAAATTAATATTTCACTTATTTTTCTACGTCGTAACTAACCTTTCTGCAGGGCATACAAGGTCTGTTTCATTTTGCGTAAACGGGAAGCTAAGAAGGTCTAATTATGCAAGAATCCATGATCACACTTAATTTTTCATGAAAAACAGAAAATATAAATATGGCCCGGATAGCGTTAGACTGCCTATTGTAATACTACTGGATAATTAATGAAATAATGAAACAATAATGAAAGCGTTCATCATTAAATTAAAAACTTCCAATGTATTGTTTTAACAATTATATTTTTCGCACCAGTCGGTTGACGCTAATGAAGACGGCAAAAGCGAGACGAGGCCAGATAGTGAGTGTGTGTCATCATGTTTCCCGGTTGTCAATGTGGCAGCAGTACATCTGTTGACACAATCTGTAAAAGGATTGACGTAATTACCCTATCTAGAACACCAGATTTGGCAGGGTTCTAGATGGTTGGTTCTGGAGGCGCTCGTCCCCAGCTCCGCTATCTCTTCGTTTCTCTAAATCATTAATCTCTTTCCTTTCTCCTTCCACCTGCTTCATCGGCTTCTCCTCATCTTCCTACTCTGTCAAGTGTTGTCGATATGCCTCGACAGGTTTTGAGACCCACGTTGGGGAGAACCGGCGAAGATTCCCCGCGCCTGAACGGCTCCAACTTCGCGGTGTGGAACGCCCGCGTCCGCGCTGCCCTCGACGATCAAGGCCTCTTGGGCTTCATCGACCAAGATGACTACGACGGTGACTCGGACTCTTCTGTCGTCGACTCCGACGACGAGGACCCCGACCTACTCAAGCACTCCCACCCACCCTCGCCTACCCGGTCGGAAGACCTACTCTCCGATTCGGACACGCTCTCTTTTGCTAGCAGTCCTGATGGGGATGCCAACGTCGCCCACGCTGTTGCGCAACCCAAGGCTCATGGATCCTCTTCTGAGGCATCTTCCGACTCATCTTGAAGCAAATGATCCGAGGCGATGGAGACGGACTCCAAGTCCTCCAAGCCATCCGCCAAGCCTCATCCTTCTCCTCCGGTGATTAAGAATTCGCTGAGACAAAGAAGGACAAGGAAAGACGCCGAGCACAGCTCCGCGCACAGGCCAACACAGCTTGAGCCAAGCTCCGAGCGACCAAGAAGCGTGCCGCTCGCAAGCCGAGCTCGCACGAAAGACGCCGTAGGGAGCGCAAAACACGATCATTCTTGATATCGACGATCGATGATTCTCGTGTACTGCCCGTTGAGGGGTGCACGTCGGCCTACGCGATCTACCAGAAGCTGCGAGATCGCTATGAGAGCTCGACTGCCCACGGCGACCAGTACTACACCAACCACTACTTGATGACCATCAAGTACGAGGAGGGTACGGACCGCATGGGGTTCTTTCTGACCTTTGAGCGCGCGCTGAAGGCGGTTTCTGAGGCGACTGGTATTTTGATGACTGGCGAGCATAAGTCGCTCTATCTCTACCATGCTATGCCCAGCACTTGGAAGCCTGACCTTGCGATCTGGAAGGGCAGTAAGAAGTTCATCCCTTATACTGATCTCGAGAACAGCGTCGAGCGCAAGGCGCCGGACGACTATGCGAAGCGCAAGTACGTCATCGAGAAGGGTAGTCCAGAATCGACGGCAACGGCTAGTGAGACGGCTCCCCAAGTCATCTCCAACGCACCCCATGGTCGTGACGATCCACCTCATCGTGCTCAAGGCTGCTCCGACTGTCAGCGCGCGAACCACGTCATCCATGGCTGCCGTGTCCTGCAATAGCACTTGCGCACTGGGACGGTGAAAGAGGACACGGCGCTACCGGTCAACCTCGCCATCATCAAACGAAAGCCTCGTGATGATCACAACCCATTCCTGGCCAAGCAGCAGCGCACTCACCGTTCGGATGACCGCCAGCGCCCTGCCCCACGCAACGCCAGCGGGTTTAAGTCCCCTGAGATCCACGATCGCTTTGGAAACCCGGTGAACTTTGACGATCTCCAGCGCACGTTCAGCTCGCGTGGTCGTGAAGTCAGATTCAGCGCCTATGCGACCGTCATTGTGCCGGACATTAGTCACTCGGCTACGAGCACGGACTCCCACGACCCGACATGGACTGTCGACTCGGGATGTACCCGCCATGCTGCCCACCAAGAGTCCTGGTTCAAAGAGATCAGGCCGTATGCCGGCGCCATCGTGGTCGGCAGCAAGCAACAGCTGCCCATCCGCGGCATCGGCGACGTCGTCTTCGAGGTAATTGACACTAAGCCCCAATTGGAGTTCCGCGATGTGCTCAACGTGCCCGACATGAAGTTCAACCTTCTGGCGATCGCTCAAGTCCTGAAGATGGGCGTTCGTCTAGTGATCAGCTAGACGAACGCTGCACGTTCTTCGTGGGCAAGGACTACAAGATTCACGTTGAGTTTGCCGCCAACATGGACCTGTTCCGGCTCACGACCAAGACGCCACCCAAGACGCCATCTAGCGCGCTCGTGGCCTTGGCTCCTACGGAAGACAAGCCCGCCAACGCTCTTGTGGTTCAACCAAATATGGACCCTGATGTCTTATTAAGGTACAAACGTCTCGGTCACACTAACTTTCGTGTGATGCAGACCATGTCTAGGACCCAAGCAGCTCCCGGACTGGCGTTCTCTCACGCATCTGCGACCCCGAACACTTTTGCCCTTCGTGCATCTTTTCTAAAGCCCATCGTGCTTCAATAGCAATGTTGATCGCTCAAATGCTCCTCTTGAAAAAGTTCGTTCTGATATCAATGGTCGCCTTACCCTAGCCTAAGCGGCGCTCACGACTTCATTACGTTCATTGACGACTACGCGCGCTTCATGCATCTATATGTAGTTGAGCGGAAGTCGGTATGTACGACTGCTATGAAAAGTTTCGTAAGGCAGCTAAGAACCACTTCAACACTGAGGTTGATACTCTGGAAACCCAATTCAATCAGTATGACCCCGAAGTCCAACGACTTGAAAGCGACAACGGCAAGGAGTATGGGAAGCTATGTCAGATTATCTTTGATCGCTACGGCACCCATGCCCAGTTTACTAACGCATACATGCCTCAACAGAATGGCGTTGCGGAACGACGAACGTGCACTATTCTTGAGCGAGTGCGTGCGCTGCTTATTGACGGTGATCTACCTCGTCAGCTTTGGGGGGAGTGCTGTCAATACGTCACCTATCTCATTGACGCGACAACTAGCAGCGTGCTCCCTAGCGGCGTCACTCCGTACGAGTTTTGGTACGGCAAGAAGCCATCCCTGCAATATGTCAAAATCTTCGGCTGTGCCGCATTTGTTCTCATGCCAGAGCCGCATCGAAACAAGCTTGAGGCGCGGGCCAAACTGTTCATGTTTGTTGGGCTTCCTCAGAACCAAAAGGCTATCGCCTGCTGAGCACGACCGAGAACAGAATTACCTATAACCGCGACGACTGACGCTTGCACCCCCTCCACCAAGAAAGTCGAACACACTGAAGCTCTTGCCGTCTACTCCAAGGCACTCTTACTCAACGAACCCATTGACTTGGAAGAGTAGCAATCCCAGCATCACACCACCGTTAGTCTCTTAGCCGCACGCTATGACCTCGATCCTAAGACGTATCAGGAAGGCATGCGTTCCTCGTATGCACATGGCTGGCACGCTGCTGCTCTATCAGAGTATGTAACGAGGCCCCACGAAGATTTCTCAGGAACCCATCGCTCGGCTGCTCGATCTCACTTTGTCCTGGATGGTTGAAGCAAGCGATGGATGGATGGCGACCGGGGGTGACACATAGACTTTTCCTGGAACTGGATTTTTGAAGGTCGGAACCCATCTGGTGCCTTGAGGTGGCTGAGGTCTGAGCCGATATCAGGTCTCCGTTTTGCTGGAACTGAGACATCTGACCTTCGTGATGAGCTGCGCGATTGGCGAGATGAGACTGTGACTGATAAGTAAGGCTGAGATTTCCTCGAGCTGAGAACCTGGAAGTTGGAGTCTAAAGTCGACTGGTTTGGGTGCGACCAAAGGTGTTCGATTTGTGATACGCGATGACTGCTGGGGTCGTCAAACGTGTTGCTGGCTTGAGCAGTTGAGCTGGGGTCTGAGCGGTGTCAGCTCAGACTCACCCGACTCTGAGCCAGAGGGTCGCTTCCAAGAAAAACAGCCGTTTCGTGAAGGGTCGCCCATGATCACGTATCGGGTGATTACAAGTCAGACATTAGAAGATGACAGGTCGTATATCAGCTTAGTCGTGTCCGACTGAACCCAGACGCCTCATGTCCAACGGACTATTCAGAGCCACTGATTGCACGGTGTAATCCACACCACAGATGCTCCACCCAAACTGGCCAATGACTGACCGAGATTTTATTCAAGTGTTCAAGTTGCCGTTGACCAGTCCCGATGAGTGTGCGGTCTTCTAACTATTTTCAATGTATAGCCGAAGGACGGTTGTACTCCCACTTAGTTGGTCCTTTGTCTTTTGCATGTGATAATTTTCAATCAGAGTTCGATTTGCCCCGAAGCACGCAAGTGGGGTTCCTGTCTGTGGAGTGAAAGTGTCATTGAAGATCATCCACAAAACGTCAACCTCATCTAGCTAACTGGCAGCCACTTGTGGAAGCCTACCCGCTGTTACACATATTCCTACGCCTGGTAGAACGACTGACGATTCGACGACCCAGGGGTATTTCATTTTCTGGAGAAGAAGCCGCCTACAAAGGCGTGGTGCGCGGGTGGTCCCGAGGTGTGCGTGAGTGCCTTGGATCCAAAGACCGGGCTCAAACCGAGTCAACCAACTCCGTGACCGGGTCGTGGCTTGTGACTCGGGAGAAGAAAGGAGAAGCCGTTCCGAGCCTCGCCTAAGCTCAGAAAACATCAAGGCAGTCTCGGCTCAAACCCAAGTCGACTAAGGAAAAGGAGGGGTTGTTGCGACTCTGAGCTGCTGAGACCCTAAACCAAGGTCTGAAAAGAAGATATTGTTGAGTGTGGTGTCTGCCTATATACACAACAGGGGCATTTGGGACGACGACACGTGCGGGACTGGGACCTTCCAAGTGGGAAACAAGTTTCGTTTGGCTTACCTGGATACACCTGGCACTGGGAGCAGGTGCTGTGACAGACACGCAACCGGGCACACATCGTAGACCTAGCGTAAGGACCAAGACAAGAGGATAGCAAGTCGAGGGCACACACGCCTCGCCGAGACCCGCCAGTCTCAGATCTCATAAATCTGAGTCCAGCGAGTCTGAGCGATCTGATATCGAAGTCAAGACTCTGAGCTTATTGTTTTCTGGAACCTGCCTCACCACAAGTACGAGACCCTCACAGATAACGAGAAAAGTGGACTGGTATTGCCTGGCAAGAATGGTGATGTTTTGCCAACGGCTGTTGTTGGCGCCGCCGTGAGGCCAAACGACACGTAGCGCAGTTTCTTTGTACGTTAATAAGTTAGTAAGTTTGTGATGGTTGCACCCATCGAGGCACCGCGGCAGCAAAAGTATAGGCCTCGTAGCTGCCGCGGCGACCAAAGTGACCATGATGATGTATGTACGTTGGTGCGACATGATCAATGGCAGCATCGAAAAGTTGGCATCCTAAATCCACACAACAAAACGAAGACAATTAGTCAGTATCTTCAGCAGTGGAGCACATTCATGCTGAACCTGCGGCTCCAAAGCTGGAACACCAACAGCCCTTTGTTCATGCTGTCCCTCTGTTCAAAAAATGCGCCGCAACAGTATATCAGCGTTATCAATTTATTACGTCTGCATGTTTCGGTACTGTAAACAGGGACGAACAACCTACCGGAAAGTAGCCGCACGTGCAGGCGGCATGATTTCGTACTCGCAATGTGTTGAACTGAATGTTAAGAAGCTACCGGTACAGAGCGAAACCGTCGCGAATTTGCAAATGAGCTGGTCACTCCCAATCGAACAACGCCACTACCCCAGTTTCGAAATAGTGACTCCTGAACCGCTAACTTTATAACCTGTGAACAACTAGTAAGCCTGTGAAGATGATACAAAATCATGAATTCATAAGACCATATCACTTGAAGTTTGTAGCGAATCAGTACTCAGTATTGGTGTGGTATACACAGCACGAATTAATCCCTATAGGGCTGTCCGTACAACGTACCCGTTGCACTACCAGTATCAGACCTGGACTCATGTCCCTCGCCCTCACCACCGCAAGGTGCTTCAACGCAGGTGGGTGTTTGCGCGTAAGCGCGATTCTGCCGGCCACATGTCCGTTTTAAAGCTCGCCTGGTCATTAAGGCCTTTCAAGAGGAGCATGTCGTCGACTATACAGAGATCTTTTCACCTGTCGTACGCATGGAAATCCTCCGACTGCTGCTCACGGTTGCAGCACTCCTTGACTATGAGATAGAACAAATGGACGTAAAGACAGCTTTTCTCAATGGCTCACTCGATGTAGATATATTCATGGAGCAGCCGGAAGGCTTCAAGTCTAAGCACCATCCCGAACACGTGTGTTCACTTGGTAAGAGCCTGTACGGCCTCAAGCAAGCACCCCGGGTATGATACTATACGTTCGCCAAGTATCTTGAGCGTCTAGGTTTCCGTCGACTAGTCAAGGACCGTTGCGTGTTCTTTAAAATCATCTTCGATGCACCGTGCACCATCTCGGTTTACGTTGATGACCTGTTGATCATCTCACCTTCCAAGCAGGTGGTTGCTAAGGTGAAATCGGCCCTGAGATCAGAATTCCACATGACCGATTTAGGGGGATTATCCTACCTGTTTGACTGGACGACAGAACGCAACCGTGCCACCCGGTCTATCTTCATTCACCAGAAGAGCTATGCCGCTAAGGTGCTCGACCGCTTCTCCATACTGGCGTGCTACCCCAAAAGCATACCCAAACCGACTTCGGCAGCTCAGGTGGTTGCGGGGTCGAGGTGTGTTGTGAGGTTAAGCAGCCTCCTGCTCGGGCACTGCCTGGGTGGGTGAGTGAATTAACCTAATTCAGTACATTTCGATTTCGGACGCTGCGTGGGTTACTGGGGCCGGGAGGGTAATGGATGACCCGGGAATGTGTGGTTTCAGCCGAAACATATCTCTAGCATTAGTGTGTGTTACAGCTAACTCAGTACTCCAATATATAGGATTCGGAACGGTTAGCCTAGACGCACCGCTAGGGGGATAATACCGCAGTTGCATAGCGTGGCTGTGGAAGGTGAAATCAACGCTGTCCTGGACCCAATCCCGACAAGTCCCTAAGTTAATGAGGGCACCCAAACACCTCTCCTCACCTGGGGGTGGAAGGCATCGTCAGGTGGGGAGTTTGGTGGGGTATGTACATACCCAAAAGCATACCCATCACTCAAAAGCTGAGTACGACTGACTGTCCTACGGACGAGTCGGAAAAGTCCGCATGGCAGGCAAGCCGTACCGAGAAGCAGTAGGTAGTTTCATGCACCTCACGACAGGCACGAGACCTGATCTGGCCTACTTCCTTCGTGAAGTCAGTCAGTATCTGGACAATCCAGGACAGCCTCATTGGAATGCCGTCAAGAATGGCATGCACTACCTAAACGGCACCAATGACTTTGGCAAAACCCTTGGTGGGACTGAAACTTAGGTCTTCTACAGTCAGATGACTACCTAATGGCATACACAGACTCAGACTACGCAGCATGCCAAGACACTCGGCGCTTCATCGGTGGATATGTCACCATGCTCTGTAATGGTCCTATCCGTTGGGTCTCGCGCCGTCACCACACGGTGGTGTTGTCTACAGCAGAAGCAGGGTACATGGCACTGTGCTATTGCATGCAAGAACTGATCTATCTTAAACTGTTGCTGAGAGAACTAGGCTACGACAGCACCAAACCCACTTTGATCCTAGAAGACAACCAAAGCTGCATCAAGATATGCAACAATCCACTTCTCCACGGCCGCAGCAAGCACATCGACATTAAGGAGAGATTATCACTAGTGGCTTCGGAAGAAGCGGTGAATGGCGATGCTGCCACTGTACTGGCGAGTGAGATGGAGGATAGTGCAAAGTACCAGCTCACACTAACCATTTTTGTGATTGGAGGATTTAATAACCCTGGAGCTCTGAATACGGTGGAGTATTTGGACTTTCATCGTGGTGAATGGTACCCTGCGGCATTCTTCGTACAAGAAAATGTGTCGAGAAAGGAGTTCACTATCAACTACTGTAGCATGAGCGAGATGTGTGCAGATATCTTCACGAAGGCCTTAACGAATCCAACCTTTGAGAAACTGAGAGAGCTACTGGGTGTTGCTGAACAACACCAAACACAATAAAACCACAAGATACATATGTGATGGGGCCATTTTATTTATAGTCCTTAAAAACCCTCACCATGAAATCCTCTCCAGGCAGGTCCTACGTACTTACCAAACGCGGAATGGACGAATAAAAGGGTAGAAGCGGATTAAATCGCACTTGTCCAGAGTCATCTCTTGGCCCTTGTCGATCACCATCTTGTGCTGAACATTGTCTGCCACGCGGAGAATCACCGCATGTCCCAAGAAGTTGCAGTTGTATGCCCCGACGATTTAGAGACCGTCAAACACCCCTTCCAGGCGTGAGCTCTTGTAGCACCCTAGTGCCACGGCGACCGCCTCAGGCAAAGTTGTTCTTGATCATCTCGTTCGTCTTGAGTGCACTTCAACTTTGACGCAACTTCGTCAAGAATCCAGTGAACTGCTTCCACATACAGCCTTGGGACAGATCCACCTTGTACTTACTCAGACCCTCAGCAAAGTAGTCGTCGGGCACGCGCTGAGGAACCAGGTACGGGCCCAAGCAGCTCAGCAGTTACCTCCATGACCGTAAACATACACGAGTAGTCCTCGCTGGCTGGCGGGCCCAAGGAGCACAGCAGCTACCTTCATGGCCTTAAACATAGACGAGTAGTTCTCGCTGGTAGCGATGATAGACTTGCCGTGCCAATCAGTCTTGGAAAGATCGCGGAAGTGTTTTGCTCCACTTGACTTGAACCGAAAAGCAAGCCAGCATTCTTCGCGGTGCATCTCAATCATGCTGTCGAGAGGCTCCTTAGTCCGTATTGCGGGTAACCGGTCTGATGACGGTTTGTAACCGTGAACCGGCTAACCCGAACCGGTCCAACACGATCTCGCGATGATTACGGTAAGTTGATTACGCCACCGATGATTTGACGAGTAGGATGATTGGACGAGTGCAGAGTGATGGTGATTGGATGCACCAAATGATTGGATGCAGGCTGCATATCTATGTGGTAGGCTAGGTAGTGAAGGCAGTGTAAGCTCCGATAAATCAATCACTTTTAAATCTTCCTTCTTCCCCTCAAGTGGTTAAGTGTCCTCGCTCCGGTCGAACCTCCGAGTGGTGACTGTCCTCTTCGCTCCGTCCAAACTTTAAGTTGCCCAAGAATCGTGACCTTTATCAGTCCGGTAGCGTGTACTCTCAGGGGTTACTCTCCAATCCCATAGTACTCCACAAAATACTCGCACTTGGTCTTGCCGGTCTCGGTATCTGTCTCCTCCACGAGAACAAACTCATCCATCTGCCACACCTCCCAACGGAGCTTTGGGTTGGTGTCCCAAAGAGGCTGGCCGTCGGCGTTCTCATCATCCGAGTAGAAGTGGTCAAAGCAGTGCTCACCAGACGAGCCAGTGTCGCTTAGGTCCTTGCTGCAGAAATCGTCACTGTCGATGAAATCGTCGTCTGAATACTCCTCGCTTGACGAAGCGGCGGTTCGTACAAAGGCAATCTGGCTTTAGTCATCGCAAAGCTAATTGTTCTCCTAATCGAATCTGAGAAAAGTACAAAAATCTGTATCTCTCTAGAGACACGTCACCCCGCCGAGCCTTTACCGAAGTGCAAGAAGACCCAGTCGGTACCGTGGTTGTCGAGCTGCTGACTAAATTCTAAATCTAGAACTGACCCTATAACAAACTTACAACCTCACGCACAACAGCAGATTGTTACGCTGGAGGGGAGTGGGGACAATATTATATTTTATTGACTTTGTGAACTTCCAGCAATACATAATTGTACAAGTCATGGATCCGTTCTACATCCTTCCTGTCAAACTGCTGGAGGTGTGCTTGAAAGGGTGCCTCTCGGGAATACTGCCGAAACAGCAGTAGATGTTGAGTCCCAATCAAATGTATTAGCAATCCCCACATCGCAAACGGACGGAAAGGTTGACGTGGTGCAGGACAAGAACGTGGAATCGTTCTCGAGACAGCGAATCGAAGTATTCAAGCGCGTAGAAAATTCGATGAAGCCCGTTCAACTTGGTCTAGACATGCATAAGTGGCTCGTGGAGGATGGTCTCCCCGGAACTTCCTGCGCAATATCACGAATCAGCTAAAACAGTCGCAGACAAGGTGCTGCGAACGTACCTGCTCAAGCGTATTGAAGGCCTTGGATACCATGCTGACTACGTTTCGCTATGCTGTACCGAGCTACACCACCGACGTGGTTGAGCGCCGCTTAAATACGCGCACTTTGTGAACGACTCTGTAACAACGTCCCGCCGTGCAGATTTGCAAGATTTGAAGACGCTTATGCAAAAAACCAAAACTCGAACGAGAAATGGAGATAAGCTTGTTGTCAGCGAAGGTATCGTGGGGATGTTGTGCAAGCTGTGGGTGAAGAAGGCGTGTCCACAGTATTACTTCCACCGCATTTTCACAACGCTCACTGGTGCTGCGTCATTGTCAAAGTGAACACAAAGAATATATTCTTCTACGACCCGCTGAACCAAACCGGATGCATGAACTGTGCCTAAACGATTGCTACCAACCTGAAAAATCGAGCGCTGACAAGGTACGATGTGGTGGCCCAAATCAATCCCATTCAATTCGACGCGTTCAGCTGTCGTGCGAGGGTTGTCAACCTCGGAGATTGGCATATTCCTTTCGACGACCCACTGCAGCCACTGGTAGGGCTGCGGGATCCCCCTGGAGACGAAGCCAAAAGTAGAAAAGGGAGCCTCGGTCGCGATTGACGCGGTGACAGTAGATTGGTGTAGCCAGATCGGGGTTGTTGTTTGCGAGATTCAGGGCACAGCTGGCAGGTGTACACTCCTTGGTCGTTGTCCTTGTAGAAGAGCGCGCAGACTTCACGACTTGGGACCATCTTGACGAAAATGGACATGACAAGATATCTAGCTCGTGTCACGCTTCGGCTGGGATGTTTGAGGGCCAGCAATCGCTCTCTGTGCTAAGTACCGTTTTGACTGGTGCTGGCCAACCCAGTCACAAAATCCCTTCAGTTTTTTGATACGGACCTGAGGGGTCCATGTCGAGTTTTCGGTCTCATTGCTCACATTTTCTTCGTCGTTGGACTTGGAGTCGTCTGCAATCCCTTCGTAAAATCCGCTGTCCGAGCTAGGTTTCTCCTCTATCAACTCGGGTTTCACTCGATCACCTCTGGATATCTCATCGCTCGCGACGGGTTGTGGATGGTTTTCGTTTGATGAAGTCGTGAATAAAGCCCGCTTTCGCTGTCTGACATCGCACCACTTCGCTAATACGTAGTCTAGCATTTCACCGAACTCCGTTTCATCCTCAATATCGGCCACATCATTCACAATCAAATGCGTAGCTCGGACAGCTTCCCGATAGCGTTCTGACGGTGTCTTTTGCTTCTTCTTAGCTCGTTTTGAATCCGCTTCGTCGAACCCCTGGTAGGAAAATGCGTACACGCCTGAGATCTCGCGCGGTACTCGCCCACCTCCATAATCATGACAAAATCCTGGTTAAATCCTGCATAACAAAAATATTCCAGTACTGGAATTACTCAGAATCTTATCTTTCGTCGATTCAATTCCACGGTATTGTTGGTCCTGAAATGTCATTACTGCTGTGATAAGCGATCGCATACCGACGCGGTAGCAACATGGAAGAGGCGAAGTCGCAGTCACAAGCCCAGTCCGTCAGCTCAATTGGTGCGACTGTGAACCTCCAGAAACAGTAACATGGCTGTCGCTATCTGAAGACTGGCTGAAGCTGTACACTTTTTTTAAGACCACGCGCATACTGTTGCTCAATTTGATTAACAACAAAATAACTAGTAAATCGCAACACGTTCGACCTCTCCTCGTCGTAGCTGCTGTTAACACACCTTCCGATCCTGGAGACACGATATTTGTAATCGTTCTGCACTCTGCGAACGTAAGCAACCAGAGCTTTCACGCACATTGCCATGCTCATGTTTCCATCCACCACGTCTTTCAACTTCCCAAAATAGCTCTCCAAACGATTATTCGTATGATTCGTGAAGTGAGGCAACTTAGCTCGCCGAAACATCACCAACATGTCCTGAGAGCTACGCCAATTCCTCTGGAAATACTCGTAAAATCCGTCCAAGCCTACACGGTGACATATTCCACGTAATGACCTATAGTCGGAGACGTACACCTCTTCCCTATCTGCGTACACCATTTTGTCGATCGCAGCGTCGATCTGTGCAGCATCATCGCCAGCAAGCTTGCCAAAATTGGGCTTACTTCTCATCTTCTTCAAATACTTGATAACGTGAAAATGGCACACGAGGATTTTTGCTTCTGGAAAGTGATTTTGAAGAACGCGAATCTCGTTCAAATCTTTGTCAAAAACGATAACACGCAACATTTTCCATCGTGAAGGGTGGGCTCCCTTGAAGGGCTCCAAAGTTCGGTCCATATCCCAGTCGCTATTGGCTTCGAGCAGAGAGTGTTGCACTACGGTGTCTTCACCAAACTCGATCATGACCAAGAACGTACAGAGCTGGTAGTTGTACCTTAACATACACCAATCAAACATTATTCTGGAAAAATCATGAAGAAATCAAGGTGTGTCAGTTGCGTACCTATTCGTCTTGTGGCTGCGATCTACAAGCAACACCTCGTAGAAGCGTTCATACATAGCACACATGTGAGCCGTGGACAGCGATATGACACCAGTTTCTCCGGATTCAGTATCAGCTACGGTAGCAACATTATCAGAATCAGCCGCCAAAAACGCCGCCACCTCGGCAGCTGTAGCCTCGTTATCATCCGCAGCGGAGACTGAGGAAGTGTGTTCACGCACCATACTATCCACATCGCTCTGAATCACGTTTTGGTCGTACTCGAGTAAATAGTCGTATATACGCGACCGCTGTGCACCGACCGATAGCATACCATCCACCCGAGCTTCCACGCAAGCATTGTCGACACCACGAACACTGGGCTATGTAGCGTAGGTCTCCGTTGAAACTTCATGATTGTGCACGTAGCAACCATTCGTCACTTGCAGTCCACCCTTCACCAGATTGTATTGAACCACAAAACGAAACGGACAATCCGTCAGCCGGATGGGTTGTCTTGGACGCCTTCCGGAACTGCGCGACTTGCGTTGCTTTCATCCATGAGTGCAAATGTACGTCCTCTGGTACGGATCTATACCTTCGAGTATCAGCTCAGACCCGTCTTTGCCCTTCTTCGTACGCTTTATGCGGCGTTGCTCTCAGCACGTGACATCATTTCCATGAGCGGGGAGTATCTGCATCGTCCGCTCAAACTAGCGAGCAAAATACACCTGTCATGTTTCCCAACTTGAATGCCAGGTTTTGGGCGCTTCGACGCGGACAAAAATCCTGGATAATCCTGGTTCGTTTCTGCACTGCTCTCCCCGGAGCTCTCGCCGTCTCTAGCAACCGAAACAGTCTGGCTTGTACCAGTTTCATCGTCTTCAGACCCGTTCTCACTGCTCCGGTTCGCTTCGTCGGCACTTTCATCATTTCCCTCACCTTCGTCCTCGTTCTCAGCTGCGTCATCATTCTC
Source organism: Phytophthora sp. ST_20190627 (assembly GCA_014706145.1). Lineage (NCBI taxonomy): Eukaryota > Oomycota > Peronosporomycetes > Peronosporales > Peronosporaceae > Phytophthora > Phytophthora sp. ST_20190627. The sequence continues at coordinate 370,398 of JACBOU010000061.1, forward strand.
AGCTGCCTGGCCATGTTCGTCACCACTCGAGCCTGGCTTCTCGTCCTCTCTATTGCGTCGTCACTGTGGACAGCGCCGACGTCATCCCCACCATTTTCGCCCACATCTGTGCCGACTCCGCTGTCCCCTACAGCTTCCACGCCACTCTGCGCTGTGCCACTAGCACTGCCATCGCCTCCGCCAGTCGTATTACCACTGAGAACGCCGCTGCCGTCGACTCCGTCGTCCATGGCCTCTCCCTGGTTCTTGCCGTCTTTACTCACGCTGGACGCACCATCGACGGCTCTCCCGTGGTCGTAGCTGTGGTCAGATGGTGGGTCTGTCGACAGGCCGGGCCCGCGCCGACGAGTACGTGCAGTCGGCTCCTGTTTCATCGTAGCGAGGGGTGCGTTGCTGTCTTGCGGGAGCGTCGGTTTCTGGAATGACTGGCTACGTAATTTTGATCCAGGGTTAGGGGTAATTTTGATTTTTGACGTCCTGGACAAATTCTGTTTGGTGATCGTGGAATAATACTGGTAGTTAGCTAGGGGTAAGGCTAAAATAATCCTGGCCCGCCGAAATTTTTAATTCGCGAATCTGGGCGTAGGAAGTACCAGTACATGCAAATATTATGTGCGTGTATCTCACCATTGAAAATACGTAAATAGTAAGTTAGCAACGCTATCCAACGAATAAAATATTTACGGAAGAAATATTAATATATTTTACGTAAATATATTTATCGGGTTCCCTTGCTATAGCAGACTTGTTGATGGTAGCCTACGACTATAACGAGTCTGCTACCTATCAAACTGCTGGATTCCATGGCGCAGTATACCCAAGCACCACTATTCATACAGCAGCAGCGTATCGATCGGTAGGTACCGACCCGAAGTTAGCAGACTCGCGCTATTTCCCAGGGCAATAAATGTGTTGGGGAATGAAAGTACCAGTTCGAAATTGTCCCGACCTTCGACGTATAGCGGAAGCACGTCAACCCTGTGGCCTTTGTTGTCTACGGTGGAACAAGTAATTAAAACCTGCCAGAGAATGGAGTTTTCAGACACACCGAAAGTTCGAATTTCAGCGCGCTTGAACTTTATGGACCAGATCGTGCGTGGAGACACCAATAACAACCAAAGGAGAGGAGGCCGAAGTCTCTCGAGTACGCAGCTCTTCAATTGCTCGAACGATTTATTCGACCCAATTTTAGTGATAGATACTCCATCCTCATACCCTCAAGCGGATGTATCGCCGACAACACGCACGGGTTTCCAGTCGATTGAGTCTTCTAAATCGGAGGAGTGTGGTGGTAATCCGCAAATTCCAGTTGCGGAATACACTACAGTTCTGGGAGCGACAGGCACGAACGACTTGATCGCTGAACCTGCTGGAATTACCCGTTTTGTATTTAACGGAAAGAATCTATGGGAATTGTTTGCTGCCCCCGAACTTGGAGACTGCTGGCGAAATGAAGACGAAGGAGTTCTCGTGGATGACTCAACTCAAACACCATAAGCTTGACAAGATGCGTGACGTTGGTATCGACCTGAAGAATATCGTATATTTCCGTGGTGAGATGCATTATTTAGTGATGACTCCCAAGCGAAATAACTTGCTGATCCATGGCGTGGTGAAGAAAAATTTTCCTGACTCCAAGGACCTCGTCAGAAAAGAGAACGTCAGTCTCACCGCTCTCAATTCATTTGTCAAGAACATTGTCAAGTTCGCAGGGATCGCCAGGAAGACAGACTTCACATGGGTTAGTTTGCTCGATTTCAGCCGACTTACCCGAGCTGACAAGGCTGCGAACATCATGACGTCGCATGGCAAGAAACTCTATGTTGGTGTTGTTGGTGATTCGTTGTTGGAGCCTGTGTGGCATGAAGGTGTTGGCACCTGTCGTGGATTCCTTAGTGCGTTGGATGGTGTGTGGATGATCGCTCAAATCGGAAAGAAACCCGATGAACAACTATTGGCAGAGCGGCATCTTGCCTACCAGGTGATGCAACGTTTATCAGGTCACCACCGAGACGAGATGCAGAAGAATGTCCGAAAGTACACGGTGGATCCGAAAACGCGCTATAAAATCGACTTCTCTCAGGTTGAGTAGCTAGTTGCCCAATCAAGGTTATTAACCCACGTTAGTTGATTTCTCTCGTGATAGATATTTGGTCTGCAGTTGGCGCTTCAGCCCCTTCCTGGTCTTTGGCGACAAAGCGGACGATTGTTTTGTTGTAGACGAAATTGACAGATCTCCAATGACTTTACGAGTGCATTGATGAAGATCAAGTACTTCACTACGTATGGTTGTGCTTCCGCGTTGGACATGCATATTGTCGTGAGGGTTAAAAGAACAAGGTATGCACTACCATTCGTCAATGCAGCATCAGAATCAATAACGAAAGCGGGAACTTTCAGCGTATAAAGCTGCTAACTTTACTTCGTGAAGAACGGTACATGTAGTCACTTTCAGTCTAGCAAAAAATCTTCTTTAAAACGAGTCCGCCAGATCATTTTCAATCAAAACATGAACTGAATTTCAGACCCAACTTTCTAGTCTTATTGTAGAACCTGCCAAGATGAGGGTGGTCCTAAACTGTGTGGTCATCGGAGAAAAGAGCGCTTTCTATCGCGATTGATGAATCGGATATGATCGGTCTCCTCAAGGATGCGATCAAGGATGCGAGGCCGAGAACGATCACGGTCGAAGTTGACGAGGTTCAGCTCTTCCTGGCCAAGAGGGATGACATGTGGCTGAATGAGGCTGGCGCGTTAGCTGAGACGCTCGATGACAATGGAAACCTGCAAGGCTTCGTTGAGATGAGTTCCTTGTGGCGGATCAAGAACGCCGAGTACTTTGGTGAGGGGTTTCAATCGACTGGGGACCAAGTTCATGTGCTGGTGGTTGTTCCGGAAAGCTTGGCGAGCGAAGCTGTGTCCGCGCCGATGCCTTTCACAACAGAACAATTCAAAATGGTCATAATGGAGGTTTTCGAGGAACGTGATCCAAAATGTTTGGTGCATTCCATTTCGGCATGCACACCCTCGAATGAAGAGAGTGCTTTTGAATAAGTTGGGTTATCGTTATAAGACCGTTTTTGTCGAAAAAGAGATAGATGGCTCGATTGATCCGTATCCGTGGCAAGAAAACGTAGCCGTAGACCATCCAGACCAACGAAATGGGTACATGCAGTACTTTAAAGACCACCTTCAGGGTGTTTTGCATCAAGACGGAAACACAACAACTCCATCAACGACTTCCCCAAGACTCAAGCCCAAATATTATCTCAAGGACACGTCACAGACGAAGGACTTGCTCGACTGCGATGTTCCAAGCAGTATGCCCTTCAAAATGACGGGGACGACGGATATGATGATAATTGATCAAGTGGCAGAAGACATGGATGAAGTGTTCGCTGGTCTTCCGTTTGTCATCGAACTCAAGAAGAGTCATTGTGGTGCCAAGGAACAAACTAAAATTCTTCTTGAGCTGCCTGCGGCCGATTCGAAAAGTGAACAGTGTTGTGCTCCTATTGGGTTGCTCACCAACTTGAACGATTACTGGCATTTCCTGTGGTTCACGCCAGACAGAGAGGTCGCGAGAATGGTGCTCAGGTGTCCAGCTAACGGATTCAAGATGGTAAAAGAACTTCTGACGGGGGCAACAAAGCCTTCAAGTGGAGTCTTTCCCATGCAGATTCGATTCTTGTCTTTACCGCTTCAGAAGCGTCAAAAGTTGCCCTGCAGGTGATGATGCCGCAACAGATATGATGGAAAGATACGAATTTATGTCTGATGAGCTCACTCCGGAGTTCTTGCTAGCGAGGAGGATGGAATACGAACTTCAAAAGATTCGTGAAATGCCGATTCACAGTGGAATGAACTTGTAAACGGTTGGATACGATGAAATGTTTGGACCCGATCAAGTTATCCAACAGCTCAATGCAGACGCTGCCATGCTTTATCAAGCAAATCGAGAAGGCACACGTATAGAAACTACAGCGTTTATATTCACTCTTAACGTATAAGGCGAGGCAGCGATATTGAAATCGAACAAGTGCTTAATGTTAGTACATTGTCGTAGGTCGTCAGGATATTTGGATTTGCCAGCAGAACAGATCAACCTTCTGCGTTAGCTCTTTGGGCAATTTGTCCATCGCATCACTCGCATGACCAGGACCCCAGGTATATGAGTGAAGGCTTCGCACGTTTTCGAGAACTACTGGAAAGCAAACAGCGTTCTACACTCGGATTTCGTCCGTAAGCTGATGGCCAGCAGGAACGCTCGGTCCAGCCGGTCGTTCGGAGCATCCGAGCGTACATTTCGGAAGCAGACCAGAGTGACTGGCACGATTGTGCCGAGAGATTGAACAAATACTTTGTATAGAATGAAGAAACGTGCTACGGCGTAGTGTGCTGTGCTGGACCTTTTGACACTCTGTGGCAGAAACAGTGGTCATGACCAGACCACTTAAAAAGTGGGAAAATCTCAATTTTTCCCACATTTCCCACTATCCTATGTAAGCTTAGAATTGGTAGAATCACTACAGTAGCACTAACAACACTTACGGTGAGCGAGTATACTACTACTACTCCCACCTTGACTGGTGTACCCATTCTCCGTATAACAGTGTTAATGTATGCATTCCCATTTCCTAACGATATATATTGCACTTTTAAGCTAAAAGTGGGAAATGTGACTTCTCCCACTTTTAAGTGGTCTGGTCATGACAATTTTCGTAACAATGCCACTGAGTGACCCAGACTCCAGCATTTAGTACAAGAGAGCTGTTCCGAGAGCTAAGTCGCAATTGTTTATACGAGCAAACAAGGAACATGCCATCCAATTACGTTTCACTATTAATAAGTGTAGAACCAGTGAACCTACAGTATCACAACTTTAAGGTTGTCGGTGCCTTATCTACAGCAAACAAAGAGCATCCCATCGAATTGCATCTCACTACACTAGAACCTACCACAACTTTTCTTGCCTCGCTGTCGCTTTGAACCATAGATGCCGCCTGTTTTACAGCACTTACTGCTGTAGGGCTTCGTGGCTGCAGTATCCAAGGTCTCCTCAACCTTCTTCGCTATAGAATCAAGCATACCAGGGGGATTCTGAACCGTGAAAACTTGTTTAAGCCATCCGGAAGAGAAGCACAAAGGATGCAATTGTAATAACCGAGAATCCGCACGTAGCGAGGGTAACCAAAGCTGCTGGAGACTCGACGAGTAACCAAAATGATCCATCATCGAAGTTTTCTGTCTTCATGACGTAGTTAACGGTGTCGTTGGGAGCAATGTTTAGCAGGATGAGCCAGATAGTTTACACAAAACATTGGCTCACAGCTACCATCAAAATCACTCGAAGCAATAGCGATTTCAAGGTGAATCTTCTACTCAAAGCGAATTGTTCATCCTCTTATCGTTGTCATGGTGTACCCATTTCTCCTGGTCGCGACCAGGTAAAATCAGTTTAGTGTATGCCACACGAAATCCTCATGTGCGCCACACAACCTTCCAGTCCACTTTTCCCAAAAAGCGGGCAACCTTCCGATTCCGCACTGGGGTCGGCCATGGCGAACGCGCGATTGAAGCAGGCGCGGCGTCGCGGCTCCTCCCGACTCTCAACCGCCGCGCAACCTGTCGCTCATCCCTCTACGCAGACGCTGACGGGCGAAACTCCAGCTCCAAACGCTTCCCTGCCGCAAGATGAGCAAATATCCGACCGAGAGGCGCTGGAATCCGCTCTTCTGGAGCGAAAATCTGCTCTGGAGGATAAAATCCAAGCCTTAACACTAGGTAAACCCATCCACAAGGAGGCTGAGCCTGGCTGTGACGCGTCCGGTCGACATGTGGCCCGTTGTCATCGAGATTTCCTACTCCAAGAGATGGAGTGGATGGCAGCGGACTTCAGTCAGGAGCGCAAGTGGCGTCTTCGCAATGCCAAGACACTGAGTCAAGCACTTAAGTCCCATCTGGACAGACAGGAGCAACGGCTCGCTAGACAGAAGAAGAGTGAGGAAGTTGCAAGACGTCGAACTGCCGCCAGAGTGGGAAGAGATGTGAAGAAATTCTGGACTAAGATCGACAAGATCATTGCCTTTAAGGTGAAGCTACAGGCTGATGAACTGAGACAGAGACACATGCAGAAACATTTGATGCAGTTAGTGGAGCAGACGGAGAAGTACGCGACAGCATTAGCTGCGAGCTTTCAAGAAGCTCAAGAAGGGACTGAGGTCAGTGAAGATGAAGATTTTGAGATGATTGAAGAGGAAGAGGATGATGAGACGACAATTGAAGAGGAGGAAAGGAACAGTGGACCGATGTCGAGAAGACAAGCGGCGGCGGAAGTTGCAGTGTTGCAGGAAGAAGGAGAAATGGAAATTGAGGAATTGAGAGCGAGATATGCAGCTTTAGAGGAGAGTGGAGAGGAAGCTACTGAGGATAGTGTGGAAGGGAGTAGTGAAGATGGCGACTTTGAGTTGACGAAGGAGGAAGAGGACGACGAGACGACGATTGCTGCTGAAGAACGTAGGAGTGGACCGGTGTCGAGGAGACAGGCAGCTGCTGAGGTGGCAACGTTGCAGGAAGAGAATGAATTGTCGATAGAGGAGCTGCGTGCACGGTACGCACAAGCATTAGGGGATGATGAGGTGACGAATCAAGACGATGAAATGGAGGTGGAGGATGATACCGGAGATGGTGATTTTGAGCCGACGAGACGTGAAGAAGAGGATCAAGCAGATGATGAGATGACCATCGAGGAGGAGGAAAGGTTAGAAGGTGATACCTCACCGTCCCAGAAAGCAGAAGAGTTAAGGTTACTTGAAGAGGAGGGCGAGATGTCTATCGAGCAACTACGAGCACGATATCCAGCAGCATCAGATGAGTCGAGCAACCACGAGAACGAAGATTCAGAAGCAGGAGAAGGACATGACGCAATAGAAGGAAATAGAGAACAGGAGCGTCCCGAAGCTGACGAGATTCAGGCAGAAGTGGTTGAGGCACCGGCTTCTGATGCAACTGCATCAGAAACTTCACCAGCTAGAAAGAGTGGCTACAAGAGACCTTACCTGCTGACGTCGCGGCTTGATTTGCGAGAGTACCAAGAAGCAGGCGTCAATTGGCTCATCAGCATGTGCGAGCGACGCATCAACGGCATCCTTGCAGATGAAATGGGCCTTGGTAAGACTATCCAGACGATCTCTCTTCTGGCCCACCTCGCGTGCGCTCAAGGGCTCTGGGGGCCTCACCTTATTGTGGTACCCACGAGCTGTCTTGTGAACTGGGAGATGGAGTTCAAACGTTGGTGTCCAGCGTTTAAGGTGCTGACGTATTTTGGATCTGCAAAGCGTCGGAAGGAACTACGACAAGGTTGGTCGAAGCAAAACGCGTTCCAGGTGTGCATCACCAGTTATCAGCTTGTTGTCCAAGACGCACATTGCTTCAAGCGCAAAAAGTGGTATTACTTGATTCTCGATGAGGCACACAACATTAAGAACTGGAAGAGTTTGAGGTGGCAAACGTTGCTGACCTTTAGTTCCCAGCGCCGACTGTTGCTCACAGGTACACCGCTGCAAAATAATTTGCTGGAGCTGTGGGCCCTCATGCATTTTCTTATGCCGCACGTGTTCGCGTCGCGTAAGGAATTCAGTTATTGGTTTCAGAACCCTCTGGCGCTTATGGTGGAGAATGGTAGTGATCCAGCCCAATCGGGGGACAATGGAGTCGAAGGTGGCAAGGACTTGGTGACACAGCTGCATGGTATCATTCGTCCTTTCGTTTTACGCCGGTTGAAGAAGGATGTGGCGAAGCAATTGCCAGGCAAGTTCGAGCACGTGATCACATGTCAGCTGTCAAAGCGACAGCGATTCCTGTACGAGGATTTTATTTCTCGTAGCAGCACCCGTCGTGCAATGTTTGGGCGTGGAAAAGGCCGTGGTGCGAACTTCATGAGCATGATGAACGTCCTCATGCAACTGCGGAAGGTGTGCAATCATCCGGATTTGTTTGAGCCACGCCCAATTGCGTCTCCGTTGGATATGCCTAGTATTCACGTGCACGTACCATCGCGGTGTGGACACTTGGTTGACGAGATCGTAAATGAGCGTCCTTGTGTAGCACTTTGGACAGGCAATAATCTACCAGGGCTGGAACTGCAGCACAGCGAGAAGCTTAGCTCGAAACGACGCCGAGAACTGTTCTTCTACGATGTGAGTGCCCCGCTTCCAGATGATACTGTTGCATCGGTTCCGCCGGCGTACGAGGGGAAGAAAGATATCGTGCGAAGAATCATGAAACTTGCAGCAAGGAGGCGGGAGTACTGGCAGCAGAAGCGTGAAAGTGTTTCGCAGCTTCAAAAGATCCATGCTGGACTGTATCTTGATGAGCCTGTGTTTGGGGGTGCTCTTATCCGGGCTTGCACGATGCCAATCTTCATCTCCCCAGCAATGGAGGTTCACATGCATCGGACTCGACCTTTACTTGACTCCCGGCAACTGACACAAGCTCTAGAGGCTATGGTGCGAGACCCCGAGGAGAGGCTAGCGTCTCTACAGCCTGTGGTGAACAAATCCGTTTGCTATGTGCCGAAGGCTCGCGCTAGACCTGCTCGTGTGATATATGGAGGTGGCGGCTTCGCTTATGATGACAACTTCGTTCTGTCACGCAAAGCGCACTCTGAGGAGCTTGATGTAAAGCATGCACAGCCCGTGGCAAGTCGCATTTTGGCACCATACCACAACTCTTTCAAGCGTACGCAGTTATTTTTTCCCGACAAGGCGCTGGTGCAGTTCGACTGTGGTAAACTTCAGCAGCTGGCAGTGCTCCTACGCACACTAAAGCGCGGCGGGCATCGATGCCTCATCTTCACGCAAATGAGCTCGATGCTGAATATCCTCGAAGTGTTTTTGAACTTGCATGGCCACACATACTTCCGTCTGGATGGTGCGACGAAAGTGGACAAACGACAAATGCTGATGGAGCGTTTTAATCGCGACGAGAAAATCTTCTGCTTCATCTTGAGTACTCGCAGCGGTGGTTTGGGAATCAACCTTACAGGCGCAGATGCTGTGATATTTTACGACTCGGACTGGAACCCAGCCATGGACGCGCAGGCTCAGGACCGTGCTCACCGCATTGGGCAAACTCGTGACGTACACATTTATCGTCTTGTAAGTGAGCACACAGTGGAGGAGAATATTCTGCGCAAGGCGCAACAGAAACGTCATTTGGACTTCCTCGTGATGTCAGAGGGTCAGTTTACTACTGACTTTTTCTCCAAAGCTAGTTTGCGCGAGCTCATGGTAGGTAGCACTGGCGAAAAACCTGAAGATTTCGAGTCTGATTCTGAGCTTGAAGATGAGGCCACAGATGAAGACATGGATGACGACAATGAAATGTCGCTTGATGCGGTGGAGAGCGCAATGGCTCAGCTTGAGGATGAAGAAGATGTTGTGGCGATGAAGGGTGCACGAGCTGAGTACTTGCAGGAACAAAATGAGTTCGACGATGATGCTGGCGGTGGAAGCAATATCACATCCCCAAGAGCTACAGTGCGGGTGGGTGGCCATTCCGGTGACACGGCTTCTTCGAGGCCGTCGACACCATCGTCAGTAGTATCGGCCAGCACTGCGGGAAGTGAAAGGGGTGATGACGAAGACGATGAGTTTGCAAATGAGGATACAGCAGAAGAGGACACGGCGGAAGAAGTTGATGACCGACCTGCTAGAAGAGGAAACAGGCATGAACTAGCTACACCTGATGGGTCGGAGCACGACGAGAGTATGGATGATGATGATCAGAAGAAGAAGACCAGCTCGAGTCGGAAGCGGCGGCGTCGCAGCTCGAATGATCGAAGAAAAATGTCCAAACGTCCGAAGCTTTCGGAGCCTCTAGATCGCCATGGAAAACATGGCGATAAGGTCCGCGAGAAAGCCCGTGATGCTGCCGAGGAGCAAAAACTGCAAGCTTGGAAGGCTTCGGTGCAATCATTGCAAGGTTTTGAGGACTCACTGAATCCAGTAGATCGCTACGCGCTGCATTTTCGCGAGGATGTGGATCCTTTGTTTGCATATACACCGGCTCAACAAGCGGCAGCTCTTGCCGGTGTGGACGCTAATCCTACTGCGCCGACGCTGCTAGAAGACATTGAACACACAGAAGCAGAAAAGCGAGAGGAAGAAGTTCGCCTTATTGCAGAAGGTGAACTTGTCGTTGGTCAGATGGATGACAACGATGTCACCACCCCTGAAGCAATAGCAGAGCATTACACGGAGCTGTACCGTCGCGAGCGAGCGCACGTCCTCTTCGAAACTCGCAAGCGTTTTCTTACTGGTGCGGCGTGGTCGCTCATGAAGTGTGTGAACACTGGTCAGCCGTTCTACTTCAATGCCGATACCCGTGAAGCTACCTGGGAATGCCCTCCTGTGTGGCTCGCACACAAGCAGTTTAAAAGCGCGCAGAAGAGAGGGTTTGAAGGCTTGCCACCTCCAGCGTTGCATCGTGTGCTGTCGATGTTAGCCCCGTACCCAGAACGCCACCGAGTGCAAATGGTCTGCCGTAGCTGGCACGCTGCAGCCCAGCACCAGTCACTATTCGTGAAAGTATCTTCCAGTGACTTCGATCCAGGCTCGCCAGCATCTTTGTCGAAGTTTCTGGCGAAAGTGGCCCCGGGTGACACTGTTCTTTTCGGCCCTGGTGTGTATCAGTTGGATGAGACTCTAGACATTTCGAAATCTGTGAGGCTACTAGCGGCTCCAGACTCGCACGTAGAGTTGCAAATGCGTTCCTGTCGCGCACAGCTTCGTTGGAGCGCTCGCGGTGGTGTCATTTGTGGCTTCCATTTCACGCGTACAAGTAGCACTCCCGATGCGGCTGCGCGTGATATCAAACTAAGCAGTGATGTCAAGAAAGCGGCGCCAGTGGTCAAAGAAAGCAGACGCACCTTACGCAAGCAAAATAAGAAGCTGGCGAACTGGCAGCATTTGCTGAGTGTGGAGGGGGACGGACAACTGCGTGTGGAGTACTGCGATTTTGATGGCAACGGTTTGGGCAACGCTTGCGTGTGTGTTTGGGGCCGTGGTGAGAAGAAGAAGAAGAAGAAGAAGAAGAAAAAGCGTGCAGGAGGCAGCAGTACCAACTCGACTTCCACATCGAAGCCTACTACACCCCTCGTTGGAACTTCAGCGTCTTCTACTCCAGTAGCCGCACCACAGGCTTCTGCAGCTTCCACGCCAGCAGTTGCTACCAAGCCGGGTGCTACACCAACAACGCCGGCTTTGATTATTACGACGCCAAAGACTGGCACACCAGCAGTCCTAGCCACAGCGACCAACCCCCACACAGCGCGCGGTACCGCAGCAGTGGCTGCTGCTGCAGCCGCGAATACGACGCAACTTGTTGTGACACCAGGGACTTCGACGCCGAAGGCTACGATGCCAGCGGTTACTGTTCCTACATCTGCTCCAGCACGAGTTGCCACACCAATGGCTGCCGCCGCAATGCCTACGGCCTCTGCACCAGTGAGTACCATAACGAGGATTTCGACACCAGCAGTTTCTACTCCGGTGAGTATTGCACCGAGGATTGTAGGGATGACTACAACTCAGCGCGTGTCTACGCCAGGGGCTACATCAGCGACTGGTACACCGCGTGTTGTTGCAGCACCCGCAACTGCGACTACTATTCCTGCAGCGGATACGTTGCTAGTGCTTCAAAACTGTCGCGTTCGTGGTGCTGGGAGTTCAGGTGTGCTTCTTGTGCGCGGGTCGTTGGTAATGTCGATGAACACTGTGGAGAGTAACGCGCACTCGGGTGTGACTGTACTGGGTGGACAGGCATTGATGAGACGAAACAAGATTCAGCGAAATGCTCGGTTTGGCTTGCGGCTGCTGTATCACGCTGGCAATGTTATCGTTGAAGATAACGTAGTGTTTGGTAATGCTTGTGGTAACTTGGATGTGGACAATTCGGGCCGACGGTTCGTTGTTCGCTTGAACGACATGGACAAGGGCAAAAAGTCATCAGAGAAGCTGCCACATTCGCACGGCAAACTACGGCTGAAGACGTATTCTGTTCTGGAGAAGGAGGTGCCGCGTCCTATGCCGAGCGTCCCCAAGCCTGCCACTAACATTACGAGCGCTACAAGTGAATACTGGAAACGGCAGCTGACTGGTGCAGGTACAGCGCTACCAGCATCTTCAACGACGCCTACAGCCACTCCGGCAAGACCCGTCATCACTGCTAACAACATCATGGCAGCTGGAATTCCTATGGGCTTTATGCGACCAGTAGTGTTTCCACAAGGGTCTCACGCGCTCCACGTCTCACATCTGCCGATGGCGTTTGCATCGCTGGGAGCGAAGCCTACCATACCATCCGTGACGCTAAACCGGTCTACTACAAGTGTGCAGCCGCCAACGGCAGCAGCAAACCTTCAACGGACTGTTAGTGCACCAGGTGCTACAAGCGGCGTGCCTGCAAGGCCAGTAGTCTTACCTGGGACTACAAGTGTAGCTACTTCTACGACGACTACCGTAACTGCACCGAGTGGAATGTTCGAGCAGTCTAAGCAGCGCTGGAAGCGCCGACCTAAGACGCAGCAGGTTATTGTAGGTGGACACGAGATAATTCTGCGTGACACGTGCGAGAAGCCCACCGAGAAGGTGGTAAAGCCACGGCGTCCGAAGGACCCACAGACACCAGTCCCTGGGCCTTCCACATTGCAGCAGATGACTTCACCTTCTGCGCTGCAGCTGAAATTTGCTCCTGGATCAACTGCAGCAGCGGTTGCAGCAGCGATGAGTGCAATGATGGCAAACACAGCAAAGTTACAGGCTGCTGCTACATCGTCCACGACGCTGATGAAGACAGGAGGTACTGCTACTTTGGTTAAAAGTACGGTAGCGACCAAACCAGCAGTGGCTTCGACAGGTACCGTTGGCATGAAACCTGTTACCCCAAGGCCAGTGGCACGGCCAATGCTGTCAGTAAGCACTCCGTCTGCAGCTGCACAGGCTGCCACGACGGCGATAGGTGCTACACCTGTGGCGCCAGCAGCTCAAACTGGTACTACTACGATTGTAGCTGCAAAGCCAGCAGTGGTTACTACCACGACCATTACTTCCAAGCCGGCGATAACTACGACACCAGCATCGACGGCTGGAAATGTTTCAACCGTGGCTCCAATGCCAGCAGTGCCTGCTTCATTGACCGAACCAGCAAACAAGTCTGCTAAGCCAGGAGAAAAGCGCAAGTTGGAGGCTGCTGGGATAGAGACCAACGGAGCTAAACCAGAGGAAAAGAGTTCTGGTGGCGACAGCGGTCAGCTAGAAAAGAAGGTTAGCAAGCCTTAAAAGCGAGTGTGCACTGGAATTATGACGATAGAGAAGATGGCGAACAGGGCGCTTCGCAACATATTTATCAATGAGAGGCAATTTCCATGAACTGAGCGCTGTTGGCAGATTGCTTCAACAATGCTTCAACCCATGAAGCCGTCGCCCCAGAAAGCGTTTGCACTGCAAACTTGCAGACCCCGAGATGCCACAAACGATTTGGTAGCCAAGTTAGCATCACCGCGTGTCAGAGGCACGTAGCTCGACTACATGTACCTGTATCCAAGTTTCGTGAACCACAATGGAAAGGTCTGCGTGTTCTCGTACTCCTTGCCGCACATGACAGCGCATTAGATGTTGTACAGGCAGCGAAAAGTACCACAGGCGGGTCAGCTTCGAGTCGCTACGTCACCAAGGCATCATTAACAAGAACGAGAGCCGTGAGAGACGTGAAATAGGCTACTTTCGGTGGACTGTCATCGTGAGCAAGTGTGACTGCCAATTTCACAACTTTAGTAGAAGTCACTCTACTTGCAGTTATCAGCGTCGTCCAAAGCTTGTTTGGGGCAAGTCAGCATGCTTCGCGTTCCGTCGGCACATCAAGATACCCGAGCACAGAGTGTTACAAGCCCACCAGTGATCGATTGTTTACCTAAAAGAGTTATATACTCTGGTGTTCGTGGCACGTGCTGTTCGGCGCAATATTGATGAAACATAGGCATTGTCTTCAAGACAAGCGGGTACAAAGTACAAACAAACGTCGCGATCAAACTTTGGAGCGCTAAAGCTTCTGTTGTGCTGCCAGCGTAGCAGACTCGTAGTAGAACTTTCGTTAGAAATCTTCTCAAGACTATTGCCAACACTGCATTCAGTTCCTGGTGAATTGACCTAGCGCCACATAAGGAGCCTCCACATTCGGACGGTACAAGCAGTTCACGATCTCCGTCATACAATTGTGGGAGGTGCAGCATGGCCGGATGCAGCCGTGACAATTACACCGTCATGTTCATCCACAGCCCTGGACCACGAGGGTTTGATGCAAAACGAGAAGGATAAAAGGGATTTCATCTTCCAATTTTTTTCCTTCTCGTCTGTCGCTATTTTAAAGTCTGTATTAATATCTGCTACATTTTGGCTAGCAATCCACCCAAAATCGCGACATCTACAGCATAAATTCTAGCCCCCACAATGGTACGATACTGGGGGCAATACCTGTGTGCGCGGCCCATTGCTTCCCTACACTTATCAAAAGGGATATCCATGATACAGTACTATCCATGTATTGTACTACACTCGTTGATTGATGGCCCAGGCATTCGCTTTTTACGAATCGGCAAACCAAACGTTGTAGAACAGTTTTAACACGACAACGCGCTCGCCTCCTTCGTTTTTCCTCTGCTGGCCTCTTTGTGGTGTAGGTTCATCTCGGCCTGCTTACATGTGAGCAACTGATTCGGTCTAACCTGAACACCATTGATGAATCGCAGCAACAGGTCGCCATACAGCTACATGTACGCCACATCGATAGAAATTCAGATCGGCATAAGCGTCTGGAAACTGTACTTCTATTTTATTTTACAAATCCTAGTTATTTTAGGTTTGCTGATTATTATTCTAATACTATTAATATATATGATTTAATACTGTTAAAATAGCATGTCTAAACATTATGTAGTTCTATAAGTGATGTGGAAAGTATTACGAAAATGCATATGATAATATTACTGATATTGGTTAATATGTAATGTGTGAAAGAAATGCGATATCAAGATCAATAGTGATCTCAAGTTCAATATGAGATGCCCTGTTTAGCTGATACAACCAGTTGGCCAGTTCTGAAAGGGTATTGGTTCAAAATGCTCAGCGGTATCTGTATTCATTAAAATACATGGTCACTATGACTATCGCTAATAAACATGTCTTTTTACAAAATTATATAATAATTAATATGAAGTCGGCTCGCATCGTTGTGTAGCATACGACACCGTTGTTTCACAGGAATACGATGCATGTATGGGAGGTCCTGCTGTGGGCCACATGCTCTCCGATGCACGGATACATCTGGAAGTAAACCTAAATCTGTACTGTAAGTACATGTATTGTATAACATCAGCACATGTGTTGTACTGTAGTGTCGATGGCTCGTTCGTTCGAGGCAAATCGTCGATCAGTTTCGCATCGGATGATTAGTACCCGCATATCCTCTGAGTAGCACGGCATCATCTGCACTAAAAGTGCGTTGACGAGAAGCTGAGCAAACCCGGTGATCTAAGGTTTGATTCTTGTTCCCACATCTCGTCTTAGACAGGAGCTTTCGAGCTTTCAGGCCTTATGCTGCTACCCTAACTTATCGCCATTAATCGGGATCGACGAACTGATCACTGCCACTGTTTCGCCGATAGTTGGTTCCCTGAAAACTCCCACATGTAATAGTAGGCACACGACAGCACGCAATGACCTCACGCTTGTGTAGTCTGTTGGTGTTTCCAAAAAAGGGCGAACACAATCAATCATTGAATCAAAATCCTTGTAGATCGGGGAGTCACTGTGCTTCTCCACCAGATCGGCACATGCACTCGAGCAGCGGAAACCATGCAAGCTATAATACTGTTCATACGCAGTAGCCCCTCTTAGAGAAAAAAAATGGTGTCCGCGCTCAACTCCATCCAGTCGTTATTCTCAAATTATCCACCATGGCCTCAAGCCACCAAGCACTTCTTCGTCGCTGCACTCGCTGCAGCAGTTGCCTGCACCACTCAAGCGGCTGGAGCCAACAACTCCACTTCGATCAACCACGCTACCTTCGGTACCATCACGTCCGGCAGTGGCAAATGCGTCACCGGCAACCCCGACACGGGCGGTCTCACCCGCAACCAGGTGGACTGGGTCTGGAGGAACACCATGTCCAAGTACGTGCCGCAGTTCAAGAACCTCATCTTCGACCAGCTCGTGAACAACGAGGGCAAGCTCAGCTACTGAGTGAGCTGGGACAACGACAAACCTTTGACCAAGGCCACGGCATCCAAGTTCCAGGCCATGCTCGAGTCGCAGATCAACCTGTGGAACCGCTGGCGGGTTACGAGTGTTGGCCGTTCAACCACATCGACGTCGACATCGTGGGTTACGCTGTGAAGGACAAGTCCATCATGGATTGGAGTGACGACTCGCTCGGCACGATCTACGAAGGCATCTTGGATGACGAAGGAAGTCCCAAGTGCCCCGATGAGTGCTACAAGCACCAGGGTCAGGCTGCCAGTGCTGACACGAGCGGTTGCAAGGGCAAACCGTTCGACATGTCACTGTGGCCATCTGCCAAACCCGGAGAGGGTGCCATTGGTACGGGTGGCGACTGGGGCCAGCGTGTCGAATTGAACGACATGCTCAACAGTATGGGCCAGGAGCAGATGATGGCGCTGCTTCGCGAGATGGGCCACGGCTTCGGTCTGCCGGAGATGTACGTGGACGCGAATAAGCCAAGTGGATATCCTGCGTGCGTGATGGATGAAACTTTGGACCTTAGGGACGGCGATGGCTGGCTGCTGCGCAGCATCCTGGAAAACATCAAGGATCGCTACAACTTTTAGTTTAGGTAGGGACACCTTACTATAGTGGATTCTGTAGTGCTACTTTGTATTTTGCGCGTTCAAAACACTCGATGCTTGCGTTCTAGAATTGTTGTGATCGTATCTACAGCCCGTTGACCACGAGTTCAAATCAGTAGCGCCAGGATGTTTCGGTGACAGGAATTACTAGTATTTGGTGAAGTAGGCATGGGTCTACCACACAGCCTGGAAGAGGGAGGCGAGCGCGTTGTCAGGCCGCACCCAATGTGACAGACCGCTGGTTCATAAGAAGCGCATGCCAGACTCAGGTTTGGTTGTCAAGCCCGACGTGTATACATGTGTACAGATACCCCTCGCAAATTAGTAGCTCGCAAATTATAGGTGCATTGCAGATATTTTGGCACTCGCCTTTATATTACTGAGTTATAATCTCGATTTTATTTGAGCCCAGCTCTTATTTAAGACTTAGCTCTGATTTGTAAACAGCCTTCAAGATCCAGTACGGAAGTTCCTCAATTAGCGTACCATTTTTTTTAAGAATGGAGTGGACGTTAAAAATGGTACAACAAGTACGTTTTTAAGAGGAAGACTAAAAATTAGTCTTCGTAATATCCTATACAGATCATCTCGTCCTAACTGATACACTGTAGTTGCCGTTGCCTCGGTCTCTATCAAATATAACAGGATATCATTTAAAGGAGGAGCACATTTCTAGACACTGTGCTACAATGTATCTGGCGTAAAAGGCACCATAAACCTCGTATTTATGCAGTAGGACGCTACATGAGTGGTATTACCCATTTGGAGCAAGTAGGAAGGAAAAATGTCCAAGACCTGAGAAGATATACGAAAAATCTCTTTTCACGGATATTTTATATATAGCATAGTAGTTAGAAGAATTATGTAGTTTCTGGTCTCAAAAGCAGCTACTATAATATAAAATTCATATCAATCAACAAGTTTTGGACCCCTGTCATATATTCTCAGTTTATCCAGATATTTCTTAGATTTATTTTTTCGCCGGTACTATAATTTATTTTTTAGATTTTCTTAAATCATCTCTATTTTATCAGGATGCCTTCATTTCGATATCTGTGATGGTACGTCAAAAAATGTTTCCATGGTAGTTAGGCAGCTATGTTATTCTAAATAACACAGTTAGTTTGAAGGTGGAAATGCTCTGGTTTCAGCTGCTACTAAGCCAACTTGATGCTCGAGTGAGGATACACTTTAACAAAAAATACTTTCGATTGGACTTAGATAACATGTGTACTTTGAAGTACATGTACCTAGACAACACGAGGAAACTCAATCATGTAGCGAGATTTAGGATCCACGGTATACTTGCGCACGTTCTTCTGCATCTCGTCTCGGTGGTGGCCTGACAGTCGTTGCATCGCTTCGTAGGCTAACTGACAATCCGACAGGAGCTGCTCGTCCTTGGTCCTCCCAATCTGAGCGATCATCCACACGGCGTCCAATGCGCTTAAGAATCCACGACAAGTACCCACACCTTCGTGCCACACAGGCTCAAGTAACGAGTCCCCGACAAGACCAATGTAGAGCTTCTTATCGTGCGTTGAGATGATACTGGCAGCTCTGTCCGCTCGGGTAAGTGATGTGAAGTCAAATAGCCTGACTCGAGTAAAGTCTGTCCTCCTGACGATACCAGTGAAGTCAACAATTCGCTTAACGAAAGCGTGTAGGACACTTTGGTTGACATTCTCCTTCTTGACGAGGTCCTTCGAGTTCGTTTGGTTCGTCTTCACTACTCCACGCGCCAACAAGTTGTGCCGCTTTGGTGTCATCACAAGGTAATGCATCTCCCCACGGAAGTACACGATATTCTCCAGATCGATACCAACTTCCCGCATCTTGTGTAGCATGTGATGTTTCAGTTGAGACGTCCATGAGAATTCCTTTGTCTTCATCTCCTCGACTGTCTCCAAGTTCGGGAAGTAGCAGACAATTCCCAGTGACTCCTTCTGGGAGAAAACAAACCGATTAATGCCGGCGGGGTGAGCGATTTGATTGTTGACACCACTGGCACCCAGAACTGCTGTGTATTCCGCGACTGGAATTTGAGGCTCCGTCTTGATGCTGTAGAACGAGTTGCCGCCATTTTCCGCTGGCGTAGGGGGAACTATCGCCTCAAAACCCGTTGCTGAGTAAACCTTCACACCAACAAGCAGTGCCACTTTGAGCAAGATAACTTGCAACTGTCGCGTACTCACATGGAAATATGTCCTCGACTTGCAGAAGTTCTTGAACAAAACCTTCGCTCCTAACATCGCCAAATCTTGGACGACCCACGGCCACAAGTGAAGCCGATTCTCACGACTGAATTTGGCTCGTTTCTCCAGTACCGACACGTGGCCACCAAGTAGTGCTATCTCAATAGCTGCACGAAGTCCGACGGGCCCAGCACCCACGATGCAAACGCGCTTGTTGCTAGCATAGCGTTGCTTGTATACGTCCACGTTGAAACGTGCGTCCAACAACCTGAAGAGCTGTTTTTGACGGAATCCCAGTCTGCCGTAGACAGCATTCCGGATGTGGAAGTACACATGCCATGGCTCCTGTAACTTGGCGCCAGTAAGACCGGCATCTGCTATGAGGTTGTTGAATGCAGCCAATGTGTCGGTCAGGTCTTGAGCAGCGACGAACGCCTTGAAGGAACTGCGTACAGTTGGTGCAATTAACGAGCGAGGTTTTCCCACAGAATACGTCGCGTGTCGGTACTCGGTCTCGCTTGACTCATTGGTAGCTTGCGTACTGGAAAGTCGACGAGATCCCCTCTTCTGTCGATGCTCAATTTCTTCACGTACAATTTGGTCGATCATGGCCAGATGCGGTGTGATTCGTGCTATCGACACGTCTGAAAGATCTGCTGTTCGACACGACAGACTAACACGTTCCAGAGTAGCGAGTAACACCAATTGGGCCGACGTATTTCCAGGTGCAAAGTCATTGTTTGACTTGGTAGGAAACGGTGAATATGGCGGAGGTGGAGCAGGGCTACGATGCAAAAGCTGCGCCAATTTGTTGCCCACGTGGCTTGCAAATGTGTGCGGCGAATCTTTCACTTCAGGTCGCGAGGAAGAACTGCTACTGCTGTACACATCTTCGGTTCCTGAACGAGCCAAGATATCCAGCAATTTGACCGTGTCGTAGCCTGGAGTATCAACTTCTTTGGTTGTTGTGGGCATCTTCTTGCGAGTTGCTGCCTTCTCTTCTTCCTCAACCAAAAGCCGTCTCACTTTTTTCCACGCCATCTCTTTGCCTCCATGTTGATGCGAAGCATGTTCCTCTTCAATTTGATCTAACCGCACTAAGTCCACATCAATGGGTTTGATCGCTGCCGGTTGTCTGTTGGTCGAGTTATACTGGTGCGTTGAAGACCGAGGTCCGTCGCTGTAAAAGCCACTTTCTTCACCTTCCGACGTATCGCTGTCGTCCTCCTTGTAGATATCATCAAGATACTTCTCACCAACGTCGATGGCCAAGTAGTCGAGTATCCGACGACGGTGGTGGTGTGACTTGTGAGGAACATCTTCATCTTCTTCGTAGTGTTCCAGTGCGTCAACACCGTCAGGATCAATGAGACCTTCACCAATATACACGTCTTGGTTATCACCGACGCTACTGCGACGTTCGAACGAGTCGCGAGGACCGAAATGTGGTGGAGGCCGATGTTCAGGGTTCTGCACGCTGTGTTTCCGAGGCAACACCGGAAACGACGATTGGGTCAGTGTCGCCATTGGTAGTTTTGAAGGTTCTCGAAGCGACTTGACTGGAACAGTGCAAAATGGAGACTGCGGAAAGGTTGTCATTTAGCACTAGCAACCACATGACGACTGTGCGGGAAGGTTGAGCCATTATCTTTTCATGTTAAACGCGCACTTTCTCTCTTAGACCTGGATACGAATCACCTCGAGGCTCACTGCACTACGTCAGAAATTCTTGGAAAAACGGCTTGCCTGGTGACACTAATATACTAGAAAGAGAAAGCCTCGAATTCGTTGGTGGCCGATTTGTGGACAGTTTTCTGACTATTTTTCCTTCTTGTTCAACTTCTCGGTTTTACAAATGCCCGGTATTGTTGACCTTAGCGGGGATATCGGTGAGGGGGAAGCCTCAGTCGATCATCATTTCGTGCTGATCATGGTCCAAGCTCTGACTGGATTTTATCAACGTTTCTTGAGGTGGGTTCACTTGGGGTTTTCCAAACTCTACCCACAAAATCCGCTGTAGGTTAAATTTGACATTGATTGTAAATTGAAAATAACACAATACTTGGTCTTTCATAGGATATTTGGGTGAAATGGTTTCTTTAGAAGCGACCCAAGTACTAAGGCAGAGTGCTTTAGTTGGACCTCGAACTCGTGGGTTGGACCAAGGATGGCGGCCTTCACTATCGCAGACTGCGATTCACAGTCGCACTTCCCACCAACGATATCGACGGCACGACAAGCGCAGGGCTAGCGAGGCAGCATCGTACCGGGCTCGTGAAAAGATTCCTGTAGCATTGTTGCATACTTTGTTCCGCTCGTGCAATCGTCGCGAGGAAACTGAAATCGACGCGAGACAAGGGGCAGACAACATCGTTACGTGAAGTGAACAGCTACACTGGACTGGAAAAAAAAAAGACAACACACGCTTGTCACTTTACAGTAATTCCACAAATATACCCGTAGATTTTATATACCGTACTGTAGATTATTGCGAAGAATTCATATCGTAGATTTTACTGAAATCATACAGACAGATTTTACTTGGATACAAACATGTACAGTATCCTAAGCTAGCTTTCCTTTCAGCTAGACAACTGCAGGAAAGTCGATGGCGTAACGTGATCTCGGATCCACAGTATACTTCCTCACATTCCTCTGCAGTTCGTTGCTGTAGTGTCCTGACACACGCTGCATGACTCGATAGGCCAATTCGCGATCGGCCAGTAGCTGTTCGTCCGATTTCGTCCCAATTTGCGCCAACATCCACACGGCATCTAAAGCTCCTAAGAATCCACGACAAGTTCCGACACCTTCGTGCCACACAGGTTCCAGAAGCGAATCTCCAATGAGACCAACGTAGAGTTTCTTGCCGTGCGATGTGAGGATATTTGCAGGTTTTCCAGCACGAGTTAAAGAGCTGAAGTCGAACAGGTTTACACGCGTGAAGTCGGTCTTCCTTGGGATACCAGCGAATTCGACCACACGTTTGACAAACGCGTGTAGAGTATTTTGATTCACGTTTGAATCATCAACCAGATCCTTCGAGTTCGGGTAGCCACTCTCTGAACAAGCAAGTTGTGTCGCTTCGGTGTCATCACGAGATAGTGCATTTCACCTCGAAAATACACGATGTTTCCCAGATCGATACCAACTTCGCGCATTTTGTCAAGCATGTGGTGCTTGAGCTGCGTCGCCCACGAGAATTCCTTCACTTTAGTCTCCTCTGGAGTTTCCAGATTGGGGAAATAGCAGACAATACCGAGTGACTCTTTCTGAGAGAACACGAAGCGGTTGATACCAGCAGGCCCCGCCAACAGATCGTTGACTCCAGTAGCGCCAAGCACCGCTGTATACTCCGCCACAGGAATTTGAGGCTCGGTCTTGATCGAGTAGAACGAGTTTCCCGATTTACTCTCTGGTTCGGGAGAAATAATCGCCTCGAAGCCCATTGCTGAGTAAACCTTCACACCGACAAGTAGTGCCACCTTAAGCAAAATGACTTGCAACTGTCGTGGAAATATGTTCGTGACTTACAGAAGTTCTTGAACAGGACTTTTGCTCCTAACATCGCCAAATCTTGGACTACCCATGGCCACAGGTGAAGTCGATTCTCGCGACTGAACTTGGTTCGCTTCTCCAGTACCGATACTTGACCACCAAGTAGTGCAAGTTCTACTGCTGCACGCAAGCCAACGGGTCCGGCACCGACGATGCAAACGCGCTTGTTATTAACCGGTCTTTGCTTGTACACATACAGGTTAAACCGTGCATCCAATAATCTGAAGAGCTGCTTCTGGCGGAAACCCAATTTACTGTAAACGGCTGCCCAGATGTGGTAGTACATGTGCCACGGCTCGTTCATCTTGACTCCGTTGAGACCACAATCAGCTCGAAGATGGTTAAAAGCTGCTAGAGTATCACAGAAATCTTGTGCGGCGACGAAAGCCTTGAACGCGCTGCGTACAGTTGGTGCGACATTGGTTCGAGGGTGCTCCAGCAGTGGAATCTTTGGGTCTCGAAGCTCATAGTCGCTCGAGTCATTAGACCATTGAGTACTGGAAACTCGACGAAAGCCGCACTTCTGCTGGGTGCTGATGTCCCCACGGACAATTCGGTCAATTGACGCCAGATGAGACGAAATCCTCGCTATGGATGAGTCAGATAACTCCGTCCTCTGACAAGTTTTGGTAATTCGTCCCAACGACGCCAGCAGCCAACGAGTTGACCGACTCCCTTCGTGTGACGATGACTGCGAGACATAAGACCTCGTTACATCTGATCTTTCGTCATCAGAAACTTGTTTGCGATGCAGGAAGTGGACAAGTTTGTTCCCCATCCGATCGATACGGCTAGCGAATGTTCGCGGCGCGTAGTGAACTTCATGACTGGATACACTGTAGGATGCACTGCTATTGCTGTACAAGTCTTCCACTCCAGGTCCGGCCAGAATATCCAACAATCTCACAGTATCCGTGTCCTCTTCACCCACACTTTGTGTGCGTGGTTTCTTGCGTATCGCCGCCTTCTCTTCTTCTTCGATCAGCTGTTGCCTCACCTTCTGCCATGCCAATCCCTTCTTCTGCGAGGTATCGTTAGGATGTCGTGTGGATTGAGATCCGTCGCTATGGAAACCGCTGTTGTCGTTGCTACCACCTCCATTTTCTCGGTACATATCGTCCAAATATTTTTCGCCAACGTCGATCGCCAACGTCGATTGGCAACGAGTCAAGTAGACTGCGTCGGTGGTTGTCAAGATCGTCGTCTTCGTCATCGATGAGACCTTCACCGATGTACACATCTTGTTTATCACCGAAACTGGTACGGACGAATGAGTCACGAGGTTTTATGTTTGCAGGAGGTTTGTGCCCAAACTTTTGCGTGCTGTACTTCCTCGGTAGAGCAGGCAACACGGGAGACGCCAATTGTATTAGTGTCGCCATATTTCAGAGCTTGAAATCCTCCGAAGAGCTTGACCACAGTGCCGCAAAATGGGAACTGAGACGATCTTGTCCAAACAACATGAGCGTGTCTTACCTTGCGGGAAAACGCATGCTTTAAGGTTTTCATCGCGTCAAGAAATAATAGACTTAGACCTGTGCACGATTCACCTAGCGTCTAACTTCCGACCATTCTCGAATTCATTGTAGGTTCGTCGTATTCCAGTTCGAGCTCAGGCGTTGAGATGTCGGCGAAATACGTGATGAACAAGCCGCGATTACCGATTTGTTTCACCCAGTCTGGTCGCCTTCGACTAAAAAACTTGAAGCAGTCTGGATGTCCGGCAAGTCTCCTTGGTGTACTGCTCGAGGATCTGCCAAGACTCTACCAAACTCCCTTAGAGTAATGCAAGAGTTAGATCTCCAGTAGTGAATGATATCTCGACATGTAACGTTAGTTGTTTATCCTTTGGGACAGAATGTTTGTGTCGTTTATGCGGTTGTTGTTCGATTGAATCCACATTTCCTGCGTAATGACGTGAGTGGAGATGGCCATCAGAATTGCGTCTGCTCAGTGGGATAACTTGCCACTTAGCCATCGCCTTCCGACTGTTCACTACTCAGTCTTCGTGTACATGTACATGCACAGCCTGTGCAGCACAGGGTTGCTGCTGTTCAACAGTACTTGAAGTATTTTTCAAGCGAGGAAGGTAATTCGTAGCGTGAAGGAATTTCGAGCGTTGAGGTTGATGTAGTGAAAAACTTATCAAATGCTTGTTTCTGTTGACCAGACGACGTTCATGACCGATCATACAAATGCATCCAACCGAACAAGTTGAAGTACTTGTGAAGTTTGGGACGTTCCTAGTTTCGCACCAGAGCCATAAGTTCTAATCTGTCCATCATCAGATGAAAACGTTTTGGATTAATTGTATGCAGCTACTTGCAACCTAGCCAAGCTTCAATCAGACCTACAGATTCTGTAGGTCACATGCATCTCCAACACCTTGAGCTATTTGTCGATGTCTCATCTCAATAGGAAACGGTTCGTGGTACAAGCGATGCCCATGAACCTTGCATTGTAGCACATGGATTCCACATTATCGTCTCTGAGGCACTGTCGATACAACGTCCCGTTACACGGATCCATGACGTCTGGTGTCGGTGGGCTCTCCAATACTCCCATCTGAAGCACGGGACCACATATTGTAGCGTTGAACTTCGTTACCACGTCAAGTGTTGCCACTGTAGCGATTTTATCAGTTCGATCGGAGGCCAAGCAGGACACTGCAAGGCTCCCCCAAACTGGATGTACACCACATTTGGCGTCGTCCAGGTTACAGTCACCTGGGAATCCATTGCAGCACCAAGCTCCACGATCTGATGCGACAAATGACTTGTATGATAAATCCGGCAAACTTTCCATCGCTGGCATGGACGCAAGCACCAGACGTTCAAGATTGTGAAGATGATCAAAATCAGAAACCTCTTCCAGAAGGAGAAATACCGCTAAAGTGAGTAATTTCAGGTTAGTAAGGCCCCAAAATGATGGCAGCTTCTTCATCGGAATAAACACTGCAAAGTGGATGAAACTGAGTGCCGACATATCGTCGAACATATCATCCGGAAGTACCACCATTGGACTTGTAAAGTTGCTTTCAACATGGCTATCAAAAGATCATGTACGAGTTAATAATGTATGTCATAATATAGCACACAAATCTGCATAACTACGTACAGAAATTCGAGTAGTTTGAATTCGCTGATCCAGTCCGGGAATGTCTGAGTATGCGTGTACTCCAGTGATCTACCAGATAACACTTAGGTCTAAATATTACCATACAACGAGAATCAAGGGTAAACGTACAGATGCCTCAAGTTGGCGAAGTTCATCAGGTAGAACAGGAAAACAGCGGTTCGTCAACTGTAGCGTCTGTAGATCACCTGTCGTAGCCAATTGAGCCACTTTCTCCGTCACATTAGTTGGGTTTTCCCATTCCGCATAGGTTTTCGGAGCAATATCTCGATCAATCAGCATCAAACACGGACATTGAGTCAATGAATCGGTCTTAGACGAGTCCATCTTCGAGCCTTAACCACACACTCTGGGTGTGAATGGCAGGCGACATCCGATGTTCGCATACTTTCTTCGAAGGTCGCAAACGTAAGATGGCGGATGTCCATACCCGTCCAAGTGTCTTAACTGCTATCTTATGGATGACCATGACCACCCGCAGGATTGGCTCGGACAACCATGGCTACCCGAAAAAAAAATTCGGTTAACCGTAATTTCAAACAAATGTCAATGTATTCATTATGAAGATCAACCTACAGCACATCTGAATTAGATCGAGCAACCAGTATGTCGTTCAGAACAGCAGGACTCAGCATTGTACGCTTTATTCCAAGCGCGTTTCCAGCATCTGAAAAATTACTCTCGGACATAGCGCTCGAAGCTGGCACTGCCAAAACGGATCTGGCAACTCGTCCCAACACAGGAAAGAGAGGGGCTTCTCCGTGCTGACCAGGACTTGAAACTTTCTTCCACCATTTAAGCAAGTCAAAATTTGCCCTCTCTGTATCACTCATACGAATTGCAATGTAGCCATCGAGTTCACGTTCTTCTGGAGTATTGTCTGAAGCCGCTCTTCTTCGTCAGATGAGTCCAAGCTAGTAAATCCTGGTGTGGTTCTCCGTTTCTTCCTTGCGGGGGCACTCGGCTGCTGTTCGTGGTGACTTCTATTCGAATCTATGGACTCTCGCATCGAACCAAGTAAGTTATTCCTTGCATTTGTAATTTTGTGTTCATCAACTCCAAATTTGTGAAGCCTATGCTTCTGTCGAGGATCTAACATAGCTGCCACTAAGTGTTTTTCAGTGAGTTTCCACTTAGGCAGCGCATGCTCCTTAATTAGTTGCTTGATAGCAACAAGAGATATCGAATCAGGCGGAATGACTTCGTCAGGTTTGCCATCTCGTGACACAATCTCAGGTTCCGTCCGTGTTTTCAGCACTTGAATTAGTCGAAACTTTTCGAATACCACTAAGTGCAAAGTGGGTTTTGTCCATCTTTCAAGTTTTAGCGTCGCCTCTTGAAAATTCTCTAGAAACCGCACAAGTTCCTTGAGTAGAGAGCGATCGTTGGATTCAAGATAGTGAAATTTGTGTCGAGCTGTCAACAAAGTTGCCAATTCATCATACATCTCGAGAACACTAGTCAACATTTGATAGTGCGACCCCCATCGGGTAATATTTTCTTGCTTCAGAGTTTTTGACAGCTCATGTTGTGAATTGGCTTGTTTGATGTAGCGCACTAATATTTTGCACCCGTCAATCAAATCAAACACTTTCGGGGCGTTGGATCGAAACCTGTAAAATGGTGGTGACCTGATATTATCGATCATTTGGGTTGTTTTACAGAGAATGGTAGTTAATACCGTTGCAATTTTGTGGTCTGTACAAGCAATCTAATCGTATTCGGACCGAAAACCACTACCACCAGACATGTTGGAGCCGCTGTCGGTAACAATTGTAAACAAACCACGGTCATTTATGTTTTGGGTGCTGTCAGCAACCACAGTAAACAATCTTCGATCAAAAATCTGATATGATCGCAGGCAATCATTGAGAATTCCAGGACAGCGGTAGCCGAATGTGTTTTAGATTCAAATGTTTTACTTGAAGCGTCCTTGCATGCAACTTGAAGTGCTGTCGATAAAATGCACAGTTACTGATGCGAATGTTAGTTTCCGAACCTTGTCAGTCCACAAATCAACGGTAAATCCTGCCGAGCATCCACTCATGAAATGTGCAATCAGAATATTTTGAAGTCTTGTACGAGCGTCACGTGCTGCCTTGACAACATGATTCTTGATAGTGTTACCAACAGGAAGCAGTTCATCAATGTCCACCGATGACCCTAATTTAGCTCCAATTTCAACGAGAGCACGAGCTAGCTCTTTGAACCCATCTCCCTCACAGAACGAAAATGATTGGAGGTCCTTACAGCACATAATAGCCGCAGCTCGGCATACTCGGCGTTTCTCTTTAGCTGGAACGGAACTAGTTGTGAACCCGACCATTGATCCCGCCCCTGCATTAGCTTCTGTAATTGAACACCGCTTCGTGTGAGCATTTAACGTTGTTGTTCCTTTTACACTATTGAAAGCGTATGTACAAAGGCATGCCCGACAGGCTACGTAGTGACGCTCATTTGCGGTGAAACGAGCACCACTTTCTTTTTCAATGACATGTGAAAAGTACTTCCAGCACTGTGACTTTGTAGCCGAGGTCTCCTCTTGCAACGCTAATATCGGTTGAGATTTTTGTGTCTTTAGCTCGTGCGTTATTGCCAATTTGACCGCTTTTAAATCGAGTGAACGGAGCTTGGCTAGTTTTTGGGAGACTTCCCCCGAACGAATTCAATTCCTGCGACCCAGGATCTCCAGTATCATGATGTCGAGAAGATTGATCGGAAACTCCACTTCGAATCACAAACGAATCCATGTCGGCTGTTCTGATCAAGTGGCTGTGTAGCAACCGCACGAGAGGAGAGAGGTGTCGGTCGAGCAGTAGCGATGATATTCAGTAGATAACAGCGATGGCAAGGAGGGCTGAGGACCTGTCGGTGGTTTCGGTTGTCCGTACCCAACCGTGTGCTTGTCCAAACCCGTTCGTGACCCATGGGGCCTACGAATTCGGTTAACCGAATCCGTCCGTGGTCACGGGTAAACCTTAACCATACGGGTACGGGTAACCGTTTGCGACCTCTGCTAGAAACACAGCAAGTAGTACGAAAATTCCCATAGACAAATAATGTCGCTTCGGATAAATACTGCTTTGCTGCTTCTTTGGGTCTTGAGTCAGGTCCACGACGTGCCAGAGACGACAGCAAAGTGTAAAATTGACGCCCATGCGGGTGAAACAATCCAGAGCCGACATAATTCGCAAAGATTTGAGACTTTTGTAAACACAGCAATCTCAACGGGATCTGCAACCACATTAGCACCTTGTTCGAACCATCCAGCAGGAAATACTTCCAGGTTTATGGCGAATTTGGCACGATCAAAGGTGAAAGTTGACAAACGGTAGAGAAGAACGAGCATGGGACATCCGACGGTGATAAGAAAGTCGAAACTATAGGCAAACAGACACCACAAACCTGTAAGAATCAGTAAACTATCGCTCATTTGAGTTGTAAGTCAAAAGGACGTACAGAATGTCGATGAGAGTTTCTGCCAGTGGCGCTTTTTCGTATGGAACAAACATCATAGCAGCACATGAGATCGCATTGGATGCTACAATCACCGTGAAGATCCCTATGAGTAGCGCAGGTGATTTAGACTCGAGCGTTTGATACAGAAGAACCGTTTCCAGTGCTAAATCTACGAATTTCATCGCAAGTTTCTACAAAAACATCAAGTTAGTACATCTAGAAAGAATCCAAGCCCAGACACAGCCTTACATACGACGTATTTCCCAGCGGAACTGTCTTCTCGAGTGAGTGAAGATACAAATTCGACTATTTTCCTTTTGGTTTGTTTTTCAGCGTCATCAGCCAGCACCATTTCAACTTTTTCAGCAAAGTGAACTCTCTCACTTGATTTATTAACCACGTATGCTTGTTTCGAATTACGGCGACAAGTGAGCGCCATCTTTATCAACACAACGAGGTAACCCAGAGCAACAACCGAGAATCCAACCGTAGTGAGTCCGACCAAAGCTGTTGAGGGTTTAATCATGAGCCAGAATGAACCATAGTCGAACGTCACTGTATCCATCACTTTGTTCACCGTATCGTTAGGCGCAACGTTGAGCATAATCAGCCAAAGTGTCCATACTGAACAGACACAAACTGCCGGTCCTATCACAATTGAAAGACCGATACGAGAGGCTCCTGGAAGTGGCTTTGCTTGGGTTTCCGCCTTGGTGTATCTTCTCGACTTCTTCTCAAGGCTCGAACTTTTGATGCTAAGTTCAGGTTCTGCTCCTGCAGGATAAACCTTTTTCGGAGAAGAAGCCGTAGGGTTCGCTAAGAGGGACTTTCGACGCAAAGGTTCTTCATTTTCTAGTGAAGAGAAGACTTCACGTCCGTCTTCTCCCTCTTCAGGTTTGACTCCAGACTTATCCATAGCCGTCTTGTATCGGTCTGCTGCTTTGTGCAGTCACCCTAAGGGGTTTCGTCCGTAAGGTTCGACAATGCTTCAATTTAGTTGCGATTGTTCATCTTGACTACGAGTGATCAGTAATAAATTTTAATGATAACTCGGGGTTAATTTACTGCGACTACTCGCACCCGAGCCATGCTTCGATCTCTGAATCACACTTATCGCCCACTCCTCGTGCAATTTGTCGTCGACGCATCTCGATCGGAAATTGTAGTGCACGCAATTCCCATAAGTCGAGCATCGTAACACATAGCTTCTACTCCTCCTGGCCAAGGACATCGACGTTATAACGTTCCGTTACAAGGTGCCATGAGTTCAGGAGTTGGTGGACCTTCGAGAATACCTGGTTGAAGCACGGGTCCACAAGTGGTGATAGCGAACTTCTCCACGTCCGCTATCGTCGCTGCAGTAGCCACTTTATCGGTTCGGTTGGGAGCTAAACAAGTAGCAGCGGGGCTTCCCCAAAGTGGATGAACGCCACACTTCCCGTCATTTAAACCGCAAGTTCCGAGAAATCCATTGCAACACCAAGCACCTCGATCTGATGCTGCGAAAGATTTGAGGTCTTTGATCGGAGAAAAGTCAGGAAGACTATCCATTGCTGGCATTGAAGCGAGTACCAAACGCTCAAGGTTGTGAAGGTTGTCGAATGACGGTACCTTATCCAGGAGCAAGAAGACAGCAAGTGTCAACGACTTAAGGTTCGTGAGACCGTCAAGAGATGGCAACTTCGCCATCGGAATAAACGCAGCAAAGTGGATAAAGGTGAGAGCTGACATGTCGAACATATCGTCCGGAAGAACCACCATAGGACTGGTAAACTTGCTTCCACATGCCTATACAAAAAGAGTAAAACACTCAATATCCAACTAAATCATCTGACTTCGTAAACCTCACACAACTTACAAGAATTACAGCTTGGTAAATTCCTTGATCCATGTCGGAAATGTCTGTGTGTGGGTGTATTCCAGAGATCTAAAACATGAAAAGGTGAGAAATTCATATAAGTAAGCATAAAGCTCTAAATTAGTAGACGCCTACAAATTTCTGAGACTCTTGCAGTGCTGCAGTTCGTCCGGAAGTATTGCCAAGTATCGATTTGTCAACTGGACGGTTTGAAGTTCCCCCCATGGTCGCTAATTGCGCCACTTTGTCCGTCATGTTGGTAGGATTTTCCCATTCCGCGTAGGTCTTTGGTGCAATATCTCGATGGATGAGCATCAAACACGGACATTGCGTTAACGAGCCACTTTCCAGAATTGTCCATCGACGAGCGTTGACAACACATTCTGGGTGCGGGTTGCAAGCAATTGAGGACGTACGCATACTTTCTTCCACGAAAATGATCAACATGAAGGCGTAAATGGTCAAGAAAGCAGCACCAAGACGAAGTCGTTTTGGGTACACACTGCTCTGTTGTTTCATTGGGTCTCGGACGAAATCCACAACTTGCCAAAGTCGAAAGCAAAGCGTCATATTGACACCAATTCGCGTGAGAAAGTTTCGAGCTGTCATGATTCGCAACGATTTGAGACTTTTGTAGATAACAGCAATTTGCTCAGCGTCTGCGATCACACTAGCTCCTTGTGCGAACCAACCGGGAGGGAAAACTTCGAGAATGATGGCAAATTTCGCACGATCAAATGTAAAGCTTGAAAGACAATAGAAAATCACGAGCATTGGGCATCCGACGATAATCAAGAAGTCAAACCTAAAGCAACAAAAGTAGCAGAATAAAGTCAGAACCAGCATTAAAATCAATGATACAGGTTAAGTCTCCTCACAAAATGTCGATGAGAGTTTCTGCCAGTGGCGCGCGTTCATACGGTACAAACATCATCGCTGCACATGACAAAGCGTTGGATGCCACGATGATTGTAAAGATAGCGATAAGCGGCGTAGGCGATCCAGACTCGAGCATCTGATAAAGAAGGAGTGTCTCCAGCGCCAAGTCACCGAACTTCATCAATAATTTCTGCACAACACAAGAAATTTACGTTAAACGTCCTTATAGGATCAATAGTAGCAAACAAACGTACAATTCTTTTCCGCGTAGGATTATCTTCATGAGACAGGGTAGCCGCCAACTTCATCGTAGCTGAAGACACTCGGCTACCTGTTCGCTGTTCAGCAGCATCATTCAGAGCCTTCCCAACCTTCCCCAACAAGGCTTAATTGGTGATTTGGTGGACCATGTAAGCTTGTTTTGAGCTCCGTAGACACATGAGCATCTTGATGAGAACGCATAGATACCCAAGAGCGACAATCGACAATCCAAACGTAGCAAACCCCATCAACGTTTTCGAGGGATCAACCATGAGCCAGAACGAGCCATAGTCGAAATTCTCCGTGTTCATGACGCGATTCACAGTGTCGTTGGGCGCGACATTCAGTAAAATCAGCCAAGTGTCCAGCTCATACAGATACACACCGCTACCCCGAGAATTACTTGGGATAGGATATTTTTCATTCTCTCGTGGCTTGTAGTTGTCGTCGAATTGTTGGGATTCTACGCCAAGTTATCCGACTTCGTTTCCTATTCATAGTGCGATGTCCTGAGCATTTCTATTCCCAATGTCAAACACGAGGCAACACCTTCAGAGATATCGCCGTTTGATTGTGTACAAGTGTCGCTATTTTGGTTGGAAATGGCTCAAAGTCAAGAAATTCGAGGATACCAAGACAGAATTCTACGAAACCATTTTGACTTTCTCGAAAGCTGAAGTACAACAAATAAAGCATTCACACACGGCAATGTATGACCAAAATCCGTCTTCTCTCGTGGCTAGCCACTTGGAGCGCTTGCACTTCGCGCGACTAGCTAGCTACCATATCTACAGATAAAAAAGTGTGTATGCCCACATCCAAAACTGCTGAAAACTTACAGCACGCTGACGTTGTCGCGCGGGGTACGGAAGTTAGCGAGCGCACCGTGAGCCGTCGTAGACATCGGAGTCTTGTTCTCCAGCTCATCAAGGGCAGCCTTCTTCTTACGCACAACAAAGATAGCAGCAGCAGCCACCATACCGACAAAGCCACCGACGCAGAGAACAAGGATCGGGGTGTTGTTCGTGGTTTCACCCTCGGTCTTGTTGTTGACCTTCTGCACGTCATCTTCCTTCGAGGCGGCAGCGGGGGTCTCACCTCCGATCTGCTTAGTAGCACTATCCGTCGTCGGCGTAGTCTGCTGCGTCGTGGTGCTCTGCACACTCACGGCGTTCACCTGACGGAGGTTGTTGACACCTGCCTCAGCATCCGAGTCCGAAGCAGACTTGGACGACTGAGTGGCACTACCTTGACCGGCCGAACCAGCCGAAGCCGAAGCCGACTGCTGACCGTGTTGCTGCTGCTGCTGGTGCTGGTCGTCATACGGGGTAGGCGCCGGCGTGGGGGTCGGCGTCGGAGTAGGCGTCGGCGTCGGCGTGGGGCTGGGCGTAGGTGCCTGTGTCGGGGCCGGCGTAGGAGCTGGCGTAGAACCACCAGTGCCACCAGGACAGAACGTAAGGTCAAAGTCCGTGGACAACGGGCACGTGTGTGTCTTGGTATCGTCCTTGGGGAACTGGTAGCCGTCAGCACAGCCATCGGCCATACACGTCAACTCTACGCAACGACCACCGTCCTGCGTGTGCGGAGTGATCTGCATAGCAACATTGAAGCCAACGCCACCCGTGAGGTCCTTGCAAGCCTGCAGGCTGGAGCAGTACTCAGGCTGAAGAAAGATAACACGCATGACATGACGTTAGCACATTGGCGGGGGAGAGGAGAGAGAGTCATCGTGACCCGTTCGGACAGCGAAAAAATGTACGTACGCCGCTCTTCGGACCAGTAGGGATGATGCTGATATCATACCAACACATACCACCCTCACCCGAAAACTCGGCAACTGCATGATAAAAAGAACCGTTAGTTCATGAAAACTTGTACGAACATAAAATTGTACGATGTACTCACGAGTAGCTTGAGCGCCGGTACCCCACTTGAACACGTGCGAGGCCGAACCGGCCGAGATGGACTTGGTGGTGGTGCCACCAGCGGCCACTTGCTCAGTCTGGACACCGTTGGGGGTCGCGTGAGCGAGCGTCATGCTCTCATCGCACATGTTGGACACGTAGACGTTGAAACCTTGCGTGACGCCATTGAGAAGTCCGAGGCCCATAAGGGCGCGCGAAAGCGTCTGCATGACCATGCCTAGTGAACCTGTACGCTGTTGCTGATCTCGACGACGAGATGCAAGAGCGTGAGGGAGAATTCCTGAATGGAGAGGCCGTCACGCGAGGACTCGACTGGGCCGGGACTATCCGGTCTCTCTACCACGCGAGCGCACGACATACGGGCAGCACTTCCATCTGGTCAAGGCAAAAGAGCCAGAGACTGAGTACTAACAAAGGTAAGGCCAGTTCCAGCACCGATTAACGTGCTGATTGAGTGTGAGGCGTTTTGCTGCTCGTGCACTTGCATTTCCTTGTGCGAGAGGTTTCGAGCCACAAACCCCGGTACGACCAGAGTCCAGCCAACTGGGAGTTGTTCAATTGCAGAGTCTGATAAAGGACTGCAACTTGCATTATTGTGCAGCTGGTAGGCAACAACAAGCAGCAGGTTGCGAGCGTCAAAGTCCGATTGCGATCGTCCAGCAGTGGCGAGTTTGGCCAAAAAGTTTGGATACAAGACACCTTTATTGTAGTAACTGCAATGCAGTTAAAGTACCCGAGCTCCATTACTGTATTGCTAGGCGATGGAATTGTCTGGAGGGATCGGCGACGCGATAGACCGAACGTGGCGTGCGTCCCGGCACCAGCGAAAGCAACGGCGGAATATGCACGAAAATCTCACTTGTTACATACAGTAATTTGCCTCAATTACATAGCTATGGAAACTAATAAGCTCTTTCAGTTAGATTTAGCTGTGCGCTCAAATAATTAAACATTTGTCTTATTATGTACTCTAAAACTGAATAAAACAGAGGATAATCTATCAAATTACTGTATTGGTAGAGACCGTGGACTGTACGGGCATTGAAAACTTCAAGTATTGCAATGGACAGCCCCCGTCCATTACTTTTGATGACCCCGTAGAGGCTTGTGTGTGCATGCTACAGTACATGTACTCGACGCGTTCGAGATGACGGCGCTCGCTCACCGATCCTTGCTACGAACGCCTTCCATCAGTTTGGCGGAAGATTAAACGTGCTTTTCTGGAAGTTTTTTCCTGACAGCTCGACGCCTGTATGCTGTGTAGATGCGTCGTGTCAGAGCTGATATTTAACTGCCTTTCCGCCCTAAAACTGCTGTCGTATGTCGGTGTTCGGGCGACATGAATGAACGCGACACCCGGTGTTTCAGCGAAGAAGGCAACGTCCCAGTTGGCGAGCGAAACTCAAGTTCGTGGCTCCATTCATGTTGGTAACGCGAGTTTGTAAAGAGTTCGCTTGAAGTCGCGGCTTCAACGCTGTCGACAAGTTGGAAGCTACCATAAATCATCTTCACTACAAGTCGACCTGCGTCACCATTACAGACAACGACATACAAATCCGGCAACACTGAGTGGCATCCCCCATAGTAAATGCCGGATTTATCTGTCGGGATCTGTATAAAATGTACGTGGAAGGTGACATAGAACACACGCAGAGATGCATAAAACACACCGAAACCCAAAGAAGATACACAAATGCATATGGATTACAAAAACCAAGTATAATGGTGGAATCGGATTGGCTAACGGGATTCCCCACAGTAAAATGCACAATTCTTTCTGCCGGATTTGTACGTCGTTGTCTGTACTGTCGATGGTCTCCACCGAAAAAGAGCAACAGTACCTGGGTGCGGCTAAACTTACACATGCACCGTTACCGCGAAAAATACTCGCGTTGTCGACCGTTTTAGTATTTTTAGTACGTTGGTAAGTTCAGAAGCGTGTCTGACTGATACAAAAGATATTCCTGGCACGTTATCACTTGCATGAATTCGAACACAGTACGGAGCATATAGCATCGGTGTCCTAGCAGTGAAAGCTTCTTAGATGGACGACAACGGTGATCGCAAAGTTTTCCCGCCAAAAGGTGAAGTTGTTTTGAATCGGCCTTCGGTAAGGAATTCCTTGTTCTTCCCAACAAACGTTTATCCTGTGGGTGCCGAAGGTGCCAATAGCAACAACCATCGCGTCAAAATAAATGTAAGCAGGCATAAACATATATCCTTATCATTGAAAACTCATATTCAATTGTTTGGATAGGTGTAATCGCTGATAGCGTGCCTGTCCTTGGCTTGGACGGTTTGGCTCATTTTACTGAACATTGCGCCCAATGACACCGTGAATCGGGTGATGAATACAGAGACACTCGACCACGGATCCTTCTGGTTAATGGTTGACGCACCCGGCGCGATGATGATCACAGCGACATTCGGTCTATCGATGGTTGCATTCGGCTCCTTGGGTGTTGTCGTTAAGATGATCAACTATCGGAAGAACACGGCGAAGACCCTCACGGCTCCCACTAAAATTGATATCCTCACAAACGTCGAACAAGCTCTGGATACTGCTTCTCAACGAACAGGGAATGGAGTGGCTTCAGCCGTCAAGTTGGCAGCTTCTTTTACTCATGAAGACAGCCCAACCAGGAGATTCATCGTACGAATTGATACTTTGCAAAAGCTACAACCAAATTTCTGCCTCTCACAACAAACGTTCTTATGATTTACAGAAGCGAGGAATGCAATTCGGAGACTTGGCGCTTGAGACGCTGCTTCTTTACCAAATGTTGGAATCTGGGTATCCTACCCAACTTTTAGGGATATTCACGGCGGTTGTTGCATTGAACGCGCTTTCCTGTGCAGTCATGATGTTCGTGTGCACCACTAGCCGAAATGCTCCTCGACATCCTGTAAGTATTATTTATCCTAACTGCTACGACTCCTTCACTTTGTATTGATTTGTGTTCTGTAGATTTGATTTTCTTATCATGGTTGGATGCCCCATGATCGTGGTTTTCTATTGTTTATCTTCATTTACCTTCAATCGCGCCAAGCTTGCGATTAATCGGGAGGTATTCCCCACAGGTTGGTTTGAACAAGACGCTGAAGTGATCGCTAACCCCGTTGAGACCGCCATTATCTACGAAAGTCTCAAATCTCTTCGTATCATGTCGATCTTGGGTTTCCTGACACGAATGGGAGTCAACATTACTCTCTGTTTGAGGCTAAGACACCTCGTGGAGACCCAAACAGACAGCATAACAGCAAGTATCCGAAGCGACAGCGTCTTGCTGCTGGCGTCTTGGTGATATTTGCTGCTACCATGTTACTTTTTGTTGAGGAAAGTATACGAACTTTCAGACTGGCGTGTCAGCCGCACCCAGAGTGCGTAGTGAACGCGCATCGATGGATTCCTCTTGAACGTGGCTCGTTACGACAGTGCCCGTGTTTAATGCTAATCGACCGAGAAATAGCTCCGAAGACCTCCCCCAAATGTGACCGAAAATGTAGCACAACTAGCCACTTCGAGAGATCTACACACGATTCAAGTAACCTTCAATAATAATTATTTTCACGGAAAAATACCATAGTTATTGTACGGATATTATTTTTTCCAGGCTGTCTCCCACCTTTATTTACTATGCTGCGTTCTGGTCGACACATGTAGTAGAGAAGTTCTCGCCCAGCATTTGCGTTCTTATACTCGAAGCTGGAATGTAACGTTGTTTCGACAACGCCGACAATGCGCAACAAATCGCAGCCCATGGGGATCGCGTGTACGACGAACCCGTACCAGATCAAAATGTGGCGGCGTTAGATTGCACACGAAGTTGGTGGTTTCTGTCATCTGAAGAGCCTTCAGTAAAGGCTGAGGCGTGAGTCACGGCGTGCAGTGGAGTCACGCAGCGTGACTCCGCTGCAAGTGGATCACCGTTTCTGGTGGTGGCGACTTTTGTTTTACCCATCCCCCTGATAAGTTGCAGTTAGAGATGGCTACATTTGATTGTCGCCTTCACGCGGTGTACATGTGTTGTAGCCATCTTTTTTGCGTTAATGCAGACATCAACGATATTCGGAGTGCGGCGGCAATACAGCCCGGTGATTCACCGGAGGAGGGTGAAGTGAAGTTGTCATCCTCGACTCTTTGCGCAGGGATAGCCTTGATGCTGGAATTTCCATACGGGGCAGCGGAAACGAACGACATGGCCGTGCAATGCGCCCACACCTTGGCCACTCCGGGTTGCGCAAAAGGATGGCAAGCGTAAGTAAGCTCCGCCAAGCAGCGGCGGAAGCAGCTGCTGCATACACAACGCGTTGACGCAGCGGTTGTAGCAAAGCTCCTCGGCATCAGTTGTTGAAGATGGCGGCGCGGACGCTGCAATGGGCATTGAGCAGTGCTCAATGAGCACTGGGTATTTGCCATGCTGAACTGTGTCAGTAAAGCAGGCTCGAGGCTGATCAAGGCACAAAGGGCTCACCGACAGAAGACAACCACATAATCGGCTGAGCAAGTCGAAGTTCCAAGTCACATCATCAGGAATTTCACCAGGATTGTGTAGCCATACGATTTGTGGACGTCGATTCTTTTGATCATAGCCGGGCGCGTGTGGGCACACCCAAATGAGCTTGGCATTTGGGCCTCGGAATTGGGCTCACGACGAAGATTGGGTCGGATGAGCAGCAAAAACTACATGTACGTGCAGTTCTGCCGTGCAGGCAGCTCCCTCTGGCAATGCCAGTGGCATGGCCACCGGCTCTGCCAGAACCTCACACTGTGAGGCTCACAGTGCGGTAGTGGGAGTGAGCTGGGAAGCAAAGCCTTGCTCCAGGCCCTACTGTAGGTGGAGTTTTGATTTTTTTTCTATACTGGGAAATCTGGCCGCATTGTGCAGTGAGATGGCACGGATGATGGGTGTGAATGAAATGCGCCGATGCTGCGAGCCCAGCAGGCCCACTTCACTGTGGTCTTCGCAGCTTCTACGTGAATGTTTCCCTGTAACATTTTGTTCGCGCAGCGATGTCGAAGATTTCGTAGACACTCCCCAATTACGAACGCAACATTGATTGGTACTTCGAAGTACAGTACGGGGCGTCTTAGAGAGCCACCTGATGTATTCGAGTTAGACGGGTCATGTCTTGATAGGATAGCTCCGGACATATTTTCCTTCATACTTGAATAATTGACAGTATTCGGCACTGTCCGTGTACTAAGTACTAAGTACTACCTCCGGTCCGAAAGACAATGGTCACTTCAACCTTGGTGCGTCCACATAACTGTATTCGCGTTTTCATTACACGAAATTAGACGTTTTAATTGTCTAGGAGCCATTAATTCGGTTGCCGCGCTGGTGGCGCCAAAACTCGCGCCAAAACTCGCACCAAAACTCTGCCGCTTCACAACAGAATTTGCTTCGCAGTAACTAGCCGCTCTAAAGATGCCCCGCTCGCCAAACGCCAAGGATCAACCGCTGTTCAAGAGGCTGGAGCTCGTGCTGTTCCTCTCGGAGATGGCCACCCGTGGTCAGCTTCCACCGGGGGCTATCTCCGTGGCAGCAACACGCTTTGGTTGCCATCGCAACACCGTGCACAATGTGTGGTATGGCCGTGCTGCTATTACCATCCAGCGGCGTAGCAGCCGCGGCCGCCCTCGTGCCTTCACTGATGGCGAGCTCAAGGACAAGATCGAAGCGGCTCCAGTGGAGAGTCGGACTACGCTGCGTGGCCTCTCATCCTCGACAGGAACCCCGCGGACCCAGGTTTTTCGGCGCTTGAAAGAGTACAGCGTGGTCCAGCGAGCCACCGTCGTACCGAAGCCGCTGCTTACACCCGAGCACATGGCGATGCACCGCCAGTTGGCGCGAGCATTTGTGAAGAAGCTTCCTGGTAAGAGTTTTGGCTGCTTAATTATATAGTGATGAGTTATCTATCTGACGTTATATGCATGTTCGCCTGTCAATCAGGTGAGCGCGGATACCAATTCGTTGACATGCAGAACATTGTGCATGTTAACGAAAAGTGGGTCTACGTGCACCGAAACCGCAACACGTACTATCTTACGAGCACTGAGACTGCCCCACGCGCCGTCACCAAGAACAAAAACCACCGCACGAAGGTTATGTTTTAGGTGGCGGTGGTACGTCCACGGTACGACGCGCACGAGCGCATGACATTTTACGACAAGGTGGGGCTTTGGCCTCTGGTGGAGACCAGGTTGGCGGTCCGCAGCAGCAAAACTCGGCCGAAGGAGACTCCAGTCACAACGCCAGTTGAGATGACGAAAGATGTCTACGAGCGGGTGCTAACGCAGCATGTAATTCCCGCCATCACGCGAGTTTGGCCCGGTAAGTGATTTTGTTAATTTGTGTTGAATCAGTACTTACGCTGACTATTTTTGTGTACGGGCAAGGAGCAGGTGACAACACAGCAGGACAATGCCCGGCCCCACCGTGCCTCAGATCGGACTGCAGTGAAAGCGGCTGCAGCAGCTGGCGACAGGTCGATCAAGTTCCTCAACCAGCCACCACGATGCCCGGAATTCAACATCCTCGATTTGGGCTAGTTCAACTCGCTGCAGTCGTTGCAGTACAATAAGCAGACGCGAGACGTTGACGGGATCATTGAAGCCGTGAA
This sequence comes from Phytophthora sp. ST_20190627, assembly GCA_014706145.1. Lineage (NCBI taxonomy): Eukaryota > Oomycota > Peronosporomycetes > Peronosporales > Peronosporaceae > Phytophthora > Phytophthora sp. ST_20190627. Next base: position 411,216 of record JACBOU010000061.1, read on the forward strand.
TGCTGCGTTTGAAGAGATGGTAAGTGCCACCACGAACAAGTGCTTTCTTACGCTGCAAAGTGTACTAGAAGCGTTGATGCTTGTTGGTGGTGGCAACAGCTACGACATTCCCCATTTGAAGAAGGATGCATTGATAAGAGCCGGCAAGCTGCCACGCTGGCTTCTGAGGCGGTTGAAGCTGTCGCTCTAGGATAAAGCGTCGGTTTGGGAACGGTAATTTTGAGCTAAATATTACCTTCATTCTGATTAGTTTGTCTCTAACAGTGCGATACGGACAGTGCCTATTGTCTTTCGGACCGGAGGTAGTACTCTGTAGTGATCGCATAAGTTGCGTCTCCTCATTTGAAGGCGATGATTTCTGCAGGAGTGTAATCAGCGAGAACACGTACATCTGTAAGCGGTAAGTAGTATATCCTGCATTCGGCATTGGCGGTTGCATTGGCTTTTCTTATGCTACGCCCCCAAAGATACGTTGTCAAACATCACCGGCGAACGAATGCAACACGTGTACCAAGAGCCGTAACTTCGTTATATGTATTATGCTACTCGACGTTTATTCAAGATTTGACATAAGCAACATCGCCAGCAAGAAGGTCACTACAGCGTTGGAATCCGCCTTGGGCCGATGCAAATGGCACTGCAAACTCGTTGCCCTGCTGCATGAGCCCGCCAGCTCGAGCATGTAACGTTGAAGTCTTCCAGCAATCCACTTTTTGGAAATGGGAATGTTCGTGTGCAAAAGGCCCCAAATGGACAGTGGGAGCTGCGCGGAGCATAGCCCGCGCAAGGTAGTATAACTGGCCCGCTGCTGCAACTGCATGCATCACGACCTCTTACAATCACCTCTCTATAGCAATATACCTGCGATATATGGCACCTACGAAAACAATTGTAGCTTTAGTTGACCTTCGATTTTTTGAAAACTTGTCATAACCTATATTTAAGACAAAATATTGATTCCCACAGTGGTGTAGCTCGGAGCGACAGGGCGCAGGGCTGTTGCGGAATGAGGGGTGTGTGAGTCGGCTACATGTACCGGGCGACTTTGCCTGCGGGCTCCGCTTCATTCCTCGACTTGCCGCCTTCTACGCAGGCTGCTCCGCTCTTGCACTTCAACACCTCCAAACCAGCAAGTAAGCGCCTTACATGCGCATGCAAATGACGCCGTCGTCCGCGCTAAGCGGCGCCGAGCCCGTCGTGTACGCGCCCAAACCGGCCTTCCCCGCCACGTACCGCCGCATTGACGAAGAGGATGCGTCCCCCGTCGCGCATCTTCCCCATCCTCCTCCCTCGTCGGCTGTCTTTCAGCCATGGACTGTCAAGTCCGACACGACCATGGCCCCACCTCCTATCCAGACGCAGCAGGAGCTCACGTCCACGATCTCAAGCAAGAGCCCCAAGCAGCCCAAGCGCGACGTCTTCGTGTGTCCTGAAGTGCACTGTGGCAAGCAGTTCCCGCGCTCTTTCGCGTTACGACGCCATATGCGCATCCACACAGGCACTAAGCCATACGCGTGTGACTATCAGGGCTGCGCACAGCGGTTCAATACGTCGGGTAACCTCAGTCGCCACAAGCGCATCCATAGCGGTGAACGTCCTTATCCGTGCTGCTTCGAGACGTGTGGTAAACGCTTCAACACGAGCACTAAGCTCAAGCGCCACATGCGCATACACTTCCCTGATGGACAGAACCTCTTCCGGTGTACAGAACAGGCCTGTTCATGGGGCTGTGACAACTACAAGGAGTACGTGCAGCACCAGAAGCTACACTGCAGTGTAGCTGAGGGATTTAACAACGCAGCAGACGAGAACGTGAACGCCAGCAATGGCAATACCATGGACCAGAAAAGCCCCAAGAGTCTCAAGTCGACGCGTGTTATGCCCTCACCTATGGGAGTGATGCAGTCTGAGGCAGAACCTCGACTCGTTGAGTTCCCACAGCAGGTGCAATCTACTTCTGTCATGAACGACGACTTCTGCCAGGAACAGGACCGCAACCGCATGTATGGTGGTGCTCCTGGTGCGCCGTCAACACTTATGATGATGCAGAAGGAACCCCAGCAGCAGCGGGAAGATAACGACTACCGTCGCTTGTCGGCGCCTGTGCTGACGACCAAGACGTTCATGGACGAACGATCACAGCCATCTGTTCCACGACTTCCGTTCCCAACCCGTGCCTTCCCTTCAGAGCCTGTAGGGATGTCAAGCGGTGGCCTGCTAGGCTCGTCGTTCCACCCGCTGACCCACTTGCCACCGACGTCCTCGCACCGCTACTACGACACTACGACACCGGCCAGTTCAGTTGAGATGGCAACGTCCAGCAGCCCGAGCTATGCCTCAGTGGGGTCGTACGTGACTGCCCAAGTGCCGTACTCGTCGTATCTGCGTGGAGGCGAGAGCAACGTGCTCGTTAGCTCGTACCAGCCAACATCGACGACGACGACGTTGTCCACGTCGGAGCAGCAGTACACGCACTCTATGCGGCATGAGGATATGGAACGTCAGTACGAGAGCTCGTCTCCGCACGACGTACGGCAGCAGCAGTCCCCGCCCCGGCAGCCACAGTCACAGCCGGGGTACGGAAGCAACCCAGCGCCGGCCGAGTTCACGGGCGAGGAGCTCAGCGCCGTGCTGGAGCTCATGAAGGACTCCTAAGCGGAGTGCCATGAGGAGGAGGAGGTGGTGGTATATGTTTATAAGCTCGGAGACTCGCTGTGGTGGAGTGGAAAAGTATTTTAGTTGCTGAAAATAGTGAGGCAGGTAGACAGGAGAGAGCGAGCCTGCAGTGTAATGTTGTAAATAGGATATGTGCTATGACATTGACACCAACGTCAACGACAACATGGTCATCAAGGGGATGCAGAAGCGCCACATGCGACTTCACTTCAACGCCGAGATGGCTTGATTGACACCTGTCGAGACACGAGGATGGGGCGTCAACTGCTATTAGCGGAGACCATGGCAACAAAAAGCAACGACCGTCGCGCGGCGAACACTAAGTCACGAGCGCATTGATCGCCGCTCGGCTGAAGGATACGCCGCGTTCGTCTCCATTTTCCGTTGACCGAGACGACGTGCCCATCATGTTGCCCTCTACAGTTGGTGTGATTATTGGGCAGATTGTCTTGCGAAGACTATAGTGTAAACTTCAACTGCTCGGTTGCTCGTTCAGGGACAGCACAACGCCGGGTCACTGATTTTTGAAGCGGTGGTCAGACAGGGTGGTGCGCCACGTCGGCCCGTGACGCGCACGGCCAGCGAATCGCGGCCCTTCGCGGACAATCACATTTGATTGGTGGTTATTTATGTAAGCCAATGAAAATCAACTAAGTTAACCACGTGGACACATCCAAATTATAGGCATTTGGGTCATGTAGCCATACTGTTTGAGCATGTAGCCATGTATGCTAACTTCACCTTGGTTGACGTGCAAGTTGAAGTGGTTCTCCTATAAAGCTTTATGACACAATCCCTAGGCTGACGAGTTGCCAACATGGAAAACGGACTCTGTGGCAGTTACCCTCGCCACACCATCGCCTCTAGCCTTCGGCTTCATATCGATACTTGCAGACAACAGAGGTCACAGCTCGTCCTGTACGAGATACTGTACCGCGCTTAAAAGCGTCACGACCAGGAAAGGAGCGTATGCCGTCGCCATTCCAATAATCTAGTTCCGCCGCCGTGTGACTGCAACTCCCCGATTCACTGGCATCCTTCCAGGCCGGAAGCCGTTGATGATGCCCCAGCGCGTAGCTGCTTTCAAATCAATCGCTCTTCACGCCATAGCATGATTGTTTGGATCGGAAAGACTGTTCAACAACGTACTTACCAGGGGATCAGCATGCTCGTGTTCTCCTATTCGAATAGGTTCTTCACGATCACGCAGTGCCGTGCCACAAACAAACACCATCGTCTCCTCAGCTTCCCCGTCATACAGTGGCTTCCAAACCAAAATCTTTTACGCCAAGCTAAGATTGCTAGTTCCAAATGTATACAAGCATTATGGTTTACTGGCGCGCCGGGAGCATCGCTGGTGCTGCCGCGCACTATCCATTCGCTTCTAGGCATCGGCCGAGCGATCCGAATGGCAATTGATACACGAGAGTTCATTGCCTTTAGGATGTGCGTTGCGGGGATCTTACAAGCCACATTCTCCACATATATGACTACAGAATCGTAGCTGTGGACACTACAGAACGTAACGAGAGGACCGACAACTGGTGGATACAGGAAAACTGTCCTTCCATGCGAAAGCGTTAGCAGCCTGCGCTTTACTGCCTGCATCGGATGGCGCAGATACTTCACTCACATGGCGTGTTTACTATTGCACTGCGCCGTTGAGCGCCATCTTGCAGTCACGCTTTGCATAGAGTTCCCCGTTTCGCTGGCACCCATGCCACAACAGGAAGCGAAGCCGAACGAAGCGACCTGCCCTCCTGCTTAACCCTATTGATGAATCCATTGACACTGCAGCACAATGTAATACACGAACCAACTAATGATTCTTTGTGACTCTCGACGTTCAATTCCTACCAAGCTAAGCGCCCCACCCCAATTCACGATGCTGATGTCTTTGCATCCCACCTATTAATACCAGTAAGAAAGTCCCAGACAGAACCCCCCCTTTGGCTCAGTGACCACATCAATTTGGGTCGATCCCAACCTGTCCTATTGACAGGTAGAGCCTTGACAAAGAACATGAGTTCTAATTCTCGAAGTTTCCTCCGGAACTCCTCATAGCCCCCCTGAACTCTTGTTCCTTTGTATCTTTGACATCGTGTCCTCGACGCCCAACTGCAACTCTATTGTATCTGTTCCAGCAGTTGCATGTGCTTCATGCTGTACTGGTGGAGCTTCACACCACTGCTCCAGGTCACTTCATTGCCATCTCCAACACGCAACATTTATCTCGTTAGGAACTTGAGTTCAAATCCAAGGTGGTTTACACACAATACTCCCCTTGAACTCACTCTTCCTTGCGCATGCCAACTCCGTATACACGAACATTTGATAGCCCAGTAATCACAATTCATGTACAAGCACTGTAGTAGTTGCACGTGATAGTGTTGTCCCTGATCTCCGAACCATTGCTTCATATCACGTGATTTCCGTGGCCAACACTTCGATTTGCAAGGAGCTTGAATTCAATTTTCAGCTCGCACCCCCCCCTGAGCGCACGCTTTCTTGTGCATACCAGCTCAAATGCACTATCCTTCACTGTTGTTCAAGCATCTTTAGTCGCTCCGCCAATATCCACTAAATAACGATATGCACCCGAGCACCATCATTTGGATGGCAAACCTAGTGCGTGGCTTTCCTTCGGCAACATTCCTTCCACCACCTACCAGCTGATGTTACCTCAGTCTGACAATTCAAAAGTGACCATGGAGAAACAAACAGCGCCACCGGCAACATTATTGTCGCCTTCTCGGTACCGGAGTCCGAGCTGGTCCACATACCGATACCGTACCATGTCCAACGTGTGAACTTAGTTCACTTCTCTTCCCCGGGACCCAGCACACCGTTTCCAGCTGCTAGCTCCTCGTGACTCGTAGTCACTCTCAGTGGGTTAATAACCTTTTCTGCACCCTGTCAACATCGCTGAGCCATAACAGTCATGATTCGTACGTTCAAGTACTAGTACCCGAGTTGCGTCCTATGGACGGCAAACTCCCGCTGAGAGCAAATGCTAGCGCATAGTACTCCAGCGCCAATACGTGTGTAGTGTACTGTATGCCACCAACACAGACCCACACCACTATATCCATATATATAGATACATTCTGCAATCGACCATTACCGGGTCTCTGCATCAAGGCCAACATCTGTCTTAACCTCACTGTTCCTTCATCGTACAAAGGACGTGTTGTTAGCGAGTTCGACTTTGCCGTCATAGTCAATTTGGTCTCCCCAACCCACGTCATTTGTCGCCGCGTCCACCACTATCCGCGAATCCGGTGTCCAGAAAGACGATGCACGTCTTCGCTGTAAACGGCACCACATTTTCAGCGACTCTCATTGTCGTTATTAATCCGGAAATACGATTTTCCACGCCGTGATAGTACTCGTGTTGCCGTCCACACTGCAATCGACACTAGCGACCACTCCGTGCTCGCCCAGGAGTTTGTACCATTACTTGTCTTGACACTGATCATCTCGTGACTCGTAGTCACTTTGTTTGTTGCACCACTTTGATGTACGCGAGTGCTTTTTGAGCACACAGATATCACCACCGTGATGTTTCAAGGACTTGACGTCCGCCCGAACAATCCAAGTTCCGAGATTTCCAAATGCTGTCCAAGCTGATGCTTCATATCCGTGCGTTCCAGTCCACGCGTCTTCACCACCAGTGCCCACCCTGTTTTCATGCAGTTTGCTCCACTCGTACGCTCCATAGTACCGACTACGCCCTAATTTGCAGTACTACATGTAGTAGCGTCTTGAGCCGGACTTAGCCGACTTTAACGCCATCGTCACATCTTGGCGAAGGATCAATTGATGCACCCAAACTACTGAGTCATGCGATGCATTGAAATGCGACTTGATTGCAGAAGCTTGCTGCCAGTTCTCGTCTGCGACGTACATTCGGAACAACTCAAGCCGATCATCAATCCACGCTGTAATTTCAGCCAAAGCCTCAGTAGAAGTGGGTAGTTCACTTACTCGCAATTCACTTAGAAATGATGCTGCTGCGTCCAAAGTTTCATGTACCACGGGCTTGTAGAGCTGTCGCGCAATATTGCACAAAACTTCAACTGCGCCAACTACATCGGAAAAACACGTAGTTTCCTGCGCCACAGGGAGAGTATTCTTCTTCGAAAAATTGTTCATATCGCTTCGTTTGACCCGTGAGCGCTTCTCTAGCTCGGTGACACGAATGAAATGCAAGATCGATAGGCCTCGCGTACCAAAATCCCAACCATATAATCCATGCAGAACAGCAGGGTGCGGAAAGACGCCAAACTTTCTCCAATGAATCTGTACGAATTCCATAATACGCTGCGCCGTCATTGACGTGTACTTACCGTTTATAAGCGTGAGATGTGTGGCTGTCTGCATCCCGGAGGGTTGAAACGGATTCTTGCTCGCGCCCTCTTCACTACGTCTTGCCCTCACTTGTACTGAGTCGTCTACACTGGTAGCAGCTCGTTGAAGTGAAATCAATTGGTCCACATTGTACGTAAACGAATTCCCAAAAGCTTGAGCAGCCGTTAACTGGTCGGGTTGATTGGTGATGGAATTTAGCTGCTTTCATTTGGTGCAAGTTAGAATTGGCTTGTTCAGCTGGGCGGGATGCCTCTTGTTTAGTTCATCATCACCATTATCGTCGTCAGAGTCACTTAGACCGTTATTAAGAACGACTTCCGTACCGGAAGAAGCTGCTGGTGGGGATGAACGCGCTGGGCTCGCCTCGTTTGGTCTGACCTATGGCTTCATCGAAGATGGTAGCGCCGAATATCGCACCGGTCGGGTGTGCCCCCCCCCCCCTTCTTTATAGGAAACATAGTCGAGAATGTGTCGAATGCCTACGTGAGATATCGCAAAACTTGTAATGTCTGAAAGTGGCAGGAATTTGGACTCGTCAACAATTTTTCCGCCAACGTCTGCAAAAAAGAGATCTTGTGTCGCGTGTGGCCGCCTGACCTATTCCATTGAACTTGTTGTAGACCTTCTCATGTTGCTACACCATCTCCTGCGGCATGCCAAGGCTGGTGCTGCGTCCACCACATGGTTGCATGGCGTAAATCTCGACTGATATATCTTGAGTTGTTGACGAATCGTAGACGATTGACGTGTCCACCCCGTTGAAGTTCACATCGAGGCTTCCTAACTGGGGTTCAGTATCCCACTTATACCCGACGACCCGTCCGTAGTCCCACACGCGGGCGCCTCCCGATCGTACCGTGGAAGCGCAAATGACGCCTCCAACAAAGGTTCCAGCACCATCCAGGGCCTCTTCAGCTGTCACTACTCGGGGTGCGAGTTCGGATTCGGATAATTCAACCGAGTGAGCATCTTCCCCTGTCCAACGACCGCTTCGAACGAGTTTCACCTTTGCCTTTCCTCCTTTCGCTGCTCTTCCTTCGAAACCAACCACTTTGAAAGTTCCTGGCTTCAGATAAAAAAAACTGGGTGGCATAGTTGAAGTGAGATGTCCGAAAAGGTTCCTTTGAGGCTGTTGGCTGCGGCGCGGAGAAAACGAAAGTGAGCGACGCTTGTGCATGCTCCTCATACTCCCGCCGGTCCTATCTATAGTCTCACAACGGCGTTGGGAAACTACGCTATCCTCTCCAACTTGTCTAGCTCTGCTATCCTGAACCTACAATACTTACAAGAAAGCTGTACCTCGCGCACTTCGCACACTTTCCTTAAAAGAGATTAGCATCTCCCCTCTTCCTGTTTCAGCTCGAGCCGTTAACCGCTATGACTTACTTATGCTATGATTCGCGAAGTCGGCGGCCAAGCTGTATCTAGTTGCTACAATGATATTTATAGTGGGCAACATCACCGCAAAGGTATGCTAGTGATACGTTAATACTGTAAGGACCACTATCGTTAGCTTGCGACTCTGAATAAGAGAAATCAATGCACTGAGAAATAGATTGAATATTTCACAATAATTATCTATTGTTTCTGCTGCTATTGCGTTATTAATTACGGTGATTTTGGCAAGACAATTCAATATGTTACGGTATTTTCCGAGCACTGTCTATCAGAGGTATTCCAAAATAATATGTGTGGGGTAGAACTAAACAACCTCGTGTGCTGCTAGCCCCTACATGTAGAAACTCCTATAATATTTCACTAGCGAATTTCCCTCCTCCTACAGCCATGAAACCTGATATCCATCGAGATAACCCTGCAATCGTTGACGTTTGCTACCACCTCGTTTTTTTAGAGGATCAAGTAAAGACAATAGTCACAGCTTCTTGATGTTGATGGTTTTGGGCATGTAGACCGGTAGACAGGGAATCGCGCGATCAAATATGGCCAACAAACACTTCTCCACAGCAGATTGTCCCTTGCCCGCCTCGCCACATTTGGAGACATACAATAGACTATTTCGTGTTCCGTTTTGCTAACTGTTAGTATGGATGGAAGCTTTTGTTTCAGTTTGTGCGTCCATGGTACTTTTTAAGTACCATTTTTACGTTTATAAACACTTTTTAAAGTACCATTCTTACGTTTAAAAAAAACGTGTTAGTATGTATGTATGTACTGGTACCAATTTCATTAGGGGGTGTCAGACTAGAAAACTTTGTGCTAAAATCCCATGGCATTTCACCGCAACATCACATGTGATATTCGGCTAAATGGCATGTGATCTGGAAGGGTCCGTCAGACTTATAAAAAATGCGCGGGAATAGCTTGCTCAATGCCAGACCTCATCGCTAAGGTGGTGCGCCTCCCCGCCCTCGCCATTTTTGAAGAAGAGGTTGACGAAGACGTGGGTGCTCCCCTTTGGTGACTGGGTCGAGTGCTTTCCAGTCCAATCAATTGTGGAGGAGCTTCATAAGATCTTAGTGCAAGTTCTATCGCTGGCTACACGAGGGAGAGCGTAAATTGGCAAAAAAGTCAAGAGTTTGCAAGAGTATCTTCTAAGCCTCGACGAAGACGCTTAACGCGCAGTACAAGAGCATCCTTTATTAATAACTGTACCTGTAGCACGGGTGAAGGCCACCGCGTTTTCTTTTGCCAAAGTAACAACAATTACTCGCATGCTCCACTGAGGCAGCTTGCCGCGGCTGAGAACAAACGGGATGGCTACCTACAGCACACACAGCTGCCAAAAATGGTAATCAAACACTAGAGAGGTTATCTGAAACCCCTTCAGTGAAGCGTAATAAACGTTAACCAGTAAGGAGACGAGAGCCGCCCGGTGCGTGCTGGTCGATCGGTCTGGAGCTTGCGCCGCGTATGGCGGCTTGCTTGCTCGGTCTGGTGCTGTAGGTAACGACTTGGTAGTGTCGGTGTTAAACACCGAGTTGTCTGGGTGCTCGAAATCTGCACTTGTACAAATTTCACGTGTTATTTCATAATCAAATGGCATGTCATTTGGCCGAATATCACATGCGATTTTGGGTAGAAATGACATGGCATTTTAGCGCGATTTTTTCTAGTCTGACACCCCTTATTTAATAGTTTTCCCAGTCGGTGCCCTTAGCAATAGTGTTTCCCGGAACGAGGTTATTTTCAAGTGCATTTTGGGGAAATCGAGTGCACGTTAGTTTAATGAGGTTTTGTCTCATGGATTTGGCTCAACTCAATCTGAGCCGAGGTTGGAAAATAAAATATGTTATTGCATTTTGCCCAAACCGGCTCCGTAATATACATTGCAATGCTACACTCTTCCGTAATAAATAATTTCAATTATTTCGATTATTTGTACAAGATATCTGATGGGTTCAGCTGGTGCGTCGAGTGAGGAAGTAAATTGAAAGTATCTTGGCCAGCTAGTGCATCGAGGAGGAAGGAATCGAAAGTGAGGATTTGTTTGTGGGACTAAAGTGGAGAAGGAGAGCAAGTTGCGGTCATCCGTCGTGGAAGAGGGCTACGTCGCGCTGTAAGCACGGCTCATTTTAATCGGTTATCGTGATTGTCTTTTGGTGTAGATATTTATTGTGTTTTGTATTATATTTTCCTGGAAACCTTCAATAATAAATTATTTACACGGAAAATACCATAATTTTTGTACGTACGGGTATTATTTTTTCCAAGCTATGAAACTGAGAGGTCAGCAGAAATCACTAATGAGGATGTATCGATGTTAGCAGTCGAATCCAGGCGTCAACAGGGTCTACCACGCATTGGACGAGACTGGTCCGTTCGACAGTTGTGAAGACGGACCCAGCGACGGCATCGAAGCAAAACGATGCTTAGAAAACACTGATGGGAAACAAACACGTATGGAAATTTATATTTCCAGCTCATTTTTGCGCGGGATAATCGCATTACTTCGTAAAAAAAAGGAGTGCACTCGAAAACCGCTCAAAGTGCAGTCGAAAACCATTTCTGTCCATCTGAAAACAGTCTTTAAGAATGCAGTTGCACTTTAATGAGGCCAAGGTTGGCGATCAGGGCCTTGTCGTTGCTTGACCGTTGGCAGAGCAGCAACAGCTATAGCAAGCGACTAAAAGTCAGAGTGGCGGGGAACTGATCGGCATACGAAATTGTTTCTGGGGAATGTATATCGTAAATACAGTGACAACTACGGGTGATACTTTATTGGATATCGATAACACGCAGTCAACGTGTTGTCAAAGGGGGAAATCTTGGACTGGCGCCCCTCGGGCCTTTGCTCTGCACTAACCTATGGTGCACTATCTTAGCTACTACTGATAGTTCTTTCCATGATCTAAAGTTGTAGTCCTCTTTCCAATACTCCCCCTCCGAATACTCGGTTACTTCGGAAGATGCACTTTTGTCAAGCCGACCATCTTGCCCAATGTTTCCAGTCAATCGCTGGCAAGTGGCTTCATAAGTAGATCCGATGCATTCACGTCCGACTTCACCTTGTGCAAAGTCACTGTCTTTTTCGTGACTTGATCACGAACGTAATGCCATCTCTATTCGATGTGTCCCGTCCGGCGACTAATGTCGGGTTGGTAGCCATTATAAAGGCTGCCTGGTTATCAATTCCCAAACGAAATTCCGTTGTTAGCGCTGGGAAGACCTCCATCAGTACGTTTTGCAAGCCTCGTCCCTCCATACAGGACTCACAAGCTGCTACATACTCCGCTTCGGCGGTGCTCTGGGCCACGATCGTCTGTCACTTCGACAGCTCCTCCAGCTACGCAGTGGACGTAGCCGGTCACACTTTTTCTGGTGTCGGGGTCGTTGCCCCAGTCTGAGTCACAGAACCCATCGATGACAAGTGTGTTCGCCACTGGTGCTGCGTTGTCCATCGAGTACACTATTCCCACCCTCTTGGTTCCAACCAAGTACCTCAGCACGCGCTTTGCGCCGCCGATCTGCTGCTGCGTAGGATGTTGGACGTATCCGCTAAGCCGACCGACCACATACGCAATATCAGGACGGGTGCAGGTCGCTAGGTACATAAGCGAACCTACGAGCTCGCGGTATGGGAACGTCTTTCCGTAACCAAGTTATTGTTTGCGTTGGCCAGGGTCCTTGTCATTCACAGCCAACCGCAACTTAATTTCCATCAGGGCCCTACTTGCATGCGCTTCACCAAAGTTGAACTTCTCGATAACCTCCTCGCAGTACTGAGTCTGGTGAATTTTGATCAAGCCAGCACTTTGCTCCACCTCCACTCCAAGGAATGTGCTCACAAGCCCTTGGGCTTTGATGCCATAGTCTTTGCCCAATTTGCTGAACATTTTCTTCTTGAACTCTTCGTTTCTCGTTGCACACAGGATATCATCCACGTACAGCAGAGCTAAAGCGAACTCTCCGTCAAGGTCGTAAAAGTACAGGCACGGCTCAGTAGCGCACTGCTTGAATCCATAACGAATGAACCACGCGTTCACTTCGCTGTTCCACTCATGTCCTGACTGTCGAAGCCCATACAACGCTTTGTTGATCATGTAGACCATACCGTCTTCTTAACATGGATAGCCCTCCAGCTCGTCAAGGTATTGTTTGATTTCGAGCAATGCGTTCAGGTATGCCGGATTGTTGTCGCCCTGATAAATGGTCAGCTGCAGTAGAATACACTTCGCGATGAACTACCTAAATGTTGCCATCCTCGCTACAGGGGAGAACGTCTCCTGGTAATCAATACCTTGACGCTGTTTGTCACCATGCGCCATGAACCGAGCCTTAAACCGAATGACGTATCATAGGTGGTCAACCTTGATGTCGTACACCCACATAGTCTTTATCGCCCGCTGTCCGGCCAGCATGTCAGCCCGCGGAATCGTGCGCAGCACCTCCTTGTCTTTGAGAGCCTGCATCTCCGCATCCATAGCTGATTTCCACTGTATAGCATACTTAGATCTCATAGCTTCTCGGTACATTCGAGGTACTTTCACACTACTTGCTCGGATCCCGCCATTTCCACGACGATCGGCATGCAACGCCCTGAAGGCTGACGTCACTGCATAATCCTCATATCGGTCCGGTGGGCGGCGCTCGTGCTGTTCACGGAGACGTGGACGTCGCGCTTGAGTGTCTCGCTTCTGGTGCTTCGTCTCCACCATTGCACGATTTGGTTCTCGTGCTCGTTTTGCTTCGTCAGCTCTTTGACGTCGACGACCAATCACTAACTCGACTGGAGGATCACCGGCTCCGGCTTCAAGTTCATTAGCGAGGTCAAAAAAGCAGTTTTCGGCTTCTAGTTCATCTCCTGGATCAAATAGTCAGTCATAGTCCGGTTCATCTGCATTGACGATATCGTCATCCATCACAGTAACTACATCCGTGACGTTTCCAGTTGATTCATATCCGAACTCCACTGCAATACTAGCGATGTCGACGTTATCACAAGCGTCATCTTCACTGTCACATTTCGCGCCCTCACGATCAGCATCTCCGACCTTGGCGCTAGGAGCTGCGGACGGGTCGTCGTCCGCATCGTCGCCCCCCTTCTCTGCGTTTCCTCAAAAGCAACATCGCTCTCATAGTCCGGCAGAGATCGGTTTTGTAGAATAACATTCCACAACTGCTGATCATCAGCGTTAAATTCACTGCTGTGTTCGGTATTCGCATTGGCGACACTTGAGAGTGTGCTGTTGAGCAGTATGTCGTCCCAGAGTAGCTGGTCTTCGTTGTTCCAGTCAACACTTGGCGCATCATCTTCATCTACCATATCCACATCACTAGTCTCATCGCTGCGTACCGACTCCACATCGCACACTGCGTGCTTCGACGAATCATTGTCTTCGTCCTCTTCGTCTACATCTAGATCACCATCACGAACATATTAGTCGAAGGTTTGCAGCCATTTGTCCACCTTGGACTCGAATGCGCTACCATAGCGATCCTTGTATTTGATGATTTCGTTGATTTTCAAATCTGCCGCTAAGCCCTTCTTGTGTTCGGTAGGGGAATAGACTTGACATTCTACGACGTCCTCGCGGTGCCCAATCAAGGATCCAACACGGCAGTTCATGCTCAGCTTTGTCCGCTTTACTATTGGTGTGGGGCAGTAAACGAGCGAACGTCATGGCAAACTTATGTTGACCCATTATGGTCCACCAAATCCACGCCAATCCAATTGCACCAAGCAGAATCGCCGACTCGACGCGGAATCGAGTGAACTAAGCCACAGGACTCACACAACCCTACAGTTCAAGCACGTCGGGTTTTCTTTTGTCCAGTCAAAGCATGGCAACGACGTTGCAGACCACGCTGCACCGCTTGCCGCACTCTCGAAACTGCCCCGATCGCCCCGTCCCCCACTTTCAATTTGGACAAACGTCAAGTTAGCATCTAGCACCTAATGCTCTTAACGTGTAGCGAGCATACATGGCGGGAAACTATGTCGAAGCCGCTGCCTCTCACGGCCTTCGACGGGGCCAACAAGGCCGCCGCGCACTTCATGAAGCCTAAGGCCATTCTGTATATTCTGTTGTGAATGCATCCGTTGTAGGGAAGAAATTAAATCGTACATGAAGTCTGAATAGCCCTCCGTCTCGGATCGCACTGTATATTTTGCAGCAAAACCCCACAGCTTCAATGTGCCAACTCCTGAGGTTATGATGATCGATTCCGCTCCAGTCGTGGTCATGACTATCATCATCCCGATTGGGGAATCCCATCTCATCCTTCATCTTAGCCAAAGTTGCATAGCTTGACGGGGTTACGCTTTGCTGAGTTACGCCATTGCACAATATTCAAACCAGCGCCACACGCCAGTCACAGCTCATTATCTTTTTCTCCAAGCCGAGATGAATCTACGACTTCTTGCCGCGACGCTTTTTGCAGCTCTGACTGGTTGTGTTACTGCGACCGTCGATCATGACAAACTTAAACCATTTCCGCAACCGGAGCCGGTCACCGTGTCCGGAAAGGCTGTCATCAAGTTCAAACCCCAACTGGACACACCGGATATC
Source organism: Phytophthora sp. ST_20190627 (assembly GCA_014706145.1). NCBI lineage: Eukaryota > Oomycota > Peronosporomycetes > Peronosporales > Peronosporaceae > Phytophthora > Phytophthora sp. ST_20190627. Next base: position 426,233 of record JACBOU010000061.1, read on the forward strand.
GTCTGCGTTCTGTTTCCTGCCGTAAATTCTGCCGGCGAAACCACAAGTAGACTCAAGGGGACGAAAGGAAATGATACGTGCAAGTATGCTCCGAAGGGTTCTCAGATCTACGGTCGATCTGGGTGGTACAAATACTTGTGGGCCATCATGTATGTCTGGTACTTCCCGAAAGGCTTCAGCGGAATGGGATTCCCCACGAGACTCCACGACTGGAAGAGCGTCGAGGTGTGGATTGACAATCCTGCCATGGAGATTCCGAAGTTCGTAGGAGTCTCCTTGTCCAAGACTGTATCCATCTATTTTTCTGGTTACCGAGTGCAGGGTTCGAGGTTCCACCACACTTACACTTACGGCTCCAACACTTCTCTCCGATTTCAGTATCTGCTTGATGTGACTACGTATATGAAGTTCGGTTATAGAGATGGTGGGTACCAGGACCTGATCATGTTGCAACAACTCACGGACACGGCTCGTGTAGCTTTAAACGATAGCAACAGCTTCGGAAAAGCGGAGGTTCCGTTCAGTGATGAACACGACCAGGGCCACCTTGACAATGCTTGGTTGCCCTAACTTCAAGATACTCAAGACATGGTCTCAAAAAAACTTCAAGATGTTTTAGCTGCAACAAGAGTATACCGTCCTACTAGGACGGTCCTAGTAAGGAGGATGCTTTGAATTGAATGCAATTGCCAACGTAAAGGTGTACATGAGGTGATGAAGTTTTTTTAGATACAAGTACGCCGACAAAAAAGCCTTCCTTTATCAAGTCACTTTCGAAAACAATTAACTACTCGCCAGAGGAGGAAAACGCGTCTGGAGAAGTTGAGTACGCCGATGAGCTATCGAATCGAACTCCAGAGTCGCTCACGACGCAGGTGCTGAATACCGTTGTCAAATCTAGTCTTGATCGAGTTGCTGACAGCAGCAGAGCACTCTGTCGAAGGCGCCGTAAAGTGCTGACCCATGTAAAATGTTTTGCGCATCATGTTTCATCTGCGTTTATCTGTTACGCCACTCCGCTGTGTACTCTTCGACATGGAGCACTTCTCGATCGCTCTACAACTGATCGGGTTCATAAGTCCAGCGGATCCATGTTCCTCTATCCTGAAGCGTTTTCGGGTGATATACTGCGCCAACAATTGAGAAGGGGATTTCGCAAGATAATACGATACCGTCGCTAGAAGAAGTGTGACGCCAAAAGTTGAAAACAATCGATCATAGTAGCCAGGCTCCCCGCCAACAGCATCGGCGTAGATGACGAATCCGTGCAGTAGGTAGATGGAGAAGCTTACTTTGCCACAGTATCGAAAAACACTCCACTCGAAGAAAGAAGACAGAGAGGGCTGAAACAGCATCTCAATTACGAACACCACAGTCAAAAGTACACTGATGAACGGAAACCCCGGTGTATCCGGTGCGATGTTGGGATACACCCAGATGAACAAGAGGCCTTTGAAAGACATACTCAGCAGTAGAGATAACGCAGTAAACTCGAGTGCTCGGATCATGTACAAAATAGCAGGTCAAGGTTTCCAGTTATTAGTCTTCATCCACATATCCAGTTTGACGAAAACAACGGCAGTCATCGATCCAGCGAGAAACGTAGGGAAGTGCGACGACAGCGCCATGTTATTCCAGCGAGACGTGTACCAGCCTTCGTACGTGACCCAATCGTACATTGGAATGAACGAAATCCACCAGAATTTGTGCAGTTTTAACACCACCAGCACGAACACGGGGATAAAGAAATAATACGTGATCTCCAGTGGCAGTGTCCACAATACAAAGCAGCGGTGGTTAAAGTCGAAAGTGAGTACTTTGAACAGATCAAAATTTTCCCGGTTTCTCGATTCTAAAATACTGAGTCTTCGCTTCATCCGGCAACATCCACTGTACAGTGACAACCAATGCAAACACTGGGTAGATGCGGAAGAATCGCTTGGAGAAATAATCAGCCAATGTGAACATCCACTTGCGATAAGTTGCACCTTGTGACAACAATTTCATGCTCTTTTTCATGAACAACATCATCAGCAGAAACGAAGACAGTACAAAGAACGAGGCGGCAGCACAAGCTCCCAGATTCAGGTCTTGCATACACTCGTGCGAGTGTTGCACCACCACTAACAACGCCGCGAGTCCTCGAACGCCGTCAAGAAACAGAATTTTCCCTGGTGCCGCTGCAGCCTCCGCAGGCTTTACCTCTTTGGGGGCTTCTTGCGCCAGCAACGCGACGCTTTCTTCGACGCCATCGTTGGCAGTTCTACCTGATCGAATCATCACCAGAGTAGTGTGTCAAAAATGTGTTGCGTACTTTTGCCAACTGGCAAACATGGCAAGCTACGATTTGCTATCAGATGGCACAGTTCTGCCGCCCGTATCCACCAGGGTGCACAATATTAACATTTGAAATTAATAATGTTTAAGATGATAAATTTGGCGATTTCGTTGAGCAACTATTATCAAAGCTGACATTTTATCAGATAATAGCGGTAGCGAAAACGGAGGCAGGACTGTACGAACTGTACACTGAAGAATCTTCAGTGAAGATGGTCAGCTCAGACAATTCAACATGGTTTCGAGAATATCATAGGGGGCATGTCCATGTACAGTCCGTCGCGTCTTAGAGAGCACCTGATAACTATTCAACTGCTATAACGAATAATATTAATTATTCAAGTATGAAGGGAAATATATCCGGAGCTATCCTATCAAGACATGCCCCGTCTAACTCGAATACAGTTGTGCACCTCGTTTTCGGTACCGCTATAAACACATAACCCCATGATAATATATCGTGATCTGATCCATTTATAGGTCAAAACAAATTATCCATTGGAGATATTTATATGGTCCACCCTGCCGAAAACGAGGTGCATAACTGTATATCAGGTGGCTCATGCAAGTTGCATTGCAACCGCTTCATTGTAAGGATTTCTATGCAGTTATGCATGCGTCTCAGCTTCACGTCTCCTAAACGCGCAGGCAATGGAGTTAATAGTACTAACTGAGGATCCCCGCATCTCTCGTTTGTCTAGTTCTCGAGTGATATACTGCGCCAACACCTGCGACGGATACTCCACCAAATGATACGATGCCGTCGCTAGCAGTAGCGTGAAGCCAAAGCGGTAAAATAATCGATCGTAGTAACCGAGTTCGTTTCTGATAGTTGGGGAGTAGATGATGAATCCGTGGAGGAGGTAGATGGAGAAGCTCACCTTGCCACAGTACCGAAGCGCGCTCCACTCCAAGATACTCGAGAGACCAGACGGCAGGAGCATCTCAATCACTAGAACCACCGTTAAGAGCACGCTGATAAATGGAAAACCTGGAGAGTTTGGCACCATATTGGCATGCATCCAGTTGAAAAGGATCCCGTGGAAGGTGAGACTCAGCACCAGCACTAGTGCAGAGAACTCAATGACTCGAATAACGCGGAGACGTTGTCCGCCAACCTTGTAGCCGTTTGTCGTGATCCACGCCTCGATCTTGACGAAGATGACGGCAGCCATAGAACCAGCGAGGAACGGCGAGAAGTGAGGCGATAAACTCATCACGTAAAGTGTGCCAGCTTTCGTCGACAACCCATGCGTACGCCGGGATGAACGGGACCCACCAATATTTGCGCAATCTCAGCACCGCAAGCACGAACAACGGGATGAAAAAGTAATACGAGATCTCCAATGGTAGAGTCCATAGCACAAAGTAGCGTTGGTCGAAGTTGAACGTGAGCACTTTGAACAAATTGTAGTTCTCAGGGTTTTCGATCAAGTAGTACTGCCGCTTGCCATCGTCTGGTACTGCCCACAGTACGGTTGCTACCAAAGCAAACAACGGGTAGACGCGGAAGAAGCGCTTGGAGAAGTAGTCGGCCAGTGTGAACATCCACTTCCGATAACTCGCACCTTGAGCTAGTAGTTTCATGCTCTTCTTCATGAACAGCATCGTCAGCAGGAACGATGATAGCACGAAGAACGTGTCGACAGCACACGCTCCCAAATTCAGATCCTGCATGTACTCGTGTGAGTGTTGGGTCACGACTAAAAGCGCCGCTAGTCCTCGAACGCCGTCTAGAAACAGGATCTTCGCGGGTGCCGCTGCAGCTTTCGGAGTCTTCTTCTGCTTCTTCTTCGTTTCTGACTTGGCATCTTCGACATCCTGGACTAGCAACGTCACAGTCTCAGCAGAGGTATCCTGAAAATGATCATCGCTACTAGCTCCGACACGGATCATTTTGATGTGTATCGACGGCCGATGCGGGTTTGCAGGAGAGGAGATTTTCGGAGACTGGCAATCATCAACGCACGAGCGGCAGCGGTCGTAACTTATGACACTATCCACGCAGGTGCGAGCATTAATGACCAGAGCTATAATGGCGTCCACGAATACGCTAGTTCCAGCAGACACTTCGCACATCAACATGAATATACATAGAGCGTGGCGCACTGTCGACCTCGACCATTGGCAGATTGCAAAGCGAAACTAACAGAAACCACCGTGGAGAGCACTCAATACATGTACATGTGGTGAATTGAATTCAGTGCCCACTGAATTCTCAGCCGAGTTGGTCCTAGCAGTTTCATCGGCAACTTTCTTCAGTCGTTGCTACAAACGGCAAACTCACCATATCCATCTCGTCGTTGCGGGGTTTACCAGCTGAACAGTGGTAAACCCATACCAACCTGTACCACCAGAGCATGGATAAGAACCTCGAAAAATGCTACAACAGGATGTGGTGTGGGCAGCAACTCGGTGAAACTGACATCGGGTACGTTTCTCGTGGCCGCATTGACTTTGGCAACTAAATTTAGGAGTCACCAGTCTGTACCATTGCAATGGTGGGTCTAACCCCACTACAATCAGCTCTTTTGTGTAGCTTTTAGTGTTGATCGTGAATGATGTTACGTTTAGTCCAGGAAGTATTTGTACACGTAGTCTTCGTCAGCCTTGTCCGCTGCTCTGGTGACTGTAGTACACTTGTTGACTAGCGTCGATATTTCCTCGGACAAGTTCCTTTCCAATCCATGGTAAACAACTAGGCAGTTCGTCGGAATAACACGCAACAGTGAGTACATTGGCTTAGTGCAACCTGAGGATCGGCAGAAGGTGAGAAAATCACGCTCCGTGAATTTGAGCACGTCGAAAAGAGACTTGACGTTGCCGCGAAGTCCCCTCTTGGCTACCGCACAGGATCTGAATAGCGTTCCGTTGTCTAGCGTCGCCGTGATATGCTCACTCACGACCGGGGAGCACTCCGTTGAAGCAATTACAGTCGGAAAATAGAGACCTAGGAGTGCCACCAGCAACACGAAAGCGAGCGTGGAGCCATGCATGACTCGAAACGGAAGGGTGCCTTGTGGTGCTGACTGTGAGAATTAGGAAATGAACTTCCCTTGAGCTTGGTCAGAGGATAACCAGGAATCGATTTTGTGTCGCGACTCTAGCCTGCTCTAGGTCCACCGGAAGAGTAGGAATGCAACAGCAAGTGTGACATTGGATCACGCGACGGATTGAGCGTTTGGCATCGTATCATCAACACCCCGATCAGTTCTGGGTACATGCAGATCAAAAGGGGCTGAAGTAGACAACAAAAACTCACCTTACCGCTGCTGCGCCTGTTTAGTCAGTTCTGGGTGATGTACATGTACTGCGTAGTTGAGAAGGATGGAATGCAGTTTTAGGATGGCTCCACTCACGATCAGATTACTTTCACATTCATAAACGGCGAATCAGGTGCAGTAAATCGAGAAGGCCAGCTTGCCGCAGTACCGAATGGCACTCTACTAGACAGAGCTCGCGATTTACTGGTTGTTTGTATCTACTGAAATGTGGCACGCGCCGCCCCATCGTTTTTGGTGGGCAGTGCCCACCAAAAATGCACACTGGGCACGCGCACCGCGACGGGCAGTCGGACACGGACAAGTTTGTCCACCGCCAGAATCATTCGCATCGTCTGCGTATCGGCCAGGCAATTCGCCTTGCCACAAGGCACGAACGGATGCCGGCGTGACACGAAATTGATTGAGGTATAGTCGACACCAACGAAATACCCAAAGACACAGGCTTCATCAAATGTGCAATATCCAGAGCGTCGAGACCACGTGATATGATGCGTAGGTTTTCGAAGTACTCACCTCTAAAGGAATGGGAGTCAAATTATCGCAAGGATATTAATATGTTTTAACAATTAAAATTGTCCAGGAAATATTTGTTGTCAGATTGGCCCGTTCCTGGTGACTGCTGCGCATTTGTTGGCTAGCGTCCATAACTCTTCAGAGATAATACATGTAATCGATGAGCAGTGGGTCGGGATGGCGTGCAAGCAGTGTGTGAACCGATCGGGTGCGAGTAGAAGACTATTTGCGTAGAATCGTCTGCTCGGGATGACGCAGGAACTGAACGTCAAGTGAGTTGTTAACGAGACGACTCCACAGCCCTACTGTGGTGAACACATATTGGAAGTAGAGCCAAGTAAATATTAGAGCCTGTCAAAGCACCTAGTCCAAGAAGTATCTGTAGACATAATCCTCGTCGGTCTTGTCCGCTGCACCAACAACTTGAGCACACTCACGATACAGCGTCGAGACCTCTTCCGACAGGTTACGTGCCGATCCGTGATAGGTGATAAGGCAGTCGGTTGGGATAACTTGACGCAGCTTCTCCACTGGCTTAATGCAACTTGGTGCGCGACAGAATAGGAGAAAATCTCGCTGGGAGAGCTTGAGTACATCGAAGAGCGAGTTGAAATGCGCCCCCGTGTTGCCAGAGGCGCACGTGCTGAAGAGCTTTCCGTTGTCGAGCGTGGCTCTGATGGGGTCGCTCACGTCGAATGGACACTCGGTCGCGGCGAGCACCGTCGGAACGGAGAGTCCCAGCAGTAGTAGCACGATAAAGCAGTTCATCTGACTGTGTGTGGACACGGAGAAAGGAGAAGTGATCAAAGCTTGCGGTGGAGCAGGTTCCATCAAACCGAAGGATGGCAAGGACTGCAACGAGCGCCCGTCTCATTGGTTTGGTCATTTGCTGTTCGCATAAGGTGACGTGGTCGTTACGTCTCAGGATCAGACAATGGGTACGCCGCGTGACGAACCACGTGAGGGACAGACACCAACCTCCCCGGCTCAAAGTGTTCATAAATCTCATCAGCTGGAATACCTCAAGAAGGGGGTAGTATCGCGGCATGTTGACGGGGTACGAATGGTTGACAAAATTTGTTGCGTGCTCACCGGATTCTGGTTGCCAACGTGTGTTCTTGGCCTGCAACGACGGACACGGCGTTGTCGAATCTGAAGTAATGCCGTTCTGTGAACATTGCATTTCACGAATTGCCAACCCCGTCCCAAGGCCCCTTCTCTTCAGATTGACATGATTCGCTTTGGGACAACCGCTGTCGACGACACCATTGAAAGTGCTGCGTTACTTATCCAAGATATCCCCGAGAGCAACTTCAATGCCAAACCAGTAAAAACACCAGAGGCGGCAGCGGCACCCGCGAAGATCCTGTTTCTAGACGGCGTTCGAGGACTAGCGGCGCTTTTAGTCGTGACCCAACACTCACACGAGTACATGCAGGATCTGAATTTGGGAGCGTGTGCTGTCGACACGTTCTTCGTGCTATCATCGTTCCTGCTGACGATGCTGTTCATGAAGAAGAGCATGAAACTACTAGCTCAAGGTGCGAGTTATCGGAAGTGGATGTTCACACTGGCCGACTACTTCTCCAAGCGCTTCTTCCGCGTCTACCCGTTGTTTGCTTTGGTAGCAACCGTACTGTGGGCAGTACCAGACGATGGCAAGCGGCAGTACTACTTGATCGAAAACCCTGAGAACTACAATTTGTTCAAAGTGCTCACGTTCAACTTCGACCAACGCTACTTTGTGCTATGGACTCTACCATTGGAGATCTCGTATTACTTTTTCATCCCGTTGTTCGTGCTTGCGGTGCTGAGATTGCGCAAATATTGGTGGGTCCCGTTCGTCCCAGCGTACACTTGGGTCGTCTACGAAGGCTGGTACACTTATCGTTGGGATCACATGGAGTTACAGCCTCATGCACCGACGTTTCTTGCTGGATCGATGGCGGCAGTCATCTTTGTCAAGTTGGATATCTGGATGAAGGCCAAAAGCTTGAAACCTCGTCCTGCTTCCCTCTACGCGGTTCGGACGCTCGAGTTTACTGCACTCTCGCTATTGCTCAGTCTGAGCTTCCGAGGACTCTTCTTCCACTGGGTACATTCAAACATTGCGCCCGAGACACCGGGTTTCCCATTCATTAGCGTACTTTTGACTGTGGTGTTCGTGATCGAGATGCTGTTTCCGTCCTCTCTGTCTTCTTTCTTCGAGTGGAGTGCTTTTCGGTACTGTGGCAAAGTTAGCTTCTCCATCTACCTGCTCCATGGGTTCGTCATCTACGCGGATACAGTAAGTGATCAGCCCAGTTACTACGATCGAATGTTTTCTCGCTTCGGTCTTACACTCTTGCTAGCGACGGCGTCGTATCACCTGGTGGAGTATCCATCTCAACTACTGGCACAGTACATCACTCGAGAACTTGCTGAACGAGAAGCACACGGATCCACTGGCATTACGAATTCAATCACCTGCAAAGTTTTGTCAGGCGAAAGCACGACGAAGGCAACGTGGACTTGACAAAAAATCAACGTACGATCCTAATACTCAATATTCAGACTTATTGAGAGATACCACTTCGTTATTCACATCTGAGCGCAATCTTTGCACTCTGGATTGCGTTTGTCATCAATTTTAAGGCGAATCTGACGTCAACTGCTAAAAGCAAAATGTGGCGCGACATTGTAGGGAACATGGTTGATGCGTCTACTTACATCCAAGCCATTCTTCATAATCGGAATTACATTTATCTCCAACTCCAATTGGATCTGACCTCGCCGCATCTCGATGGTAAACGGGTCAGAGCTGCAAAAGATGGCCATAAATCTAGCGTTGTAGCACATCGATTCTGGATAACCCGGAAGGCTGCATCTTCGACACAAAATTCCGTTGCACCGGGCAATAGTGTCTGGAGTAGGAAATCCCAGACCAGGAATATTCGTTCTCTGCTTTTGACACACCGTAGTAGCAAATTTTTCCACGAGAGCCAACGTTGCATTTGTCGCTCTGGGTGTAGTCGGTGAGAGACAAGAGACTGCGGGTACTCCCCAGAATGGCTGGGCTGCTCAAAATGAGTTCTGTAGATCACAATCGTGGAGAAACGCATTGCAACACCAACTGCCTCGGTCATTCACTGAAGATGCCTTGAGTTTTGTCACGGATTCCATACCAGGCAGCGTCTCGATGGTCGGCACAAAACTTAACAACAATCTCTCGAGGTTATGAAGATTGTCAAATGCCGGCAGCTCGATAAGCGAGGTAAATTACGCTAAAGTGAGTGCTTTGAGACTAACCAGCCCGTTAAAAGAAGGAAGCTTTGCCAATCGAAGGTGCATACCAAGATGAATGAATGTGAGGGACGACATTCTGTCAAACATATCGTCCGGAAGCTCAACGAGGGAGTTCGTAAACGTTCCCTCCACGTATCTGTATGCATTGTACCATTAGAATGTGAGCTGTCATACACTGAAAAGGGTTTCTTTCCTCAACACAAGCGCTATAGACTGCGTACAGGTATTCATTATGGACAAACGCCTTGATCCAAGGCGGCATACGCTCAGTGGATGTATAAACCAGAGACCTACGAACGACACACGTATTAGTTCGATGCCAAAGCTACAAATTCGCTGCAGTAAGAAAACTTACAGATGCCTCAAAGTCGACAAGCCCTCAATTCTTCAGGAAGTTCCGGGAAGTAGCGATTTGTCAATTGAATCGTCCTGAGATATCCAGTCGTCGCTAACTGCACTACCTTCGTCGTCACATCTTTAGGATGCATCCACTCTTCGTGTGTCTTTGGAGCGTTATCTCCATCGATAAGGGTCAGACAAGGGCATTGTGTAAGAGAATCTTTCTCAACACTAGTCCATCGATGTGCCTTGACAGCGCATTCTGGGTGGGGTTGACACGCCAATGCTGACGTCCACAAACTCTTCTCCACAAAAATAATTATCGCGACAACGAAAGCGATCAAGCAAGCGATAGACGAGAAATGGCGCTTGGGGTAGAGACAAAAGGATCTCCTTCGCGGATTTTGTACAAGTCCCGTCACGCGATAAAGTCGATAGGAAAATACGAAATGAACTCCCACGCGCAAGCTGAAATCCACCATTGAAGTGACTTCAAGGCCTTGTGAATGACGTCAGTCTGGACGGGGTTTGCGATTAAGCTGGCGTTCCGTTCAAATCATCCGACAGGAAAAATATCTAGGTTGATGTCAATTTTCCTTCGGTCAAGACTGAATGTGGAGAGACAATAAGCTGCCCCTAGCATGGGATAAACTACAACAACTTCCGTTAGTCCGCTTCTGTTGTCAGGAAGCATCATTGTCGCGCATGATTGCGCATTTAACCCGGTGATAGCTGAAAACGCAACGACGAGCACAACAGGAGACCCAGCTTCGAGGATTTGATACAAAATGGCCGACTCGACAGCAAGATCTGCAAATTTGACCAGACTTGCTACATAATTGGCCAGTAACGTTAGGACAACCAGCTCCTTCCATTGATAAATGCAACTTACAATTATTTGAATGGCGTGGCTGTTGTCCTGCATGATCAAGGTGACTGATTGTCCAAGGAGCGCCCTTAACCTGCTTCCGTGCTGGGTACGTGCATTGCGTAAGATTTCTCGTCGCAAGCTTGCTGTCACTGCATCAACATGTCCAGACAGTGACCAATGTGGAGCTTCAGCAATGCGATTTCGCCGTCTGAGTAGGTTGAAGACAAGGCAATTTGCCATCATCACAAGCCCTAATACAGAAAACCAAATCATTGTTGTCGGAGGGTCCACCATCAGCCAAAATGTGCCATTGTCGAAGTTTTCCGTTTTCATGATCCAGTTGACTGTGTCATTTGGCTTGATAGTTAAAAGCAAAAACCACATCCTCCAAAAGATACAGCTCAGTGCCATTGCTCCAACAACCCTCTGCAACACAGCCGTCTTCAGTCGTAAAAATCCCTTATGGCCCCATCGCTTAGGCTTGCAGTCCCTGGAGTGGTCGTCGTCCGACCTGGATGAACTTTTCGTGCCCCCGAAGTGAGAATTGGCATTGAGTTGGCTAGCCTTGGACCATGTTTTACTGGAACTGAAGCTCTGACTAGTGCAGTCTTTGACGATCGAGTTGTCGGCTCTATCGAAGCGGATTTCATCGTAGAGCCACACCTACGTTTACTCAATGTGCGGCAGTCTTTACAACCGCTGTCCAATTCTGCCGATGCAATGCTGTTCATTTTGTTTCGTACGACCATTTTAGGCTTTGGAGCAGGCCGTTTCGCAAGCTTCCTTCACGACATTGATGAGTTTACTTGCAACGCAGATGTAGATGCTGCTACATGTATATCCATGTAAATAAACCAACTTTGTTTTTGCACATATCAAAATTCCGGTGTCCAACGCACGTGATGAGCACCCGCGAGGCTGGAGATGACCATCTCGGAGTGAATTGCAACGTCGTTTCCGGTCGTCACTTTCAGGTCACTCCAGCTTGCTGTTGCATCTACTGGATATAATCCAGTACGGTACCCAGAATGCGGATTGCGATGACTGGAGCGTGATGACGGGACGTGCAAAGGCCGTCGAGTGATCTGATGGTTTTCGGACAGCAAAAGTCCACGTCCTGCACCACGCGATCAAATGGCATGAGGCGGGCGCGTCTTTGCTCGGAATTGCAGACGAAATGCACAAATTTCCGCCCAGAGGCGGCTTGTACAGTAGGCAGGTGGGATAACTCACGCCTTTGCCAGTTTGAAGCTGATCCGGTTCGACCAGATTTCCATCAAGCAAGTGGAGAACCTGCCATTCTTCTTTTCTCAGTCTCACCGACACTGTCCCTCCAGTATTTTCCGTCAAGCACGATGCCCAACTCCATCGCCGCTACATTCACCTTCATGCTCTTCTTACTCAGCATTTCCATTCCGTCGGTGTTTGCCACGCCGGATTGCCCGCTACATGTAAGCTCCCCGATCAAAGCCACGCTCGACAACGGCAACCTCTTCAGCACATGTGCCATGGAATCTGCCGGCGTCCGTAGTGACGCTCGCTCACTCTTCGATGTGCTCAACTTCTCCCAGCGCGACTTCCTCCTCTTCTGTCGCGCCCCAAGGTGCATTAAGCCCGTTAAGACGCTGCTGCAATCCATTCCAACCTCCTGTCTCATTACCTACCACGGCTCAGCTCGCAACCTGTCCGAAGAAGTATCGACGCTCTATCATCAGTGCGCTCAGGTTGTTGGAGCGGCAGACAAGACCGACGAGGACTACGTCTACAGGTACTTCCTGGACTAGCCAACGACCAGACCGCAGCAACCCCTAATATTTTCTTAACGCGATCATTACCTTAGCTCTCTTCCTTTAGTCTACAAATGTATAGCTGTGTATAGTGATGTCTACAAACTTCAACGACAACATGACCATCACTCTTGAAAAGGCAAGTTAAAGTGCGACACGCGGGCAATTCCGCACTCGCATGCTCCACTTCATCCCGCATTTTGTCTCGCAAGCCGCACAAGCCCAGGAAAGGACAGACACATGAACTGGATGACGAGCGGAACACACCGCGCGTTGTACTCGCAGCGCGGCCGCCGTCGACAGATGCACTTTCCGTCTCAAGTACAGCGCCAGCGAGTGAAGCCCACGAGCCCTCCACGCAGCTCCCAACCAGCGAGAGCGCGGGACTCGGCAACGCCCTGGTACATTGTACCTGTCGGAGATGACGACGAGTCTCAAGGTCCTGGCGCACGCTCAGCTAAGGAAGACTTCTTTTTTCTGTACTGAGGTGTGTGCTATCTACAGATATCCGCGTGCTGGAGCTGGAGCGGAAGGGCGCGATGAGTGCAACTGAAGTTGAGGCTGACGCCGAGAAGAAGACTGAAGAGCCTGAGCATACGGGTGTTCGCGGGGCCGGCAGTGGTGCGCGATCGAGCCCGAGTCAGAAGAGAAGCCGAGAACACAAGGAGCAAACTAGGAGAAGTGATAACCGATGTATCTTCACGCCCGTGAAGAAGGCGAGAAAGTACGACCAACCATTGGGAGCAGTTCAGCACGGGAAGAGTGTTCGTGAGGAACGACCGCCATCTTCCATTTCTTCAGGCGTCGACATGCTCTTTTTCAAGTGAGTTGATCTTGGAGAAGAGTTGGCGGATAGAGTTGCTAAGCATTTTGGCTGTGTTCTAGTGATGGCGAAGAGCTACGACACGAGAACCGTGCGCAACGCACAAAGCGGATTACTGCTGTGCCAGCTCCGCAGCACATTGCTGATGATGGGGATCAAGAAGAATCGCAGGTATACGTGTTTGAGGCATGCATGGCGTTTGAAGTCGTTGCTGACGTTTGCTATTTGGTACACAGCAGCAGCACCCACACCTGAATTATCGAGACGAAGACCTGCACAGCCGCAGCAGCAGATTTGACGCTCAGCAGTCATCCGACGGCGGAAATTCTAGCTTTCATGGTGACCAAGCATTTATTGACGACGGGAACAAGACTGATGAGCGAGATATTCAACTTTGGAGAGTCAACTCGAATTCGTGGATTGGCTCAAGTCCGGATTCGGTATGGTCGATTCAGATTTTCATCACCCCTACAGGAATGATGTAACACTGTTTGCGCTACAGGCATTTGATCACCCAGACAGTGCCTCGTTCAGGAGTGTCAGAGACCCGTAAGATCCTATCGTCCGTTGAAATACGTGAAAAAGACTAATACTGTCGTTGTGCTTCGAGTATCCGTGAAAGTTATCATGGCACCCCGCCATCAAGCCCACTTAAAGCCTCGCCTCTGTCTTTTAGAATGAGCCGGACTGAAGGTTTACGATTTCTACCTGCCCGCTCGTTGGTACGGTTCATTGACGACTTATTTTTCATCAGTTCTTCAATCGCAGCTATCCGCCAGAGTTTCGCACGCGGTAAGTTACGTGTTGAAACGTGAGGTCATCCTGAAAGTTCTACCCGTTTAATAAGTGTTTTCCTTCAGTCACATGATCCGCTGGAAACTGGGTTGAGCTTCACACGGACTCCGAGGTCTTCACAGTCCCAATCGACATCTACATCGTCACAAGGCAGCGTCGTGCTTGGCCGCCCTCCGTTGGGCTGGCAGAAGAGATTGCTGCTGTCGATGAATGAATATACCAGCGACAACACCGAGAATCGTCTCAGCCGTCTCCCCGGGGTGGTGAGTTCTACCGGTGCTGATGACAGCAAGCTGGAGAGAGGTTAGTACTCCCTATTTTTTATGTTCGTCTCATATGTGCTGTTTAACTGAACTACTCACGTTACCTGTTTCGTACGTACAGCTCAACAGCCACATAACTCGCTGGAAATTCCACTGGAATCATCACCTTCGCCCAGTAGTTCGAGAGGAAGCGGTGGTGACAATTCGATCATCGACGAACTTGTTCCATTTGATGCGAAAGAGCGCATAATGGCGGCTGCAACTTCGCAGCAACTCACCGAGGACTCGCCGTCATGGTTCCAGCGGCCCGTCAAAACGAGTATGGACGTGATAACGGATCGGCTATCGTCTTCTGCACTCGCTCAACCTTTATGTATTGGAATGGTGTCATGCTGCTAGAACTCGGAAACGCAAACGGCGCCGACACAGTTTTCAGCAGGACAAACATGGCACTACAACAGTCGTGGGTTATGTCGTCGCGTACGAAGACAATTCTGGACGCGGTACCAGCATCGAAGGCTCTTCCAACTGAAAACGCGATTAAAAAGCACGACAGTAAGTACCAAGAAATGGAGAGCGTCGCGATCTACATGTACACGCTGGTACAATGCTACAAAATCGACGAGAAGATTCGGTATGTGCGCTTTTTCAGCATTCGGCTACGCGGTTGGGAACGACACTCACTTGTATTGTGACAACTGTTCTGACAAACACAGTTCAACAGTAGCCACTCAACTACCATCCGAAGCTTCTTCTCCGACCACGGCCGCTTCATTGACCATGCAAACAGCCTGTCGACGTGAAGTTATCTTTTCGCCAAAGCGCACGAATTAGCGAATAACCTTGACCAGCACGTCCACCAATCGATCGGACAACTACATGTAAGTCTTCTCTTCCGAGTACATCTTGGCCAGCGCTTTCTTGTTCACCTTACCCATTGCGTTCTTAGGAATCTCCTCAACGAAGAAGTATTTGCGTGGCACTCGGTAGCTCGCGAGATGCTTCTTCGAGAACTTCACCAAAGGCGGAGCAAAGGTCTCCGGCCCAACCTTGTCACCCTTGACGTCCGACCGAATCACAGCGGCCACGATCTGCCCCCACGTTTCGTCTGGCAGGCCGAATACAGCGCACTCAAGTACCTGCGGGTGAGTCAACAGTACGCGTTCGACATCCAGAGCTGACACTTTGTAGCCTGCCGTTTTGAGAATATCCGCGCTCGCTCGTCCACGGATCCGGAAGCTCTTTAGCTCGTTGCTGTACTGAACGATGTCACCCGTCTTGAACCAACCGTCGGCGTCAAATTCCTTGGCCGTGGCCTCAGGCTTTCTCCAGTACTCGCGGAATACCGACGATCCCTTGACACGCAACTCGCCTTCCTTTTCCTCGCTGAGTGGCAGTTCACTCTCCGTATCGGGGTCCACCACGCGCACTGACACACTCGGGAAGGGGCTTCCCACGTATCCCAGATGACGGTCGCCGTGCAGCGGGTTGGTCAGCACCATGCCCAGCTCCGTCATTCCGTAGCGCTCGAGCAAACGCAGTCCCGTCAGACTCTCCCAGCGGCTCAAAATTGACACCGGGCAAGCCATGGATCCACTGATCGCCACGCGCAGTCCTCGCGCACCTTCCAGCGCGCTCTGTACTTTCGGGTCGTCCTGCGATTGCTTCGCGATATCCTCGAGCAGCTTCATGTACACTGTCGGCACTGCCATAAGCATAGACACGGGTCGTTTGGTGTTCGCAGCTCCGCCCAGCTTCGACCAAATCAGAGAAGGTTTTGCGAACGGCAGGAACTCCACAGATCCACCGGCGTGCATCACACACAGCAGATTGTTCAAAATGCCATGCACGTGATGTAGTGGCAGGAAGTGGATCAAATGGTCGTTGCTCGACATTTCCCACGCCGTCACCAGGTCGCTAATCTGCGCAGTCAAAGCAGCGTGCGTCGTCACCACACCCTTTGGACACCCAGTAGTGCCGCTCGTATAAACCATGTAGGCACCAGCGGTGCTGTAATCCTGCGTGTCCAGCCACTCCTCCACCTCCTTCTGCTGTTCATTAGACAGCTCCTTGTCATTTCCCCCCTTGGCGTCATCCGGTCGCACAATCACTTCCACGTTCAACCTTGTCGGAAGATCCGCGACGTACTCCTTTAGCTTCGAATCCGGCGCCATGAACGACTCGTTGACAACCAGTAATGCTGCCCCCGAGTCCGACACGATGTAGTCCATCTCATCCGCCGGATGCGCCGGATGAAGCGGAACCGCAATGCCTCCTGCCAGCCAAATGGCCCACTGGATGATGAGATACGACGCCCCACGAGCTCCAAGCAGCGCAACGCGAAAGTTCTCTTCATCTTTCGGCAACTTGGTCAGCAGCTCGTCACGCAGCGCGAAGGCCTGACGCAACAGCGTCGCATACGTCCACTCGAGAGGTTCGTCACCCGACAAGGTCAGCGCCACGGCGCTCTGATGTTCCAGCAGCTTCTCGAAGATGTGTGGGGCGATGAGTAGGGTGGAGGCCGTCATGACTCGGTAGTTGAGGTGAATAAGATCGTGAGACGTGGGCGCAAAGTCCAAAAGTGAGCTGCTCGTAGGAAACCCTACTAGGAGGGTACGTGGCTTCAACCACCACACGTCAACGGCGATGTCGTTATCAGGAATCTGAGACCGCGATTTACCAGGTATCTGAGAAATGTTTCTTTTCAGCCAATCCAAGCTCAGAATATTTTTTTGTGTTGCGCGATTGGCGAAAGTGTTGCTACGACTTAAGACTCGAACGACTTCAACTTTCTCTGTCCACAAGCAAAAGGCTGCAGTGCCATCAGCCCCACGTCATCGCTAGTGATGTCCATGACTTCATGCATGAACGCCATCCTCCTGCAACTGGTTGAGCCACGCTCGGCATTATTTTAGCTCGCTATTGGACCCTCGCAGCCATCGTTGCTTGGTTTGGACAACCACCCGGGCGTGTTTGCAACACCCTCTTCCAGTCCCTGACACGTACAACTTCGTCGTCTTTGCTGCTGCGACGTCATTCCCTTCCTCACCGACCAAACTGACTCCATGGACCCGTTCCTCCAGGCTGCAATTGACGAGGCCAAGCAGGGTCTCAGTGAAGGTGGCTTCCCCATCGGCTCTGTGCTCGTCATTGACGGCAAGATCGTCGCGCGTGGACATAACCGTCGTGTCCAGCGTGGCAGCGCCGTGTTGCACGCCGAGATGGGCTGCCTCGAGAATGCTGGGCGCCTCACGGCCGCCGACTATACGCGCGCCACACTCTACTCGACGCTGAGCCCGTGCGATATGTGCAGCGGTGCCGTGCTGCTCTACAAGATCCCGACGGTCATCGTGGGCGAGAACAAGACGTTCCAGGGCCCTGAGGAGTACGTGCGCTCGCGAGGAGTGAATGTCAAGCTGCTGCATGACGATACTTGCATCAAGCTCATGGAGGACTTCATCCACGACAAACCACAGCTCTGGAACGAGGACATCGGCGTCTAAAGCAGAGAGCAATGTACGATGTTAATCACAGCTACATTCCTAACGGTTTTTGTCATCTTACACGCGGTGTGTAAATTGCAGTTAAGTTTACATTCCCATACTAACCTCTAATCAAGCGCCATTTATACAAGGGTACCCGTTCTGCACGTCATGAGCGACTGGTTGCTAGCTGTGCACTGCGGTGCTGGGCGCTACGGCTCCTCGAACGAAGCTGCGTACCTCTCGCTGCTTCGTTCGGCTCTCGAGAGTGCTCACCAAGTCATTACAACCCGCAGTTCTCCTCCTACAGCCACAGAAATCACTGTGCACATGCTGCACTCGTTTGAACACAACACACTCACGAATGCCGGGCTTGGAGCGAATCTCACCGAAGAAGGGCGAGTGGAGTGCGAGGCCAGCGTTGTATGTGGTCAGACGCACTTAGTGAGTTGCTGTGGAGCTGTGAGAGGCGTGAGGGAGCCCAGTGCATTGGCGTTGAAGCTTTTCGAGCAAGCTCAAGACAATGACTCGAACGCGACGTTCGCTTTCGGTCGACAGCCTCCGCTGGTGGTTGTAGGCGAACATGCTCGACAATTGGCACGGGATTTTGGGCTTGAGACGGCGACGGAAGACGACGAAGAGTTGATGAAGTACCAAGTGACGGAGAACACTCAAGAGCATTGGAACAAGTGGCATCGTCGATTCCAAGAGGTAACGGAGACCAAAGGAGAGGATGTTGACCGGTTAGACACTGTTGGAGCCATTTGTATGGATCCAATGGGGAATGTAGCTGCTGCATTGTCCAGTGGTGGGGTGGCGTACAAGGTTCCAGGTCGGTTGGGACTTGCGGGGTGTCCCCGAATGGGTTGTGACGCTGCAAATGCAGTGGTGACAAAGAGTGCAATTAACCGCAAAAGGAAGAGAAGTGAGCGACAGAAGGTAAAGAATGCGTTTGCCGTGGCGTGTACAGGTCGAGGAGAACAATTTATTCAGAGCAACTTTGTGGGAACGTTGACAAGGAGACTGAGCAAGTCTACAGATTTGGAGAGAGGTTTGCGTAAGGCGTTTGTTGAGGCGAGTGAAGTTAATGGTGGCGTTGGGATCGAAGGTGGCGTGCTGGCGCTTGTGTCTGCACCATCAATTGAAGTAGATGCAACTGAAGGTGATACGTCACGGCGAGTTCAACTGGGTGTGGCCTTTACGACACCCTGTATGGGCGTGGGCTACGTGCAATGCCGTGCTGATGCGGAGCCTGAAGTACAAGTTCAGCTCTTACGTCGACCTCAAATTTGCCCAAAAGCGACCAGTAGCGATAAGCCAGAGTTCGCGATCCACGTATCGTTCCTCCGTCTTGGCATATCGCCTCCAGGGAAGTAATGCGTACTTCGAGCTCCATTCAGTCTATGCCAAGGAAGCGGTACTGAGTGCGATACGAGCTTTTTTAGTGCTTTGGATCCACATCTCTTTTTTTTTTCAAAAGAAGTGAATCCGAGTGTGTTGAAGACTTCATATGATGGTGACATCGTTTCTACAACGACAACAATGCTAAGATCGGTGATGCTGTTACGCTCTACCAGGAGTTATGGAAATTCGACCCAATGTCGATTGAAAAGGCCATCTTGTCACGAAGGACCGAAAACTTCGACAACGAGTCGTTCTGGCTGTTGGGTAGG
This sequence comes from Phytophthora sp. ST_20190627, assembly GCA_014706145.1. Classification (NCBI taxonomy): domain Eukaryota; phylum Oomycota; class Peronosporomycetes; order Peronosporales; family Peronosporaceae; genus Phytophthora; species Phytophthora sp. ST_20190627. The sequence goes on from JACBOU010000061.1 coordinate 445,685, forward strand.
ACCTCCAGCTTCGACAATGTGGCCCTCCTTGTGTAGACTCTTGCTGATGACATTCTAGTCTCCTGAAATCATCAAGGTGACAAATCACTGTCACTCATATCCCGGATTCGGATAAATTGAGATCGTCGCAATGGTATTATTTCGCAGCGCCAGCGACCAGGAGGAGCGCATCCTGGTATAATGCTTCTTGACCCAACAGCTTCGCACTTCGTGAAAATCCAACCATGTGGTCAAAATTGCTGTGAGAAAGTGTAGGTAGCTATCCTTTGGGCTATCTTCGTCTTGTATTGGCCAAGCATGCGTCGAACATTCGTCACCTAGAGGATGAGGCTGCTCTAATGGGCAAAACCATTTCCACAGGGACAATTCGGTTGTCAACATGGAACAGTGGGAGGGCTATTCAAAGCGCGAAGACATCACGAGCGTATGAGATTGCGCAGCGGCAGTCAGATTTAGACTATAGTCGAGTTGCTTCAGATAACGCGTAAGGCCGATAGTTTAATGACCACCTTTAAGTCGGGCCCAAAGGTGATAGCCACAGCGATACGAAGCAATGGCACAAGTGGGAGGCACAGCGCCTCAAAGCGACGCGTTACTCGTGCCAACGAAGTCTCCTTCATTCGAGGAAAAATATTTCCCAGTGTTTCAAGGCTTCTAGATCATATCTATCCTAGCAAAGTATCTCCGGGGTCAGTTAATCTGCTACTCTCGGTGACGATATTTGGTTTACCAGGCACGATAGCAATCGTCTGCTTCATTTGGACGATTTGGCTCATTTTATTGACAATCAACCCCAACGATACCGTGAGCTGGGTCATGAAGACCGAGAATTTTGACAACGGCTCGTTCTGATTGTTCGTAGACCCGCCAGTTGTGATGATGTGGCTTTCGTTATGTGGACTCGCGCTCGTGGCGACATCCTACGCTTTCGTTCTCGTAAAGCTGATTGAGAGAAGAACCCGCGTTGTCCACGCTCTCGTCTCAATGAGAGCGGACCTGTGCAATAGTCTTATTCAACATGCAAACAATCGACAGGGACGCATTATCACAATGCTTACGCGGGTGACTTTATGTTTGGTGAAAAACGACAATCTCGCCGTACCAATCGCTGTAAGTGAGTGTAGTTGAGTTTCCGTCGCATGAGCTGATAATTTCTCTGCCTGATGCAGCGAATCTGGACCAAATTCATAGATCTTGCTGTCGAGACGGGACTTTTGTGGCTGATTCTTGAGGCAGGTTTACCCCTTGCACTCGTCCTCACATTTACGACAATAGTTGGCTTGAATGCACTTTCATGTGCGATCATGACGTTTCTTCCTGATGGCCAAAGCAGGTTGATTGAAATCCTTGTCGACACAATGTACATTTCACTTTTTTCTCTCAGATAAGGAGATGCAGCATGGTAACGTTAGCTTTTCCTTCCTTTTTAACCAGGTTCGACTTTCTTGTTGCTGTCGGGTATCCCATCTTCACCGTCATTTACTGCCTCTCCAGCTTTAAATTTGTACGTACAATAAACTGACTATCCTCGGCCTGAACTAATATATTGTGTTGGTAGGTCTTTGGTATACACGTACACAGAAAAAATGCCTGAATGGATCAAGGAATTCGTCGATCTGGAATATCTGTAAGTTGTTGCTCGTTATCTTAACTTCTTTTTTCCTGTTGCTAACACGATGATGGTTTGGTATTTGAAGTTACGTCGAGGGAGCGTTTACCAACTCGTTAGTAGAACTTCCAGAAGATATGTTTAACGACATGGCGCCTCTCACGTTTATTCATCTCGGGATGCACCTTCAAATAAAGCACCTGCCATCGTTCAAGGGTCTCATAAATTTAAAGGCATTGACACTGGCAATTTTGTCTCTCTGATAGAGCTGCTGTCGTCGATAGTTTGAAGAATCTAGAGCGCTTGCTGCTCATTACCTTATCAAATATCGATGGACTGCCGGATTTGAAGGCACTCAACAAACTCAAGACATTTACTGTCAACGATCGAGGCGAGTGGTGTTGCGATGGTTTTCTTGACGAGTGTGATCCGGAAAACACGTTTTGCGGGCCTCTACCTTTACTGGGAATACCTCGTGCTTCATGTCTGCAGTCGACGGATCAACGAGCGACAAGTGATTAGCAATTGTGTAAAGGTTTTCTTTGACGGTATGTCGAAAACCTTAGTCACAAATCCTCGTTTCAAGGCCTCCGACTTCCGAAGGCATTGCTCTGTGTGAAGGCATCTTGTATCGTGGATGCAAGGTCTCTGGCTTTGAAGAAGCCATGTGCTATAATACCAGATTCATGGCGATCTCGTGTGATCCAAGTCTGTTAGCTATTGAAATGCGGCGTCGTCAAATTCAAGAAGACGTTGGCGATCGTTGCAATCCAGAGTACGAAGCGTGGCTGGGGTGCGTTTAACTAACTTCAAATTGTCCCTATCAATTCGTGAATCAAAATCTTACTTATATTTGAGCACCCCGACACTGTGTAGCACTCTTGTGCCAAGCAGTTTAATTGGCCGCCTCGAAGTACTCCTTCGACGCATCCACCGTCGGCTTGATCGTCTTCTTGCCCTTCTTCCAACCAGCAGGACACACCTCACCGTGCTCGTCCGTGAACTGGAAAGCCTCCACTAGACGAAGAATCTCGTCCACGTTGCGGCCAACGGGGCAATCGTTCACCGTGCTCTGACGAAGCTTACCCTCGCCGTCGATGATGAACAGACCACGGAAAGTAGCGCCAGTCTCCTCACCAACATCGATCAGGACGTCGTAAGCCTCAGCGATCTCCTTGTTGAAGTCAGCGATCAGAGGGATGTCCAGCTCACCCAGACCACCCTTCTTACGAGGAGTGTTGATCCAAGCCAGATGCGAGAACTTGGAGTCCACACTGCAGCCCAGCACCTCACAGCCCAACTTGCGGAACTCGGCCGCCTTCTCGCTGAACGCGATGATCTCCGTCGGACACACGAACGTGAAGTCCATGGGGTAGAAGAAGAGCACAACGTACTTGCCCTTGTAATCCGACAGGGAGACGGTCTTGAACTCTCCGTCAACGACAGCGTCGGCCGTGAAGGCGGGGGCGGCGTGGCGGATCTTGAGAACCATTGTGGTGAGTAGATTGTTGGTTGTTGGTTGCTGGTTGTTGGTAGTGATTTGAATTTGACGTTGCAAATTCGAGAATGAGGATTTACTGGAGACCGTCAAGATTTGAGACGTCCGCCAATGAGGTTTCGTACCATTCATGCTCGTAGGGCGGACGTGGTTGATCTCCTCGAAGTCTATCGCTGATGTATAGAAGTTGAAAACCAATCACAAGGGTCAAGAGTGAAGGTTTGGGTTACCTTGTCCTCCCATTTCGATGAGGCGCGTGCCAGGCACGCAGCAGAGATGCGTCTAATCGAGATCTTGTCGTCTGCAGTCTCAACTCAGGCTCTGAGAGTTTAGATGTCAAATGTACAGTCCTACGTGGAAGTGCTGCCACTGCACCAGCACTGAACAAACGTCACGAACCGAGACCCCTACAGCCAAAACTGCAAACATTTGCTGACCTGGATCAAAGGAACCTGGTGCTGTTGTGACAAGATTCGTGCATCGAAACTGATCATCAACCTGTTCACTCTGCCCGTGGGCTGTCCGACCCGCTGCAACTTGGCCTCCAAAGACTAGGAACGGAGAAGCAGCAGCAACCCCCTCACGGGTGAGTTAGTTGCAAACTGAAGCATGAACCAACTGGCGAGATGCAGGCTGAAGTTTTTGTTCAGGACTGAAGGCTGAAGCCATCTTGTCTTGAAGACGCGCTGTCCTACCTACCCGTCTCTGCACCAGGTTGCACATGGGCGGACACTTCACTAGTACTTTATTAACTAAACACAGTACACGAAAGACAAAAAACATCCATTACACTTTCAATATCCTCTCTTATCCGGACAACTAGTTATCTCGTCAATCAATACTTCTTACAGTTGATCGATCATTAGCTTGGATGATGCGCCACGCACATGTACTTGGTCTGTCGTAACGGATCCCCCAGCCTATGGCTGTCGTCCAGCAGTCGCCTCTGCTATGCCAGACAAGCAGATAAAACCATTCTCGAATTTGCATCGCATAACTCAAGACTCCCCAATTAGCACCATGGCCCCCAAGATCCGCCACGCCGCCCCCGCCTTCACGGCCGACGCTGTCGTTGACGGAGAGTTCAAGACCGTCTCCCTGTCGGATTACAAGGGCAAGTACGTTGTGCTCTTCTTCTACCCCATGGACTTCACGTTCGTGTGTCCGACGGAGATCATCGCGTTCAGCGAGAAGGCGGCCGAGTTCCGCAAGTTGGGCTGTGAGGTGCTGGGCTGCAGTGTGGACTCCAAGTTCTCGCATCTGGCTTGGATCAACACTCCTCGTAAGAAGGGTGGTCTGGGTGAGCTGGACATCCCTCTGATCGCTGACTTCAACAAGGAGATCGCTGAGGCTTACGACGTCCTGATCGATGTTGGTGAGGAGACTGGCGCTACTTTCCGTGGTCTGTTCATCATCGACGGCGAGGGTAAGCTTCGTCAGAGCACGGTGAACGATTGCCCCGTTGGCCGCAACGTGGACGAGATTCTTCGTCTAGTGGAGGCTTTCCAGTTCACGGACGAGCACGGTGAGGTGTGTCCTGCTGGTTGGAAGAAGGGCAAGAAGACGATCAAGCCGACGGTGGATGCGTCGAAGGAGTACTTCGAGGCCGCTAACTAAGAGGTGTTGCTGATGCTTTCAAACTCAGCGAAATATACAAACATATCGTACACCTTTACTTTATGGTTGTATCCAATGGATAGGACTGCAATAGATCTGGTTTGACGGTTCGGAGTGATTCGGTGCACAGCACTAACGTGAGTTGTTTTCTTGCGCTAGTTAGCTGTTCAGGTAAACTTGTACTTGAAGCCAGGGCGTTGGACGTTCTATCTCAATACGGTTTTCTCTTCGCCAAAGTGAACGTTTGGAACAAAACCAGCACCCCAATCTGCACTTCAAGTGTGCGTAGGCAATGACAGCCTGTCCAAGTTTCATGTGGCTGCATCGTGTTGACGACTGGCTCACTGGAATACCGTAATGAATGATGGCCACCAAAAGGAAGGGATCAGCTGTTGATCATGGTCGCGTCCACGATTTAATCTCCATCTGGCCGTCGGTCCACCACTAGCCTGAAATCTTACTGGGTGGTCTCCTACTCTACTGAATGGCTCTGATCCAATGCTGCAACGCACGCGGCAACGAAGGTCTCAGTTATTCATTGTCGTGCTCTTGATTCTAGTGCTCAAGTACGACAAGCAAGAGGCGCAAGTCTAAACCGAAACGGAAGATTCCTCGGCGTGTCTTCAATCAAGAATTTGATTTGTTCCCGACCACCTTCCGTCCGTAGAAGGAATCGAAGCGTTGCAACCGTTTGTTAGCTCAGTTCGCATTTCGCAGCACCAGGTTCAGCCATGCCAGGAAATCAGTCGCAGTCCCGACCTCGCAAGGCGTCAAAAGGTCTCCAGCTTTTGTCGCCAACTTTGCAGCAATCGATTCAAAACTCGACTTCAAAAGTGTCGTCTTCGCACCCTGCGGAGTATTTCGGTTGGAGCTCGACACCTCCTGCAGACTATGATTCACCCGATCTCAGTTCGTCCTTCGTGGATAAAACCGTGAAAAATATCACGAAAGACAAGGAAAACAATAATGATCCAGCAGATTTCGACTTTGACAGATTCACGCTCGAGTCCGTGCGAGGACGGAAGAAATCCCTTGAACAAGACGCGACTGCAGCGTCTGCCCGTCCAAACTCACGTGTTACAAGCACCGGTTGTGACCAACAGCCTACTGGAGACTACTGTGCGTTCTACTACGACGAAAATACCAAGCCCAATCCGCTGAGTTGTAGTATGGGGAGCGTTCGGACCACCACTACGACTGAAGATTTCGAGATGTCTCGACGTCTTCGACAGAATTCGTGTCAGAAGCAGAGCATGCGTACTAGTGTCAACGGTGGAAGTGATGTTAACCGAAGTACATTTCAACTAAGCTCAACTGCAGCGGCGGCTGGGTTCCCCATGGCCAAAAAGAAAGAATTGACGGCTGTGGTGATGCGAGGTTGGCTCCAGAAACGTAAGGGACTTGTTCTTAAGCGCTGGAAGCCATACTACTGCCTGTTTAAGAGCGACGATAGCCTTTGTCTCTACACGAGCGAAGACACAATCAATGGTAAACTGGAGCAGCGGTACCAGGTTTTGCGCGTGGTGCTCACGGACAAGAACGATTCGTTTCATATCATCGGCGTGGACTCCGATGGAGCTCCACGTCGAGAGGAATTCCGAGCTTCGGTGTCACCCGAGTGGAATAGTTGGTTCCAAGTACTCGGCAAATTCTTCGACAGCTCGTCTATGGAGCAAGCTTTCGTCCGTAAACCTGAGCTCACGTTTGCCAAAACGTTCAATGAAGCTGAAGAGGATGATTGGGTCGAAGATAACAGTGATATGGACCAGGTGTCCACCAACAAGACCTATCAGCACTACGACGAACGGCACAGCTATTTCAGCCAAAGGAAGCAGTCAATAGCAGCAGTTCGCAACTCGTTCGACGGAAGTGGCGACGACAAGATGTCTACGGTCTCGTCATCCTCAGTGCCTAGCGTCAAGTTACCGCACGAAGCAGCGGCGTCACAAGCGAAGCTTGGGAACCAGAAACTCTCCGATTGCCCCATGATCGAGCGAAAAAGTCAAGGAACGGTCCCAATTCTCGAGACCCGCGTATCTGAGTCAAAACGTGCGGGGGGGCCAACAACACTGTCGTCCGGATTCTCCTGGACAAAGTAAAGCTGCTAGACTAGAAACGTTTGAGAGAACCACCAAGCATCAATTTATCAATGCACAATTGCTGAACAAGGTTACTTTTTTTTTTTTAAAAAAAAAAATGAAATGGTTATCAAGCGATAAGTACAGTATTGTACAACTACTATTATAATAGTAGATACATTGCTGCTTACTAGTAGTTGGCCATCTCGAATTACGCGCCTGTAACCATAATGCATGCAACAAGAGCGAGTGTGGTTACTATAATTCATCTCCAGGTTCATGGCCTTGTGCTTGAATTTTGCTTTAGTCTTGCTTTGCTGCATACCGAGATGGAATAGCCACGTTTTGTAAAACTTCAACGAGATGTTACTACACCATGTTCGTTCGATTGCGTCTTCGCTCACTATAGCTAAGACGGCACGTTTGTACGGGCGAGGATGCTCGCCGCAGACCTTCTTCAATAGACCTGCGATTCATGCTTTGCAGTGGTGTTTCCAACGGATCCAGTGCCTGGCTACAGCGGCATCGACTGTGCTTTACAAGGATTTAGGAGTACTACATGTGTGCATCGTGGCGCCACTGGTGCATGCATACCAGTTGTAGAAAACTCTTTGAGATTAGCTGGTATCTTGCTTCTTTTACAAACAAATATTTGCTGTGCTGTAAAGCAAAATTCACACACGCGTGTGGCGTTTTGCGGTGTTTTGTCGGAGCGAATGAGAATTAACCGCAGGCAGCATATCGAGGATGGCAATGAGGATCTACCAGTTCTTTTACTTCGAATACCCTGAGCATGCTAATTGGTTGGATACCTTTCTGCAGATAAATATTGGCCTGGCACAGCACAGCCTACCTGTTGTGCTTTGTCTTTATCGGTGAACCGCGGGGCACAATGCTCCACACTTCATGATTATGGTTTTAAAACGACAAAAACGAGACCTTGGAGTTGTAAAGTTTCCTCGCTACGTTTGTATTTGTTGAGCACCACTTGCTGTTGCTGGTCGATGCGCTATCAACACAAACGCCCACACGACTATTTGACAGTTTGTACATGTAGACAGCGTATTGCGAGTATGACAGCTGATGAACGTCTTCATCCTACACGCCGCGACTAGCGCGTGAATCTCAAACTTGTATCTTGGCAAAGCGCGAATCCCGGGAAGGCACTTACCGGTATGACACTGCAAAGGAAAACGCACGTAGGGGAAGATGCTCTAGCAGCAATGCACTCGTCTCCATGCTCTATCGGTGCAGAACCTATCAAGCATGGAGGAATTGCCGCCTGAGCTGGAATGTATCGCCTTGGTTCTGAAGATCACTGGATGGGAGCAGTGCCTGATGGATGTTCACCTCTATGCTCGAATAAAGCACCATGGAGTGAAGAATGTAAACCCTTTGTGGTGCTATTCGAAGTAGCAACCTCCCCGGATCTCTCACTTTTCAATTTACTTTGCTTCTGACAAGCATCGTTCTCCTCGTCCAGCACTCGACAGTGTCGAGTCGACACTACTACTGCTCCAAGCCCCACACACGGACTACTTCAACAATGAACCTCACCAAGCTGATTGCATACCTGGCCGTTGTGTCCCTGACAGTCGACTCATTCGCCGACGCTTCCATCCCGATGGCCGGCAATATTGTCCGCCATCTTGGCGCTGGCGGTGGCGTCGTGACGTCAACGACTCCGACGGCGGCGGATACGGTGACCCAGCAGTCCCCGGCGACCCAGGCCGGTCAAACTTCTATGACACAAAGCGGTCCTACCACATCCACGGATGCCAACCAAGGAGGCCAATCGGCGTACCAGGGAGGGCGGTGGCGCGCTACTGGTGGACAAGGTGGCCAGGGTGAACAGGGCGGCCACTCCAACCAGGGAGGCTGGAACCAGGGCGGTCAGTCCTGGAATGGCCATGCAAACCAAAGCGGTGACTCGGCTGCTATGCCGTGCTCGATCGGCGATGACAACCAGGGAGGCCGGCCGCAAGAACAAGGGCACCAGGGGAGTCAGTCCTTCGTCCAGGGTGGCCACCCCAATCAGGGCGGCCAGACCGGCCAAGATGGACACTCGAACCGGGGCGGTCCGTCGCAAGGTTACCACGGACAAGCGTGGACCGGCCACGGAAACCAAGGTGGCGACTCCGTGCCCCAGCGATAGCTCAAACCAGGGCGGCCAGTCGCATGAACAGGGTGGCCAAACCTCGACGGGCAACACACAGAATAACGGTGGTGAAATTACTCGAGGCGGGGACTCCGCAGAGACTCCTTGCCCCGTCGACGACAACAACTCGAACCAATGTACCGGCACCGTGACTGGACCAAACCACGACTCGGCTGGAGGCGACCAGCACCCTGTTACACAGGGTGGTAACTCGATGAAGAGCCAGAGGTGCCGTGGCGGTGGGGCATCAGTCGTCCTCCGACGACTGATGCCCCCCGCCACGGCACCTCTGGCTACGGAGGCTCCGATCACTTCGACGGGAACCATGCCAGCGACCAAGACTGATATCACTACCCCCACCACCCAGTCGGACGATTCGACCACGCAGCAGTCGACCACCCAGTCCCACCTTCGCCACTAATTAATTTACGAATCTGACGGTGCTGCGGAGTAAGTGGTTCATTAGTGCTCAAAAATGACCGGCTACGGAAGCCTCATACCAAAAGAAACTCCATCATTATCTCATTTAGCTGAGAAACTACATGTGATCTTAACTTTTGCGTTAATAACACTTCCATTCAACTCAAAGGTAGGAGGGTATATTGGGCATTCAAGTAGTAGATCCTGCGACTGTTGAAAGCTAACACCCTTATCCCAGCTAAAGCAGCATGAAGCTAGAACAGCCATGCATTGTCGAGGTGGTCCTGGTAGTGTTCATCACTGAAAGGGACCTCAGCTTTTCCGAAGTTGTCGCTATTGTTTAAAGCTACACGAGCGGCGTCCGTAAGTTGTTCCCACATGATCAGGTCCTGGGACTCGCCATCCCACTCGGCAAATATCAAATCTGGGCTCAGCTCAACCGCATATTCAACGCGGAGAGTAGTGTTGGAGCTGTAAATGTAAATGGGGTGGTAAAACGTACCCTCCTCTCGGAAGCCAGCAAAATTGAATGGATCCATCTCGGTTTTCTTGTGGTACTCGGAGTCGGGCAAGGAGACTCCAACGATCTTCGGTGTTTCCACGGCGGGGTTGTCAATCTACACAACAACCCTCTGCCAGTCGTGGCGCCTCCAGGGGAATTTAAACACGTTGAACCGTTTTGGGAAATACCAGGCGTACATGATGGCCCACACGTCCTTGTACCACCCAGCTCGACCGTAGATCTGAGAGCCTTTTGGAGCATACTTGCACCTTTCATTTCCATTCCTCCCCTTGAGTCCGCCTGTGGTCTCCCCGGCAGCATTTACAGCAGGAAACGGGACGCAGATGTTGTCTGGTGTGTACAGTTGGGGCTTGAACTTAATGACAGCATTTTCGGAGACGGTGTTCGGCTCCGGTTGATGAAAGGGTTCTATCTTGTCATGGTCGACGGTCGCAGTAGCAGATTCATCTCGACCTGGAGAAAGATATAATGAGCTCTGGGTGGTGTGTGACGCTGGTGTGCAACGGCGTAACTCAGCAGACGAAGTTCAGACGAAGCTCGGATGTATCACTCCTGCTGATGCCTGGTTACTAACCACGCATCATCAAACTGGGCTGACTCAATTTTTAATTGCGTTGCAACATAAAAGGACTACTAATGTCCCCATTTCAAACCATGAGCTGCTTACAGACTCGTACTTAAGTAATAACTTGAATCTTACTGCACTAGACTTTGACTTCAACAATTTACACTCCAGTCCGTGCGTAGACGGAAGAAATCGCTTGAACAAGTTGCGAATGCAGCATCTTCTCGTCCGAGCTCCTGTACTGAGCTGTAGTAGGGAGGGCGCTCGGTCCACAACTACGACCGAGGATTTGGAAATGTCTCTCTTTGACAAAACTAATGCCACACCGAAGTGTACTAGCACTCTTGTATTTGTCGACCATCGTTGCAACGTACACTACCAATCAAACACTCGCGCGACTATTTGATTGCTTAACGTCTTGCGAGAATGACAGCTGACGAACCTACACGCCGCTACTAGCGCGTGCATCTCAAACTTGTATATTGAGAAAGGTGCTTCGAGTTCCAGGAAGGCGCTGGTGGTGCTGAAAATGCACGACTTACTGAGCAAGGTAAGTACTCGAGCAACAGTGCACTCATCTAACGGCTCTATCTATCAAGCATCGGGGAATTACTGCCCATGTTCGACTACAACGTTTAACATTTGCCTTGGTTATGAAGCTTAGGAGTGTGCACAGGATGGGAGCGCTGACTGGTGGATGCTCACTTCTAGACCGACACGCCGATACTCTGGCGCCATAGAGGTGAGAATACAAGCCTTTTGCGGTGCTGTCTAAACGTGCCTATCTTACAGTTTACTTTGTTTCCGACAAGCACGGTTCTCCTCGCCCAGCACTCGACGCTTCTACCTTTCCGAGCCCCATACACGGACTACTTCAACGACTGTCTGTTGCTACCCTGACGGTCGACTCATTCGCCGACGCTTTCATCCCGATGACCGGCAATGTTGTTCGCTATCTTGGCGCTGGCGGTGATATCGTGACTTCGACATCTTCGACGGCGGCGGATACGGTGGCCCAGGAGTCTCCGGCAACTCAGGCCGGCCAAGCTGCTGTGACGCATGGCTCATCTACAGGGGTCACCCAAGGAGCCCAGCCGGCGACCCAGGGAGGTCAACCGTCGACGGACAAAGGACACCAGGGCGGGGCCAAGGTAGTCAGGGTGGCGGCCAGTCCTGGAACAAAGGTGACCAAGGTGGACACACCATCAGCCAACCTGGTGTGCTGCGATGATGAAGGACCCCACCATGCACGTACACTGTACCTAAGCATTGTACGTATGCATGTATTATACTATATACCTACTTCGAAGCTTCTAGTTATTCAACGTATTCTTCTTCTTGTATACTACATGTACTGTATACTAGTGTAATTGGAAGTATACACGTCATACCTGGATAAACGAAGGGAACCTAGGTATAAAGTTGATGCCAGGCTGCGATTTCCCATTGATTAGTGGTACAGCCTTGTTGACCAACACCACAGCTCTAAAGCTGCTGTAGTGTGTATTGAGGAGAATACCCATTCGAATCGTGCGGAATGTGCCAGCGGATTTCTCGCACATTCCGTTGTTGATCACTCACTGCTTAGACTTTTTTAATGACCTCTCTCACGCGTACAAGCCACTACTCGTGCTTTAAGGCCACCTTTAATTGCTTGATTCTTTTTTCGATAAAGACAACCGGATTAATCATCAGCGCAGCTCCCTTCACATGATCCGCAAAACCTCTCTCTTCGTCGAGATCTTCAGCATCGAGATTGGCTTCGACACGACGCAGCATCCGCCCGCCATTCGTGTGGGTTAAGTCGACGATATCAGGGTGGCAGCAATCACTACCGCAAGGATGTAGGTGACACGCAAACTTGTTGTCGGTTCTTGAGAACTACAGCAGCGGTTTGCTGTGGTTTGTGGACTGCCGAGTGAATTGCAGAACGAATTGTGTGCGCATACTTCCACACCATCGAAATTTGTACGCTCCCCGTTAAAATTGTTTCCGATAAACCGTATCTAAATTATCAGGTTATGCCTTAACGGAAATCGGACTCTCGGATCCCTTAGCTCTAAAATACATTTCCGTGAACACCGTCCTTGTCCCTGCACGATCTGGAAAGCGCCGTGATCTTGGGTACGAGCGTGTCGGTCTCTAGCTAATTGTCGATGCACAGTACGCATTGCGCACGTCTTTTTTTTTAAGAGGTCATCTTTCATTGCGCACGTCGTGGTACATGTACTACATGTAGTTGTAGGCGGTTATCCTGGTGAAGTTGATGCCAGGGAGATGCTTCAAATTTCTCCATGAGCAAGATTGGTTGCGTCGCGAAGTCCCCACCATGGTATATTACGAGGTTGCCGCCGCAAACCATGACAGATATGGACGACTCGGCTGAATGTTTTACAAAAGTTGACCGAAGTTGAATGTTGAGCGAGATGACACTGTGAAATAAATCCGTTGAGGTCTTTACCTGGAAAATAATACCGGTGTTGCCTGTGTCGTCCTCCTCACTTAACAGTAAGTATGAAATTATGTGCCAATTGGTTGTCTGTGTCACCTAGGTGCGAAATTTATTAGCCAGTACCTGTAGGAAATTATACGTTACGATTAGCTTAAGTACGGAAATGTTGACTGTGTCGTCTCCGCCCCTGTTACATGTACACTGTAGTCCGCGCATTAATGAATTGGATATTGCGCGAAGAGAACATAGAAGCTAATACCCACCTGGGTCGATACAATTGTGTTCGGTGCATTACTTTTAAGTGGCCCGTATCCCGTCGTAGTTTTAGCAGCAGTGAGCAGATGCTGCGTGGAAAACGGAAAAAAAGTAATCAAAAAAAGATTATTAAGAATTCAGAAAAAATGACGATCGACCAGGGTATATTCACTTCACTAAATTTTAGAGCTTCTTCGTGCACAGTGCGACTTTGTCCAAAGAAATTGTTGTGGTTTAGATCAAGGGCGGCCAAAAAAGATATATATTTTTTGCTGAATTCCACCACCCTGCCCCTTTTTTACCTACACAAGATTGGTGCTGATTCTGCCCCTGGTATTAAGCTTGCTTTTTCTTGGTATTGATAAATTCGCAAAGGCAAAGTCGCATGGTAGTTGTCGCATTGACAAATAAACACTTTTAGGTTACGCACAGCCTGCAAAACTAGTTATCAAGTAAGGAATCAATATATTGGTTACGCAATATGGTAATCAAATATTGATTACCAGAGAATTTGGTTGATCGAGCTGTGCGTAACCAAATATTGATTACGACTACAGTACTGGCACCATTTACTGTTAACCCTGTCCTAATTCATACTTCCGCGGACCGATTTCGAATTAATTAACGAGGAGGGTAGGGAATTTAATACAAACACCAAGTTAAAAAGCTTTGTGTACACCTGATGCGGTACTAAATATTAGCATACAAGGGATTAATTAGGACAGGTTTGACAGACCGTATAGCAACTGTCATATCCAGCAGCCAAATACTAAGTATGAAATCCCCCCCCGAATATGATAATCAAGTCATGTGAACGTATTTGACAGGATATATGCATGAAGCTCTTGCATTATGACCCGTAGCCTTGCTCAGATGTTGATATGCTACCGGCTACCTTCGCCTATTACAAAAGGAGCGCATTCTAGCCTGTTAGTTACGGTATCTAGTGATACTCCTTATGTACTGTACTGTTATCACCAGTTTGGTGTCGGATATAACAATTGAATTTGGATAGATTACGTATAGACAATACTTGATTGTGATTCGATAGAATCTGTTGTCGGATATGACATTTACTATACGGTACAGACATTCCTCTCGGTATTGATAGGTTCGGGAGAGCAAACTTTATCACAATCTAGAGGAATCACTATCAGGAGATGTATTATTTTTGTGGCAATTAACAGTAGAAGCCATAAAAGGCATCTATTAGGGGGGGATCGAACATTGCAAAAAAGTGCTCATCGTTTGGACCTCCATTTGCTCACTTTTCCGAATTATTTTTGCTTACTTCTGAAGCGAGCCACGTCCGGAGATGGTTTATTTTGGAAATGAGCACTCGTTTCGAAGTTCAAGTTCGACGTTGCGAAAATGCACATGTGCACTCCAACACGCGCTGGAAGCTACCCGATGTGGAGCTCAACTACCGAGGGCTACATGCAGCCGTCTCGGGTGGCAGCGCAGCGCGCATAGGTGCTAGCTAGGAGCCGTTAAGATGAAATGCATGTGCGGTATGGAGCTAGTCCAGAAGCGCCGCCCAACCCAACACGCTGCTGGTGACGGCAAGCAGAGCTCGGCGTAGGCGCGTCTCCGCCTGCTACTGCCGCACCCCCTTCGCTAAAGTTGAAATCCACTGCTGCTGCGAAGCACGTGTCAATCGATGGGTTGTCAAACGCGTGTGTGGCGGTGGCAACGCAGCAGAACGAAGCATCCTGAGCACGCGCACCGGTAAATGGCCGCGCCATGGTGGCGCGCAGAGACCGCGATCGTCGCGCAGAAGACGGCATTACCGGTTAAGTGCGATTTCTTAAAAATAAGCAAGTGCGTCCCCCCATCCGTTTTGGCTTATCTTTCCGACGTTTTCCTGCTCATAATTCGGTAGTGTTTCTGCTCATTATTTTTAGCCCATTTCTGAAGTTCGACTCCCCCTATTGCAGACACCTTTGGAGTCATGCACGCCATGACATCGCTTACACTACGAACTAAAATCTCTTGCGTATTGAACATGTTCGTCGTGCGAATTTCGTTCTATTCTTGAAGTATAAATTTATCGATAAAGCTAAATATGCAATATAAAGATCTTACTTACATGTTAAGGCCAATGGGTTAATGCTAATAGTTTCAGGCTAGACATTGTATAAAGATTGTCTAATGATGACTTGAAATGCATTTTCGGGAGTTTAGGCCTGGCGCTCTTGCAATAAATGCCATGAACGTCTAATCCTTCTTTTACAGAAGAGCTTGAAACAGTATCGTTGTCACTCTGAGGAGAAAAAAATGTTTACTCTGGTACCAAACTCCTGTTGATGAGGTTCCACGCATTATCGTGCCAAACGATGTGAAGCAGCGGCAGCGGATCATCAGCAAATGCCATGATTCCAACTATGGGGGCCGCCCAGGTGCGGAGCGCACGCATCTGATGCTTGCACGACGATGGTACTGACCAAGATGCTGAGTTCGATCCAGAAGTTTATCGCTGACTGTGAACCACGCCGACGTAAGAAGCCTCGGTTGACCAGTCTTCCTAGATTGCTTGAACCGCTGAGTATCCCGAACGAGCGTTGGCGATCTATCTCGAAGGCCTTCATCACTGACTTACCGCGAACGAAGCAGGAGGTCGATTCTATCTGGGTAGACGTCGACCGCTTGACCAAGAGATGCCACTTTGTACCGACGATCAAGATGGTGACCGCAGAAGGCGTTGCTCGGCTCTTCCTTGACAACATCTGGAAGCTTCACGGAATGCCAACCAACATCGTTTCGGATTGCGGCAGAAAGTTTGTGTAAACCTTCTGGCAGCACGTGTTCAAGTCCATAGGAACGAGACTCAGCATGACCGTAGCGCATCGAGCGCAAGTCGACGGTCAGACCGAGCGGATGAATCGAACACTTGAAGAGTATCTGCGGTGTTTTGTTGGACCTCTTCAAGACGACTGGGATGTCCTTCTCGCGAACGCCGAGTTTGCTGTAAACTCCTCCGTGAACAGTAGTATCAAGATGACACACTTCGAGGCTGACCTCGGAAACACCCCGCTCAACCCGTTGCAGCTGGTTGCTGAGAACCTTGGGAAGGTGCCGACTAGTCGACGAGGTGCCGAATTCCACGAACGCCAAGCCGCTATTCTGCTGCGTTGTCGCGAGGCGCTAGCAGAAGCTCAGGAGCGAATGCGCGACGTCTATGATCACAACCGAGAGGAACGAGTTTTGAAAGTTGGCAACCGTGTACTTGAGCACCAAGCACCTGGACCCCAAGCATACTGGCTTACCCAATTCAACTAAGTTCGGTCCGAAGTGGATGGGCCCGTACACTGTCGTTCGGAAAGTACACAACCACGCTTACGAGTTAAGCATCCAGGCTGGAAACAAGCTCCATCCAGTTTTTAACACGGGTTCGTTGAAGCCATACACGGAGGCCACTCGCTTATCGAGACCAAGCGATGTGACCCTTGCTGATGGCAGTGTCAGCCAAGTTGTCAAACGTCTACTTGGAAAGCGCCGTCGGAAATGACGTACCGAATTCCTTGCGGAGTGGGTGGGCGAGGAGAAGCCTACCTGGGAACCAGTTAAAAATCTTTCGCAAGTCCCTGATCTCATAGCAGACTTTGAGACAGCAAGGCGGAAGAAGCGGCGAAAGCGATGAAGTACCATCAATCGTGGCACTGTTCTTGAGCGTCTTCCACGGTTCGACCTTGATATCAACGGCACAGGCGACCTTGACAGCTCGCTTCGATATGATATCTCAACGGATGCGAGCCATAGCTCGGAGAGATAGACGGAATGCTGACTTGGCGTGGGGGTCGAGGGCATCGCCTTGCTCCACGATGGCGCGCACGTTGTGAATGCCGTAGTCGTCGATCATCTCGGGGTCCAAGACGTGCTCGATCACGAACTGGAAGCACTCCGGGTCGGTACGGTACAGCGAGCCCAGGTCATCCGCCGAGACGCCACCGTTTGTGTGCTTTCCATTAGAACCTTTGCCGGGGGCGCCTCCGTACCAGAAGAGACGGTCGTGACCCTCCAGTCGCTCTTGGAAGTCGTACCAATCCCACGTCTCGATGCGGAGAGAGATGAAGCGGATCCGTGCTTGATTAGCGCGCAGCTTGAACCGACGATGAGCATCCGCTAACTCCGTCGACTCCAACGGGGCATTGAACGCCCAGCGCCAGAAGAGAGCACGGAACGCCATAAAGAACCGCCAATGCTCGCGGTAGATGGCGCTATAGCAGGCGGGGTTGTACCAGAGGCGCTGCCCAGCGAACGGGTACGCGAGGCGCCACGGCTTCTTGCCCTGCTTTGCGGTCTTCTCAAGCACGGCAGCGATTGCGTCGCGCACATCTTCTGGTGCGGCTTGGCTGACCTTGGAGAGGCCCAAGAAGGCATTGTTGGCACTTGTCGACGACGAAGTTGATGAACCGGTGCGAGACTTCTTGGCAGGCGACGACCTCGATACGAACGGTGAACGCTTCCCACGTCGAGCTGGAGCCTTGTCGTTGCCCTTGCCAGGGCGTGGATGCGTCGGCAAACGCAAGCGTGACCTTGAGCGACCTCGTGGCGGCGAACCAGCGGACTTGGACGTCTTCTTCTTGAGCTTGTCCTCCGGCAGCAAGATGACGGAGCCTCCGAGGGCGACCTCCACGTCGCCATCGAGGACGGCCTGCGCCAGCGTGTCGAGCACGTCTAACCCTTGTACCTGAGGGTTTGCAGCCAGTGGAGCGCGAAGACGATCGCAGAAGGCATCCTCAATGGCGCGAGTGTCGGATGGGGTGGCTGCTTGATCGAGGAGACCGTCGAGGAAGGCCTTGATCTCCTCTATTTCCGGATGCGTGTAGACCTTGACCATGGCGGGCTTGGAAACTTTGTGGACAGCGAGTGCGTCTTGAGTGGCAAGTTGCCGAATGAAACTGGATCGACAAGTTTCCTTTTTTCTGAAGGGAAAGGAAATTGAGTGACTAGAGGCGATTCGGTCAGTGCCTTTCACGGAAACGGGCTACTGCAACCTGAGAACGGGTTGAAAGGTAGAGACTACGGTAACGGTGGCTTATGAGAGCCCGGCGAACTTGATGCTGCCGTTGTGGAACGTGGTGTGGGTCTTTGGTGAAGCTACTTACGAGACTATGAGACGATGTTCGGGATATGGGGCCGTTTCTGGAGCGTTTGGTGTGTGGCGATGCATCACATCATCTTTACCTTCGCCCCAGACGCCGGCCAAATATTCTATCAAGCTATTTGGCGCTATGGAGTGGCTACGGGTGAAGCGTGGGAGGCTATAGTCGGCCGAACTAGTGACACTGGCTACTGTTTGTATGTGGTGGTAGCGTTGTGTCTCTCGGTGATGGTGCACGCTCCTCGAATCGTGTATGAAATACTGGAGGGCGTGCGTCACGGCACGACGGGGCTAGCGGTGGTCGTTGGCGTCTGGAACGTGTGGTATGGTTTTTCGGTGTTTACTGTGTACACTAGTGCCGTGTTGGTCGCCTGTGGCGTCTACAGCTACACGGTCCGGCGGCGTTACAGTCGGATGTCGGACTCAGCTCCGAAAGCGGTAATTCGTAATGGGTGGCAAAAACTGAAGGAGCGCGCAGCGGCGCGCGAGAAGGAGGAAGTTGCTAGTCTTAGCGTACTGAGAGGCGTGCGTGAGGAAGACAAGACGGACGAGGCTCAGAAGGAAAACGACGCGTCCGAGAAGGACAAGGACGCTACGGTTTCAGTGACGGTGGAAATCGATGTGGGCGACGGAGGACAGGTGCTACAGGCCGAATCCGACGGCGATTTAGGTGCTTGCCGATGGCGGCAACAGTCAGTCGGGGAGAAATGTCCCGGATCGTGTCCGTCCGGTGGGCAGATATGCCTCCTCGGGATGATGGATCGCGTGCTCCAGCTTGAGGAGAGACAACTGGTCGCGCAAGAGGCGGGCCAGCAGGCTCTTCACGCCTAAAGGGATCTCCGAGGTCCAAGATGACCTGAAACTGTGGAATGAGACGGCAGTATGACGGCAGAACTGCAAGGACGGGTGTCATGGCACGTTTGGAAGGTGCTGCGCTCCGAGAACGGAAGGGGCGTCACGCCGACGGAACCAAGAACGGAAGGAAGGCAGGTCAGCGGGGTAGCAGCCGACCGTGCTTGCATGTTAGGCAGTCGTGGATTTTCTTCGTAGATAACGCAACAACAACAACATTGCATTTCTTACGAGGCTTACGTCTACTCTTCTAGTGCTACTTGAGCTTATCAACTTGCTACGCGCGCGCTGTTTCTCTCGTCGGCCGAAGGTACTCACGACCCCGGTGAAGGAGACCCCCGACAGCAGGCATCTACGCAGCAGCACTTCGTTGGTTGTCTAAGCTGCCACACTCCTCAGAACCCAATACTATTTCTAGACTCACTCCACGCACGGTACTATATCAAGCGCAATACTATTTCGAGTCACACATGAACCACACACATGTGTGGCAATAATCACTCCGCAACAAGTTCAGCAACACTAACGACTTCATGCGAACGCGGCTCCGCCACGTGATAGATGCCACCGAGATGGTGCTTTCGGACGTTGTACAGGTGCTTGACAACGCTTCCTGTCACTGTTAAGCTGAGCAGGTGTGCCGGGAGGAGGTACTTTCGAGCGCTAAACTTCTCCGTCTCGGCCCGTATCCTCCTATGCTTAACCCTATAGAGAATGTCTTCCCTTCGTTCAAATCTGGGGGTGAAGAAATTCATGTGTGATCGCCGCCTCGACATCTTAAACGTGCCGGACGGTGTCACGATGAAAGATCACCGTCAATCCTTTCTGGATTGGCAGCTCAGACCTATCTGCCGCTCACGGCAACCGCAAAGCGGTGCGGCGCTTCCACGTGATAGTTATCAGCCTGTAAGACATGCCTGTCGGTCGTTGATTGACACCTCCAGAACTGTGCACTTCTAGCCGCATAAGTTTCTCCATTGAAGTTATCTGCCATTTATTTAGTTTCAAAGGAAAAAAATGAATTTGAACTTGTACTGGTGCACATGATGAATTTCTGTTGCTCTTGATGAGTTACGCCTGGAAAAGGTGTACCACTCTGGCCCACTTAAGAATCGGCTTTTGACGTTGGCATACATATCTTTTGACCTATAACTCACAACTTGACCCGCCGCACCTTAGACGAAAGCTGAGAGCTCCCTGCGTTCACAGCTATTTTTTACAGCTACATAGCAAATGGATTAGGCTACAACCAACGCGTTTGTTCGAGCTGATATTACACCGATGAGGTTTTTTACTGTGTTACAGTCGTTTCGTAGCGATAATTCATGAAAAGGTTGTTATTGTGACCGCCACGATGGGGTGAACGCAGCCAGGTCGACCAGATGCGTTAAAAGCGCTGTAGAAGCGCGATAATGTCGATTAAACAAGTGATGGTTTTTCGCCTGTTTCGTTGTTACGATCGCTAAAAACAAATCACAGCTGTATTTTACCTAATCAAAACGAAGCTATGTTTTAGCACTAGGTATTACGTGTATTCAAATGACGATTTATTCCATCTGTTTTAACGCGACCTTTCCTGCTTCGAAGACAACAGCGTCACAATCGATTGATGTGGGTATGATCCCATGCTTGATATGGAACTTGCTCACCCGTGGAAGCGGGAAGCAATCGTCCCCTTTGTGTCTGATTATACACTCTATTACCTTTTGCAGCGTGAAAAGCTCTTGTTTAGCGTTCGGCTAGGGAGTACTTCGAACGAAGCTAACACCGCGCCAATCAATGCATCTGGCTGGTGTGTTGGATGCCGGTACTGAATGGACTGGATAGCCTTAAAAACGCACAGATCCAGTACATTCGTATCGAGCGATTTAGGCGGTTGAAACTCCATCTTGATCTTCCAACCACTCTCTTTAGCAGCATCGAGAACGGCAGCCCTTCCAGCAGCGGCATGCGGGCTAGCATAGTCGTGCTGTACACGAATTGGGCGGTGTTTGCATCCTAAAAATGCAAATTAGATACAAGAGACAAGGTTAGCTATAAAAATACTCGTGTCTCCAAAAATAAATTACGTACCTGGCCACTTTGCACGAATGTACTCGTCCGATGTCTCCCACTCCCCTTTCTTACGGTTTGCAGAAGAACGTTGATCTTGGGCAAGCTCGACTATTGGCCATATCCCTATTTTGCCATCGAAGTATTTACCGGTAATAAAATTGTGGTGTGGTCTTGCAACAGCAGCAAGGAACATTACTTTCCCTATATATCGCCCGTTAGCGCAGGTATGATGAGGAAGATCTTCATCGGGGGACATGTAGTAGTGTGTGGACCCTTTATACATGTTAAACCACTTTTCGTCGATATGCACGACATCGTACATATCGTCGAAACGAGGTTGTCTGAGTCCTGCATATTGTAAGATAGATATCCCGTTAGATTTGGTAAATAAGACTGCAAAACAAACAATATACATACCTTTTGGGTGCCGTACGTATCGCAATGCAAAGGCAAGTCTCGCCTTTTGTGAGCAGGCGTAAGGCGAGGCTTCAATGTCGAAAACCGCCGTCGTAACAACCGCGCTTGAGATAGCGTTGTAGGGTGGAGCGTGGCACTCGCACGGCAGCTGATAAGCTGCGTAATGTCTGCCGGAGAGAAAGCGGTGTCGCTTCTACTTTGGAAGACACATCCGGATACCGGACACCTCTAGAGCGTCGTCGATGGGGCTTTAGAAGTGCTTCCGGAGTACCTCGCTGGTGCCCAATCTTGGCGACAGTGTCGCGACTACAGCCAAACTCGCGAGCGGCGGCTGACTTCGCGCCGTGTGGGAGCTTTCCCTCGGTAGCTTGGCTCGTGAGGTGCTGGAGAAGTCGAGTTTCTTGCTAGGAGAAAGGTTAGGCTGGGCGCTGTGACGCCCAATGACCTGGTGGTTTGCGCTGGAGTTCGAAATTGCCGGCTTTTACCCCCTTCGTGCCTAGAATTTAGCGTGCAACTGCTTCCCCTACCCCTAAAATAATTTTAATTTATCAAAATGCTGTGTGGTCCACAAAAAACAATTGCCGATTCTTAGGTGGGACAGAGTGGTACAATATTTAATGTTAATCACCTTTACTACCGTGATGGTGCTCCAGAAGCACTACGGTCGGCAGTACAGCATGGCCACCCCTCATATGGTATGCCGGAGCTAGACCCTGACAGAGGGAACACCGCCCACCCCCCACCCCACCCCCGACATTTCGCCAACCCCACCGTTTTAGGGAGTTTTTGGCCGATACTCGGGCTTATTTTGCCCCTTTTCCCCTGAAACCACATCCCTGTCCCCCTTGAAATCGCTGAACCCCTTCAAATTTTGCCCTGGCTCCGGCCCTGATCATATCTAGACAACGGTATAGCAGAATTACAGTTGTATGGTGCAAGGAATATATAATTGTATATTATGCTGGGCTTGTCCAAATAAGTTTTGTCAGGATACAATACAATGGACGCCTCCCAAAACTGTCTTAGCAGGGCTCATTATGACATGACATAAGACGTTTCTATGTCACTGTTTGATACCTGTCATATGGCACACCTTTGCCACCCCTCTCAAAGACAGCTCCAAAACCGTTGTATCAACAGAGAGCTGTGTCCGATCTGAAGTGTCCTTGTCGACACAAAGATATCAGGACAAGGGGCATTCGGGACAGGACACAGTTTGGCCTTGCATATATCATCTGCGACGTGTTCATTCCAGATCTCACTCTACTATCCACGCCAAAGCCAGCTGCCCCTTCCTCGCTCCCGATATCACTTGTTCCGCTTGTTTTGGTGACAACTATTCTACAGAACCAAGATGAAACGCTGCACGACCTGCGTCGAGACGTGAACGAGCTTCTGGTCACGGCAGAGCTCAAGCGTCAGTTACGAATGCGCCACAGACTCTCGGCTGCATGTTTGGGCGCCCCGCATCTGTCGGCTTGGATGATCCTGTATGAGTGCGGGACAGACGCTAATTTGCTTGAGGTCACTACTCTAACTCGGTATGAAGCTCCAACTGTATTAACAGGATAGGTTACTGCGCGCTAATGTCTGTTGAGCTGTTATTTCTTCGTAGTGATGCCTTCGATGAGTTACTCGATCGTTTGGCTGCCTCTTACGTAGTCGGCCAGTCTGGATGTAAAGGGGGGAGCCCCCAAAGCTACAATATCGTCATCAAGTGCTCGGCCTACTCATGCACTATTATGAAGGATCCATGGGCCTTAAGACACTCCGTGAAGTATTCGTAGTGCTGCCCACGACGCTGCAGCGAACGCTCGCCCGAGGTGAGGTGGCTCAACAAGCAGCGCTAAGAGGCTTCTATCCTGCTAGGATTGGTGGCCATCTCTGGAACGTCAACAGCAAATAGCACGCTGGGTGGTAACTCGAGAATCGCTGCTGCAGAATATCTTTGGATTCGTGGATGGCAAAAACGACAGAGTAAGAAACGATTTTGCTTTTATTACAGGTGTTATCTTTTGATGCTAATGTATATATCAAATGGACGGATAGGTGATGCAGCCTAGTTGCTCTGATGTTCAGAACGCATACTACAGAGGGTGGCTCCATAGCGTTTTCGTCACGGGGACGATCTGCTTTGGAGCTGATGGCTGCATCTTGTGGGCTAAGCACAACTGCCCCGGCTCGTGAAACGACGCCGACACGAGCTTGGATTTCAGGGCGAAACTTCTCGACCCCCAATTGTACCCTGACCAGAGTCTTGGCGTCGTCAGCGATTCTGCGTTCCCAAGCTCGTCCGTCATGACCGGGCGTATTCTTGACGCCTTTGAAAGAAGGCGATATCGAGAAACTGCTATCGTCAGTACGGCGTCCCGCCCGTATGATGCACAACGCAATTACCTCTGTGAGGCAAGCAGCAGAGTGGGGAATGGGCAGCGTCGAGAAGGTCTACCACCGCCGTATAAACCCGAACGAAGGCGTCTGTTGTTGTCCGGCGTGTTCCGCTTGTCGAACTACAGAGTTCGTACTACGGGGATCTGCCAGATCCGTACTACGTTCGCTCGTAACATGTAGCAAGTCAATTCATTATTTCATTTTCATTACAGCCTCATCTTCGGTATAGGCAAATACTTCAAAGTAGTCCAAGACAGCTCTTCATAAGAGGCAAAGAGTTAAAAGTCTGAAGACAATAAATGCGAATGCTCGTCATACGCAAATGGATAGTTGGTGCTACCGTTTGTTGGTCAACTAGTAGCCTGCGACTAATTGTAGCTGACACCCCGACACATTGCAAGCGGTGTCGCGATCTGGCGTCTCTTAGAGCTGCACACTTGGGATCGTTTCATTTTTGAGGGTCGATAGCATCATGAGCATGTCTTGCATGTGCTGGCGCGCCTCTCGGCGGTCCTCGCGGCGACGTTCATCCATCGCTTCGCGGTCAGCTCGACGCTCCTCGGCACGACGCGCTTCCAAAACCTCACGTTCGACACGGCGTTCCTCACGGCGTCTGCCCTCAGCAGCTTCTGCGCGAATGGCATCCGCTCTTTCAGCGTCAGCACGCAAGACCATTATGGTCTTGCGTGCACAAGATCGCTGCCACTGGTGGCCGCGCTCAGCGTGGCCGCATCCAGCTTGCGCTTCAAATCAGCCGCAGTCTTCTCCGCATTCAGACGCTTCTGTTTTGTGTAGCTGGCCTCTTCGAACTCAGCGTAGATACCTTTCTTCATTACGTCTCGCATAACAGCCAAGTAGACACCGCCAAGACGGTCAGAGCTGTCCAACAATTTCGGATAACGAAGGCGCTCACGAGCATCGGCCGTCATGGGAACTTTCGCATTCGAAGATAGGGTTCCCTGGGTTGTAGACGCCGCCCCTGGACGTGCCGATTTGGGCTTCTTCGTGGCCCTTCCTGCGGGGTTACGTGCTTTAGCAACCTTTGGGTCTGCCTTCAAAGCTGCCTTTGGAGCTTCCTTTGTTTGCCCCTTAGTCTCTTCCTTCTGGCTATGCGTATCGTCCAAATTCATCTCGTCTTCACTTGACATGCTGAAAGGCGGAAGTGTCCCCGTAGACTCGTACCCGTCAAAGCTGTCCACAGACGTACTGCCTTGAACATCGCTGCTGACGGCGATCTCACGCTCTTCTCCAGAGCTGCTCGAATTACCCGGGCAGGTGGAGCACCAGGAGGTCCGGGAACAGGGCGTTGAGTTTGGCATTGCCCGCGAGATGGCGGTTTCTCTTCCTCAGCTTCATCATCGCTATTGAGAAATACGGAGCTGGCCTCATCGATAAGCTTCTTTACTTCCTTCGCAAGGCGACATGCACAGGAATGTCGGCGAACCCACTAGGCTTACGTAAGCCATACAACGCCTTGAACTTCCTGCGCAGACTCTCCACGTCGCGCTCAGGCCAGTGTGCGTCTTTAGTTGCGTCGTAGCGAGCGCTAACCGTATCCCACATGTCCTTGCCTTGCGGAAGGACCTTCTTCACGATAGCGAGCATATGCACGACTTCCGGCAGGGAGTAGTTCATGGCGCCGGCGGGTTTGCCCATATCAGCCTGCAGAGGGACACGGGTGGTTAGGGAGTCGGTCGGACAGTGGTGTCGACCTCTGCAGGGAGCGCGTACCGTGTGGATGTCTGGAGATGAGGGCTGGCTCGGAGGTGGCAAATTACAAAATGAGTTTAGTCATGAAGACCCCGCTCGCCATGGGCGCCGATCGAAGTCAGGCTTCGAAGCTCAAGCTCGATAAATGTATTAGTGCCCGAAAACCTCCTTCATGCTCGATACCGGCGCCTTTTGCGGTCCGAGATCGCATCTCCGAAGGTCCGGAACTTCTTCAACTTCAAACACGTAATGCCAACCTGAAACCATCGCACACGTTTAAGACTTAAGACTTCATGTTCACTTGTAGGTTGACGAAACAAAGCCTACAGCTTGAGATATACAGATCCTACCACGCCGTGACCTCTCTTCAAGGAGCTCTACGGATCTTCGTGGTCCTGGATGGCACGATGCACGTATGCGGCGGTGCGGCATCTGCACACGAACCACAGTTCAGACCCGTAGTTAACGGTGACCCCCTTCCCAGCTTGAATGTCTTGCGTTGTCACGACCACCACCGTGCGGCGCCTGCCGTTGGCGACTTCGAAGATCCGGGCGTTAGCGACGCACGAAGGAATGATTGACAAATCGGATGCGACCGCCAAGACGTTGGGCGTCGGTGCCCACACATAGCTCTCGCGCGCCATCAGTGCGCGAGCGCATGCTTAGCATGTAGCCCTGGTTCCGAGGGCGGCGTGATGAATCCTTGTGTACATAGCGTAACTGCCCCAGAAACTCGACGAGAACTTCGCCTGGTCTGAGGTCGGAGGTCGCAACGAGCGCGTGCTGAAGCATCTTGGAATCTTGCATAACCGCCACCTTTACATACTCTCGTGGTCGATTTGCACACAGCTCCTCCCATACACAGCAGCTGTCTGTACAAAAGATGTCCATGCGAGCGTTGCGGCCTGTGTCGACTTGGCACGGGTCGTCACACCCGCAATCACCAAAGTGATGAATGTACGGCAGCCTGATCGACTTAGGGTTGTAGAAGTCATGCGGGTAAGCCACTCGAGCAGGCCAGACCGAAGCCATAAAGACCTTCACAGGCGTCGTGGTGCTGGTAGTTGTAGCTGCCGGCCGAGCGACCCGCACGAACATGGACATCGGGCTTGAACAAATCATTGCCTTGGCGTCTGACGGGGTCCGTGGTGCCTCGATATTAGTCTTGATCGTTGCTGATGTTTGACGTACGGTCACCTTGTGGATTACATAGTTGAGGCCATGCCTTCTACCAGAATGCACGCGAAATGAAATTCGACTGCCACGAGCCTCTACGAGAGCGCACACGACTTGAAACCACAAATTTGAAAAGTGAGACTACCTAGACTATAGCGGTGGTGCATGAGCGGCACCCGCGCGAATGGCTGTTGAAGTTAGCGATGCATACTTTGATCGCATATGTGTGGCATAAGTGTCGAGTCTGGTGAGACCATTTTTCGGTCTCACGAGATTTTTGGCCCTTTATGTAAAAACTTATGAGGGGTCTTAAGCCAAATCTACGCCACCTTCGAAAGGGCATCTATGGCAGTTTTGGGCGGCGTCCAATGTACCGTAAAAATTGCAATACAGTTATTCATTCGGAGGGTCTGCAAAGCCGACAACTTGGAGCAATAACTGCTGTAAGGTGTCCATCGTGTAATACTGACAACGAGATCAAGTGCATCAATTATAATAAGACCTACTAACGTTACTACATGCATTAAAATACGTACTGTAGTACTACCTAGTTAGCTCAGTACTACTAGTATGTAGTAGTAGTAGACTACAACGCTGACTCGATATTCCTTTTTTGGGGTCAAACTCTGCGCAGATCAACTCCTGCGCAACTCGCTTTTGGGACAACTGTGCCATGGCAAGACTGTACTTTACCACATGTGATATCACTCCCAAACTTAATTTTGCCTACTATGATAAATTATTTGTTTTTGGAGGTGAACATTTAAATTGCTTTACTTTCGCATTGAAATCCTAGTATGCCTGTGCGTGCACTTAGATATGCCGTTGCCTATCGGGTGGCGTGGGTTCATATCCCACACCTGTTGGGGAGCTCGATGCTTGAGGTAAGTGTCGTGTTCAAATCCTCCGTCAGGTCTTAGACATAACCAACGTTTTGGGTCGTCCGGCACGCTCTTCGGAGTGAGTCTCCTATCGATCAGGCTTATTGAGTGCTCACGGGTAATAACCCACCGTGAGGGTTCGGTCGTTAAGTCGTTTGGCGGGCGGTAAGTAGGATCATTCCCTGGGGACAAACGTTCTCGGTTGGCAAGAGCACCTACTTTGAAAGTATTTTTCAACAACAGTACAGCAGAGTGAAATCAAGTCACTTTAAATCATTGTAAATTTTAGAAACGATTTCCTGTGAGTACACAAGTTATAAAAATGGGTAAATTGAAATTGATATATTTAGGCATTCAAATGCAATATACGTATGTGATGAAAATCAAATTAGTATGGCATTTAGTATGCCCTTCAGTACTCCGGGACAATGACATTTTAGAAGCATTTTCCGAACCTGCTTCATCGTCTGAGTCTGAATCACCTGAGTCTCCACTGTCCGAGTCAGAGTCCACAGAGTCGGACTCAAATCCTGGCGCTTGTTGAGGTC
This sequence comes from Phytophthora sp. ST_20190627, assembly GCA_014706145.1. Classification (NCBI taxonomy): domain Eukaryota; phylum Oomycota; class Peronosporomycetes; order Peronosporales; family Peronosporaceae; genus Phytophthora; species Phytophthora sp. ST_20190627. The sequence continues at coordinate 473,994 of JACBOU010000061.1, forward strand.
AGCGTGGTTTGGGGCACGAGCCCTGCGGTTTGAAAAGTCGTCAATGAGTCGGACATTTTCACGGCTTTGCTCCTCGATGACGCTGATGAACTCTATCACATCTGGGTGCGGTACCGAAAAGGCTTCGTTGAGTGTGTGATTGTACCGTTCGAGGGATTATTCGTCCTATTGACGATGTATTTATTCAGCCATTCACATTCCATCATTCGGACACAAATTTCTTGATCCAGGTTTGATCCAGGTTTTCTTGAAATATTTCCAGAAGTGCTTCCAGTTGTCCTTTGAATAGGCGATACCTTGGTCGCCACACTCACGTTTAATCATGCGCCGGATATCGCGGATACCACAGAAAGCGATGTCGCATCGACGGATCATGGTAAGACGGTCGACGCACCCTTCACGCAAGGCCAAACTTACTTCGTCCCCGGTGATCTTTAGCTTGAGCATTTCGATATTGTCGTCGCTGTTGAACCGTTCGCGGATAAGCCGCCAAACGTCTCCCGCAGCGAGGGTCACATCGCGAATATCGATTTCATCGGTCGCCAGCAATATTTGCTGCTTCCAATTCACGAACGTAGGGGAGTATGTCCGGTTGGAATTTGGCACAATTCTGGAACGCAATCAGACTTGTGTCTCCCATGTACGACGACCCCATTCTTGAGATGTACAGTTTCACTAAGCACCCGGTGCGGCGGTACACATCGCAGCGATAGTTCCTTGTGGTCCCTCTTCCATGGTAGAACGCGTAAGTATTCCCCTGATAGGTCACCGATTTTGATCCTGGCGCAGCCTCGACCCCGTGTGGGAGTTCAGATTCGGCGCATCCATCACCATCTTCAACTTGACGACCTTCACTCTCTTGATCGAAGCCGTCACCACATTCACCTTCATGACCATCACTATATTGCGAATCAGAACTCGATGACTGGCTTGATATCATCTCGGTGTTACGTGTACCACGTGCTTCAACTTGATGGTCACCACTCCATTGGGAATCAGATGCTGATGACTGACTCGGTATGATCTCGGTGTGACCAGACGATACGTCGCTCATGGTGGAGCATTGAGTGGAGCCTTCATAGCCACTGTAATCTGAGTGAAACGTGTCAGAGTGGTTGCCGGTGGAGTCATCGGGTCGATACATGACGCCGATGTGGGAGGTGATACTTGCCTTGGTAGCCGGAAGTAGTGGTACTCGCTTGGTAGAATTGAAAATGAAATTCGTGCAAGCGCTAGAGGAAGCACCATTGCCATCACTAGGTGACAAATGAGACGTGTAAAGCTCTTTCACATCGCACATCGTTATTACTAAATATGGACTACTATAGGCCACACTATAGAGAATTTTACCCACGGCTAATATTTACTTTTATATCGAGCAGAACGCGAATCCATTATTTAAAGTTCGGTAGCAATGCAAACGGATTGGCTAAAATTGCAGATCTTATTATAATACCTGACGGTTGTGATATGTTTTGATCGTCAGGTGACCCAAAAAGTGAGTTGCGCAGGAGAAGCGAGTTGCGCACGAGTTGACCTGCGCAGAATTTGACCCCAAGAAATCACTCCGCTGACTCAATTAGTGCGATGTCACTGCGTCGAAGTTAAGCCATGTTTCGGGAATTTTCAACTACTACGTAGTATTATAGATTGATCATGGACTTCTATTCAACTCAAAGGTATGGTACGATATTATTAGGCATTCAAACAGTAGACCCTGCGGTATGACGAAAGTAATAACACCCTTATCGCAGCTATAGTATCTTCAAGCTAGAGGGGCCACGCATTGTCGAGGTGGTCCTGGTAGTGTTCATCGCTGAAAGGTACCTCCGCTGTTCCGAAGTTGTCGCTGTTATTTAAAGCTACACGAGCGGCGTCCGTGAGTTGTTCCCACATGATCAAGTCCTGGTAATTGCCATCCCACTCGACGAAACTCATATACATGACCACATCAAGCAAGTACTGAAACCGGAGAGAAGTGTCGGAGCCGTAAACGTAATAGCGTCGGAACCTTGGGCCCTCGGTTCGGAAGCCAGCAAAATAGGATGCATGCAGCTTGGTCACCTTGCGGTACTTGGAATCAGTCTTGGACATGGAGACTCCTACGATCTTCGGTGTTTCCAAGTCAGGGTTGTCAACCCACACCACGACGCTCTGCCAGTCGTGGCGTCTCGTGGGGAATCCCAACCCGCTGAATCCTTTCGGGAAGTACCAGGAGTACATGATGGCCCACAGATCTTTGTGCCACCCAGCTCGACCGTAGATCTGAGAGCCCTTTGGAGCATACTTGCACGCGTCGTCTCCATTCGTCCCCTTGAGTCCGCCGGTGGTCTCGCCTGCAGCATTCACGGCAGGAAATGGGACACAGACGCCCACCGGTGTGTACAGTTGGGGCTTGAACTTGATCGCAGCTTTTTCGGAGACGGTGTTCGGCTCCGGTTGAGGAAAGGGTTCAAGCTTGTCATGATCGACGGTCGCAGTAGCATAGGCAGCAAGCGCTGCAAATAGGGTCGCAGCAAGAACTCTTAGATTCATCCCGGCCCGGAGAAAGAGATAATGAGCTCTGGCTGGAGTGTGGCGCTGGCTTGAATACGGTACATGTAACTCAGCAAAGCTTTAGCCGATCAACATATGTAGCTTGTCTAAGATGCAGGTTGAGATGGGACCCAACAACCAGCGCGTTCCAATCTTGTTGATCATCTCCAGAATATGATTAAAGTTAATAACCATGATGGCCTTCCGAAGCTGCGCGGGTTTTTTGGCAGAACTTCGCTCTATCCAGACTTCATGTAGGCACACGTACATGTAGGTAATAAGTAGGCATTGTACCAGCATGGCGCGATGTTCAACAATGGTGCCACCAACAGTGTTGGTGTACATGTATGCGACCCCGGGAAGACGCGCACGGCTCTAAAATACCATCAGGTTCACATGCCGTCCAGTTGCTTGTGAATATACTCTAGCTACATGTATATGGATTTCTCTTTCTTAGTTGCTTTATTTCGTTGTAAGAAAAATACCAACGACCTCAGTTCACTGGTATATGTGACGTGCTGCACCTTGCAGACACTAAACGGTGGGTTGGGAGCTGGAACAGCAACGTCTATTGCTTGCTCGTTGGAACGCTAGTTATGAACTAAACCCAAACTACTCCACGCCTTCGCCTGCCATTGCTGGCAGCCAATCCCAAACTAAATCATACAGGAGCACGTCAAGGCTTTCCACAGTAGTAGCAGTCTTCCCGTCACAGTGACAAAGACGTGACTGAGACAAACGCAGCGAACATCGGACCCGAAAGTAGTGTTTGAATGATGTGCACTACACACTCACTAAAGTACGTCGGCCTGTCGCAAGCATCGACGAAATGGAAATGGACGCCTTCGACTTCCTCGAGACTTTGCCAACGACGACGCTAGAGCGATTGTACCAGGATCCATGGGCGTGCCAAGCCATTTTTCAGGCTCTCCCACCCCTCGCACAACAGTTTGTTATGCGTCTGTTGCCCAGCAACGCCGCTGTACCGCGTGAGTTGCTCGAACAGTGGGTCGTACCCGAGCCTGGAGAGACCAAGCGCATGCCGCCGCAGTTCCCCGCCGCGCTGCACAAAGTGGAGGGACTCAGGGTGTTTATACAGCAGAATGGAGCGTACAGACCTCATCCGACGTTCCAGAAGCAGCTTATGGTGAGGAAATGAGCTAAACCTTTGGCAATTAGAGGAGGGCAATGCTCACGGGTTGATTGATGCTGTACAGTACGCGCTGAGTAATTTGGGTGGCTCCCGTGGGAACGTGGACGGCTGCAGCTTCCTAAGGACCCGGAGAACACTTTTGCCGCGGCGGACTTGGAGCGATATGCGAGAGCGAGGTGGGATTCGGTGCTGCACTACATGGTGGGCTCTACGGCTGTGCAGGAGCCACCACAGTCGGTGGTGGACATTTTGCTACGTACCAGATTGTTACAGGCAAGTGGCGCAGATTCGAGGGCGCTCCATATTACAGATACAGGCTACGAGTTCATGCTGAAGGATATTCACGTGCAGATGTGGATCTTTATGTTGGAGTACATTCGTACGCTGGACAACACGGGCACGCTGAAGCAGGAGGATATTTTGCAGTTCCTGTTTCAGATCAGTTACTGCCAGACGGGAGAGTATTATGCGGTGGCGGATCTTACGGAGACCCAGCGGCTACTGCTCGGAGATTTCATTGATTTTGGACTGTTGTTCCGCAAGCGGCCGAACTCGGATCGTTTCTACACGACGAGTCTGGCAGTGAACCTTATCTTTGGTGGATCAACGGGGCAAAAGCGCAGCCATGTTAGCCTCACAAGCTCCTTTGCAGGTGTGCGTGCTGGAATTAAGTCGCAAGTGGCAGACCCGCGGCAGGCTCCGACAGTTGACCACGGGGCTCAATTGCTTGTGGTTGTCGAGACGAACTTCAAGATCTACGCCTACACAACGTCAACTCTCCACGTGGCAATGCTTAGTGTGTTCGTGGATATCGTGGCACGGTTGCCGAATCTGGCTATCGGCTTCATCACACGAGAGAGTCTGCGATCGGCTCTCATTCACGGTATCTCAGCGCAGCAGATCTACGACTTTTTGATGAAGCACGCGCACCCGAAAATGCGGCACAACACCCCCGTCATCCCAGAAAACATTGCCGACCAGATCTACTTGTGGGAGCGCGAGCGCAATCGCGTGCAGTTCATGGAGGGTATCCTCTTCGACGGTTTCAACACCAAGGAAGACTACGAGAGCGTGCGCGACTACGCCAAGGACCTCGAGGTGCTTACGTGGTCGGACCCCATTCATTTCAGACTGTCGATTGCTAACGCAGGCATCGACGATGTGCGTCACTACGTCCAGAACCAGCTCTCGTCTCGAGCGTAGACGCTTTGATAGTCGCAGTTGATATTCGCAAAGCTGCCACGAACGAAGAGTATGTACGTGATGTGAGGATGCTAAGATGGAGTAACTTACTAATGCAGCACTTGAAATAATAGTTAGTGGCCGCACGGCGCGATCTAGTCGATCAAACAAGCCCCCTATGCGTCCCGTTGCGCAAAGCGAGCTGGCTGTTGCTGTCTTAATGTCTATGCTAAGCACTCTTTCTCGTTGTTCGTGCTATCAGCGGAGTATCGACTGCGCGGTGATGAAAGAAGCGATGAAGTTGACGACGAGGACGACGTCGAGTCGAATAACCGCTTATAAATGGACCCGCAGAGCATCAAAACTGCAATTGGACAAAGCAAACAAATTAGAAACTTGTTTTGCAGGATATCTCGCTTGCAAAACGAATGCGACTTTACCTTTTGGAGGTTGATCCAATAGGCTTCTTTCCGTAGAGCTCTGCAGAGCACAAGCAACAATACAAGAAGACAAGTGAGTACTTCATCTTGCCATGAACCACCACAAACAAAACCTGCAGACAACTTACTTGATTCCTCAACCACCTCGTGATGGAATGTTGAGTGACCGCAAACACAGCCGAAAACATTTGTTCGCGTCGGATCGTGCTTGTCCTGCGGGGAAGGCTCGATCTTTTGCATACGGTAAACGCAGCATCTGCCTGGTCGACAGATCTTGCACTTCCCTCGAAGTCGCCCCTCCAGGTCGCGCTTGAAAATAACGTGGTCGATGATATCTTGCGGAACGCCCTTGAAGGTCGTCGTCTCCAGCACCGTGTCCAGGTTCGTTCGAACGTAGTCAGCACAGATTTCCAGCAGAGATGGCGGGGTAAGAGCTCCAATGTCGATCGAATACAGGTCCTGCAGTCTGTCGGTTCCGTCGTATCCTCCAAGCAAGTACATATTGCTGTCCACGACCACAGCTCGGTGGAATGTGCGACTACTTGGCACGCTTCCAGTAGTGCAAACTTCGCTCCACGTGTTGGTCACGAGATCAAGACGCTGCAGGTCGTTAAAGCGGCTATGCGTCTTGTCTACTCCGCCAAAGACGAACATGTTGTCTCCGAAAATCACGGCTGTGTGGCGGTATCGGTGCGGCGGACTGTTACCGCTCGTCTCCATCTTCTTCCACTCGTTCGTGATGAAGCTGTACTCGTACAGATCGTTCAGTGTGTCGCGTCCATCCCAGCCTCCAAAGACGATCAATCGATTCGTCTCGGCATGTACGACACCACTGTGGCCAAAGCGTCTGGACGGGACGGCGCCCGCAGCCTGCAATCGGCTCCAGCGCTGTTCCTGGATGTCGTAGCCGCAGAGGTCGTTGAATCGACTCGAGCCGTTGTAGCCTCCGAAGATATAAATACTGGAAGAGTGTAGCACCATAATGTGGTCGGTGCGGGCTTCAGGCCGATCTTCCGCCACGCTGGGCATCTGGTTCCACCGCTGCTCGTCAAAGTTGAAGTAGTACAGATCGTTAAAGTAGTTGCCGTCGCGGCCGTCATAGCCTCCGAAGATGAACATGTCGCTCTCATGGACGACGCCAAGAGCCCCTGAACGTCTCGGCGGGAGTGTGCCGCGCGTCTGCACCTGCGACCACGTGCTTGATTCGAGATCCAATTGGTATAGATCCTGTTGCCGACGTCTGCGGTCTGTGCCGCCAAAGACATACACTCTGCCATCTGCATCACACATGAAGTCATCTTAGCTTTCATTCATATTAACCCACATTCACTCTTCATGAACAACGTACCTTTGCTGGTGACTGTGTGGCCCGTGCGTGGACTGTAGACGTCTCCGTGCGGGTGTAGCTTCTCCCAAGAGCGGACTTCGAGACGACTGCCGGCCGTGGAGCCGCTGTTCGCCGCTTCCTTCACGTTCACTCGGTCCTCCTTCTTGCTGGTCACAGGAGTCACCGCCATCTTTTCGTCTGTTGTAGCTCTCTGTGTTAGGTACAACCCAGGGCGTGGGGTGTCGGATCAAGTCTACGCAGCTCTCGCTCGATTCGTAGAATGCCGAGCCGCAAATCCCAGGCCTCGTGTCTTCTTGACCAGCGAGGAGTTTCCGAACCGTTTCCTGCTGGAGCGCACTTGCTGTCACCTCGCGGAGTGCGGAGGTCGTTTCTTGCTGCTCGCGCACGAATGCGGAATGCAGGAGTGATGGTCGGGAAAGTTTCCCTTTTGGAGCCGGACAAGTGCGCACTCGACCGCGCACCAGCTAGGCTTATTATAGCAAATCCTGCACTGAAGCTGTCTTGAGCGCGCGCTCAGTGCGGTCGAGTTCGTTGCCCCACTCGGTTTTCCGTTTTTCTTCTTCCGTGGAATACACTTGGGTTCACTATGACCTTGACTTGAAGTCACTCTGTGCCTCTTCGCGAAGGTGGTGTGCGCCACACCAGAGGCTGCTTTGAATTTTCTGATGCACCTGCGACGTGTGCACACTTACGAACTGTAAAGCCACCGCGGAAACCATGGCGGTAAATCGGCGATCGGACGATAACTTGCTCGACTCAAGTCGCAACAGAGCGGGGCTGCACCCCTTCAATGGCGGAGGGGCACAACTAACGTTAGGCTATTATAGCTGAGCTACCAGCGCCGCTGGTGCCGTTGCGTGATGCAGGCACTGGTCATACTAGCGTCCACACATTCAAGTTGGGACTGAGGACGGCTGCGATGCTACAGGGTGTCTGAACGCATCGGCGCTGGGCCTAGCAGCAGCTCGAGAATTATTAGTCTGTGCAGGTTCAGCCGAGAGTAACGCTGGGATAACAGTGTCAATAACGGCTCGAGGTAATTTTAGAGCGTGCAGGTCAACGCCAAACTAAAATAGTTGCGTGTACCTGCCCTGCTTCAGCTTGGGGATCGTTACGTGGCCGCATGAGATACAGAGCGTCGACAACGGCCCCGGATCACGCCAGGCTCAACGCACTAAGCGGCTTGCACTTTACAGACGGCTGGGCACTACTGAACCGCAAACCAGTCCATAGATTATTCCTCGAGTCGAGCAGAACTCCTGAATCAAATGGCGCTCCATCTTGCGAAAACTCATGAGCGTATCGTGCACGAGAAAACTAAACCGTAGAGCTCGTCTTGAGTTCTTGCTGACATGGTGGCCTCCATCGATGTATGCCGTTTTATGGTGTCTGACCACTTTGCCGCCACCACGCCAACCACTACGAGTCGTAAGGTAGTTTGTCATCCGATCAGCTAGTTTATACTTCGAGGTAGTAGTTTATTTTGCGATCGAGCAGGGAAACGATCAATGACCGTTTATCTGAGCCAATGGTGCCACCACATAGTACATCTACTGAGCACTCACTCAGCTGAGTGTCTGTCTAGATTGTCAGTTTGTCTCGAGCACCAAGTTGGCCACACCAGCGTTTGCAACGTACTGTAGAAAAACAACGACGCCTGCTACCAATGGCACTCCAACCTCAGACAACACACAAACCCTTACGCAAAGGACTCAGCGATGGCACTTCGATACCCTCAGTATCTTTTGTGTCGATGTGCTACGTGAAGAGACCGTGGTGGACCATGGGAGTCTTCACGATGTTCCTCAAGTCGATCGACAGTGGAGCAGCCGTGTCTGTCATCCTGGACTCGTTCACCACGACACCCGCTTCTCAGAACCGAAGCAGCTCCTGGCGAGCGGTCGATGATCCGACTCAGCAAAGATCACCACGCTGGAAGCCGCACCGGTCAACGACGAAGCTCACTGGATACTCGACCAAGGCACTTCGATTCGAAGGTCGAAGTATGTAGCAGCGGCGTTCTCTGACGCCCAGCGCAACGAAATTTTGCCAGGATAGGCGCGAGTCGCGCCGCGCGACAATAGATTGCCATGACCAAGGTGATAGCAACCACCCCAAACACTCCGCGGCAAGATGACTTACACATTATTAACCGGTGCAACACGGCAGAGAACCCAGCCAGCATCTTGGTGACACCGAACTTCTTCACATCCTGCGCTTTGCGATCTCGGTGAAGCGGCAGTAGCGCTGCCACGTTGCTGATACACACATATAATAGCCCACCTCAAGGCTCTTCGTACATACCAACTTCTGTCGCCGCCAAGCAGCTGTAAAATCGATTCACTGGCCTCAACGAGCTGGAGCGCAACAGGATTCACCCATGATCTATATTACTGGTATAGGTACTTAGATATATGTACCTCAGACTCAACATCATCGGGCCGGCAGGTTAGTGTGGGCATGGTTCACATCCAATGCACCAAGAACGGAGCATCCAGCGCCTTCAACGAGCTGCTTGCCGCGGTGTCCATCGTGTCCAATTCGCAAGTAATTCCTACTTTGCGATCCGAAAATTACCGCCGTGGCAAAGTGGTACATGTACAAAACGCCTCTGAACAAGCATACCGAATGGTTGCAGAACACAGTGTTGGATGCTTGTGAAAAGAAACAAATCATATTTATTTCTAACAAGAGGGTATTAAGTATGTATGAAACCAAGTCTGTCAAGAGCAACACTCCTAGCTTAAGACGCTGCTCCTGGCCCTCTTCGCGCTGAAAGCAACGCACCAAGTAGTGATACATATAGCGACTGTGTGGCACGCAAGAACTCGATGCCGCGGCAGCCTCCTTTCAGGCTGCTACAGTAGCTGGTATGCTAACTGAGAGGATTTGCGCAGCTGACCATTTGTCTCACTGTGCTACATTCAGCCGATATTATTGGCGAAAAATCCAGGGGCTGTGGATAGAAAGCCCTCCGCTTGAACCTGTCGCTCCTCTGCGCATACAATTTTCAAGTGATTTCGGTCTCTCCCACCTCAACGAGCGTTCGAAGACGCTCGGATAGACAGTCGCAAAAGAACGCCAAAGCACGCAGGAGGTCGAAGGCGGAAGCGAAAGGAGCAGATCCACACAGACAAAACCCTCCTCAGGGTAGAAACCGAGAAACCACAGAACACTTATACACACAGCAGACATGGGGTTACGTACACTGGGCGTGCTCCTGGCGACGCTCTGCGTGATGACAACGACGTTCGTCTCGGCCAACAACATGGCGACGAACAGCAGCCCCAGCGCTAGCGTCACCTCTAGTGGCAGCGGCAGCGAGACGGTGGCGCAGCTGCTGGCAGATGTACAGGCCGCCGTGTCGAACGACCCGGCGCTCGCCAACATGTTCGACATCTCGAGCGCGAGTCAGATGAGTGAGGAGGAGCTCACGACGCTGCTACAGGATCTTCTAGACGTGAGTCTTAGCGGAAGCAGCTCCAACAGGTCTAGTTCTTCCAGTTCGACCACGTTTGCATCGGCGGAGTCCACCCAGAGCGCGTCAGCAGCTGGATCCAGCTCCACGGTGTCTGGCGCGACGACGGTTACGTTGTCGACGGCATTCGCAACTCTGGCGACGGTAGTTGCACTCGGCGCCGCACTGTAGGCTAGCAACATGACAGAGAATCGCAGAGTCGGGGGAGAGAAGAAGGTGACCAATCCGACCTGCCTGGTATTTTATTCATCGACACACAAGACAACTCTCATCCATCGTAACAAAGAGTGAGGAAAGCTCAAGAATCAACAAGCGTTCGTACCACAAATCAGATTTCACTTTGAAGTAATTTGTATATTTTTCATGTGCCGACAAATTTGAATAGAGTCTCGTACTCCTTGTGGCTGCATCATTGTACACATTTAGATCGAGGTGTGGAGGTTTCTGAGTTTATGCTTTGTACTGCGGCAGATGCCCTTAGGTATGCTTTATACCGCTGCAGGTGCTCTTAGGTACCATGGTAAAGTGCTCGTGGATACCAAGGTGCAACCGCTAGAGTGTTCGGCAGACCCGCACACTCTTCGTGATGCTACAGAAGTCTTAGCTCCACCGAAACTGCATTCATCTCACGATGTGAAGAACAAATTTCTACGACTTTCACTGCCGTCGTCCACTTTAAAAGTGGGAAAATCTCAATTTTTCCCACATTTTCCATTTCCTGGTGAATACTAGAAACTAGAATTGATAGAATCACTACTAACATCCCACCTACGGTGAGCGAGTATACTACTACTACTCCCACCTTTAGCGTCGTATCCATTCTCCGTATAACAGTGTTTGTGTATGCATTCCCATTTTTCCCACTTCCTAACGAGATATATGGTCACCTTTAAGCTAAACGTGGTGAAAGTGACTTGTTCCACCTTTAAAGTGGTCTGGTTATGGGACTTCAGCCACGAGTCTTGGTGTTTGTGGTGGGTACTGCGTGTCTTTTGTGGACGTTGCAGATGCTGCAGTTGACGGTGACAACAAACTACACAGTCAACTGGATCACGAGGACACAAGAATTTGATGGAGGGGCTTTCTGGCTGTTAGTGGACCCGTCTCCGGCCATGTTGGCACTCAGCATTCTTAGGCTATGGGTAGTAGCCGCTGGGTTTGTCTCGCTGTTGTTCCGGATAGTGAAGCTGGGGAAACCTCTCCACCTAATTGAAAATGAGAGCGATAAGCTAAAACTCAAGCTCGAGCACTCATCGGGTGGTGACAGTAAATGGCATCGCGTGGCAACTTCAGCACTACAATTAACAAAAGAAGTTGTGGCAGGCGACAGCGTTATGGGGTACTTTGCCGTACGCTACTGAAGTTTGCTGTTAGTCTTCACATTAGATAGTTTTCTAACAAACGTTTGTGTTTGTGTAGAAAGCGTCCCTGAAGTTTGGTCACTTCATGTATTGCTCGTTCAATATCTTGAAGGTGGCCCACCGGTCGGTCTTCTGAGTTAACTTACAATTATTGCTGTGGCGTATGCACTTTCAAGTGCTGTTATACTGAGCGTATCGACCGAAAAGAATTTGCTGCTTGTGGAAACTCTCATATATATAGGGGGTTTCAGTTAATTATTCCTTCATTTGGCGCAAGGAATGAGCCTCATCTTTTCAAAACTCGAATTTCATGTGGAGCAAAATCCGTCGATAGAATTACTTAAGTACGACCTTCAATATATAATATTTACTCAACCCATTACTTCAATTCAGTGAATTAAAGCTTAAAAGTTTTGTGATAACGAATACCCTGATACATTCGGTTGTGATATGTTTTGAAGGGCTGGAAAGAAATGAGCCTCATCGTTCCAAGGAATAAGCCTCCGGAGGCTCATTCCTTCAAACGATGAGCCGATTTTTTGGTTCATTCCTTATAACTGAAACCCCCTATTGATACAGTGTAAGTACTTCTGCAATAGGTCTTAACGTTGCCTTGATTCTTAGAATTACTCAACGCTATTCCTTTGTATGACGTGAACAACTTCGATTTTCTTGTTGCTACATGTATGCATACCCATGGCTCGTGCTTACGTTTTGCATCATGATTTTTTCTTTCGACAACGAGCTGCTGAAGATCAATTTGGAGATATACCCTGCAGGGTGGTTCGAGACAGTGGCCAGTGTAAATGCAGATCCTGTGCAGACTGCAATTATCCACAAGGGCCTTAAGTCATTGCGCATCGTGTCTGTGCTCGACTTCTTCGCTCGCGTGGGAGTGAATACGCTTTTATGTGTACGTCTACATTTGATCGTGGAGCTGCTTCATGCTTCATGACTCCTCTTGGCGACAAATGAAGCCCTTCATCGTATACGCTAAACACCGCTATTTTGCGGGGTCGCTCTTCGTTTGTCTATTGGCTGTGCTGGTCGTGTTCGTGGAGGAAAGCGTCCGCACATCGCTGCTGGCGTTCAAACCGCATGCAGAGTGCGCACTCAATGCGTGGCGTTGGACTTCTATTGAACACGATTCTTTGAGTCAGTGCCTATGTCTGATCTTTATCGATGTAGACTTGGCTCCGAAGTCATATCCAGAGTGGATTCAGCCCAAGAATGTCACCGACAAGTTAGCTCAATTGGCGACGACAGGAGACTTACAAACTATCCAGCTTACTAACCGATTTCTGCCAGTGCTGCCATTCGAACTTCGAGAATGCAATCAGCTCATGCATGTGTAAGTGCATTTTGATACTGCTGTCAAGTGTATTTACCACTAACTCTGCCCCCTCTTCAGATCACTACACCCACACGAAAGCCCTGCCGGACTGGGGCTTGGGATAATTATCAACAGCGACCGCAAATACATCAAAATTTTCAGGACCGACCGTAAAACTTCCACATGGTAATATCAAGCAAGTGGATTGGCTGTTGACGTTGAAGCTATCTTCAGCGTCAACGCTACTCAAATAATAGAAGATATTTTCTAAAGACGCGAGGACGTTGCTGGAAGCCACGTTCCTTAGCAACTAATAATAAATTAAAATAACCACACAGTCTACAGCTCATTCTCCAACTACCATGGAGCCTGGCAAGATCAATCTTGTGGACAAGTCCGGACGACAGACTATCAGTCTGCATGATGTTTTTGCAACAGCGGCTCTCAGCACGGAATTCCTTCGCGCATTCGCTTTGAACGAGAATATATATATATATATAAGACAATTTACCAAGAAGTGTATTCGGGACACCGTAAAGTTTGGGCGTGCAAGTCGGAGTTGTGTAAGTGGCAAGCCGTATTGTCAAAGAAGAGCAAATATACACGTGCCAACACCAAAAATTCAATTTGCCCTCCAGATGCATGGTTCGTCAGCGAGAATCTGTGCACTCTCCAAGTTGTGACTCAGTCGGCGAATGTTCATTGGAGCCGTTTATGGAGATGCCCGGATTTAAGAGCTGCATAGTGCCGGGTTTAAGCAGCGCCCGTAAGCTCGTTACAGAAGCCGTGAAGCGGGTGGATCATTTGAATGTGGATCATCGCCCTGCCTTGGTTTACAGAGCCATCGCACGCGCAAAGAAAATGATGACTCAAACTGAAGAAAGTACGACAAACTACCAGCTTTTCTGAATTCTTTCGAGGACCAGAATCCGGGTCAACTTGACAGTAAGGGGCGTTTCTTTCGTGCATTTCTGTCTGTGGGTTCTCTTATCGCTGCTCATGCCAATTGGGTGCCAGTCCTCGAATGTGATGGCACCCACAAGAAAAGCGCACAGTACAACGGCGTATGTGTGTTGCTCGTTGGAAAGGACGGTAAGTGGACTAATATTCCATGTGCAATAGCTTTTATTCACAAGGAAACAGCAGACAACTACGAGTGGTTCTTTGCTAACTGTGTTGCTGCCGGTGTAAAATTTCATGACCGCGCACTTTTTTCGGATCGTGGAAAGCAACGAGACGCTCAGACTTGTCTACCTGCACGCGGTATTAGCGTGAACTTGAAATTCTGCACTCTACACATCTTCTTCAACGTCTGCAGTCACTTTCGCTCGGTTGAACCAAACATTGACACTGTCAGATCGCTGGTATTTCGTTTGCAACGTTCTTCAACTTTGGCTGAATACGACAAGGTTCTGGAAGAGATTGCCGGAAGCTTTCCTGCGCCGCGTACTATGAAGAAAGGTGAAACGTTCCAGAAGCAAGTTCCAGGACCTGTATTCGATCGACATTGGAGCTCTTACCCCGCCATCTCTGCTGGAAATCTGTGCTGACTACGTTCGAACGAACCTGGACACGGTGCTGGAGACGACGACCTTCAAGGGCGTTCCGCAAGATATCATCGACCACGTTATTTTCAAGCGCGACCTGGAGGGGCGACTTCGAGGGAAGTGCAAGATCTGTCGACCAGGCAGATGCTGCGTTTACCGTATGCAAAAGATCGAGCCTTCCCCGCAGGACAAGCACGATCCGACGCGAACAAATGTTTTCGGCTGTGTTTGCGGTCACTCAACATTCCATCACGAGGTGGTTGAGGAATCAAGTAAGTTGTCTGCAGGTTTTGTTTGTGGTGGTTCATGGCAAGATGAAGTACTCACTTGTCTTCTTGTATTGTTGCTTGTGCTCTGCAGAGCTCTACGGAAAGAAGCCTATTGGATCAACCTCCACAAAAGGTAAAGTCGCATTCGTTTTGCAAGCGAGATATCCTGCAAAACAAGTTTCTAATTTGTTTGCTTTGTCCAATTGCAGTTTTGATGCTCTGCGGGTCCATTTATAAGCGGTTATTCGACTCGACGTCGTCCTCGTCGTCAACTTCATCGCTTCTTTCATCACCGCGCAGTCGATACTCCGCTGATAGCACGAACAACGAGAAAGAGTGCTTAGCATAGACATTAAGACAGCAACAGCCAGCTCGCTTTGCGCAACGGGACGCATAGGGGGCTTGTTTGATCGACTAGATCGCGCCGTGCGGCCACTAACTATTATTTCAAGTGCTGCATTAGTAAGTTACTCCATCTTAGCATCCTCACATCACGTACATACTCTTCGTTCGTGGCAGCTTTGCGAATATCAACTGCGACTATCAAAGCGTCTACGCTCGAGACGAGAGCTGGTTCTGGACGTAGTGACGCACATCGTCGATGCCTGCGTTAGCAATCGACAGTCTGAAATGAATGGGGTCCGACCACGTAAGCACCTCGAGGTCCTTGGCGTAGTCGCGCACGCTCTCGTAGTCTTCCTTGGTGTTGAAACCGTCGAAGAGGATACCCTCCATGAACTGCACGCGATTGCGCTCGCGCTCCCACAAGTAGATCTGGTCGGCAATGTTTTCTGGGATGACGGGGGTGTTGTGCCGCATTTTCGGGTGCGCGTGCTTCATCAAAAAGTCGTAGATCTGCTGCGCTGAGATACCGTGAATGAGAGCCGATCGCAGACTCTCTCGTGTGATGAAGCCGATAGCCAGATTCGGCAACCGTGCCACGATATCCACGAACACACTAAGCATTGCCACGTGGAGAGTTGACGTTGTGTAGGCGTAGATCTTGAAGTTCGTCTCGACAACCACAAGCAATTGAGCCCCGTGGTCAACTGTCGGAGCCTGCCGCGGGTCTGCCACTTGCGACTTAATTCCAGCACGCACACCTGCAAAGGAGCTTGTGAGGCTAACATGGCTGCGCTTTTGCCCCGTTGATCCACCAAAGATAAGGTTCACTGCCAGACTCGTCGTGTAGAAACGATCCGAGTTCGGCCGCTTGCGGAACAACAGTCCAAAATCAATGAAATCTCCGAGCAGTAGCCGCTGGGTCTCCGTAAGATCCGCCACCGCATAATACTCTCCCGTCTGGCAGTAACTGATCTGAAACAGGAACTGCAAAATATCCTCCTGCTTCAGCGTGCCCGTGTTGTCCAGCGTACGAATGTACTCCAACATAAAGATCCACATCTGCACGTGAATATCCTTCAGCATGAACTCGTAGCCTGTATCTGTAATATGGAGCGCCCTCGAATCTGCGCCACTTGCCTGTAACAATCTGGTACGTAGCAAAATGTCCACCACCGACTGTGGTGGCTCCTGCACAGCCGTAGAGCCCACCATGTAGTGCAGCACCGAATCCCACCTCGCTCTCGCATATCGCTCCAAGTCCGCCGCGGCAAAAGTGTTCTCCGGGTCCTTAGGAAGCTGCAGCCGTCCACGTTCCCACGGGGAGCCACCCAAATTACTCAGCGCGTACTGTACAGCATCAATCAACCCGTGAGCATTGCCCTCCTCTAATTGCCAAAGGTTTAGCTCATTTCCTCACCATAAGCTGCTTCTGGAACGTCGGATGAGGTCTGTACGCTCCATTCTGCTGTATAAACACCCTGAGTCCCTCCACTTTGTGCAGCGCGGCGGGGAACTGCGGCGGCATGCGCTTGGTCTCTCCAGGCTCGGGTACGACCCACTGTTCGAGCAACTCACGCGGTACAGCGGCGTTGCTGGGCAACAGACGCATAACAAACTGTTGTGCGAGGGGTGGGAGAGCCTGAAAATGGCTTGGCACGCCCATGGATCCTGGTACAATCGCTCTAGCGTCGTCGTTGGCAAAGTCTCGAGGAAGTCGAAGGCGTCCATTTCCATTTCGTCGATGCTTGCGACAGGCCGACGTACTTTAGTGAGTGTGTAGTGCACATCATTCAAACACTACTTTCGGGTCCGATGTTCGCTGCGTTTGTCTCAGTCACGTCTTTGTCACTGTGACGGGAAGACTGCTACTACTGTGGAAAGCCTTGACGTGCTCCTGTATGATTTAGTTTGGGATTGGCTGCCAGCAATGGCAGGCGAAGGCGTGGAGTAGTTTGGGTTTAGTTCATAACTAGCGTTCCAACGAGCAAGCAATAGACGTTGCTGTTCCAGCTCCCAACCCACCGTTTAGTGTCTGCAAGGTGCAGCACGTCACATATACCAGTGAACTGAGGTCGTTGGTATTTTTCTTACAACGAAATAAAGCAACTAAGAAAGAGAAATCCATATACATGTAGCTAGAGTATATTCACAAGCAACTGGACGGCATGTGAACCTGATGGTATTTTAGAGCCGTGCGCGTCTTCCCGGGGTCGCATACATGTACACCAACACTGTTGGTGGCACCATTGTTGAACATCGCGCCATGCTGGTACAATGCCTACTTATTACCTACATGTACGTGTGCCTACATGAAGTCTGGATAGAGCGAAGTTCTGCCAAAAAACCCGCGCAGCTTCGGAAGGCCATCATGGTTATTAACTTTAATCATATTCTGGAGATGATCAACAAGATTGGAACGCGCTGGTTGTTGGGTCCCATCTCAACCTGCATCTTAGACAAGCTACATATGTTGATCGGCTAAAGCTTTGCTGAGTTACATGTACCGTATTCAAGCCAGCGCCACACTCCAGCCAGAGCTCATTATCTCTTTCTCCGGGCCGGGATGAATCTAAGAGTTCTTGCTGCGACCCTATTTGCAGCGCTTGCTGCCTATGCTACTGCGACCGTCGATCATGACAAGCTTGAACCCTTTCCTCAACCGGGGCCGAACACCGTCTCCGAAAAAGCTGCGATCAAGTTCAAGCCCCAACTGTACACACCGGTGGGCGTCTGTGTCCCATTTCCTGCCGTGAATGCTGCAGGCGAGACCACCGGCGGACTCAAGGGGACGAATGGAGACGACGCGTGCAAGTATGCTCCAAAGGGCTCTCAGATCTACGGTCGAGCTGGGTGGCACAAAGATCTGTGGGCCATCATGTACTCCTGGTACTTCCCGAAAGGATTCAGCGGGTTGGGATTCCCCACGAGACGCCACGACTGGCAGAGCGTCGTGGTGTGGGTTGACAACCCTGACTTGGAAACACCGAAGATCGTAGGAGTCTCCATGTCCAAGACTGATTCCAAGTACCGCAAGGTGACCAAGCTGCATGCATCCTATTTTGCTGGCTTCCGAACCGAGGGCCCAAGGTTCCGACGCTATTACGTTTACGGCTCCGACACTTCTCTCCGGTTTCAGTACTTGCTTGATGTGGTCATGTATATGAGTTTCGTCGAGTGGGATGGCAATTACCAGGACTTGATCATGTGGGAACAACTCACGGACGCCGCTCGTGTAGCTTTAAATAACAGCGACAACTTCGGAACAGCGGAGGTACCTTTCAGCGATGAACACTACCAGGACCACCTCGACAATGCGTGGCCCCTCTAGCTTGAAGATACTATAGCTGCGATAAGGGTGTTATTACTTTCGTCATACCGCAGGGTCTACTGTTTGAATGCCTAATAATATCGTACCATACCTTTGAGTTGAATAGAAGTCCATGATCAATCTATAATACTACGTAGTAGTTGAAAATTCCCGAAACATGGCTTAACTTCGACGCAGTGACATCGCACTAATTGAGTCAGCGGAGTGATTTCTTGGGGTCAAATTCTGCGCAGGTCAACTCGTGCGCAACTCGCTTCTCCTGCGCAACTCACTTTTTGGGTCACCTGACGATCAAAACATATCACAACCGTCAGGTATTATAATAAGATCTGCAATTTTAGCCAATCCGTTTGCATTGCTACCGAACTTTAAATAATGGATTCGCGTTCTGCTCGATATAAAAGTAAATATTAGCCGTGGGTAAAATTCTCTATAGTGTGGCCTATAGTAGTCCATATTTAGTAATAACGATGTGCGATGTGAAAGAGCTTTACACGTCTCATTTGTCACCTAGTGATGGCAATGGTGCTTCCTCTAGCGCTTGCACGAATTTCATTTTCAATTCTACCAAGCGAGTACCACTACTTCCGGCTACCAAGGCAAGTATCACCTCCCACATCGGCGTCATGTATTGACCCGATGACTCCACCGGCAACCACTCTGACACGTTTCACTCAGATTACAGTGGCTATGAAGGCTCCACTCAATGCTCCACCATGAGCGACGTATCGTCTGGTCACACCGAGATCATACCGAGTCAGTCATCAGCATCTGATTCCCAATGGAGTGGTGACCATCAAGTTGAAGCACGTGGTACACGTAACACCGAGATGATATCAAGCCAGTCATCGAGTTCTGATTCGCAATATAGTGATGGTCATGAAGGTGAATGTGGTGACGGCT
Source organism: Phytophthora sp. ST_20190627 (assembly GCA_014706145.1). Lineage (NCBI taxonomy): Eukaryota > Oomycota > Peronosporomycetes > Peronosporales > Peronosporaceae > Phytophthora > Phytophthora sp. ST_20190627. The sequence continues at coordinate 493,216 of JACBOU010000061.1, forward strand.
TCGATCAAGAGAGTGAAGGTCGTCAAGTTGAAGATGGTGATGGATGCGCCGAATCTGAACTCCCACACGGGGTCGAGGCTGCGCCAGGATCAAAATCGGTGACCTATCAGGGGAATACTTACGCGTTCTACCATGGAAGAGGGACCACAAGGAACTATCGCTGCGATGTGTACCGCCGCACCGGGTGCTTAGTGAAACTGTACATCTCAAGAATGGGGTCGTCGTACATGGGAGACACAAGTCTGATTGCGTTCCAGAATTGTGCCAAATTCCAACCGGACATACTCCCCTACGTTCGTGAATTGGAAGCAGCAAATATTGCTGGCGACCGATGAAATCGATATTCGCGATGTGACCCTCGCTGCGGGAGACGTTTGGCGGCTTATCCGCGAACGGTTCAACAGCGACGACAATATCGAAATGCTCAAGCTAAAGATCACCGGGGACGAAGTAAGTTTGGCCTTGTGTGAAGGGTGCGTCGACCGTCTTACCATGATCCGTCGATGCGACATCGCTTTCCGTGGTATCCGCGATATACTGGCTGCGTTTGTGCTTTTGACGTCTTTGTCACTGTGACGTCCAGGGGGTTGGTAGTAACTCACGTGACTAGTAGAACTAGTACTAATAGTAGTATTAATACTGCTATAGTAACTATGGCCAAACCCAAATTTCTTCTACTATAGTAATTGGTAACGCGTTCCATGGATCCAATAGTACTATCCACTTAATATGGTCACATTGCGTCGTATGGCTGTGACGATTCCTCGCAGTGTTGAGGATGCGGGAAGCAACTGCACTTCTCCATTTGGACAAACGCAATGGATCGCGATGACGTTCAGTGCGGATTGCTCGCTATACAGCGTTCCACGTTTCTCGTCGCACGGTAGGTTGCGTGATGTGGAGGTCTCCATGGGGCCCCGAGGTTTATCCCATAGTGAGTTAGACTAACGTTGCTCGTTTAGGTTGCTGTTCGAGCACGTCGGTCTTCAGAAATGTCGGCGACGTGGCGCTTAATCCCGTAACGCGGCGATGATGGGGTCACTTTCACTGCAAATTGCTTTGCAACCCTCAGATCGCCTCTCAAGCCCCCTCAACTCTTCAAGCCGACACCGGCGACACCATGAATTGCGCCTTCGCCGATTGTATGAACCACGCCCGAACTGTCGACCAAGCATCCATGCTCTTTCTGTAAGCGTGGTGTTCATCGTCTCTATTCCAACGACCTTTTCGATTGCGGTAATCTCGTTGTACGGTGTGTTGACGATTCATCGGTTACTACAGAAACGGCTCCCGCTTCGGATATCCATCGTTGAATCTACTTACTCAGGGTATTAAAATACAAAAGTTACTGTATATAGTGTGAATGAAGGCCGACGGGATGACTGCTTCAATTTGTGTGACAATCACTCCATACCCATTAAAACGATTACAATCTATTTGAAGAGGATACAAGAAGTTAGTGGTATCATAAACGGGAGCGGAATCTGTATGTACTCTTTTTACTAACTATTTCGATGCAGATTGTGTGCCTTAGCTTAGTGCGGTATATCGACGACGAGTTGGTCATCTGTGGCACACCGTCGGCAGCTACTCCTGTATGCACCAAGAATATGTAGGTGTCGAGCTTCCATGAGTAAGCCGACGAGGTGCTGAATCAGTGATCGTGGCATGATGATTGCGCACTGGCAGGTTGCGTTCTTGCAAGAAACGTACGACGGACTGACGATAGAGGGCATTACCAAGCTGCTACTCAATCGTCGCAACTACTAGGTGTGCTGGAGACTGCAGGCTGTCTGCACTGCGGGGCCATTATCATTGCCTTTGCTCGCGATCTTCTACGATGTGGACCACACAGAGGCTGTTTAGTTAGTCGTGAAGTAGTAACTCGCTAGTACTATAGTAATACTAATATAGTAGCAAGGAAGGCCAGAATTCTGTTATTAGTACTGTTAGTAGTTTTTATCGTTGTACTACAGTGGTTACAGCAATTAGTCTTAGTGAAACTAATTTATGTTAGCATCTTTTTTCTGCTTCACACTAATTAGTCTCACTAAGACTAATTTTGAACATAGACTAATTATGAATCCACTAAATAGTCTCACACTGAGTTCACACAGGTATGTATGGATGGATTACACATTATCTACAACGCACAGGCATTGGAATTGGTCTACAGGCGAACACTATCATCATCAGCTACCAGTTCCTCGCCTGCTGAACTGGCCTCGAATTCGTCCTGCACCTTGCATGTACCCGCGAATTCTAACGGATACTTTTTTTTTACAATTTCCTGCAACCGCGGGAAAAGTTGCTCCGTGGATCCGTCATATCGTTCCTAGTCATGTCTTCAGATCGTGTAACGCAACTATCGCACAAAATTGACTGGCCAAATCCCTCAGGCCCTACCGGAGTCCCACAAAAAGGATGCATGGGTGCACGACAGTCTGGACATTGGCGAACGCTTCCTACAACCTCTCCACAGCCTCCACAAGGCGAAGAGTTGGTAGAATCGCTGGACATCGTTCTGCAGTGGTAAGCTGTCTTCGAGCTGTCTTGTTGAGTCATGAACGAAGAACTGACTCTCCTGCGTGAGAACACCCGGCTCAATTTAGTAGAGAGCCCAAATGTTTGATATGGGTAAAGTGAAGTACCTAAATGAGTACCTAAATATGTATAAATGGGAAGAAAGAAAGAAATAGGCAATATAATGGGCGTAAAATATGGGATAGAAAGAAATAATTAGGTAATAAAGAAAGAAAAATGAGCAAAACCGCATGCTCATTTTGCGCACGTCTACCCTAATCATACGAAAGAAATGTTAATCCTAGGTTTTGCCTCACCATGTGGCGCAAACAATCATCACACTGCGGGGACTCGAACTCAGGTGATGGGAGTGGACGGGCAGAAACCAAACCGCTTCCCCAAGATGAGCACAGAGCTTGCATAGACTAATCTTGAATATTCGTGCACAGACTAATTATGAATACAGACTAATTTTGAACTCAGACTGATTACTGTAACCACTGTAGCGAGTTACTATTAGTAGCTCAGAAGAAAAGTCGTTACTAGCAACCCCTGGTTATTGTGCTTTGCAGATGAAATGTCGCTCCGTTTTATGGCCTAGATCGAGCGTGGTCGGAGTATAAAACCAGGTATAAACATGAGATGGGACTAGATGGACATGGAATGACATAGTTTTGCGCTCCCAAACACGCAAAAAGGGCCGCTTTATAGGAAAAAAAATGTCGATTTACCCTGTAGATAGGCTATCTAGGAGAGTGGCTACGTACAGAGTATTAAAAAGTCCAATCCAGTGGGATGTGTATCCCCTTTCCACCGGCATATGTTGGCACCCATCCCCTTAGAACATCACTCCAACAAATCGGAATTTGATGGCAGGAATTTCTCCCCCCTTTCCCATTCTAAATCAGCGGTCCAAGCAAAGCCAGCAGCATCGAGCATGGTCGTCCAGTCACCGCGCCGGCTCACCAACGTGTCCGACGAGAGTGAAGCAAGTGCTGCGTCCAGCAGCAGCAGAAGCGGCGGCTTCAGCAGTGACGCCGATTCCGAGAGCCCGCCGCCAGCAAGACAGCGAAGCGATTGGCAAGCAAGGTGGGAGGACGAGCACGAACCAAGCGCTGCAGGCACGCATCTCGAGGGAGATCCTCCTCTACACGCAGTAGCGCAGAATCATCAGAAGCTGTGGATGAGGCCTCAAGCAGCTCTGAGGAAGAGCTGTCAGATTCAGCAAGCAGAAGCAGAGCCACCGACTTGGGCGATGGAAACGACGGTGCCGCCATCGCTGTCCGAGACGGCTTGGTGCACGTTCCAGAGATTGACGTAAAGATGTTCGATAACTGGGACGCCCTCGAGTCGTACTTGAAGAATTACAGCAGACGGACATTCCAGGTTTGTCATGCACAGCACAAGTTGTAGCACAGTCTCAGACTGTGTACACTGTCTCGACTGGTTGGCAATCTGTTACTGTTGCTTCTGTGTAATCAACTAATCATGTGTTGTGTTGTGCACTATAGATTTACTCAGTACGGACAAATACGACTGTACGCAATCGAAACAAGAGAACGGAGACCAGCAACTCTTATAGCAAGCCGATTCCGGGGGCAGTGAAATTTTACAAGACCTACGTCTGTAAGCATCATGGAACCCCTCGGCATGGTAGAGGACAAGGTGTGCGACCGAACCAGCACTCGAGGAAAATTGGATACGGTGCCCAGGTATGTGGCGTCATTATTGTTTTTTTTAATATTTTATAACATTACGTTTGTTTTAGATCAACGCCTGCGTTCGTGAGAGTGGTAATTGGGAAGTTTGCATCACAAGGCAAAACACTGGTCATAACCACGACGTCAGCCGCGACGCCTATCAAAAGTGTTTTGGGATTGCAATTACGGTTGCCCTGATTTAGGTTTGTGTTTGGAATCGCAACATGTTGATAAAACGCATTCTGGCTAGAATCACAATCTATCACCAGTTATTGTGGTTTTGGTGTGGTTCCAAACGGGCCCTTAGGCGCTCACAACACCATGTCATAACCTCGAAATCACACGGAACATAATCGCACATTCGGTGCCGACTCGTCCCCAGGCTTACATCCATCTCCACAACCAAAATCGAAAATATCACAATCAAATCATCACATAATCCAGCTAAATTCACACAAGCGACGGTCCGCATCCAGAATGACATGTCATCGTGGGTAGGCGACATTCGGGATGGTACACCCTTGGATGATCGTCTCCGGCTCGCATAGCCTGAAAACGGGCTCGGGCCGGGCTCCTCGAGTAAACTCGTAGAGTAAAGCTCCACAATTCATGTTCGACACAGGTTCCCCGATTGTTTCATCGTAGCCTTTCCACTTCACCAGGTATTCACGCATGCGCCTGGATGTCCGGGTCCGTTTAATCCAGCGTAAATCCAGGATTTTCTCGACTTCATACTCGCTTTGTTCATTGTCAGGTTCCCAGCTGTCTTCAGGGAGCAACGCAGCATCGAAATCGTCTTCGTCATCCAGGCCAAGCTCCACAGTGGGCCACTTCGGGAAAATGACCCTGGGCTTCAGGCGGCTTATCTGTACCCAGGGTTTTACACGGTATCCAATATCCTGGATACTAAGCCGAACCCTGAAATCATCCTGAATTTCCTCGATCCTGAAGGGGCCATGCCACATGTGGGCTAACTTGCGGCTGAGGCCTGTCTGCAGCGTGCTATATACAGCCAGACAGCGTCTCCGACAGTGAATCCTGACTTCGGACGTTCAGACAGCTCCTTCAACTTCCTGGCTTGCTCGGCAGAACGCTCTCGCTTGGCCTTCCATTGCAACTCATCAGCACACGCTCGAGCGTAGGTGTAGTCACGCTGCAACTTCCTGCATGCCATTTGTAAGCGGTACGTTTCTGAAGGCCAGTCGGTTTAGGACCTAGCATAACAGCCAGAGTACTTCGTGCATCCCAGCCGTGCATCAAATAGAAGGGTGTATCCAGGCGTGTCGCGTCAAAATACGTATTTAGGGCAAACATGAGACGCACAGCATGATCGTCCCATTCGCTCTGATCGGCGTCCTCGATGTAAGCGCGGATACTTCTCACGACAGTCTGAACAGAACGTTCCTGTTGTCCGTTCGCCTGAGGTCTATAACCCAGGGTGGAGCGTTGCTTACTCCTCAGGAGTTCCCTGAAACAGGCGAAGACTTCAGACATGAATCTTGGATCATGATCATGTCGAATGATGGAGCTTGCTCCGAACCTCCTGAAAACCTCAGCTTCGTAAACTTCGGCAAAATCCTGGGCTGATGTAGAACTCGTAGGCTTGCACATCACGAATCCGGTGAACGAATTCTGGAAGAATAGCAGGGACGTGTTTCCTCGAGCTGACTTGGGCAAGAGCGTCACGAAATCTATGGACACAACCTCGAAAGGGTAGCTAGGTTCAATGTTTCCTAGCGACGGTCCAGGATTCGGCGGTCGCCCCTCGACACTGGCACAATCCACACACTCTTTCACGAAAACTTCCACATCGGCATACATTCCTGACCAGTAGAAATCCTGATGCAACTTCTCGTATGTCCTGGTGATCCCTTGATGGCTGCCCTGAAAATCTTCGTGCGCATAGTGTAACATGTCGGCACGTAGATCCTGGGTTACCACCAATCTTGGATGTCTTGTGGGCGATCCTGGGTAGAACGACCCAGGCGATACAGGATATCTCTTGAGTCCAGGACGAAATCCTCGGCGATTCCCGCGATCTTCCGGTATTGGGGATGTGAACGCTCTCTGACAACAACTTTCAGGAATTTCTCGATCTGCATCAGGCATACACCGGCATGCTGATGCGCCTTGATACGTCGCCAACGCTCCGCCTGGAATTCTAGCGGTCCCATCGGTTCGCCTTCGTTCGGTTCTTCCTGGATCTGCGCACGAGCCACAAACACCCTTGTCGCAATAGGCAGAGGAGCGGATTCTGGTCCAGGCATATCCGCCTGCTCCGAATCCTGAATGTCAGCTTCCTTGACGTCTTCATCCGGAAGCACAATCGGCTTTACCAGCTTCTCGTGAATCTTAGACACCAACTGCAAATGCGTACGTTCCTCCTCATCCTCAACCTTCCAGGATACGACAAGTGACAGAGTCTTTGAAGCCAGATTGTCGGCAGCCTGGTTGTATTCACGCTTGACGTGAACCAGGCGAACAGACTGGAACTTGGTCTTCAGAATTTCGTACTCAGCGAGTTTGCGCTGCACGTTAGGCTGATTGCATGTGATAAGTCCTTGACATTGCTGGAATGCAATCTTGGAATCCCCGACAACCACAATGTCATTGATGTCGTGCTCGAGTGCTAGGTTAGTCCTTTCAATAGTCCGTGATATTCGGCATCATTCACGGTCACGTCTTCCAGGGCAAAGCCTTGCGCATCCAGGATTTCCCATCCAGGCAGTCTCACAAAATACAACTACAACTACCTCGACGCGTCTGATTCTTAGCGGAGCCGTCGAAACTCAGGATGTAACCTTCGTATGGTCCAGACTCCAACATCTCCATGCTGATCGGAACAGGCGCCTTGACGCGCCCCTTGATTGGAATCAAGGATTCGGCGACTTAATCCAGGTGCTCTCTAGGAATAATCCCAGCGGCCAAACCGTCTTGTCACGTTGCACTCCACGTATCTCCAAGTTCCAATGTGACAGGTTCATGCCCCATTTGACGTTTCGACCGTCTGCAGACTTGGACATCAGCAACCACTTCAGCACAGAATAGCGAGTATACACCACAACCACCAGCATATTCTGGATCAGGGTTCGAAATATTTCCAGGACTCTCAGGATTGCAATGACTTCATTCTCCGCGATGTGATACCTCAACTCCAAGTCATTCAGAACTCGACCTGTGAATCGGACAAGCTGGACAACACCATCATACAAATGGCCAAGGACAGCAGACGCCGCCCACTGGTTAGCGTGAGGAATAATCACGATAGACTTGTAGTCGTCAGGATGTCGCAGCAGTGGAGTCGACACAATCTTGCGCTTCAGGATTTCAAATGCTTCCTTCGCTTGGGACAGATCTCGGCCAGACTTGACTTGTTCGTCCGTCGGCTCGTACAGTACGGCAGCAATAACAGGAAGGTCGTAAATAAACTTGTTGTAGTTATTTAGACTTCCCATAAAATACTGCACGCCTTTCAGTGTCGACGGAAACGGCAAATCCTGGACGCCCTTGGCGATCTTTGGCATGGCTCGAATACCTTCAGCACTAATCTCATGCGACAGGTATGGAATCTCAGCTTGCCGAATTCACTCTTGGGTAGACTCACGGAGATATTCCAGTAGCTTAGCCTGAATAGCTGTGCGTTCAAATCTTCGCAGAGTTGATCCCAGGATGGTGCACTATGGGCGATGCCATAAATGTATGAACTTCTTCCAAGCACAGGTCCCAGGTGCCGTGGCGTAGGAATGTTGCGCTGGAAAACTGTAATTTCATTCGTCAGGATTGAAATCCGGGATGCATCACTTTCAGGGACATCGTTATCCTGGGGAGCAAGCCGTAAAAACTCCAAAACGTCAGGATCCACCTTCGCTTCTTCTTCCGGTGGCGGTCTGACGAAACCCCACAGACAGTAATTAATCACCGACTGGTAAATGACTGGAGCGTTCTTCAGGCCAATGGCATCCTGACCCACCGGAAGTGACCGAACGGACACAAGAACGCAGACATCAACTTGGCACGTTCAGTCATCGTGACGGCTCAGAATCCACTCGCCATATCCAGACTCATGAACCAGAGCGCAGACTCGAAACCAATCAGGAGATCGTCGATGAGCGGCAGGGGATAGTGTGATAGATTGATGAACTCAATCACCACGCAATAATCAATACACACCCTGATATCTTTGCATTCTTCTTCAATACAATCACCGGGGGGACTCCCACGGCGACTCCGAATGTTCAACGAGCTTAGCCTCCAGGAGTTTCTTTAGGTGTTCATACACCTTCACCATGAAACGTGCAGCAATTGACCTTGGACGCTGGGCAACAGGTTTAGCGTCGCCTACTTCCAGGTCACACACCACTCCACGTGCCGGTGCAGGTGCGGCATTTCCATCTCCCAGGAAAATCCTGCGATGGTATTTCAGGATATCACGCAATTTTGTGTCCATCTCTGGCGTAGATTCTCCTGGAACACCGACGTCTGCTTCCTCAATGTTGCATTCAGGAGACAAATCCTGGATCTCAGGGAGCATAGCCAATTGATCACGCAGCTGCGACATCAAATCACTGCCTTCATGTACATATACGGCAGGCTCCAAATCCAAGTCTTTCGTCGTAATCCTCATAACACGTTCATACTCCTGAGGAAGACGCTCGACTGGAGTACTAAGCATCGCACAACTCGGGAAATCCAGGATATCATCGCCGTTGTCGTTAGCATTCAGGATATCCGCATCGTCAGACGTGGTTGGACCCGTATATTCTGGGTCTCACAGTCGGAAACGACAACGTCGCCGTCATCGACATCAACCGCAGTACCCAATTCCTGAGTGTCCACTCCCACCTTACATATAACAACCTGTTTCTCTTCAGGATCTTCTTCAGTCCGGACTTGGTCAGCCTGGATCGCAGCATTTTCAACATAGCAAATGCATTGAGCTGGACCTCTAGGCGATAGCCGAGCAACATGCACCTTAGCAGAGTCTGTTTTGGGTCTGAGCAACAGCTTCTTCGGCCAAAGATAGTCAGGGGTATCGGTACTTGGACCCATTCGTTCCCACTCGATCTGCGCGCGTCGATCCGCACGCATCCTGAATTCCAACGATGGTCTGCTCTCATAAATGAGCACCTGCCACTCTTGATAAGCCGTAGACCCAGGTCGTACAAAACGCCCTGCTCGGGGGAAACAGCCATACCCCACAATCCTGGCGATCGGTATAGTAGGATCAATCCAGGTTTTCTGTTCGGAGATATTCACCACACGTATAGCTACAGGCCAGGTTTTCGCAGCGTAGATGATCTGCGTTACCCAGCGGTCGCCACGTCCAGCCCACACAAGTTCACGTTGGGGGTTCGTCTGTCCGTAATCGATGCGCACCACTGTATCTTCGCCAGGACGTAAAGACACACTAAGTCTGGAACACACAGGCAAGTCCACCCCTTGGCGATCCGTCGAACACCATCCACACATGACAATCGTTTCTTCGTCAGGCAAAGTCACCAATCCATCTCGAACGCTCAGACGAACTCCGGCTGCGAACATGAAAGCCTTTCACAACAAGACATCAATGCCTTCACCAATGTTGGCGGCCCAAATTTCCAGGATGTAAACCACTCTTGATCCAAGGGTTACCTTCATCTGGGCACTCGCAGTGATATGCGTCGGAATGTCTCCCATACCAGATACTTGAGTTTGCTTGTGACTCTGGAGTCGGAGTCGTAACTTACGCGCAAAGTCCAGACTCACAATACTCACAGTGGCCCCAGTATCCAGGAGGATTTTCGTTCGACAGTCATTCACAGCTCTGTGCAACATAACAACATCACGCTTCTCCAAATCTGGATCATGATCCTCCCACCAACCATACCGTTGTCCTGGAAGTAACTTGAATTCGACAGGTGTGTCGGAGTCAGGTAACGCCTCACCAGGATGTAAAGTTGGATCTCGAGTCAAAGTAGTCATGCATTATTGGTTATCTTGGGTTCGCCTCCTCAGGTTCGGACCTACATACACTAGGACACAAAATTCTGGAGTCTTACCAAGCCCGGCGCGTTCCGGATTCCCATCCGGCGGGCTTGTTGGTTTGACGGATTCCCAGGATCAGCCTTGTCATCCAGGAGTTTATCCAGGAGTGGCGCTGGTACGTCCTGGAGTATGCCCTTGCGGGCTAAGTCCTTCGCAGCTTCCAGTGTCTTGCCGTCTTCACACGGTTTTCCCAGATGCAGCTTTCCACTGTTGACACACGGTTCCACTCTGCATAGCCTGGATGGATGGCCTACTTGTTGACAGTGATCACACACCATGTCTTTCCAGCAGCGCTCCTTAGGATGTCCGAACCTCTTACACTTCTCACAGAACGTGTCCCAATGAGGGTACATCTTGCGATCCTGAGGTTGGTTCTGGTCATCAGCATATCTGGGGAGCGCCAACGCAAGCCATCCATAGCGCGGTATAATTCATTTTTGACAGTCTGGCTCCAATCAGATCCAGATCCAGGTGTCGTACCAGCATCCACAGCATTCTGGCGAGCGACGTATCCAGGATTCACGGTTGTTTCAACAGTAGCGGGCTTCGCCTCAGGGATGGCCTCGAGGATTCGCTTCTGACTTTCAGGATCTTCGTCGTTGTTAGCGTCAGACTCCGCTCCTTGAACAACATACGCACGGCCTTGACGTCTGAATTTCGAACGCCCCTGGGGGATGTTGTCCGCTCGGATGTCACGCGCCCTGGATGTGGCGGTCTCTTGACTGTCACGACTCCAGCCATCTTCATCCTGCACAAGCGCATACTCCACGTCAGAACGTTTCCTGAAGCGTTGTGCTTGGAGCGACGTTTTCAGGCGAGTATCCTTCAACCTCGTAATGAACCTCCGGATGTGTTTCTCCAGACGTCTGTCAGAGCGACGAATGGCGATGTCGGCCTTGCCAGCGGCAGAATTCAACTTGTAGAAGAAATCCAGGGCACTCTCAGACGACTTCATCTCCATCGTATAATACCGTTAAGAGTACGACGACCGCGCCTTGCAGAATTTCTTCCGGAATGCAGACGCAAGTTCCTTCCAGTCGCGATGTGTGTGCTTCGGTAGTTGACTGAGCCAATCTCTCGCTGGACCAAGGATTTTCAACTTGAGTTCTTGGATTCGTGTGTTGGTTGACCAACTTCCCTGGGCAGCCATGTTCGAGAATCGTTCCCACTAGTAAATCCTGTCGCGCAGCGATGACTTCGTGTCAAACTCTCCAAGCGTATTCGAATTGACGGCCTGAACGTCAATAGCGTCGTGCCACTCTGTGTCGTGGTCGACGTAGTCAGATTGACCGGGGCATCCTCATCGGAACCCAGACTAGAACCGTCGGAGCTTCGGTCATCTTCATCGCTCGAGCTGGAACTTGGGTCAGAATCGGACGCAGGGTCTGCACTCTGGCGCTTACTCTTCTGAGTCTTCTTCTGTGACGTAGACTTCTTGGACCCATGATTCGCCTTTCGTTCAGAGTCAGACGCTGATGGTTTGCTCGCGACCGGTTTGGGCTTGGGTTCCTCCTTTATCCTGGGCGCGCATTCCCCCTTAATGTCGGCGGCCACATTCTCAGCTCTAACATGCCTTGAACGACTTGGTGTCGGAGAGAATTGCTGGGTGGTCGCAATGAACGGACCGCGGGCAAGTTCGTTTGTGTCCTTTGTCACACGCCCCGGTTTTTGTACCACTGGCGACACTTCCGGACACTGGATTTCTGGTTGCTCCTTCAGGGTTACCCCTGGATTCAACCTTCGTTGCAGTTGCCGATATAGCACCGACCGTTGGACATGCCAGTTGAACTTGAGCCAATGTTGTCTGAAGGTCGCGCAAACGACCGGCCTGAAATCGCTGAACGTTCTTGGAAGTTTCTCGCTCCCTATCCTGCTCATTCTCAGTTGCACGAAGTCTCTCTTCCAAAGTGTTCGTTTGACGAGCCCATTGCTTCTGTATTTCCTCGGCCCAGCGGACACGTTCGGCATCTGACGTAACGTAACGTTGTTTCCAACGTTCCAGCATAGCCGTCTCGTAGTGCTCGCGTTCCAGACGTGCAGCCTCGGTGATATTCTGATGTGCATCCTGGGTTTGTGCTGCCTGAAAGCGCGCATCCTGGATTGCCTGCGTCCCCACGCTCTGTGCTCGTCTCTCAGCGTCAAGTCTCGCCGTTTCCGACTGAATGAGTCGCTCAATCAGCTTCTGAAGTTGTCGTTTTGCTTACTGGTCACGCTGTTCACGAATGCGCTCGTGTTCCAGGGTTTCAAGGTGAGCTCTGGCACGAAACTCTCGCCGCTTATTACCCATCCTGGCCTGCCACTCCTGTTGCTGACGCAGCGCGCTCAGCTCAGCCTGGGCAGGGCCAGACGTCACCGACATGGCTGATCCTGAATGATGAGAGCTTCGCGAGCGACTGGATGTTGTACGCTTGGACTTAGACGAGCGTTTTGACTGCAAATCACTCTTGAAACTTCGACGTCTACTCCATGTGCCATCACTTGAACGGTCAGGCGAAGAATCTCGGTCACCGCCCCTGGACACAGTCCGTGAAGACTTTCGTTGTATCCTGGATGTCCGTACCTTCCTGGATGTAAGACTTCTGCCATCCTGGGTGGATTTCATCATCTCAACATTTTCCTGGTAGACAGACACCGGAGGTGGTGGCAGCAATGTTCGAGTTACCTGGAAGCCAAAGTCTCCGACAGCAGCACCACCAGCTTGAGCAACGAGAGCCAGACCTCCAGCATACGACATGTGCGATGGCACACCTCGTCCGAGCGACAACATCGACGAAGATGTCGAGTTGCCCCTGGAGGTCTGCTCTCCTCCTGACGCCCTGTAATAGGAAGTTCGCGAAGTACCAACAGCACTGGGCACAGATCCTGGATTCACGTCTGAATGCGTTTCCTAGACTGACGTATCCTGGCGTGACGAACTTGCCGAAGACTTGTACAGTGGTAACGACGTTAACGACGGCGTAGACACTGCGGATGGAGTCGATGGAGACAAAGTTGAAGTCGCTTCGATTCTGGTTCATCGTCAGCTGACCCTCGAGGACTTCGTACCATCCTGGATCCAGTCTCCCGGAATCTCAGGACGAACTCCCTCCCCATCAGATCCCTGTCGTAGTCTGCCATCAATAGATCACCATCTTGGTCTTCAGCATGATAGTCCAGCCGTTGAGTCTTTCCGGTAGCCGTTGACACAAGTTTTGACACTTCAGACTCAGGCACAATCCTGAGTTCCAGACCAGCCGCAATGACCCTGAATTCAACGAGTTCCACGATGAAGAACCGTTGCAGCTCCTCAACCACAGTGCGCACGATATCCTGAGTGGTCTTGGACAATTGTGTCGTGGGCCACTCTGGAATCACGTTGCAGAAAACGAAACCAGCCTCAGCGAGCATTGTCTGCAGGGGCGCGACCCACTTGCGTGGAGTGAGCACGCTCACCGGGATCGACACTGCTGTCAGGTCTTGAGCGAGACAGATGCTTGCACGTGCGGGATACAGCTCCGAAATCCAGGCTTTGCTCTGAAAACACGCCATCGGGGATATTCAGAAGTCGCACATACAGCGTTCGACCAGGCGGTCGCGTCAGGCTTTGGAGTCGGCCACGCGTAGTCAACATGTGGCGGGGCGATGCGTCCAGAATGAACTTCTGCCCACCCACGGACTTCACGTTGCGCGTACATCGCCGCTTTGCTTGCATCCAGACTCTTCCGCTTCGTTCCAGCTTCCGATTCAGGTGCAGAACGCTCAGCCTCCTTGACAACACGCAATGGTATCATCTGGGGCACCGCTTCCTGGCTTGGAATCGACACAGGCTTCGATGATTCAGAATTCGGACGTGTCGCCACATCTGCATCCTGGGTCTTCGACTCTTCCTTCACACGCATGGGCTCTTGCTTCACTTCGACGACAGAACTGCTCGACGATTCAGCATTTTCCGAAGCTTCCGACTTAGAAACTAAGTAGATCGCCTCAGAGGACTCAACCTTCTTGGCGCCTCCCTCAGACGCCTGAAACACACTCTCACGAGTGGATTCCTCCTGGACGCGACTTGTCTTCGCGTCTGGATTCGCGTCCGCCCAACCTTCCATCCCGGATGAAGCTTGCATATCCTGGGCAGACGGCTTCGCGGTCGACTCATCTTGACTTGAAGACACTTCAGTGTTCTTCTTCGCTGCTGCAGCCTCCCGTGCAGCCTTCTTCGCCAACCGAGCTTCATTCTGGACTACATCCAGATCCTTGTACTCCTCAGGTGGCATTCCCAAACCTCGACGCGACTGACGTGTTGCTTCACCGCTCTCACCGTCACCGCGTCCACCAGACTTCTTTACACCGCATCCTCCTGTCAACTCTGCGCCGGTCCTGAAGCTAACGGTTGTTAGCACTCTTCAACACTTGAAATTCGAAGATATTCTCGACAATCGAATCCGGGCACTCGCACCAGCTGAGGCGAGGCCGGTGCAGGCTTTTTCCGCCTACACGGGTTTGCGTATAGTGGAGCCCTGACAAGATCAAAACTTGCCAGGAGAGAAAACAATCCAGGATGCAACCGCGAAGTTGCAGACGCCCAGGCTGTCTTTTGGTGTAGTGTACCTTGTGGTATCCTCGTTGGCTCGTTTGTCTTCGACGGATAAGAACTACCGTCGGGAGGATTTCTCGGTTGTGTCTCTAAGCGTTGAACACACGTCCACTCCAGGATGTGTTTCGATTACGCGGAGAACGTCAGGATGGCATTTGGTCCGGAGTCTCCCCAGGATGTTACCCACTTGGATACAACCCAGCTAGTTACCAACAAATGCAATTATACAGAGTATACACAATACAAATAGCTATAACTTATTCTTTTGGACCATCGGACGGTGGGTCACTCAGGCTAGGCTCACACGAGTCTTTGTTTGGGCACCTAGTCAACCCAAACACTCACAATACTGCGCACCACCTTCTATTCAGAAGGAAACAATCAAATACAATACGTTACCAGTCGCTTTGAGTAGCAGTCAGTTCAGAATCCAGGAGGCGACTACTTAGCACTCCAGGATATCGGCAGGGAATATGAAATGGGCAAAGACCGACATAGTTAGTGACCCAACTAGGATATGGAATAGGTGGGTCACTCCAGGATGCCGATGGCGTCTCTGGTCACCACCTAACTGGACTTGAATTAGGCGGAGTTCCAACGACGGCCAACATCTCTCTTGGTCACTCCCGAACGCAGGTATCAGCGGCGATTATCCTCCGGACTCTCGCGGTAGGTTTCTCCGACGCGGCGTCTCCCTCCAGGCTTCAATGCTTCAGCTGGTAGTCCCCAGAGTGTTAGTCAACGACCAACGTGAAGGCACGTGTTATCTTCGGCGCAAAACGAACTCTGTTTGTTGGTTTAACCATCTAAGGTTTCTTCTCTTTGGGTTTCCATCGTCAACGGTCTTTTGTCATCAATTTATCTTGGTCTCACTATAACTCAGGTCGAGTATCTTGGATTCAGTATGGGTCTTGATCTTGTTGACTCGACAGGAATGGTGACGTCGACTACGTAGACCCCGTAAACGCACTGGGTACAGACTTCGAACTTCAATAGGCGAGTACCACTGTCTTTGTTGTCGGCAGTCAGTGTACCATCCTGGATAACTCGATGCAATCCTGGGTAACTTGGTGTCATTCTGAATGTTGACTCAGTAAACTTGCATGTCGGCTTGGGGAACACTTGGATTCACTATGCAGTGGTGTTGTACGCGATCAGAATCCAGGATGGAACTCAACATCCTGAACCACGTTTTGTATCCTGGGTCAGGAGTCCGCTATCCTGGGTTCTGACGCGTCATCCTGGATGTTCTTGCTTGTACAGCATATGATCCAGAGAACTATCCGCATCTGCACACACATCCTGGCGTGTACCGCCTGCAACGCAAGACTTGGGGTGTTTCAGTGTGTTTAATCTTGGTTCTTGATCTTCTTCATTCATCTCTGACCGCAACAAGATGAGGTGCGTCTGGGATACATTCTCCAAACACACTTTCCGCCAGACTTCAGGCACTCGTCGCAAGGAAAGTCCGGGGGCTGGACTGAATGAGTTTTTCCATCCAGGATATGCATCTCCAGGATGCCCATTTCCAGCCAGTTGGGCCCATTTGCAGTCAGGATGTACGATTCTTCCACAGATTCATGTCACTTCCCATGTACACCCACTGTCGCACGGTCACAGGCGAGCCATATATTCCATCCAGCCAATCACATCGTCAAAACTCATTCAAATCACAGACATGACAGCAGAGCGTCACCAGAGAAATTGAGTTGCCTCGTGTCACAAAAATGGATACCTGTTAGACGAAAGTCACCCACAGTACGATACACATTCCATTCATCGGTGTTCAAACGAAGCTGTCGTGACGGTGTTTAGCCCCAGGTTGCCTGATGTTCGTAAAAACGACACGGCCATCAAGTGAAGATCAATTAGTGTAGGCGCTTATTGGCTTTGTTTAAGCCATTTCGATTGCCGACTAACTTTGGAGAATCAGACGAAAGTGTGATGAGTATTTTTGAAACGTGGTGGAGCACCCCTGCTTCGGACGCTGCTCATACTTACGCTGATTTCAGTGAGGACTATTACGTGTCGCACGATATTTCGGATAGTAAAGGCGATGATGATGTGCTTCATTATGAACAGTGCGATGTGGGGGGATCTATGGATGCTGGTGATGAACATTGTGAGGTGAATGACGAAAGCGACAATGAATGTGATCCATCCAATATGCTGAACACTACCGAACTTGATACTCCAAGTGCTGAGTATGTGAAAGATCTTTCAAGAGGAGTTGAATCAACGAGACATGCTGTCTTGTGCGAGGAGCCAGTTCAGTGTAGCTTGGACATGAACGAGCTTGACAATGATATACTGCGGAAAGAGAGGAATGCAGGGCGCGGCCACGATGACACAACTTGTAACAATATTTTGACCACTGTAGCTGCGCTCCCAGAAATACCAACACGCATTGAAATCGCCAATGTACTCGATGAGCCCGAGCAGTGGGAACCTTCAAATGAAACAATGGGTGAAAGGTTACAGCTGAATGCTACGTTACGCGGTGTTTCAACTCATTTCGAGTTTAATGAAAAACAGCACAACATGTTTGTGACTGTGGGTAGAAGACTGTTAGAATCGTTGTCTCTTGATGATACCGCAGCGCATAGAGAACCGGTTGTTTCGTTTTCGGGGCAAGCCTGATGCAGGCAAGAACCATGCAATTAGGGCACTCCAAGCGTTAGTATTGTCGTGGAGAAGCTCTGATGCGGTTGGAACCGTTTCGTACCAAGGCGTTGCTGCTCAATCGGTAAACGGGGAGACCATTCATAAGTTCTTCGGATGGCGATTGAAGGGATTCTCGAAGATACAACAAGTAACAGTGGAGCAACGAGAAAAGACAAACAAGCTGAAGTTGCTCGTTGCGGATGAAGTTCCAACTACAGACGTCAAAATTATTGGGATGACCGATCTAGCTGTCTTCGCTATATCAGAAATGAACCGGACTTACTTTTTGGTGGTGTCGATGTACTGTTCGTCCGGGACTGGCTGCAACAACTACCTGTAACCGGAGTTCCAGCGTTTGTCCAGATGCCTTCCTATCATGGTGATCGTGAACGCGGGAACTACATTTTTTGGTCACGTGGAATATAAGTGTGCCACTATGTAAATAACGTCGTGATGCTTACTGAAAATATATGTAACCGGAATGATCCCGCGTGGCGGGATATTCTTGGTCGATGGCGCGTAGGAAATTACACGCAGACAGATGTCGCCAACGTAAATTCTCAATGTTATGACGCTTGTTGGAGACCTCGGAACACGGAGAATGAGGCTTTTTGCCCCATAAATGTGACGTCAAACGCATTACGATCCCAACTTAATTCACAGTCGTAGCGGGCGTATTGCGATACCCATCATATCGATCTACACCGATTCCCAGCAGAGCTTTCTCGAAGCAAAAAGGTGTTTGAGAGGGCTGTTTAGAAAAGCGTGCAGACGATCCGTAATGGCAAGACCGGGGGTATGTCAATTGTGTTGGAGCTAGCATTGGGAGCACCTGTCCACTGCACTAAAAATGCGGCTGGAGGCTTTAAACTGGCAAACGGAAGTATCGGATTTGTGGCTGGTTTTGTTCCAACCAACACAGACACCCTGGTTTCATACAACATATGAAGAACTAATCCATTCCGAGCTACGCCAGGTCGTGTTTATGAGCTTCGTGGATACGAAAGGGTGCCGTTCTGACCATTTCTACCTATCGGCATTGTACCCGCGAGATTAAGGTTTGAAAAGGGTGTAAAAGTGCAACTTGCAAACCCAAGTTCTCCGTCGACATTAAACAAGTTCCGCTCATACCAGCGTTTCGCTAACGACGGAAAAGTGTCAAGGAATGACTCGCGAAAAAATGGTAATGGCGGGGATGGGACACGTTACAAGACGATCTCCGCAGCGTTCATCTTTCTACGTGGCAACTACACGAGTAATGTCAGTTCGACAGCTTTACTTGATGGCTCCACTTACACTGGAGGAGCTATCCTGCTATTTCACTCCCAATCCAGCAGCGACAGGCGAAACGGAACTGCTAGAGGCACTGGAACGTGCGTAACTTGTGTTAGGCCTCGCTTAATGAAAAAAGGTCGATGCACTTATAGGCTATTAACTAATCATACGAAGACAAAGTTATAAGTCAAAGGCAACGTTTACGTATACAATGCGCTGCGGCTATAGTGGCCCATTTTAAAAGTGTTGTATTGACTCAAAATATTTGCTAACCAATATCCTTCTTGACTGGCTGCTGTTAAATATAAAATTAATATTTGGTCTGTTAGCATAACAAACATCGAAAGGTTTCCATCAAAGCGTTCAGTTGTTATTGACTCGGCACAGGTTGTTATGGGTTTGTATAGCCTTCCCAATTACTATCATAGTCCCCCTTCGGTAACTTCGCGAGACCAACAACAAAACAAATCAACGGTGTGGCAACCGGGACAGCAAATACCATGTCTCGGCAGAGCAATCTGCTGGCTGCAGGGACGGTGTCTCTCAGCCTGGTAGACGATCGATATCCTGGTGATGGCAAATTCCGACCAAGATGTTGTTCCACACGGTGATCTCGCGCACGTCGTGCAGTCTGAGCTTCGCTCCAACGATGAACTTAGGGTCACCCAATTGTGCGCCCCACACCGTGACGCGAAATGTCATACTTTGCTGGTCACCATGCGTCAAGCGTTGAAGCTCCTTGGCGGCCTCAACGCACGCATCAGGAGTGCAGTCATCAACCATCGTCAAGTGTACACCACGCGAAAACAGAGCCTTCCCGTAGAGACGCATGGTTGCATGGACTTGAGTGTGGGTGTCGTCGGCCGGTCCTGTGGTGTGAGCGTGTATTGCTTCGACAGTGGTTTAGTCGTGAGCTTGCTGCTCTTGAGCACGGAGGTTTCGAATGTTCTGCAACATCAAATCCAACGAGGCAAGAAGTTCTAGGTAGGTGCGGTTCTGCAGCTGAGCCTCGACAGACAAATTGAAGAATCATGTGGGTGCTGTTCGAAAGAAATAGTGTGCAGAGAGGGGTAGGGAGCGCTGG
The DNA here is from genome assembly GCA_014706145.1 of Phytophthora sp. ST_20190627. Taxonomy (NCBI): domain Eukaryota; phylum Oomycota; class Peronosporomycetes; order Peronosporales; family Peronosporaceae; genus Phytophthora; species Phytophthora sp. ST_20190627. The sequence goes on from JACBOU010000061.1 coordinate 513,056, forward strand.
TGCGAAGCTGCGTTGAAGCGAAGTTGCGCCTGGTGTCACGGAGACCGTTAAAAATACACCACCAACACAGTCCTGTGTGGCAACTTGAATGCAAACTTGCAGCATGCAACCGTTTCTGGTTTACTGAATATGCTTTTTCATTTAGAAAATAAATACGATGAAGGAGTGTACTGTGTGAACGGAAGTATGGGGTGAAGATGTGCTCGGTAAAGTTGTACAGCCCTGTTCGGTACACGACCGACTATCATGTAGCTTCAACAAGCTGTTGCTTCCACCTTTGGTGGCAAACATGGATTCTGAACGTTTGAACGTATTGCTTTGAGCTCTTCTCGTGAGTCTGGAGCTAAGATGCGCAGGATGAGGATGCAAAAGCCAGTTTGATAAGTGCTCGATACGTACGTAGCTTCAAAAAGTGTCGATCCCACCGTTGGTGGCAAACCGGAATGTTGATCGCTAGGATGTGTTGCTTCCACCCCTTGAAGTGAGTAGCGATGGTGCGACGGGCAAGGGTGCACAGGCCTGTGAGACAAAGACATCGTTAGGCGAGGAGTACACTTGTTGATCTTTCAGTCAATAATCTTTTCGCAGTCCTGCTTGTAAAAGTAATTCAGTTGCTTTAGTGTTGCGAGATGAGTTGCGCAACAGGTGATTTGAGTTGCGCGATGGAGCTAAATGTTGAGTTTCAAATGTGGTTGCATCAGTTTTTAAGTTGCGCGACTTTACTGAAATGTTTGTTATTGATTTATTTGGTGTACTGTTGGTGTGGAATTGTTGTTGGAAGGTGTATCGAGTACAAGCGACATAGTGGTATCATCGAGTGGGATCCTCCTAACAACTCTGGATTAAAATCCAGAGAATAACGAAAACCTATTATACATCATAATTTTAGGATGGTCATTCTTTGAAGTACGTTGTATTAATACTGTACTAGCGCTACAATTGAGAGTGCTAACGCCGCTTTCGATCAATGCCGAGCAGAAATAATTTTTAAATTCTTTCTGCGTCACACAACTACTCGATATAACGAAGTTACAGCTGCAAAGCTCCATAAATCCTAGTGGAAGAATCTAATAAGAGCAAGAAAAACACGTCCGCCGGTGACGAGTCCGACAGCAGCGACGAGTCTGTTTGTTCGCAAATCTTCATCTTTGTGGGCTGACGTGGCTAACGTAACCAAGAAATCTTCGACCAGACGCCGTCGACTAAGACGCATTCGACCAAGAAGACCATCAAGACCGAAAACTCTTCTACTTCGGTTTCTGCTGCCGTTGACAGCAGCTCTGGCTCTAGCTCGGAAGAGGTTGGAATCGAGGAGGGCTCTGCTTCAACTGTGGAGAATTCGAATTTTGTGTCGGAATCGAATGACAGGCCCGGCGTGGGGGATGTCACGACCGCCGAGCCGAAGAAGGCGGGAGCCTACTGCTACGATGAAGGCAAGACGATTGTAAAACGTAGTCTCGATCTCGTACAGCTCGTTCGTTGGGTCTTCGGCATCGCGCACAAGGTACGTCACCGCAATGAGTTTCACGGGCCATCCAAAATGTCACGTCGGTTCCTTCGAGCCAGGTACAGCCTCCAAGAACGAGCCCACATCCATTTGAACTTCAAGCGGAGCAGCACGAGCTGAAGCAGGCCGCAGTAGCTCTTGATCCCGGTTGCTCAAAAACGTATTCAGTGTTGGAAACTGACCTCCCTCTGCAGTACGGAGATAAATCTATAAAGAATTGATGATTTAGCGAAGACATCGGCTTCCTGATCCTGGTGAGTACCTCACTGTCTTTCAACGAGTGCTGCCGCTTGCACATGTCTGATCGCAACACCTCCCCCGCAAACGCAGCTACTTGGATCATCACCCGAGTCCTATGATCATATCAAGCGGCACAGGCTTCGCTTGTTCCGGAGTTCAGTGTGGGCAAGAGACTATGTTAATAGGTCGGCCGGGTTTGCACCTGTTGGAATGTATTGCAACGCCATGTCATCATGTTTCCGTGCGTCCTTGATCGCATGAAAGCTAATGTCCACTGCTTTTTGGGTCCCCGCTGATCCTTCGCGTTGAATCCGATGAATGGCAGGCACGCTATCGATCTTGAGGGTGAGCTTGACGGGTGGTCTATGGCCTGCGAAGGTTTCGTCCACAAGCAACGTGATCTATTCTGCTTGGAGGAGACCATCGTTGGCTGCAGTAAACTCTGCCGCTGTACTTGACTGGGCCACAACGGTTTGTTTAGTGGATCCCCCCACTGGTGCTCCCAACAGAAAAACGAAGTAGCCGGAGACCTATTTGCGATCTTCTTGATCGTTGGCAAAGTCGGTATCAGCCACTAGCTCAATGTTGTCTTGGGTTGGGGTAAGGCACACCTTCGATTCTTGCGTTCTGGATAAGTAACGCAGTAAGTACTTGGCAGCAATCCAAGCTGCTTTACGTGGCTTGGCGCAATGGCGCGAAAGTTGATTGACGGAAAACGCGATGTCGGGTCGTGAGACGCGGTTCAGGTACAGGAGGCTACCAACAACCTTTCTGTAGGGCATACGCTTCATTCCTTCAGTCTCTTGCACCGTTGGTGCATGTGTGCATTGGTCCAGCCGAGTATTTGGCATCATAGGCGTGGATGTAGACCGTACAGGCTTCATCGCTTCGCCATGAAGCCTGTACGCTGTCTCCCCAAGGTCTTTCACCTTGTACTTGATATTGAGTGCAACCATCAACCTTAAGACCTGTAGGTGATCGGAGTGCGCGACCAAGATATCATCGACGTACAAACATACCAACAACAAGCCGTGAGCCACCCACATGTAGTAAAGACATTCGCCACCTGTAGCTGCTTTGAACCCATATCCCTTTGAGGAATCCGTCGATTTCGTGGTTTCACTCGCGGCCAGCTTGCTTAATACTGTAGAGCGCTTTTTGAAGCAGCCAGACCTTGTTCTCTTGCCCTGGCTTCTCGAATCCTTTGACCTGACGCATGAACACTGTCTCTTTGAGTTTTGCTTTCAGATAAGCCGCGGGTATGTATCCCTGACGCATGTACATCTTCACCTTGACGACTAAGACTAGGAAGATACGAACACTGATGAGATCTACAACTGGGGCTCGTGTGTCGGCATAGTCAAGGAGGAACACTTGTTTGTCGCCTCGTGCGCAGATCCGCGCCTTGTACTGCACGATTTCGCCTGTAGGGCCTGTCTTGATTCAAAATTGCACTGTGTTGGCGAGAATGTGCGCTCCAGGCGGTGGGTCAACCAGGATAAATGTGTGATTCTCCGCGAGCGCCTGAATTTCTTTTCGAATAGCATCTTCCCAGAGTGCCCACCGAGGTGAGCGTCGGGCGTCGGCGATAGTCAGCGGCTCACGAATAATAATAATCGCGCAGATAGTCGTTCTGAGCTCCGCCTGCGAGTCAGGTCTGAGGTCCCATTGGTACTTTCCACTTGATGCTGCGACCAACTTGTATCACGAAGCCATGCTACAGCATCAGTATGATGCTGGAGTGCTTCTACCGGGGAGGCGGTGTCAACTGGTTTGGACTGTCGACCTCATGTTCTGAATTGTTTGCTTCATAGGTGGAGGGAGGCTCAAGATCGTCCTCGAACGATCTCGTCAACCAGCATTGTGGCGAGCACGATGACGTCTGTTGTCTCCTGGATGGGACGACCTTGGCCTGGTACATAGACTTTGTATCCTCGAATTTCGTCAGTAAATCCAATGAATCCGCCAATGTTACCGCGTCCGTCGAATCTAAAGGCCTTGCGACGAATCGGTTCGGGTATTCTGACAACAGCAGTTTGTGCGAAGATTGGAATCCAAGCAAGAAATTGTTTGGTGTCATAAGTGTTCATGAGGAGTGTCTGAGCTGCCACGTTTTGGGATACGATTCCTGATGTAAGTGGCGTGCCGTAAGGCATCTTCCCACATGTTGTGGGGGTAGGTGGCTGCGGCCATTTCAGTCAAGGTGCGAATGGATCTTTCCGCAACACCGTTTTGACTGCTGCGATAACGAGTAGTGTGCTGGTGGTGAAGACCTTCGGCTGCTACCAACTTGCGAAAGTCGCTTCCCAGGCCGACATTCTCGTTATGTCAGAGACGTTTGACGACCACATGGAGCATCTGCGTATTCTGTTCACTCGTTTGAGTAATGCAGGCTTGACTAAGAAGAGCAAGATATGTGCTGACGCTGTCGACTACCTGGGTTACCGGCTGAGTGAAGCGGGAACCGAGTCGATTCCAAACAAGGTGACGGCGATAACAGCAATTTCCCCGCCTCGACACCGCCGTGATCTCCGGCGTTTTGTCGGTATGGCGAACTACTACCGAGATATGATTCCGAAGAGAGCTGAACTGTTTATCCCACTAACGGTGCTGCTGTCACCTTCGAAACCTTTTACGTGGTCACCAGCGCGCCTTCGAAGCCGTGAAGGCGGCACTTGCGAACACAGTGCGCCTAGCCTTTCCTAAATCCGGCAAACCGTTTCATGTCTATACAGACGCCTCTCTGCTACAGCTTGGTGCGGTGATCATGCGACACGATCGACCGCTCGTGTTTTGGTCCAAGAAGTGTAATGCTGCACAGTGTCTGTATCCTGCGAATCGGTTGGAATTGCTGAGTGTTGTCCTACTGCTGCGTGAATTTCGCAGTCTACTTCTCGGACAAGAGTTGCATCTCTTCACGGACCACCTGGACCTTACGTACTCGACCTTTCATGATGTACACATGATGCGCTGGCGATTAGAGATTGAGGGGTTCGGACTGGTGTTTCACTACGTACCAGGACAAAAAAACGTGGTCGCCGATGCTCTTTCACGCCGCCCGATGAATGATGAACCATCGACCGAACTGAAGGAGAAACGTGATGGCCTTTGTGAAACGAAGGATCTATCAGGAGATGATGACATCGGAGCCGCAGCACAGAACCTTGCTGTCATGGGATCAGATGACGACGAGATGTTCAGCTTCGACATGCGGCTACTACAAAAGGAGCAAGACACGGACTTGACTTTACCGGAGACATGAAAACGAGAGCTAGGAGGAGTGCAGCTATGGGTGGATCCGCAATCCCGAAAGGTGCTCGAACCCGAAGTACTCCGACCCAAGCTGCTTAAGACCTACCGTGAGTGGCGGATACATCCAGGTGCAAGCACCATGAAAGCGACTATTAGCCAAGCGTTTACGTGGACCAACTTGTAGCGCGATGTAACGAAGTTGATGGAAGCATGCATGCCTTGTAGCAAGGCAAAGCACCCGACAGTTCGTTATGGGAAAATGCCGGCCAAGAAAGCTATTGCGTGGCCTTGGTACGAAATAGCCGTTGGCTCTGTTGGTCCATACGGCAAGCAAAAATTTCGGGGGCTCGCCATTATCGACACATCGACCAGGATGATTGAGATTCTGCCGGCGCAGGATGGATCGAGCGCCGAAGCAGCATTCCTCCTTGACCGACACTGGCTGAACCGTTACCTGCGGCCGGTCCGCAGCATTTATGACGGAGGGAGCGAGTTCAAGAAAGAGTTCATTGAATTGCTGGACAGCTACGGCATTGAGCGTGCGCCGACTACCGTACGAAACCTGCAGGCAAATGCAGTGATCGAACGTGTCCATCGCGTTATTGGTGACAAGATGCGGACGGATACGATCAAAACGTTGGAGGACTGGGAGCAATTTCTCAACAACACCACGTTTGCTCTACGTGCAGTTCACCACTCGATGATGAATGCTTCGCCAGCCCAGCGAGCTTTTGGACGTGACATGATCTTTGATATGAAGCACCAAACAAACTGGGTGACGAACACCAACGAAAGATCGACCAAATCAAGAAAAACAACGAACAGGAAAACATTGAAAGGGAAGGCTCTGCCGCTGTATGACGGACCGTACGAGATCTTCGCAGTGCAAGACTCAGGAACGTTGACTCTTGATAAGGGTCGATACATTGAGTAGGTCAACCTACGGTGTGTTCGTCCCTGCAAGAACCAACGTGGAGGAGACTGTCAGGATGCACGCGAGCAATGACGTGCCGACAAAATTGCACGTGCTGCTCCGCACGACAAGCTGCTGAACGAAGGCAGCCATTGAATAGTGAAGAATGCCTCCGTTAGCGCAGTCCGATTCTCGTTTTTCTCGATTCCAATCAGCGAAAAATCCGACTCTACTGTCGAGGGGTTCTATTTGACTCGAGGGAAGATGGAAGAAGCGAAATGAGGTTGCTCACGCTCCAAAGAGGCGGTGGTTACCAACACATTTATACGAAAGGCCTCCAGGAGCGGTGTTACCAAAATACATCAACGAAATGCCGAGTTCAACGAAACCAAAGGGGATCTTGAAGCCGCAGAAGTCTTCTTCTTTTTGACATTCTTCGATGCATAGTTGTTGTTTTTTTTTACCATTTTCTTGGGATTATAAAATTTAAGGAGGCTAGGTCATGGCCATGGTCCGGCTTTCGTGCACAGTGCATGAAACAGCTCTAGTCGCTATCATAAAGTCGAGGCAGCTGGCAAACTTTACAAACTCGACCATGACCCGCACAAACGTGCCGCCGAAGATTTGGGGCAGATCGCAAGTGCAGATATCTGCTGTGAGCAACGATCAAGTAAAAAAAGAACGAACGTCGATTAAGCAGTGTTACGTGTTAGGCTACTTGCTTCGTTGGTGTTAAATTGACAACTGAGTTGGTTTATCGGCTAGAAGGTTTTTCTAAGCTCACAGCTCTACCTTACTAAGCTTCTTCACCTTGATGATCTTCTGCCTCAACCATATGCACTCCTTGCTTGTGGTTCTCCTACTTCAAGTCCACATGTATGGGTCTCGAGTTCCTAAGCTGAGCCCTTCCGATACACTGTCGCCAAAGCAGGCAAAAGAAGGCAGCGTGCAGGTGTGTGGGAGCAAGCGCAAAAGAGCAAAGACAGCGCTCAACACGCCTCGCTCACGAACGACACCAAGGACGGGCGAACGTGAAACGATTGCAAGGAATTTGCCCCCAGGCAGGATTGAACTACCGACCTTCCGCTTACTAAGCGGGTGCTCTACCACTGAGCTATAGGGGCTCTTACAAACCAACGCACCACACACATTTTCGCAACCTCAAAACAATCCATTACGCGCAAACCACGCACCAATCAAAACCACGCACAAGCAGTATGAGGCTCTAACAGCCTTGGCTATCCACACGTGAGTTTCTTCTGATCTGTACAAAGTTAACTCAAAAATAAAAAAAACTAACGTTTCAAAGTTGTCGAAAACACGCTATTTTGTCTATTTTCAACAACGATCGAAATTATGGAGGCCTGGTCATGACATGTAATAAAAATAAGATTGTCGTTGTACATGCACCTAGAAGGGAAGTCATTCTTCACACGTCAAACACACCAATATCAAGGTACGTGTCGCGGGACAAGCGCTTTAGCTTCGGGACTCCGCGATAAATGCTCACGATGTAGTCCTGATGCCCTGATGTCCTGATGCTTGCATTGCATGCACAACGAGCACTTTGATATTAGCTTTTGATTGGGGCAGTTTCGTAATAAACCACGTCAGCAATTTGCATTAAAGTCCATCACCCTTGCACTTCCGGGCAATGCACTAAACAGCTCTTATAACGACCACAGTGGCAAAATGGTGCCAACGGAGATGGTCAAGACACAAGGGGGCTTGATTGAGGTTTCTGCAGTATTATATACGCCCTACTCTGGCAAATTCGAAACCAAGTCGTCCTCCAAGGCAAGGCTCGGAGAGCCCCGAAGCAATTGTAATACATGTGGAACAGTTGCACGCGGCAGCTCGACGCAGTAGCTCGCAGAGAACGAAACAGGACATAAACTCGAGAAGCAGGACTTCGATTGCTCCTGAGTCTTGGCTGCTTTATAGCCATGGTAGCGAAGGAAGTGCCAACTGGACAGTCCCCAAAGCCAGCAAGTTGGGTAAAGAAACCCGAGCAAGCGCTGATAAAACGACTTGGAAATTTTCAGGAGGCTATTACTTAAGAGTCAATAGACTACCTTCTCTCTCTTTCACAAGGGGCTCGATTGTACTTCATCAATACCGTTGTAGTTTTCGCAGCACTGTGCAGATGCTGCAGCAGGCGCAGGAGACGCGTTGAAGCGGGAGGGTACTTCGAAGACGTCGGCCAAGTTGTGCTGCCCTAAATCCGAGAAGTATGACAAAGGTATATTTATCCTGGGAGACCAGCTTGCTGGTAGGACAGCCCCACAAACTTTAATTCGTCGCCGAAATGTATTCCCAATTCCATGGAACATTCATGTCGGCGTATGCTACTTTCGTCAACGTATGCTTAAGCATTTGAAACATACATATACGAAGTAGGGAAAGCTAAAGCTTCCTGGTTCGCGATTTATAACAGCTTGAGTCGCGCGAGCTGTTGCTCTCAGTCCATTCTGGTTGCCCTGAGGTCATGGTTCCCGTTAATCAAAACCTACCCCTAGGATGCACAAAGGTTACATTTGGGTTACACTGGAACTTTTGTTTTACTCCTGCACCATACATGTAGTGCGCTGCACGCTACAGGCATGATGCATGTAGTGACAGCCTAATAGACTCGCTCCGCTGCACACGCGAGTGCTTAACCGCAAGAGAAGCTACCCTATGTGTTGCTTCTACAGCATGTTCGTGCAACTTCCCAAAAAAACCAAAACGTCAAACCAATGATTGAGGCACGTACAGTATACTAACTTTAGCGCTTACAGACAAAAAAACCGATACAGGCATGCCGAACTCCATCAGCATGAGTGCATCCGTCTCCGTAGGGCCGCTGCATCTGCTCGGAGCAATTCAAGATGCACTCGATCAACTCATGCTTCTTGTGATGACGTCGCATAACGAGTGTTCAGCTTATTGTTAAAAATAGATTGCCCAGGCTAACCAACTGAACTTGGCACCGTAGCGAAGTTAGTGCATGGATCAATGCAGCTTTTAACGTAATCGTTCTAATCGATTGCTCGACCACCTGCGCAAAGACACCAACACGAGGCATTCGCTTCCCACAGCATATAACATCGTTTAGCCCCGCGGCTTGTGAGTCACAAGGTGGTGAGTCGTGAGGCGCAGCGTTCAAGCATTTCTTGACAAGCAACGATGATCTGTCCGCGCATCTAGGCCCTGTTTTTCTTGTAATGGGGTGGCGGTGGGTCTTGAGATGAAGGCGCAGATACTGTAGTACGTTTTACAGTATGTACCGCATGTCGACCACCGCCGAGGATCTGCGGACGTCGGCGGCGTTCTTGTGAGCCTTCTCGCTTCGATCGATGCGTAGAGCACCTTGTGGATCAAGTTGTGGACGAGGTGGGTTGGTCGCTGGGCAAGGGTGCGGCTCTAAGCTCTAGATCGCCGAATACCTAGGGTGATCAGCGCCGCAGTCGTCGAACCTTACCTCAATTGTACTTTAACTCGCAGGCGTAGAGGTTACACTAGGGGTTACATTGCGATGCCACGACGAGTACCACTGTGGAAGTGGCTAATTTACTCGAGGCATGCACACTACAGAGCAGGTTGCATTTTTAAGGCTCTACAAGTTTTGCTGTGTTCGTTGTCAGTCCTCCCCACAAGCGCCAACATATTTTGCCTTCGAAAGGTTTCCATTACTGAAATCCGTTCTTCAGTATCGAGTCTAGGGATTTTTATTTGTCGGACTTCCATGGGACGACCACTTTCTGTCTCTTGAGGGAGAGATTGGGTGTTGAAACAAGCTAATTCGTGATTCATCAGTAAATGCGTTGAAGTGATATAAGATATTCAGGTCGTACTTAAAGGCTGTAGCGCCGCTTGATGTCGCTCGAGTCTCTCAGCTTGCAAAGGCGAGCGAGGTTTACAGCAAGAATCACTGCAGCCGAGCAAGACTCTCTTCGTGCGAGAGGGCTCATAAGCCTATAAAGTCACTTTTGCTATTGCTATCAAGTGTCACCATTAGTGGTTGCCAACTCGTTTCAGTTGACCACACTTAGCTCATGCTCACGTTAGAGCCGTGATGGCCGTGATCGTTTTTTCAAATTAAAATTGGCAATAATAATTTTTTGATTGGCCCAAGGAAAGGTCCTCAATTAAATAACAATTAGATTTGGAGCAACCCTGGTGATGCTGTCTGTACCTCACGCAGCCGTACCGGTCCACTCGCTAACCGAAGTGAAACAGTTCTCGAAGATCAGTCTGGATGTGATGCTCTGCAGACGGCAGAGGTCGGAAAAGTATCGCAATGTCATTATTACTTTATCAATAAAATATTTATTATTTGCCTTATTCGACTCCAATACATAATGTTATTGGGTCAATTATCGACAGTAAATATAAGAAATTAGGCTGACGTCGAGGATCCGGAGGTTTAACACGACAAATGGACTCCTGTGTATGAACCACACTACGCACGAGTACAAAGCATTAGGGATGGGGACGTAAACGGTGTTAACGTAAGAAAATACGGGGACGGGAACTCTTGGAAAAGTTCCCGTTCCAGTTTTTCGTTACGTTAATTGACGTTAATAAGTTACTGCAGGTTTTTATTAGTTGCTAGAGTTCTTGTCCTAGATAGAAATACTATAGAAATGGCTTTCTAAATGTCTATTGTGTTTTGTACACAGAAAAATATTATATAAAACGTTGTATGCGTCATATCATTTCTAAAGCTCATACAGAAACGTGTTGGAAATATTGTACGGAACTTGACGTAAACTTTACGTAATCGGTGGGAATCGGCGGTAGGTCTAAAATCACTGTACGTTTAATTTACGTCCCCATCCCTACAAAGCATATTACATGTATCAAATAAAAAAGGGCTGAAAAATGGGTTCAACTTATCTTGGATATGGCCCAAATATCAATATAGTGTGCGCAAACATTTATTATTGCTTACAGAAAGTCGTAATAGTTATCATGGCTCATGTTGATGCTCAATACAATATACTACTGAATTGGCGAACCTTTGCCCGACAGTGACGTTCGAGCCGACTGCGGCAGACTGGAGTGGGTACTACCCTCAGATCGGGCTGTGTCTGAAACTGGAAGCCAGATGGGCAACAACTTCACTTAATTAAATGAGTTATGTTATTGCAACATACCGAATAAAGCAATAACCTTATGCATAACTTATCGATGATATTATCAAAGCGGTCTCCCAGCCAAAGCGAAGCAATCTTGTTCCGCTAAAGAGCAGCGCCTCGGAATGCCTGAGAATCTATGCTGAGTTCAAATTCAGAGCTTCCTCGTGGAGATGCCAGCTCCCTCTAACTTTTTAACCAATCATCGGATTCAAAAAGAGAATCCGATGTTTTGATGGGCTCGATGCGATTCTTCAAAACTGGCAGATTCTACAATATTGGCTTGGCAATTTATCTTACAAACAACAAACTACACATTCTCCGTTTGTTTTACCAGGCGATGCCTGTAAGAAGGGGGCGTTTTGGGGGGATGGTCGGTCGGTCGGTAATTTTTATAAAATCCGCTTGAAGTGAATATGTGACCCAATCGCACCGCTGCATATCATTGAAAAGCTCTTGATGTGAATTTTGTAACCAATTAAACGTTGGTCTGTCGGGTAGTTCAAATTTTACTAATGGCGCGACGTCTGCAGGAGGGATGTGATGCAGGATAGGATGGGAACTACCTCTGAAAACGCATAAGCGAATTGACTTGATTAAAGTAAATATTCCTTCGAGACCTAATATGCTTCACAAGGACGATCTGCTTCAAATCCCAAAGAAAAACTACCGACCGAAACTTTGAGCGCCGATAACTCCAGTAATAGTATCTATATGGCAGTACCGCATCGTTGAAGTCATTATTCGCACATTTATCATAAAGCGCATTTGGTTTTGACCAATCAGAATAGTTTTTACTATCAGCATTCACAATACGAACCATAGTTAACGACTCGCCACAAAGCCTGTGTAGATCAGGTACGCTATATGTACGATAAAAGAGTACTATCCTCTTACTTCAGAGACTCTAACGGTTACTGACATGTGTGATCGGATTTTATATCCTTTTTTTCGGATTTGATATCACCTCATCAAAATCGCCTATATTAACTTGCGAGCCAAGTTGCTGAGACATGGATATATTTATACTTGGTTTCAGTATCGATGGGGTGAACAGGGCCTTTTCTTACAGGCATCGCCTGTTAAAAACACAAGTAACAATAAAGTACAAAACTCAACCTATGGCGCCTTCTTCTCCGCCGCTGTAGGTTCCATACCTCTAAAAGTCGTAACGACACTTGATGTTCTCCAGCACGCGACGCAACATCCATCCATCCGCGTCCGTGAACGTGTAGCTCTGATTCATGATTGCTGCGGGGAACGCGGAAGACTTGTCAGTGGCCTCGTAAAAATCTGGCAGCCCAAAACCGTGACCGATCTCATGGGCCAGTATCATCATCTGATCCTGGTCGCCAGCATGTCCGTCAACTCCACGCGCTGACCCCAGTCACCACCAGCGCCGTTAATGTTGTCGCCAACCTTGGTGGAAGGCCACAGCGACATGTCGTACGGTTCGCCATTGCATGCACTCGTATCAGCTTTGGCCGCTCGGTTCAGGTGCTTGTTGCACTCGTCAGGACATTTTGGGATTCCGTCCGCGTCCAGTGTACCCTCGTAAATCATACCAAGCGAGTCATCGCTCCAGTCCAGTAGCGATGCATCGCACACTGCAAATGCCACGACCTTGACGTCAATCTTCTCAAATGGCCAGTAGTCGTACCCGACGAGCCAGCGGTTCCACAACTTGTACTGACCAGCAAGCATGTCCGCAAACTTCGACGTCGCATTCTTCGAGAGCTCATCGGTGCTGTCCCATCGGACAGAGTAGCTGAGCGAAGCGTTGTTATTCACGATCTGGTCGAAAATGAGTTCTCGAATGTCGGGACGTACTTGCTCATGCGTCGGTCCCACTGGTCGTCCAAGTCAGCAGTACTGATGAAGGTTTCCGGGTTGCCCACACCGCATCCACCCTTTTGAGAGGTGATCTTACCGAATGTAGCATGACCGTTCGTGGCTGATGAAGCTGTTCGAGAAACTCCACCGCTGGATTCTTCGGCAGACGATTGAGACGGGAACGAGCTTTCTTGATCAGCGTTGCTCGACAGCTGATTCCTCGATGGAGGTTTGGGACGGGAAAGAGCTTCCCTGGCCAGCATCACTAGAGGCGGTAACTGGCACAGGTGTAGTGAACTGAGCAGTGTCCGCCGTTTCCGTCGGCGCTTCAGTTGTTCCGTCCGCCTCCGCTTCCACCTCGGTTGGTGCTTCTGTCATCGTTGGGGTGTCGCTTCCGCCATCTTGGACCGTTGGTGTAGTGGTAGGGGCTACCAATGCTATCGGCTTCGGATAGTAGCACTTTGCGGCTGATGAGACTGAGCTGTAGACAGCAAGAGTGACGAGCACAGTGGGTAGTAGTTTGGGTCTCGTCGCCATGGTGGAGAAAACCTAAATGACTCCACAAAGCAGTTCTCAATGCTCTGGCGGACCGATGTACCTCCCTAATTAACGATTCTTCGAAAATTGCTAAAGCAAGAAGTTTTGTTAGATTTGCAGCGTTATTGCCTGCGCCTCTACAGCGTGTAGACGAAGCATAATACTGTAACAGGTTTTGCTCTCCGTTTGTAACGTGTCAGATTAAAAAGGAGGATATGATTAGTCTGTGCTTGGATAATTTTGATGAGACTAAACGTGGCAAAGTATAGTACGCATACGCCGACCCTTCATCGCGTCTGCTCTTGGATCGGCTGCAAAACATAACCGCGCGGTCGGACACGGTTCGTTTATCTGCCCGACATTCACTGTTTTTGACTCGGTAAATTGGCGTGAGACGATCGAGCCCACACGTTGTGTTCGTTTGGTTACAATGATAATGTGTGGATGAGATTTTTCCGACATATCCGTCTTACACCATGAAAATGCCGATTGCAGTTGTACAAGCTATGACAATTGTCTTTGTATCAACACAAGGTTTCACGAGCTCGCGTCGAGAAATATCCTCCACGCGTTTTCTTCATTGCTATAAAGCGCGCACACGCTTCACCGGTTTGGTTCGTTTGAGGTTCTCCACGTACTTGTAACTCATTCGAACATGTCAACAAATATTATCTTGTGCAACGTGTACGTGTACGGTAGTACATGTATCCGACAAATCTACAGTGCATTGTACTAAGAAAAAGAAATGAGTTGATCAACCTGGGACTTCTCGTTTTGCTAGGTATGCACACATCTAGTGGCCCTCTCGATAAACGCACCTTCACTTTCAATATCCCATCACAGGAGCTGGGATTGACTACGGCATTGCTTCACTAGATACCAATACATGTACATTCATTTCAACGCCCCCATCTCACTTTAAAATCGCATTGCCAACCCCGGTGAGCTTATCAATAGCGACACAGTAGGATATATGTATCACCTTTTATACATGTAGTAACCGTAGAGGCAGCATGCGTTAAGTGATCGAATAACAGCAGCTCAATAAATAATCCCGTCGTCGATACGTCACGATTTGCTAATGCCCAAGATGGAATTGCGTAGAGCACCCTTAATGACGACAAAACGACAGCCATTGGGGGGCCCTTATTGCCTTAGGAATCCGCGTGCTCCGGACACGGGTCTTAAACTCTGGGTGGCGTTTTGGCTTGCCCCAGAAAAGTGCTTTCACCCCTCCCCTAAAGTTAAGGGTGCTTGATCCACTATGCCTAATATGGTGACCACAAGTTCGGCAGATGAGGAGAAATTTAACTATTCAAGTAGATTGGACTCACGTTTGCAAAAGCCGTCGAGCTAAGCACAAGTTCGACCCCCTTGCATTAACTTGCATACAATACACTAAGTGTATTGAAAGTCTTACTTAAGTACTGAGAAACACCGGTTCTTTTCACAGCTGGCGGGGCAAGATGGGACGTCGGGGTCACGCCAAACGCTTCATATTATGGCCGGCTAGTGTTGTTCAGTTATCCTGACTTGAGAGAGAAATCCGTGAAGAGGGTCATTCACTGCTTCTGCTTGCTGTCTGAGATTGAATGATCTGGTAGGTTTTTTGTCTTCGACACAAGCCAGACGGCGTGTATGTTTGCTTTCGCAGGTGTTCCCCATTTTACCACGAAGAACTATTATAGCCTTTGTCCCACAGTGTGGGTTGGATTGTCAGCGATTTCGTTTCAGTGTCTTTGTTGAGATTTTTTTGCAGTGAGTACTCTTCGCTGTCCACTCTGAGGTATGTCATCTCCTTTTTGCCGTGACGTCCCAACGCCATTACGTTAGTATTTTGGCCGCATTAGCCGCACGCGCTCTCATAGTGGGAAATCTCAAACTTGGTGCTGCAACCCCATGCCACTTGTCCTCTTTCATCGGCCAACGATTTATCAAACTCCGCAACTATTATATATTTTTGTGTAAGGTTGCTAAATGGATATTCATTGCAGGGAACTCCATGAGCTAAGGTGGTGCGCCGGACTTCACCTCTCCTACAAAACCCAAGATATTTGATAGCGCTAAACAGGTCGGTGTCCTCCAAGAGCAGTGTCATTTCCGGGGATGCACAAAACTATACTACATGTACCAGCGAGCAGAGATCCCGGAGTTTAGTGACGTCCTTTTCTTTTTGGGAACGGAACAAATTTCCCCCGATATTTGCGCTGATCTGGTCATCGACCTTATAGTACTGTATTTGTTAAAAAGCATATAAGAGATCAGTGCAGTGAATGATGTGGGTAGCGTTTATCGGAGGATATTAGTTTTTTAACTGTACATTGTTGTCACTTAACTTCTATGGATAGCATTTATTGGAGGATATGAGTTTCTTAACCGTGTTCGGAACGGTATCTGTAAGTACAGTATGTCGACTCGGGGTCAGAAAGCAAACAGCGAAGTTCGACGTGTTCTAGTTGAGCTGTTTCCTTAGATTATTGCAACCACCTCGAGTTGTGGCATGGTACTTTTCGTCTAAACCCGGAGTGTTAAAAATGGCTACATCGCAGTATAACCGTGCTGCCCATTATCGGCTTAGCTGACAACCTACCAGGTCAAAGGTGTGGCCGAGTAACATCGACGTATTTGCTCTCACTCGTTTTGTGATACAGAAGCATAAGTTGCTTGGATCTCCAGGATCGGAGTCCATTCCACCATCGACGCATCGTCGAGAAAATACTCGAACACTGAGCTCTCGTCAAGATTCCGCATGTCAAGTCGTTGTTGTGACGGCAGCCAAGCAACAAAAATCTCAGCAAATACAGACAGACATGCCGTACGATGACCCTCCGATTCGTTCAAGACCATCTGCACGTGAACCTGACGACCCATCAACCCACAGGCCGTCAATGCCGATGTTTTTCTTCGATCTCCAAACGGCGGCAGCACCGTGAAAACGATATCCGTTGATAGTCCATCATCTGCAACGCAACCCTTGTACAAATTCTCGTCCCAACAATCTCCCAATGCCATTGCAGCTGCTGTCGACGGCATGCCGGTCGGTAACGACTCAAACGCGCGGGTTTGACCATTAACTCCAGCACGGTGCCCAATAACGCAGGTGTCTGCAGGATTGACTCAGACATTGCAGCTTCAACGGTCAGTTGCAAGCGTTCCAGTGAGAGGTCCACGCTCGAAAACGCTTGAATACAGATCAAAGTCGTCAACAGTGACGGGTTAGAATCGTACCCACCAACATCAACGCAGTCTTCCGCCGAAGAAATGGGGCTGATTGATAGTGTGGTTGGGTCAAGGAACCACTGTCTGCACCAACTACCGCTACGAGATGTCCACTTACTCGGAGCACTCCGACCACGGTCGTGAGTGACACGACCAACCTCTTGAGTCGACGAACTGTCACCCATCCATGCTGCCTTTTGTTCTTCCTCGACTTGCTCGGCTTCACGCGAATCCTTTCCAGTGTGAACCCGCTGCACACATGTGACTGCTCGGAAAAGACCCTGAGCCGCTACTTCCAATGACGTGTCTCTCCGAAGCAACACTGCAGATGCAGTATGGCGCAGCCCACAGTAACGTGGCTCAGAGTAGGTTAACGAGAGCATGTCATCGACGAGAGCCGACAAAGACGGATACCCTCAGTACCTAGCACGGTCAATTTCGTGCGAGTTGTTGCTCTCGCACACCACCAGCCGCTTAAACTCGGCGGAGACGTCCGCAATGAACTGGAAGAAGCATTCGCACAATAAACTGTAGTTGTCTTCACGAGAGTCCTTCATCGCGACAATAGCGGCAGAAACCGCGGATGATACAATCAACTGGAAGCGGACCGACGATAACGTGTCAACCAGCAAAATTGAACACGCTCGGATAATTGCGTTCTCGCGTGCCCGCTCTGCTGCCGCGCCCACAGCATCTTCAACGCCTCCAAACACAAATCTATCTATTGAAAATGCTGGTGATAGGAGGTTCACCATGGTATCGTGGTCCGCCCCAGCTTCATAATATCGCAGTTTTTGATTCACAGGGGAAATTCTGGCCAACCATTGCTGCTGGATACGCGAATCTATCTCCTCAAAGTAGAGTGAGAACGCACTGATCGGAACCGACCGTGTGACAACTTGCAACAGCAGCAATGGCTGAAGGAGATCCATTGTGTTGCGGTGGTACATGAGTGAGTGCTGTTCTTGGCATACGGGGCAACATGAGTGGCTCATCTCTGACCTTGTTTCCTCTTGAAGTTGTCTCGACGAAGCTTCACACACAGCTTCATCTTTCTTGATCCATGAGTCAGATACACTATTTTCACTATGCTCTTCACAACACCGGAATGACTCTTCGTGTCGCGGTGCGGCGTAGTTATGCTGAAACATATGCGCTAGAGTCGGCAATGGCGGTCGGGACTCCAACGGTTGGTCCAGCACTACATCTTTTACTTTAACCGTGCGTGCATCCGTTTGAGAAATAAGAGCTGTGTGCTCTCGAGCTGCGCGAGATGCGTCGCTCTGACGGCGATATGATACCATCGTGAATGAAGGAGATTCCTGCCGGGCAACTACTGTAGCAAGTCGTACTCCAGGATGCCGCTCACCGGCTTGATGCAGACTTGTGTCTGTTCCTGTCGGATGAAGAGCAAACACATACGCCGCAAAAGCACATGCTTCATATGGCGCTGCGCTTTCGTGGAGCCGCTTTCGTAGCTGTAGAACCACATGGGGCTGCTTCGGTCGTTGATTTCGTACAGGATGGCATTGTGAAATAAATAAATGAACACCAATGTCGTACGATGAGTGTTGGTACGATGTATTGCTACATTACAAAGCAACCTTTTCCCAGCGACAAATGATCTACACAAGGATTTTCAGTTTGGCACTCACCTGTGGGATCTGGAGTTGGTAAGCATCGTCAGCCTTGTGTACACGTATCCAGTCGCTCTCGCTCGCTTTAGAGCCAGACTGCATTGCATTTGCAGGCAGGGCTACAGTAGCTCCCGGGGTTAATGCAGTGACAATGTCGCCAGCTCCAGCAATGGCAGAAGTTGTGGTTGACTCGAATCGTGCGCATACGAGCAACGCGGTATTGTGATCCGCAGTGGCTGCAGCATCTGCAGACTCGAAAATGATCAACAGGTGTAGTGAACACCCGCAGTAGCTTCGTGGAATGTGGCGCGGGCAGCAATGTGGGAAGCAGCGGAGCAACTGTAAGATAAACATGTACGTCCATGATCACGGTGATGTTAGCATATTGTCGAGCGAAACGATCACGCGTTCAGATCGAACGAACACCTTTGCATTGCGCTTGTTGTTGCTTCTTCTCGTGGAATAAAGACACAAAACACACGTAGTTTAACGAAACATTCATAGAGAATTAAGCCATGCCTTTCGTCCTGGAAAAAGGATTTATCGCGTCGGAAGTACCTAGTGTAGGAGGGGGAAAACAGAGCATGGTCGCTGCTACAACCGAAGCGGAGGAAGGTAGAGGACACTATCGGAACGCGAGCACTCGCCATCGTGGGATCCCCCGCGCTGCTAATTGGAGTGTGAGATCTGAAGTAGGGCGTGGTCTGGCTACCGACCACCGAGGCTGTCCCTTCGACATTTTATGTTCGCTTCAATTGTATATTTTTGGTCGGAACGTTGGCGGGACTTTCCACTGAGATTTGAGACTTGAGGTCCTTTCTGAGTCAACAACTCAGAGCAAGCCAGATATCGCAGCGAGTCGCTGGGCGACATGTGTGCACCTGTACGTGACCTTGGGCGGCTGCAGTTTGGGCATAGCGCACACATTGGCAAGGCAAAATTGCACCTAGCGCTGTACAACCATGCGAGTCAGCTTCACGTCCCATTAGAATCAACGCTGTGCGCGAATCATATAAATGCACAAACTGCAGTAACGTTAGGCTATCCAGTATATCGCCATCTCTGTTTGCATAGGAAGTGAGAAGATTGCAGTTTGTCACGATACTCCATATTGGAACGATTCCTGCAGCTGTATGTTCCATCCTAAAACTAAATCTAGGATGGCGTCTCAGAATCTAGGAAACGGCTGCCCACCCGCAGCCTGGGAAGCATATTCGCTCTGATTCCGCACTCGCAGCATCATGGCCGACGACGCTGGAAACGGATGCTCGGTGCTTGTACTTGCGCTCGCCCTTGCTGTGGAAGGCACGGAACAGAGGCGGAAGCGTCAGCGTGGACAAAACAACCTCACCAGGGCAGATCTCCACCCTCAACCACGCCATGGGACAGCTTGGGAGGCGATCTATAGTGCTGGAAATGACATGGCCTTCATTAAAACCACCGGATTTGACGTACGCTCGTTTCATATTTTGCTGTCCCACTTCGAACCAAGGTGCCCCATCAGGAATGACATCAAAAGTTGATATTTGGCTGATCACATTCATGAGTGTAGATGGAACTCTACACCAATTCCAAGACCTGATGTTGATGGCGACGGCGAGCCAAGGGCTGAACGCCGGTCCCTTTCTCCAGCTGCAGCGCTGTCTCTCGTCCCCCATTATCTCTGCTCATCGATGCCCGAGCATTCACTTCAGCAGATTTTTGCAGTAGCCCCGTCGGTATGCAGCCGCTATTTGAATTTCTCTCTGCAGATTCTGAACGAAGTTCTAGCATCAATGCCAGGAGCACCGACATGCTGGCCCGATAACGCATCTGATTTTGATGACTACGCCGCCATGATCAAGCTTCGCCACCCGCTAATCAAAAAGGGGTTTTGTTTCGTGGATGGCCTCAACATACCGATGGCAGCTTCCAGCGACGATGACATTCAAAACGCGTACTACAATGGATGAACGTGTAACCATTACTGTACTAGTGTCATGGCATTTGCTCCTGATGGATGTCTGATATTTTGCAGTCTGAACGCGCCGGGGAGCTGGCACGATGCTGCGGTTGCTCGTCATTAGTACGACAACTCCTCCGCCGCAAACCAGACGAAGTTTACGCCATAGCTGATTCCGCCTTCCCGCGCAATGAACCTCGTCTCCAAGGCCAGATTAAAACCCCAGAAAAGAAGGACTCAAGTCTGCCACGTCAACTGCAACGACAAGGACGTATTTCGGAGTGCCAAAGCCTTATCAAATTCAATTCCCAGCTCGTGTCATCTCGCCAAGCTGCAGAGTGGGGGGATGCGAGCACTCCCAGGGCTGTTTTGCTCGTCTCAAGTTCCCGCTGCCCGCTGACGATCACCGGTACAGGCTGATTGTTCTCAAGACTTGTATGCGTCTGCACCAAGTCCGCACTCGACTTGTTGGCATCAACCAGATTCGTACGGTTTACGAGAAAATCTGGCGTGGCGATGATCCAGCTAGTGCTATGGTCTACGAAGACTTTGCTCGGATGATGTTTCGAGAGATACAAAGTAACGATCGCATTGCAAGATACTACCGCGTTAATCAGTGGATCATTAAAGAAACTAACGACGAAGATAACGCTTAAAAGCAAGATGGCTTGTACGTCGACGTCACAAGTGTACTGCCACTCAGCTACTAAACTAGCTGCTACCACGTTGCTCCGTTCTCATTATCAGTGAGTCCAGCCAAAGTCACCCTCATTCCAAGGTCCACGAGCAGTGCTACGAGAGGCGATGAGCTCTGAGTGGGTTGTGTGTACGAGAGCTGCAAAGTTCTGTTCTTCTCTTGTTCTTCTTCAAGCTTGTCTTCGAGGCGAACGCACTTGTCTTTTAAACGTTGCACCTTTTCATGAAGTCTTTCTGCGTTTTGGCGGTGCGAGTTTGATGCTTCCTTTACCGAATCGAGCTGAATCGGTAGCAACTTCTCGGAGGCGCTGGCTTGGCGCGCTCGCGCTTGATCATCTAGTTCGCTCATAACAGCTTCAGCCATTGTTTTGGGGCGCTTCGTATTTCCACTATTTCTCGTTTTCTTTGTGTCCGTTGGACCGTTGTTGTGGCTGCTACTAGAAGGCTGAGTGCGCTTTTGTGTCGGCCTGGATGTTGATGAGTGGGTTGTTGAATCACGCGCGCGATGTTCAGACGGGGTTGGTGCAACTGACTTCCGTGGTACTACTTCACACTGAGCACGCTGCGTTGATTTGGAAGCTCGCGTTGCTGAATTCCTGGGATTAGTAGATGAAGTCCGTGGTTGTTGACGCGACGTACCATCTTGGATTCGACGATCGGGTTTGCTATGGGAGCTTTTAGCCACATTTCCCGTGCTAGACGTTCGGGAATGACTGTGGCTCGAAGGAGTTGGGGATGGCGGCAATCGATCTCTGTCTGCCCGGTGGTACAAGTTCTGCTGGTTGTAGGCTTGTGAAGTTGGGCGAGTTCGATGCTCTCGAGCTACAGCTTGGCTTTGTAACGGGTAAACATGAGTGACCGCGTGAATTTGACGGTCTCGATCTTCATGTTGCTCGGACACCGAATCATGATACGTTTGGGGCGCAGAATCTTCATCTTGCTGCTGTGAATATTCGTCGACGTTGCCGCGATACGTTTGGGGCACCGAGTCCTGCTCGTGTCGTCGATTGTTTTGTACACGTAGCATAGGATACTCTGAAGCAATATCGGCCGAACCAGAACTATTACGCAGGTCTTGCGTGACTGCGTAACCTCCAGGAAGCACTAACGGAGGTGATCGTAAGCAAGACGCAACAGAACCACGTGTTTCAGATGGCACAAAACGTGAACCAGCATTGGTGCGAAGTGTCGGGGATTCAGCACTCAGCGAAAAAGAAAAAGTGTCAGCAACTTCCCTATTACTTGCATCATTTCCGTGCACTTTGACTCGGTTCCGAAGCAGATCCATCGGCTTCATCATCCCGAGCATCATCGCCGCCTTCAGCATGCCCATCGTCACCATCAATGCCAGAGTTGTTGGTATCAGGGCGATCGCCATTGTCCACATATCCGTTATGCCCCACTCTCTCTTCAATCGCGCGCTGAAGTCTACGCGCTCTGCGTACGTTATCTGGACAATGTGGGTCTCCAGATGGCTTCGTGCAGTCCAACAGTGTCTGGAACTTTTTCTTGATTGAGACGCCATCACGTAGTGCGCGGTACTTTCGCTCAGCGTAGATTTGGTAGTTTTCAAGAACTGAATCCCACTCGTTGGCACCAGTCGGCAAGGTCCTTTCAATCTCGTTCAAAAGTGTGTTCACGTCTTCCGTTGAGTAGTTTTCGGAGCCTGCCACCCTGCCGCGGTGTGCTCTCATTGTTGCCTTCTTGGGTGCGAAGAAGTGTGCTCAGCGCGCGGCAATTGCGGAAGTGATCGGCGTGAAGAGAAGGCAATATTCGTTTACAGGGTCAATAGGGCACAGGGGTTGCCTGAAGTATTAGTTCTGGGGAGTTTGTTCCGTCACAGACAGTCTGTGCGAGGGGGGTGACCCTCGCACAGAATCTGAATCTGTGCGAGGTCGCGGCGGTTTCGAAAATCCTAGATGCACCGTTTATGCATGTTTCTTCCAAAATCTGGGATCTGTTCCGGAACAGACAGCTGCGGGAATCGCTCCATTTACAATTACTCGACGAAAATGACAGAAAAGGGCGGCAGATCTCAGGATTGTGGTTAATTGAAATGGAAACAGCAGTGACTTCGATACATGTACCGGTACATGTACTACTGTAGATGTACTGGTATTATATCACTCTTCTTCTTCTTCTTGGAAGCAATACATGCTGTTAAACGTAGCAGTGGGCATTACACTATTAACAATGAAGAGTTTTCATTGAAAACAGAAATAATCCAGACAGCAGCTGCAATGCTCGGTTGGACTGGTCGAACACAATTTTACTCGAGTCTCAGCGCCGTATGACGACGCAAAAGAACTCGCCAACTTATCTGCGGAGCGTCGCAGTTCTTACTTCGCAGTAGCGGATGAATCAATGGACCGTGTAGCTTATCAGTAATTAGTATACATGGATTAACTTTAGATGTCTGAGAAAACCGTACCACTTTTCGTAATACCCCCAAAGCCATCTTCGTCAATACGAGCTGAACCGCTTAAGAACATTGCTAATACATTGTGTTTTAACACGTGATCGTAATGGATGATGTCGTATTCTTCTCCTAGTGTTAGTTTTTCAGAGATTGCTATTCATCCATGGGTACTACCCCTGCGATCATGCAAATTTGGGTGGTTTGGCTCCTACCTTTTCTAGTAACGAGATTACCCCCACCCAACACAAATTATACAAACACAAAGATCGATATTAATGCTTACTTGTCCATAAATCCATAAAACTATTGAAGACTTCGATGTCTCGATACGCTCCGGCAAAAACAGCGTCTGCAATGCAACAGCAACTAGAACCTAATTTTGACGTCACGTTGGAGCAAATCAGTACTACTATCGATATTTTTTATCCAATAAGCAAATGATTATAGCATACAATCAGTCGATATCACTTTTCCGAATAGACCGTCGTTTGATTGTACACGTTAAGTCGGAGCCACTTGCCCCCGAATTCATCTCACACGCCATGTTTGGCCACCTATATTTCTGCAACCAAGAATGCTTTTGGCCCGCAGCCACCACCACTTCTCTTAGAAAAACATCAATTTTCTATTATGTAAGTATTGATAGCTAATTCGCAATACCTGAGGTTTTAGGTTTCGGGTGTATCCCGAAAAATGCCTGTTTTTGGTACGGTTGACTCAGGCATGTGATATGACTTGAAGTAAGTATACTTCTGTTGGTAGCCATTGATCGATACTTCGCAGTACAAGTGTATACTGTACTCGGGTTTTTAGTTCTCCCAGTTGTGTAGCAAGATAGCGTTCTACCTGATCGAAAACGTGGACACCACTCCACCGTTGAATTTACAGGTACGTGCCGTTTTGTACATGTAAAGAGGTGTGGAGGAACGTATACAAGTATCTCGGCACGGAACTTGTATGAACCGAGGTATAGTAATTGATGACCAATTCGCGATATACAGGGCATGTAGCCACCTGCCCTACGGTAACAACATTTCCGCTGTATAAGGATGCCAATTTCTTTGGCGGGACGATCAATTCAGATTTAAAAGGGCCGCTACCAAGCATTTACCATGAAGCACTGCCAGAGGGGCAAAATCTTGTAGAGGAGTTTGTTGTTCTGCTCATTGCATGTCTTACCGAGGTAGAACATCAGAACTGATCACTAAGTTATATTCAGTCTTGTAATGTAAGAAGATCCTGGTGGATCGATCAGATGTGCATTTGTTTTTTTTTAAACGACACGGTGGGGGGTACCGTCCACAAAAGCTCTTGGTCAGTAAGCCCTTCGATTCAAAAGGGAAAGAACGAGAGACGCGCTGTTGTGGGCGATAAGACTTGGGAATTGAGCAATTCTTGTAAATAACTTCAAAAGTATTTACAAGCATTGCAACTTCCTATCTTCAATTCCTGCTTAAATCTTTCTTATTGCCCACAACAGCAAAATGTTCAACTTCAACTATGAATGAGGGCGGTTTTTACACCTTGAAGTTCTTCTTCGAGTACGTTATGGGACCGTTAGGCTGTGCAATTTACTTCTACCCATTGCGAGGTGTTCTGAAGTGGGACCCGCAGGTTGTCTCATACGACGAAGTAACAGACCAATTTGGTGCAACCTTCAGCGGTGGACAATAATCACACGACCGGCTCAATTCGTGTGCACCATTTGCAAAAGGAGTAGCGCTTTTTCGGGAATTAAGCGGCAACACAAAGAATCGGCAAGCACGCTTTTTGACCTCAAAATGTATACAACTTGCCAAATTTTGGCATTTATATAGTTTATCTGTCCAACCCACCCTGCATCCCGACATCAGTGAAGGTGAAAGCTTGTTCAACGAATCGAGAAAAGCAGTCCTAGAAAATTAACAATTTACCTGCCTGTTGTTGTAGCGCAAGAGAACAAGTTAAGACCTTTTCCCCCGTTTTCCTCTGTCTACCGCAATTCTTAAGTATGAAGCACACAGGTTGAAATGGTCATGAAGTCATATCGCCTCATACGATTCATTTGGCATAAAACGTGTTCTGCAATGTTGAAAAGTCAATTCTTCATGAATAGGTGGCGAAAAACCCGTTACGAGGGATGTTGTACATGTACATCACACTTCCTTTTCATATTGGGGACTATGGCAGAGGTTGGGAAAGATAATATGTTATTGCATTTTGCCCGAACCGGCTCCGGAATATACATTGCAATGTTACACTCTTCCGTAACAAATAATTTCAATTATTTCCATTATTTTTACAGTATATATGATGGGTTCATAAGTGTCTTGGTCAGCTAGTGCGTCGAGTGAGGAAGTGTCTTGGTCAGCTAGCGCGTCGAGTGAGGAAGAAATTGAAAGTGAGGAATTTTTGTGGGACTAAAGTGGAGAAGGAGAGCAAGTTGTGGCCATCTATCGTGGAAGAGGGCTACGTTCCGTAAGCACGGCTCATTTTAACCGGTCATCTTGATTGTCTTCTGGTGTAAATATTTATTGCAATAATTGGTTGTATTTTGTATTATATTTTCATGGAAACCTTCAATAATAAATCATTTACAGGGAAAAATACCATAGTTATTGTACGGGTATTATTTTTTCAAGAGAAATAGATTGAATATTTAAAATAATTATCTATTTTTCTGCGGGTATTGCGTTATTAATTACGGTGATTTTGGCAAGACAATTCAATATACTGCCAAACACAATAATACACTGAGTGTCTACCCTCTCGTTGTTCAGAAATCCCAAGAAGTCTTTTGCCACATATCGTTTGCGATAATAGAATTCAGTGCGCTATTAATGTTTTCTACATCGATGATTTTTCAAGAATGTCTTGAAACCTTAGTTGGTACACTCTCCTTTTACTAGTGGGGACACATCTTCAGCAGGTCAACTGGATGTGAGAGTAGTCGCTGCTTCCAAAGCTCTCGTGGCAGCGTCGACAGACAATCACGGAAGTCGCGTGGCCACTGAAGGTCTCGACACTCTGTTTCGACCAGCAGGAGGCACACGCACGGTGCATGCAAATCTGGCACCGTTTTGATCTCCGTGTCGGGGCATCCAGTAACTTCATTCGTAGACGCTTCGTGCACGCCACGCATCGCGAGTTCTGAGTCCCCTTGTTGGTGCGATACTCTTGGTCAGAACGGCAGGTTAAGTCCACGAGAGGACTGAACTGACTGGTTTGACGTCGTCGTTGTTCTACCAACTCTGGTAATTGGTGAAGACTTCTGGCTGAAGACTTAAGGCGCATTCAAACTGTCTGGGAGTCAGCGTATCCTTCTGGAAGATTTTTGGTGGCAGTGTATGTGGCAGGGAAACTCACACGGACTCGAGGACCCCGACATCCGACGGTTTGAGGCAGCGGCTCCACCAAATACGCCGCGGTGATACCGTGAAGTTGCGTTACGCGGGTTGTCTCCATCTTTCCAGCGGTTAACTCGCTTGGTGACATTGAACTCATTACAATAGTGAAGCCCATGGGGTCGTCGATGTTGATTGACGACGTGGAGGAGTTCGATTATCCATGGGACTCGAAAGGACTGGCGAGGGCAACTGACCGAGACCTGAAATGTTCAAGGAAGCACCATTCTTCATTGCGGGCGAACCGACGTGATCGTGAGAAACAAGCAGTCCGTACAGCAACGTGGTCATCGGAATGAAGACGGAAGTCAGAACTTGTATCTACTTCCTCCTCCTCTTCACTATCGACATCAGAGTCTTCGCCGAAACCGCGAGGCTGCACCTCATGAACAATTGAGCCGTAGATGAATTGGTCTCCAAGGAAATCACGTGCTATGGCGTTGTAATCGCTCTCGGCACGAGGACACATAATCGCTTCGAGTTCGTCCGGCTCACAAGCTACTTCACCAGTTGTAAGTACTTCAAAGTCCTCACCACTGGCACCTGCTCGTCTTGAGAGCATGGCAAAGCCCGAGATCTCTTTGCAGTCCCACATGACCGATAGAACTCGAAGTAAACGGCCTCTACGACTTGCACGACTGGCGTTTCGTGCCCGATGCACCAACTCGGCATCAGAGACTTTGACTTTCCGTGAAGGTCGCAAACTTTGCATTCCATCAGACTCAAACTCGGCCCAAGACGACAACGCTGGTGAAGGTCTATCAGAAGGAACTGTGCGCATCGAGCTCGTCAAATGCGGTCGACGACGGACCGACGACTGCATGGCGTTCGGGTGCCAACAGGAGTCACTGACATTGCCCAGAACTTCACCGCGGTGACTAGTATCTCGACTACTGGGCGACTGCTTACGACAGGAGACAAACAGGAAATGGATCGGCATTGAAGTCGAACGCGAACGGGCGAAGCGAAACGAGGCGAGGACTTGGCAGAAGCGAATTGAGTTGTGGCAGACTGTGCGTGGTTTTGCTGCAACCCAGCGAGCAGTGCAGGTTGCGGCGCTATCGACCACGTTGGACTGTACAGCAGCAACTTTGATTGCTCCGGACGGTGGTCCGGACGCGTAATAGCAACAAATAGTGCCGCCAGGTCAGCGAGAAGCTCCGAAGACGCCAGAAAGCGACGGAGACGCACGTACCGAATTCCCCATGTCAAGGCATACACCACCTCTTCAGCCAATCAGAAGTCAGAGTTTGCCAAGCGTGCCAAAATACTGTGCACCCTATGTCATCGCATACAGCAAATGCAACCTCGCACGTCCAGCAGTTTTAGTCTGCCATTTTTATTTGATGGCTTTAGCTCAAAAGAAAAGCCCAAAAGGGCGGCCACGGCTGCCGGGAAACAAAGGACGAACCGAGAAACAGTTCAAAATTTCATCATACTTAGCGGAAGAGAAGTTGCGATGAGGCTGTCGGCGAATTCTGTCTCGACGACGATTTCGACGACATTTTTCACGCTGTAGCCTCAGTTAACTGAAATGCAATAAACTCCATGTCAAAATATATATTTTTCTTAGTGGTACATGTAGTGCAAGTCCATTTAGCCGGGACAGGGTGTCAGAGGTCTCTGCACCTCATATCAGTTGTATGCCTTGACAGGGAATTCGGTACACGTCGATGCTTGTGGCCCATAGAGCAGGAAGCGCTTCAAATGAAATATTTTATGGAGTGGCCTTCAATTCATGATGGCCAGTGTCCTTCTGGACAGAATGGTCCCACCCATCATGACAGAGAAAGGACAAGTGAACTGTGTTGTTTATACTGAAGTTTGTATACCGATTGAACTGTGCTCGTTATATGAGACTTTGTATGACAGCGGATACCTTCGAGTTTGGTGTTCATGCTCGTGCCCTGGAGACTTTTGGGGTCCTACAATGTAGGCTACGTGACTATCCTCAGCCATGGACAACCCCCGCAGGTTCTTCTGTAAAAGGTGGAGCACGCTGTCGCAACCGAAGATGCATGGCAGCCTTGGCAACGATCTTCGTTGAACGGTATCATGTGCAACGACAATACGGTGCGCGGGTGGGTTTGCCGGTGTCTACTCAACTACCTACTGAATCGTGGCACTGTTACCCAGCATTTGCATGCACTGCAATGTCCGACTCGGTCCGCATAACATGCCCCCTGTCCGAATATCCGTCCGAGTCATTGCGAGAATGCTGAGCTGCTGGGCGAGAGCCTTGAAGTTGCACGGCGATTTCGTCACTTCGCTAGTTGCGACTTGCGGTGCGACCATAGCGATGGTGGGTCAGAGAGCATATGTGTACACAGCGTGTCGCGGTGGGATTCCTCGGTCGAAGCTGTACGAACTTTAGTAAAAACGTTGAGCTGAGTCTCGCCAAGTCTACAGGGATCCAGTCGAAGAGACGGCCGCGGACCCAGAACCGAACCGAAGTCGGAGCTGCAGCATTACAGCAGCCACGTTGCAATTTGCTTGTGGTCGTCGACTGACCACGAACGCATTCGACGCTCAGCAAAAGGAACTTCAGTTGCTGTCGTCGACAGAGCGCTAGTCACTGCCCGTGATCCCGGACAGGAAATGTCAGGGATCTCATGTGTACGCAAGTTTGGCACGCTCGGATTCAGTTAAGACTCCAGTTCTAGCTTGCATCGGACGAGGGGTGACAAGGGCAGACACTGGCGAGGGTGTAAGCAAGGAGTGAACACTGCAGAAGGCTTGACAAAGTTCAAAACATGCAACATTTGCCTACGGACTGAAACCAAAATGTACATAATGCCCAATATTCAAAGGAGATAGATACTAGTAATAGTTAGTGTTAGCTTGATCAAAGTCTAGAGTCCTCGTATCTTTGCTTCGGCTTTGACTCGAATAATTCTGGATGCGATCTGGCCGAAGCGTGTGAGTGTGTCGTACTGCATCCTTGTGATATCCATCGGAGCAGTGTGGATACAGCAAATGGAGCCCAAAACTATTCCATTCGAACCCACGATGGGGATTCCGCAGTAGAACTTGGCACCGTCATGCGCAACCGGATTCATATTGTAGAAGCGCACATCTGCTTCTGGATTTCGGATGATGAAAGGGGCATCGCCCATGAGCAAATGTTGGCAAAAAGTGTGTTCACGAGGAATAAGAGCTTGTACAAGCTCAGATACAGTGGAGCTTAGCACCAATAGATGCGTCTCCCCACGATCGTGATCATCGTGCATTGAAAACCCAGTTCTCTCCCGAGGAACGAAGAGATAACGTCCAGCTCGAGCATTGGCTCGTTCAAGTCCATGAGGCCGAGTTTGTCGATGCATTCCAGTCGGGCTGCTCCGTTATTGGGGATTGGAGCGCACGGCGATGATCTGTTCATCAGGTTCAATGGATATGTCCGCTCGTAGGCGTTGGCAAGCACGCAGTCTTTCGCTGCAGGTAACATCTCCGAGCGCCGACGAAAGTATTCCTTGACAGCGGTCGTGTATTCTTCATCCTCGAGTCGAATAGAACTATCGGTATTGGACTCTCTGGTAGCCGTAATGCTTTTGCTTGGGGATCCCAAGAGCATTTTGATCGATCACGTTCACTGTTGCATGTCTCGTTGAGTCCGCTGCAAGGCTTTCTCGCAGACTTTGACCCACCTGACGCTCTTGCGGCGACACTGAATCCTCGAGTATTTGCACAGACCCACGACGGCTAACTTGGATGTGCGACTAGTTACAGCAGTCGACCCACTCCAAGCAGCGCTTGCAAACTCCTAACTCCTCGACACGACCGTTGTACGTCTCCACATTCTGACGAGTCCAACATGAAGAACACACATTGTATGCGCAGAGCTGGCATCGACGAGCAATTCGTATGAATGTACTCATACGAAGTCCTTTGGTGCACGCGATGCAGCGCGTATTCTTCATCTCCACATTGACCGACTGCTGCGCAAACACTTGAGTGCCAAGACGTCGACGACGTGCGACGGCTGGGAGGCGAGGAATCCCTTCTGCCAATGCCATCACTCAGCTTCTTGTCATCTTTGTGCCAGCACCACGTTTACTTTTCCCCGAGTGGAGCACGTGGAACATCACGCGTACCTTGTGACCATTGTTCTGGTCATCTGACTCTACTGGAACTGAGTCAACGATCGGTAGCCCCGTGAGGTCATGTAGCTGATCAACTCGCCTTCCAACAGCCTTCCCCACTGCAAGCTCCTTCTCTGACAGCGACAACAGCGCAACGGAGAACCCATGGGATAAATGCTCACCTGTAGGCTGGAAATACTCAAGGAAGCACCATTGCTCGTTTCGTGCTAACATCCCTCGACCGAGCGAAGCATCCTGTTCTTACAGTTAAACGGTGGCTCTCCGGCATTAAAACAAGCTGTTGACGCGCTTCCTCCCCATCTAGAACGTGGACAACTGACCCGTAGATGAATTGATTGCCATAAAGTCCCTTCATTGCAGCATTGTAGTCACTTTCATCACGAGTACATAGTATTGAAACCAACTCTTGAGGACTGCAGGCGATGTCACCTATCGTCAGCACTTCGTAGTTTTCTCCATGGACACGTGAAGATAACGCGAAATCCTCGATACCCGGGTCAGAGGGGCCAATTTGAATGGTTGGGGAGTTCTTCCGATAGTCCCATGAAGCTACTGGGTCTGTCAATGCACGCTTGAGAGCTTCAGCAGGTCGGTTATTGCGCACCCGAAGGAGCAGCTCATTGTCCTCAACTAACACTTTTCGTGAAGGACCTTATGGCGATGAAAAGCTGGTACAGCGCTCCGAAGACAAGGTGGGGCTGGAAGAAGACGTCTTGAACGGCATCACCTTATACAGCTACGGAGATCAGCTCCGAATCACGAGTGACGTGTGTGTGTGGGGGCTTACGACAACGAGCTGAACCCGACACGCGTATGCGGTACATGTACGTCAAGATGACGGTGTACAGTACGACTTGCCAGAGGGTACATGCACCTCACTTCGTAAATGGTTTGCATGATGCAAACCATTTACAAAGTGAGACCGCCATTTCCAGACCAGTCTATCGCACGAATGGACCACTGCAAGTCTGGTCCAGCCACGCTTTAGCGTCGGTAATCCCTTGAGACGATGATATCTTCACCTTTCGTTTGATGTTCGAGCTTGTCAAACAATCAAATGTATTGATGCGTAGTTGGTATGGATAAATAATGCATAGCTTCGTCGCCTTATGGGCACTGCAGCTTGGCCTCAGCCTTCACTCGGATGACTTTGGATGCGATCTTGCCAAAACGCACAAGCGTATCGTACTGCGAACGCGTGATATCCATCGCTGCACTGTGCACGCAGCAAATGGAGCCCACCATGATCCCGTCTGGGCCGGTGATCGGGATGCCGCAGTAGTATTTCACACCTTGCCTCGTAACTGGATTCAAGTTGTAGAAACGAACATCCGCTTCCGGGTTGCGGATGATGAACGGGGCCTCGCCCATGAGTAGATGCTGACAGAACGTGTGTTCACGAGGTAGCATGGCGTGGATCAAGTCGCGGATGGTGCAGCTCAGAACCAACTGATGCGTCTCGCCTACGATCGTGATCATCGTGCAGAAGAATCCCAACTCTTTGCCGAGGAACGAGCAGATGATGTCCAGTTCCGGCTTCGGTTCTTTCAAGTCCATGAAGCCATATTTGTCGATACACTGCAGTCGAGCCAATTCATTTTCAGGAATTGGAGCAGACGGAGACGTTTTGTCCATCGGATGCAACGGGTAACTGCGTTGCTGTGCATTTGAGAGCACGCAGTCCTTAGCCGCTGGTGCCTCGTGCTTGCGTCGGTCGAAATACTCTTCAACTGCTGACATGTACTTGTCTTCATCTCCCGCTTCGCTCTCAGTACTCTCGGCGTCACTACTGTAAGTAGATTCCGTTGCAGCCTCCGAGGGATCCAAGAGCATTCGGATTACAAACACTGCTGCGTTCTTGGTACTCTCAATTGCAAGCTCTTCACGCAGACTTTGGCCCAGACGTGAAAATGCACTGAGTTCTGGGTCCTCTACGATCTCCACTGGACCTCGGTGGCCAATTTGAACGTGAGAGTAATCACACCGATCTACCCACTCAAGACAGCGCTTGCAAACCCCCATTGCTGCGACGTGGCCGTTGTTGGTCTCCACACTCTCACGAGACCAACATGTTGAGCACACGCTGTACGCGCAAAGCTGGCACCGACGAGCAACACACATCAACGCACTCAGACGAAGACCTTTGGTGCACGAGATACATCTCGAGTTCTGAGCTTCAGTCTTGGGCATCGGAACACTGACTGACTGCTGTGCGAACACTTGAGTCCCAAGTCGACGACGACGCACAACCGCAGGAAGACGGGGAATTCCTCCAGCCAAAGCGATGAGTCGACTACGTGCCATTTTGTCCGTTGCCTGACCGGCGACTGGTTCTTGATTCCCTTTGTAGAGTGCGTGGAAAATCACACGTAACTTCGTCGCATTGCCGTCACTTTGGTCCTTGGAAACGGCAGGCACTGTGTCAACCACTAGCAGTGCAGTAACACCATCCAGTTGATCAACACGACCGCTAATAGCTTTCCCAGCAGCAAGTTCCTGCTCCGACAGTGACAATAGAGAAACGGAGAATCCCTGTGACGCATCAGGTGCCGACATTGAGTTCGTGAAAGTATCACTGATAGGCTGGAAATACTCGAGAAAACACCACTGCTCGTTACGTGCCAACATCTTCGATCGGGTGAAGCAGCCCGTCCTCACAGCAAGTTGGTGGCAGTCAGGTATCACACCCTGTGACTGTCTTCCATCCAGTACTTGCACGACAGAGCCGTAGATGAACTGGCCGCCGTACAGTCCTTTCATAGCAGCATTGTAGTCGCTCTCATCTCTCGAACACAGCACCGAAACTAATTCTTGAGGACTGCAGGCGATACTGCCCACTGTCAACACCTCATACCCCTACGAGACGACAGCTCAAAGCTCTCAGCTCCAGCACGAGAACCGAGACGGATGCACGGCGTGTGTTTGACGGAGTCCCACAAGTCCGGTGGGTCGGTAAGAGCACGTTTCAGTGCCACAGCAGAGTTAGCGTTGTGCACTCGGAAGACGAGCTCTTCATCCCCTACCAGAACTTTGCGCGTTGGTGACGAAGCGGTAGTGCAAGCGTTCGACGCATGGCTGGTTGACAGCGTGGGTCCACGAAGCGGAGTCTTGAACGGCATCACAATTGGATACTTGCACATCGGTGGTCGATCTTTGATTCAGTATGGGATGCGTGTCTTTACGTTTCTGAGGATTTGACCGATGCAAAAAGCGACTTGAAAAGCTGCTGCTGGTTGTCTGCTTTGCCTCGAAAATGCAAAGTGAGCAGCAGGTTGAGTGAAAAAAAAGTTTGTTGGGTTTCCCCTAAATCTAGAGATGGTGAGGAACACGACGGAAGTTTCGCGTGAGTGGCAAGACCTTGACGCCAACTGGGCTTTTTTCCTGATTGACTGTGGCCCTTCACCGCAACAGGCTGTCCGAGTCGGACTCCGACACATGTGGTGATGTGCCAGAGAGCCGAGTTGGAAGGGCCCACGTAAATGCCCAGTCTACCACACAACAATTTAAAATCGTAATCTGTGCACAAGGGTCACGAAATTCCCGCTAAATACGATTGTCTCTCATAAATACGATTACCGACTGCCGTCGGTAACACGATCAGGCCGATTTGCGTACTTCCATTGGACAAAAGACAAACATTTCTGCAGGAGGACGAAACGCACGGATTGGTTAAAAACCGCTCAACCTGCCGGTGTGATTCCGGAAATTGCAAATAACGCACAAAACCTGTCTTATGTACTGCAAATCGGGCACGTGTTTTGGAATACATCTATAGTCACTTTTTGAAGTTTTCCTCCTCTCAAATTGACTAAATTCTCATTTTCAACCCGTTGACGGGCGCCCGCGAGCGAACTATTCTTCATGCATGTACACCTTTTCAACTTCAAAATGGCAAATTCCAAAGTCAATTTGTCAAAATGTAAGGTCAAGTCGTCACGGATAGAAAAGAGGCCAACCGCACGTTTTTATATCCGTCCCACCGATCTTGGATTGTATCCTCCAATGAGAATGTTTTCACTGTAAGTAATAACACACATTTTGAGAAATTGACTTTGGAATTTGCCATTTTGAAATTGAAAGGGTGTAGTATTACCGTGTCTAGATGTGGCGAGGCCGCAATAATAACTTTGGGTAGAAGGTCGAACTGTGATGATTCAATAGTGGCCGCGCTTGGTGGACACAGTAAGTTAGGTGGGTGACGAGATAGCAAATAATGGTGGAACGACCACTTAAGGTTAATAACATTGCGGGCGTGGTAATGGTTGCTTAGAGATGCATCTAGACGCATAGCCAGTAATTTTACGAAGTTTTAGACTATGCCAATGACTACTGCACGTACACGTGCAGACTATAACACAATACTAACTGGTATTACATGTAGATAGTACGAGCATGAGCACAAGCGCGTGTGTACTACAAGCTTACGCATAAATATTGAATTGATCGTAGCTGTGCTGAAACTCCAAGGTAGGGAGGGGGACACTACGTAACTGAGCAGCAAGCTACGCTGTCTAGCACGACTTAATCAGAAACTTACGCCTTGGTGTTGGGAATTCGCTATGCTATATAACGAAGAAGTGATATGTAGTGGTCATGCGAGCAGTTCTGCGGCTGATTATACGACTTGGTGTTGGGGAGTTCGCTGTGCTATATAACAACGGAGTGATACGCACGATCGTAGTACATGTCGTCATATGAGGAGTACAGACAACGACCGGTAAAGCCCCACGACTCTAAAACACGCCATTCAAATCTGGATCCCAATCTCCTCAGCAGCCAATCAGTGAAGCAAAAGTGAATTATACATGAAGTTGTTGGTACTATGTACTGTATTAGGACTTTTTCGTAGCAAAATATATGACTTATGATCGATATGCAGCCATTTTTGTTCGAAGCCTAGCCAATCAGAAGTACGAATGCAATGTTCAGGAATTATGACTTGGCGTTGTTAGAATAGAATGGAAACCAAATGTAAGGGGTGACGTATTTGCCGGTCGTTGTCTGTACTGCGGTTGATTATACAGAACGTCACCAAAAAGTCACGTCCCCGCGGCTGGAGAACGATCTTGGGTATGGGTTGCAAAGATGGAGTCCGACTGTTAGTGCATCATCAGGATGACGCTGGACATGGTGCTTCTTGCCTTTCTGTGCGCGTGTCCGAGGCGCGCGCGATGTGTGTGGTAGGGAAAGTAGGTTTAAAAATTTAAAAATACTGTACGAAGACCAATTGGAACAATTCTGTACGCGTTATAAAGAAAAAAATCTTAGTTCGTCGTAGCGCAACGACTGGGACCAACCATTACATGTACCATTGCGCCCGCGTAGCGGCCCTAGTCCTGACTCAAAACGCAAACGGTAGCGGCAAAGGTCACTGCACTGGTTATTAATAGTCGTACGCGACCTGCGTACACAATTGTATTCAACGGTTTGCCGACATTTGTTTCGTGCTGCGATCTGTCCGGAGAGAGCGACAGCAGCACATCAAAGTGCAAAGGAATTTCTTCTGGACTCTAGGCAAAAGCTGTGCCGCAGGGCTTTTGCTTTTGGCGCAACGCGAGCTGCTCGGATTTCACATCGCTGGCGAGTTCACGCCACTGTTAACTTCAAGGCCTTGACGTGACTCTCTATGCGCTGAACGGAGACGCGTGTCGAACGAAGTCGCAGTGCTCTCTCTCGCGTGCGCTTGGTCTGCTAAAGATTCTCACGGAATTCGTCCGCAAGTAGAAGTTCGAGGTCGCTGGGCAAACCTTTGGCTCTATGAGAAAGTGGCGCAAGACGAGTCTTTCATGCGTGCTTTCGCGTCGATCGAAAGCTGAGATGCAACTTCAATGGATAGGCCGGTATTCTCTGCCAGAGAATCTCTGGTATGTTGAGTCAGACCTCGCTTGCACAATGGCGCATTTCTTGCAAAAGGTAGGATATTGATTGTTGGTACATGAATAACGCTCCAAAGCGTTGCATTGGTATCTGCACTTCAGCAGAAATCAACATGTCAGGATCGTCTCTTGCTTCACAATGGAGGGAAGACGAATCCTAACTTGGACGGAACGAATCCGTCGGCCTCCTCTCGGAGGAAGGTCGCGAGCTCTCCGCGCCTTTGTGGAGTTTGCCGGCTCACAAGGTCAAGGTCCACGGCGCAGACCCACTGCACCACATCAACGTGCCGGTTTACCATTGCATCCAACAGCCCTTCAGTCGAAACGAAGCTTGTTTCGACCAGAGTCGGTGCAGTCGTGGGTATTGACTCGGTAGATGTTGTGTCGGACTCCTTGGTGTACACCATTTGGGGGGCCACCTTCGCTTGGAGCCATCGCAGCACACGCAGTTGACCATAGCCAGCAGCAGCATCGGCCATAGCTCCCACAAGCTTCATCTTGCGAGGTCTCTCAGGCACCTTGCGAAAGAAAGTGAATTTCTCGTGCAGCCACGTTAAAATACCAATCTGCCCGCAACGTGCAGCAGCAACCAGTGCGTCGTTCCAGATCGTGAGTCTGCCGAGTTTTGCGTGCAATTCCGCTGCTGGCATATTGAGGAAAATCTCACAGTTGCCACAGATCCACGTCACGACGTCCAGGTGGCCCATTGCACATGCTACGTGGAGTGCATACTCGACGCCATGTTGGCGGAAACGCTCCTCGGTCCGCACAGGTTGAAATTTTAGGAAAACGTACGTGAGGTACGCGAACTGTCGGTACTTCACACCCCATTCTACAATGGATGAATCACCCATGAGAGTCGAACTGTGTGTCTGGAACCATTGAAGAGCGTCGCCGGCCTTTGTGTAGCGCATAATAGCCGAAAAGGTCTGCTGTGTGAATAACTGCGGGTGCTTCACAGTGTATAGCTGCTTCAGCACGAAAAGGTCTCCACGCTGCGCTGCCCAGAGTGGCATCCATTCGAGTTTTAACGAAGACTCGGGGCAGTATTGCACAGCTAGATGCACAAACTTGGTCTGCCAGTACGGGCTGATCTTGGCAGGTAGCGCCCACGCAAAAGGATCAAATCCAGGTCGCTTGCCACTTGTGGTAGTTCGGACACCAGCAATGCGATTAGCACCGGCGTTAACTCCAGGTCCAATCTCGTTACCGTTTGCAGTTGCAACCGTGGCTGCAGTAACAGCGGCGGTAGGTGGTTCTGTTGCTACACTCGCAGCACCTGTTGCGCTGCCATCGTTGCTGCTGCCTCCGGAGAAAGCGATAGTTTCCAGTGACTCGTCGTCGGGCGTTCCTCGCCCAACAACCGATCGCAAAACAATCTCGCGTTCTTTCATGGATAGCGCAAATCCCGGCGACGCTAACTTCCTCTTTAGCAACCACTCGATCATGTCGAAGTGGCCGAGTGATGCACAGCGATACAGCGTGCTGCCATCCACGATATCCAATGGCCGCGCACATCCAACTGATGTGAGATTGTCATAAGATGATCGCCGTTTGAGAGACGCTGCAGACAGATCCGGTAGCATAGCATCAATCGCGTTAGAGGTGGCAGCGCGGTCTCGACGCTCCAGCGCTAGTAGAACCTTCTCCTCCTCTTCTGCTGGAGGGCAATCCGTTCGCTTTTTAATCCATTCAGCCATCTCGATATTCCCCGTAGTAGCTGCAGCAACAAGCACTTGTGGCGACCAAAGCCCGAGTCGCTCCACGACGAACGCCAAAAGGTCAACATTACCGCTTGCAGCAGCCTTTTCAGCAGCGGTTGGGGACAAAGTATGCTTCTGCTCCACCGGAATCCGATCTGTTATGTATTTCACAAGTTCGAAATGGCCCGATGCAATGGCAGATTCGAGAGTACGCTGGTCCAGTGGCATTCTCATCTCCTTATGCAAATACTGTAGCGTCTTGATGTTGCCGTGAGCTGCCACACTCGGCATAAACGCAGGTGAGCACGAGAACCGCGGGAATCGCGGCACCAACCAACGTAACACTTCCACATGGCCATTAGTAGCTGCCAGATCCAGCACCAACGAGCGGCATCCATCGCTGCTTCGATTCTGATGTAGCCATTGCACCACCTCAAAATGTCCGTTACCCGCTGCGCTACACATACCAACGGCAGTGCCTCCTTCACGTCGATTTTCATGCAAGAATTTAACCACTTCCAAATGTCCATTTGCCGCAGCCATATCCATAGCAAGACTGGTACACGGCCATCGTCCGTCTTCATGTAGCTTTTTCACCATGGCCAAATCTCCCTGTGCAGCTGCGGTATCAATTGCTCTGTGACGTCGTCGTCCAAGTGACGTTCCTAGAGCTTCTATATCTTCCCACGGCAGCAACGGATCTCTCTGGTCGTACACATCAGCCAATAGTCCCGTTCTCGATGCAAAAGCCTCTCGGAAGCATTTTCTCTTGGGAAAAACAGACACCCAGTTGAGTACCCGTAGCTTGGTCTCCAGTGGTTGCACCATGTACACCACAATGTTGTTGACCTGTTCTGTGTCCTGTTTCTCCTGTTCGTAGAGCCACATGACGACTTCAAGTCGTCCCGTAGACGCTGCGTACTCCATAGCCTTGTGTCTCTCGTACTGGCAGCAAGTGTCCAGCCACTGCACCACCTCTTGGTCTCCCTGTCTTGATGCTTCGTACATGACCTCAGCCGGGAACTCGTACGCGGTGTTGCGTGAGCTCCAGGCGAGCATTTTGGCCCTATCAGAGACGATCTCGAGCTTCGAGACGTCATAACTCGCTTGTTTCTCCACGCTTAACAGCGTGCCATGGCTCAAGCGAAAGCGTAGAAGCCACTGCACCACCTCCGCGCAGCCATGGGCCGCGGCGCAGTGTAGAACGCTCGTAAAGCGACGAGACGCGTCGCCAAGGGACAGCACGCGGGAATGCGCGTACAGGAAGCGCACCAGCGGCTCATACTGCGCGTCCAGCGCGAAGACCAGCAGACACCCAGCCTCGCGAGGCGTGAGACACGCAACTACGCTGGTGAGAGCCGGCTCGGCGCCCAGCAGCAGCCGCCAGCGCCGCAGGAAGCTCGCCGTAGAGCGCGGCATAGACCCAATATGATAATGGCGAGTTGGTGGCGGGTACGTGGCAAAAATAGAGAATACCTTCTGAAGACGGCAGTACAGCTCCAACAAAGATCAAGTTCACATCCAAAACGAAAGACGGTCTCAATTGAGAGTCGCATAATTGCATATCAGGCTTCTATACAGGAAAAAACATGTCCTTGTTGACCAATAGGAAGCGGAAGAAAATGACCACAGACAGGGTTCGGTAGTAGTTCATTAGATTAGTAGTTTAGTAGTAATATTATAACTACTAACACTACTACTATGATATAAAATACTTTGTAGTCTTGTTAGTAGTGATACTAGTAGTTTAGTAGTCCAGACCTGCCATATCATTACTAATATCACTACTAATAGTAGTCAAGGAAGACTTGAGCTGGATATCCGATAGAAGCTCGCTATAGATGTGCAGAAATCACCCTCTGTCTCTGACACTGGAACGACGCACGCGACACAGAAATCTCCCCCTTTGCATTTCTCCCGCTCATTCTAAGATTTTCCAAGCCCGAGAAAGGCTAAGTGTCTAGGTTCACCAATATTTCGCATGGTTTCTACGCTAAACCCCCAAAATGGCCAAATTCGCCTGCCGAAGGCAGGCGAGACCAAGCGCAGCGCGCAGCGCTGCAAGACTAGGGTCAAATGGATAAGCAAGGTTTAGCATCGACGTGCGAAGCGAAATCTTCGCGCGATGAAGTGCCCCAAGAGAGACTGTGGCTTCGAGAACATCGTGGAAACAGCCCCATACTGCGTGTGTGGGCGCTTCGTGCACCACCTGTGCAGCAATGAGCTTTGCCAAACGGCGGAGCTCTCCAAGAGGTATGGCTGTACGAAGCTGTAACTCGCTGAGGATATTATTAACACTACGTGCTCGATTCTATAGATTTTGCAGTCCGGAGTGTGTCAACAAGCATTCTAATGCGAACGCCACTCCCAGGAGTTCACGCCAAGCAGCCAGTCCAGGCCACGCCCAGCCGTCAGTCAGGCATATCCATCTCCAGCCAGGCCACCGAGATCAACCTAGCGCCTTTAGATCCGGAGGACGATCCGGAACCTGCTAACTACATTCCCGATCACATCGAGGCATCTTACACAGCCATGTTTGGGAATGGGGAGGAGGTACCCGTCGAAGCAGCTTCCACTTCGAGTTCTCCCGACCAAGATTATAGCAGCACGTCTGACACTGAGCTCGATCTATTGTTTGGTGAGGAGGTTTCAGAGCTTTCCCAGGAAACCGATCCGGATGCAACCATGAACAACAATGCAGATGCTGTGCTGAAGAAGTGGTTGGTATGGCGTATCGAATGGGCAGATGTGGCGAAAGCGCAATACCCCGACAAGGATGAGTGCGGCAGAGTGCTAGCTAAGCTTAGTATGCGCAACAAGCGCAAAGTGCGCGTTTGGAATGTCGAGCAGACGTCGACGTGTGTCGCTGGTGAAGTAGGAGAGAAGGAATACCCTTCGATCGCAAAGCTGGCGCGCATCAGGCTGGGGCAGGGTTGCTCTACTGCCTTTCAGGAACGTGTTTTCTCCACGGGGTCATTCGTGATGAGCCCTCTTCGCACTAGGACCGACAACGAAAGAGCGCAGCGACAACTGGTGCTGCGTCACAATCGAGACGAGCTTCGGCGGCGCATGGAAGAATGCAATAGAACGTGGTAGACTCATTAGTAGTGATATTAGTAGTGATATAGTGATATGGGCGTCTTCCACTACTAACGGGTAATTTTTCGACCACTAATATTATTAGTATCACTACTAACGCCAAAGTCCCACTACTACCGAACCTTCATATCTAGGCGTCATGACACATGGCTACACTTAAAGATCGCGTTCGATGAGCACATCAAGCAATTCGTTGCTTCCTGTAGACGAAGAAGGCTCTCAACAGGAGCTAGATAAGAAAGGAGAGGAGAAGACAGGTCTAGATGAAGAGGAAGATGTTGCAGTGAAGCCGAACGACGGCGCAGAGGACACCATCACCATTATGGCCCATGTACGCGACAAGATCATCCCGATTCACTGCGGCTTTGGTACACAGCAAGTTGTGTGGCTGGGTCACGTGGCCATTGCTCGATACGATGAGGATGGTGGCACTCAAGGATGGCTGGAATTGGGTGTTCCTACTAAAATCATCAAGGACGGCAAGCGCGAACTTGGGCTTACAGACGTAATCTGTGACGTGCTACAGGATCGGAACCACGTGTACGTCTCCACATCTTTAGGCTAAGACAAGCAACACGATGAACTACAAAAACGTACACATTGGGTTATTGATAATGATCTCTAGGCGGAGAGGGTAGCTGCATTGGTCCCTCCTTTGTCAGGAAACGTTGGTGTAGATACGATCCGGTAGTCGTGAGGGCTAGCTGGTCCTCTCAAAGCTCCCTCTTCCAGATGCACAACGGTGGCAGTACTACTTCCTCCGGTATTGCCGTGTCTGCTGCCATTACTGGAAGCCGCTTCGGAGCTACTGGTGTGGACGGATGAGATTGATCGCTGGTTGCTTGACTTCGAGTACTCCGAGTCTCGTCGAAATACAGACGACGTACGCGGAGATGGGGTCAGCGGTGCTAGTGAGATACGAAGGTGTGGTGCATCTAGTGCTGTCGGGTATACTACCGGTAGACTGGCCACAGTTCCTGGGATTTCCATTACCAATCCACCCGATAGCCGTCCAATACCGCCGGAGATACTTGCACTGTTATCCCATGAGCAAGATGCTCGATGACAAGAAGCTGAAGCTGATGAAGCTGAGCGGATAGATGCCCTCGTTTTTGATCCGAGCGGTGGCGTGCAGGGTGAAGCTGTTTCCTTGAGACCTACGTTCGGCGACAGGATGGATGGGAAGTGCTCGACGCGCATTGGTGGTGGTAGACTGGCATACGTCGAGCTTCCGTCAATGGATGCGATCATTGTGCTTAGTGTACGGCTTGACTCGAGCAATTGAGCATTGCGTTGGTTCTGAATGTGCAGCTGCGTAAGCGAAATATCCTCGACACGGTCGCGTGTCGGCAAGGCAGCAGCATCGTAGATGAGCTCCTTGATGACACGCTGCTGGAAGCGCTCTGCGTATTGACGAGGGTTCACCACCGAGATTCCATGTCGGTCTTGCATCAACAAATAGACCCGAACAAAATGCTCCACACGCTTGCGAAAGTTCCATTGCTGGAGGATATCGATGAGTCCGAGATAGTAAAGTCCTGGACCGTGTACTTCGTCGACACTCATTCCACCACGTGCAAACGGATGCACAGGTTTTCTGCTGTTAGAAGAGCAGTAACAAGCGCCACTTCGACTGGGCGGGTTGCCACTGCTGCTACTGCGGTTCCGAATGAAGCTTGAATTGGTGCCGAAACTGTATGATTCACTGCTTCCGTTGCTGCTGCTCCGAGCACTGCGATTTGTGCTGCGAATGTGACTTCCACCGCTGCAAACACTGCAACAACTCTCGCGACGCGCGAACGCTGGTGAGTCGAAGCTGTCGGCAGAAGAATAGTGCGAGACGTTAAAGCTTCGGTGATGAATCCCCACGAGCAGACTGTAGTCGATGCAATTGATGCTGCAAAGGAAGTCGGAATCGATCGTAAGCTGGACAGCAACCGCACGAGCAGTAGAATATGGCAGGGCCATGTGCCGATTCCAATTCAGATCCTTGCCTACTTGATCGTATTGGTGACGTAGATTGCCTTCACCACGGCGTACATCACAGCGCTGGTCATGACTCCCACCGACGACATACTCGGAGCTACAAAACTTGCAGGTAGCAACTGTGCCTGTGGGTTTACGACCTTCAAGCCGGCCGACCCACGAACCTTTGAGATCGAAGCGCTCGTGAATCTGGAGTGAGGTGGCAAAAACACTCTGCATGACCACGAAAAAGACCGTCTTGCCGTACATGGTGAGACCGTGACAGCCGAAGAAGCGCGTCATGAACGTGTCGGGATGTCTTTTCATGAACGTGTAGTAATTGGGAAGAATACTCAGCAGAAACTTGAGTTCCTCGTTGGTAAGTGTTTTCACAACATACTTGCGATCCTCTGTAAAGTAGAAAAAAGCTCCACTTTTCCCTTCACTCACTCGTTCCTTTGTTGTCTGTTGCAGTGAGTTACGGTAGCTAGCGCTTGAAACTTTAGCCTCTTCTCGAAGACGTCGAAATACGTGTGGCGCAAAGTCTTTGAACACGACACCGTCGCTTCGTGGGCCATGCGCACGTTCATCATTGCGGTTTTCAAGAATTAGCTCCTCGATTTGTGTGTAGCTCTCTTTTCGGTCACAATAGTCGTCTTGGGCTGCAGGAGTATCAATAGCAAGGCCTTCTTCCAGTGATGACCCCGACACAGCAGACACGGACCTGCTTATCGACGATTCGGCCGATGCTCGCGCTTGCCGCTCGGCTCGGTCCACACTCTGACAAATTCCTTTAGTAGTGTTG
The DNA here is from genome assembly GCA_014706145.1 of Phytophthora sp. ST_20190627. Classification (NCBI taxonomy): domain Eukaryota; phylum Oomycota; class Peronosporomycetes; order Peronosporales; family Peronosporaceae; genus Phytophthora; species Phytophthora sp. ST_20190627. The sequence continues at coordinate 557,302 of JACBOU010000061.1, forward strand.
GTCAAAATTTCCAGCCGCAGCGCCCAATTGATGTTATCGTCGTGCGTAGGCAAATCTACTGTTCCGTTCTCTCGAAGTTGCTCAATGATTTTCAGGATGTTCGACGTCCGTGTCCAAATAAGTGCGTGAACCATTCCCTTGGCAAGTAGTAAGCAGGATAAGAGATGCCACACCCGGCAACGAAAGCCACCATTGTCAGCATCCCAGTTGGGGTGCGGGAGTAAGCTGAAGACCGCGTAGCAGGCTAAAACCAATGTCCAGTACCCAAAGTAGCAGCCTACATAGTACTTCAAATGGCGCTGGATGCGTTGTCGAGTACGAAATGTGTTAGGAAGTCCTTTCAAGAACGTGTTCCACGTTCGCACAATGGCGATAAGCGAGGTGCAGTAGACCACCACGATGTACAGAGCGAAGAAAATCCCTGATGTTAGCGTGCCATTGGATGCTTCTTCATCATGTGCTACGCTTCGTGGACGATTGAGGATTTCACCGCTGGAACTGAGCCAACAAAACCCGAAAAGCGCGTAGCGCGTATCAAAGTGCGATATTACAGCGCACACCAGACTCCATAAACCACCGAAGATGTGGTATTTAGTCATCTGCCCTTTTGAAGCGGAGAACGGGTTCTTCAGTGCTAGTAGCAGATCGATAGCAAAGATCAACATGTATGTCTCTTGGCCTGTGAGGAAGAAGTCCACGAGGATACCCATGTCTGTACACTTCACGGACGTAGATGCTTGCTCCAGCAAATACAGGAACTGGTAAACCGCTCCATATATACTCATACCGAACATGATCCCCGCTGGATGTTGTCGTAGTGCCCGTACTCGCCAGTAAGTACCGACAACGTAAAAACACCCGATTAACGAAGCAACCGAAGTTAATACGGGTAGTAACGTACTCCCCGCGGGGCAGTCGGCTCCCTCGGAGGACGTCAATTCACTGTCGGACATGCTCAAATGGTGCTTGTAGCTTCAGATAGAAATATGGTCACACGAAGACAGAGGACACAATGGACGAGAAGACTTGAAAATTGAGGTACCCTGCAGCAAAACCCACACTGTGAGCAAAGTCTACCACGTAGACAACAAAGATAAACAGCGTACCAGTCAGTGGCGAAGAGCCAAAGCCACGGGTGAGGGCGCGCGTTGCGCAGCAGTCGCAGCAAAACTGTCCTTTTGCTTCTCAGCGGCTCCTTTCAAGTGTTTCTCCCGAGTCGGAGGCAGGTACACTGCACACGAAATGGCGCTCGTTGCTTTCGAAAGAACGATGAACCGTTACGACGCTCGTGACTCTTGAAGGTGCTTCCTTCTGCGGTTTGTTTCTGCTTCGCTTTTTAGCATCGCGGCGATGGCACTTGCACTAACATGTAGTTGGTGCTTCACTGACTATCTCCGACTCGCTTCAACTGGCAAAACGAGGGGACACCAGAGCATAGAGATCGCCGGTTTTTGGGTTGCTTTGGAGTTAAGTTAGCGGAGACTTGCACCGCCTAAAGCTGCACCCGAGTTGAAGTCGATGGGCGTCGAGTCTCGTCGTGACGATCTACAAGTTCCCGTACCATTCCTCGAAAATAGCCGTTTCACTCGTATTCCTTGATTGACTCCACCTTCAGACTTGTGCCTTTCGCTTCCAGTGCAGTCATGAACTTTGCGCTGATATTTATCAAGCGCAAAACTCACGCAGGCACAGCGTTTACTGCTCGATGCCGCAACGAGCCAAGCGCACCCATACTTACGTGCGTACACACACGCAAATGTACCGAGGAAAGCGCAACCAATTCACCGATGTATCAATCGGTTTGCTCTCGTTGACCGGGCGAAGTAATTGTAGCACTGAACCGATGTTCCAGACGTCGTCGGTTCTGGCTGCAGTCTGTCTTCCGCTCACAACGCGAGGGCAAGTCCAGCACAGCTCTACATCAAAACAATGACTTGGCGACAGGCAACCAGATCAACAGACGCCGCACTGCAGCAGACCACCAAGTGAATGGAGCAAGTCACCAACGGTTTCAATGCGAACGACGGTACGCGTACTCCAGTCCCCGCAAGCAGCGCTCTCTGCTATCGTCCTTAACAGCCTAGAGGTCGAAGGGATGACTCTGACGGAGTGAAACTGGAGCGGAGCCCGCGCCGCGAACCGGTACTAAGCCAGGAAGGGGGTAACCGAGTCAGCTTGACAGGCCGAGATGATGCCTGTGGTTCAAGATCCGTGTGCGGAGCGCGCGGGCTTAAACTCCAGGACCTAGCATGACCAGATAAAGCATGGCTCTGTCGGCATTGCCAGGGGTTTCACGGGGGTTTAGGATAGCCCGCGAGGTATATAGCTTTGGATTATGACAGGCCATGACATCCGTCCTTTGAGCACCTTCATGAGTCATGAATCATGACTAAAAAGGTGCTCGAAGGTGCGCAAAGGTGCACAAACAGAAGTTGCGTGCCCTCCATGATCTGCGCAGGTTTTGGCCCTGCAATTGGTCTCTGTTGGGCACCGTTCCTCCTGCAGTAGCAGCTTTGGGCCATGTAGGCAGCCGCTAACTCGGCTAACGCAGTGACGCAATGTTGTCCTAGCATCAGCCTGATGATCAGGCGAGAGGCAGGAATACGAATGCATGACGCTTTCTCGTCAGAGGCTTTGAGTGACGTGGTAACGAGGCCTCGTCACTCTATGAACTTCCTAGCCTAAATACATGTACACGGTGTACACGGTGTACAGTACACACCCTAGAGCGAGCGATATGCTCGAAGTTGATACATGTACCATGCAACGCAAGGTATCCGTGTTGAAGTGCGAGGTATCTGATTATGTGAACCAAATCGGACCAAATCGCAAAATATGCGCAATTGCTCCCCCGCTACGGGGCCTCAAGTCGCCATCGTGTGCAGCTCATCCAAGCGCCCAACCTCAACACTACGGCGGAGTGAATACTCACCGGTAGGGCCCATCTCGTAGCCTGACTGTGTGTCCTTCCAATCATCGCGAATTGCGCATTTGCTGCTTGGTGGCCTGAGTCTGGTGGTATACGGCCAAATCCTCCTTGATTGAAGCTGCGGTTGCAAATCAACGCCATCCGCATCTGACTGTTATATTTGCAAAACCTCACATACAAAACCTAAATCAACTGCAACAATCAATACCATACATCACAAATGGAATCTTTGCGTGGAAAAGAAGTGCAACCTGAACCTGCCAAAAAGCCCGAAACTCTTCACTTCCGAATTTGCCGTGTCGAGCGCAGATCAAACCTCAAGACCATCACTACTTCCTGTCAATCATGACCGCTCTGAAAATCGTCGTCTCCGGAGCTGCTGGCCAAATCGCCTACTCCCTTCTCCCTCTCAGTACGTAGTGTGCACTCTTCTACATGCATACAGCATAGTCTAACGCCTTCTACTCTGTTAGTTTGCATTGGCCACGTGTTCGGCCCAACGCAGCGCGTTGAGCTGCGTCTACTGGACATTCCACCGGCCCAGGAGGCGCTTGAGGGCGTCAAAATGGAGCTTCGGGACTGCGCCTTCAACCTGGTGGACGCTATCATCCCCACTTCCGACCTGGAGACCGCCTTCAAGGACGTAGACGTCGCTGTCTTGGTGGGTGGCTTCCCACGTAAGCAAGGCATGCAACGCAAGGACCTGATTGAGAAGAATGTGGCCATCTTCAAGGCTCAAGGTGGCGCCATTGACAAGTTCGCCAGTCGCGACGTTAAGGTGCTTGTAGTGGCCAACCCAGCGAACACCAACTGCCTCATTGCCATGGAGAATGCACCCAGCATCCCACGCAAGAATTTCTCGGCGCTTACGCGTCTGGATCACGAGCGACTGCGCTCGTTCCTTGTGGAGAAGGTGAATGAAACTCAAGGCAGTAAAGTCACGTCGAAGGACGTCAATAAGGTTGTCATTTGGGGCAACCACTCGAGCACGCAAGTGCCTGACGTTACGTACGCTGAGGTGAAGCTGCCTAGCGCTGCCAAGAGCGAGCCGCTGGACAAATACGTCGCGGACAAGGACTGGGTCGAGAAGAAGCTCGTCAAGGACGTGCAGGAGCGCGGTGCGGCCATTATCAAGGCCCGTAAACTCTCCAGTGCCATGTCAGCTGCTGCTGCCATTGGTGCACACCTTCGTGACTGGTTCACGGGCTCGAAGGAGGATGAGTACGTGTCCATGGCCATCTGCTCGGACGGCAACAAGTACGGCGTCCCGGAGGGCCTCATCTACTCTTTCCCCGTCAAATGTACGGGCAACGGCTCCTACGAGGTTGTCAACGGCCTCCCGATCTCGTCCCGCATCGACGCTATGATGAAGGCCACTGCTCAAGAGCTTACGGAGGAGAAGGCCGATGCTGTGGAGATCCTTGGACGCCAGTAAAGAAGCAAAGATCTAGCTCCGGGAGTGCGATCTGTAACCTGTCCGATCCAATTTCCACTTCTATGGTGCTATGATCGTCGACTGACCAACCTGAATCAATCAATTACTTGTTATTCGTACGCTGGGGTCGTGGTATCATGCTAGGATCGGCTATTCTGGTGGTCGTGACAGTTGCTAACCGACGTCGCTGTGTGTTGAAGGATGTATTGAAGAATTGGACTGTAATGACGACGGTGTTGCAGCGTATCAAGGACAAGCGACTGTCATCAGCACAGGAATGCGAGAGCAGGGAGGTTTTCGAGCTGGTAGCAGAGGATTCCGATATCATGACTCTGAAGCAGCTCAAGATGTGCCTGCGAGCGCTGGGTTTTACCGTAGCCAAGGGTGAGGCTCGAGCGCTCGTGTATGAGTTCGACTACGCAGATACTAACACCATCGACCTCGCGGATTTTCAGAAGATCTTCTTGGCCAAGGTAAGTTGTCTATGTTTGCCGATAAAGCTACGTGCGGCGGAGGTAATCAGCAACGCTATGTGGTGCAGACGCTGGAGACCAGCGAGCGAGACAAATTTGATCAGGCATTCAGGTACACTTGAATATAATTACACGTTACAATATTGCGGTACGATTAACGTTGTGTCTGCTTCATGTCTTGTGCCACAGATCCATGGCGTGTGATGCCATTGACAAAGTTTCAATACACGAGCTCTCATCGGCCTTGCACACCGCTCAGCTTCGTGGTCAAACTGATGAGACTCGAAGCGACGAAATGACTATCGATTGCAACGTACTTCGGCATCAAATGGGTTCGCAGTGTTACGACAAAGAGGACGTGGAAGCAGTACAGCAATTCCTTGACGATGCAAGTAATACTAGTACAGCGGAAGAAGTTCGCGTTCCCAAAGTTGCACTAGCAGCATTTCTACGAGTTTAACAATAGACGAGCATTGTGCTGCTACGTCCGTGAGTCCTGATGATCTGGGTAGGAATACACCGCTCCTGTGCCTTCTTTCGTCGTACTGAGCAATTGCCTAACCAGCCTCGTGCTGAGAGTGTACTTCATCTACAGCGTTGGTCTGGTCGCAATCATGTTGAAGTGATCCCAAAGTGCAGCCATGTGCCGCGTGCTCGAGCTAAGTTAGTACATCTGCTCGAACTAAGTTTCGCCTCTTGTCATTCACCAACAAGCGACAAGCGACAAACAGTAAACACCTCCAGTGAATTCTATCGTCAAGGTCTCATGGGACTCTCCAAGATGCACAGCATATTCAAGGATCGCCATGGCCGTGACTATACCAGCTCGCCACACACGAAATCCACGAGGAACGATTTCAGCCCGGCGCCAACTCTTTCGACCCAAGGAAGTGACGAACTCGAGACTGAGCCTGACTTAGCCAAACTCTACAATATTCCGTCAGACGATGAATTGCTCAAGCGAGCTCGAAATGCTCATACCAGTATCGACTTTGCTTCGTTAGCTGCTGGACCTCAGTCTAACGGGGAGTGGAAGCGAGTCGAAGTGTCCGATCAATTCGCTGTTTTCCGACGTCTCGTCACTATCAACAACAATGGCAAAGAGAAGAATGGCCTCGAGGTCATGTGTGCTGGTAACCTCGAAGCCAGTCTTGAAGAAGTGGCGAGTATCCTTCGATCGAGCTCTGAAGCTGAGCACAACACTGTTATGAGTGGATTGTACGCAAAAAGCTTCATCTTTGGGTCGTACGAGCGTGAAGTCATGTGCTCTGAAAACCAAGATGAAGACGACGATGATACTATCTGTGACCATAACGAGCAACTCGCTGTGAAAACTAAGAGTTTCTCTCGCACGACTATCTTGGGACACAATGAGCAATGGTGCTACGTCGACTACTTCCAGCGTAAGACGGATCATGGCGGGTTTACCATCTCGAAGCGTGCTTTACCTCCGTTAGAGTCGACTCCAGGGCGCATTTTAGAGAATAACCGCGTGGATCAGCTACACGGTTTGAACGCTTCGTACCTTGTAGACAAAGTTCCAGATGAAAACGGACTGCGAGTTGTGTTTCACGCATAGTTCGAATTGTTAGAGGAGGAGTTGGAACAATGCCAAACTTCTAAACGCAAATATTCCCGACGTAAGAGCCAAGAAGCTACCAATTCACACGCAAGTGCCAGCTCAGCTTCTAACCAGCGTTCCAAGTCATTTGGCTACGGAGGCACAGCCAAGCATAAGGCTCAGCTTCGTCGTCTATTGGCAATGGCTCACGGAGTGACTAAATTTCCTTATCTAGTACGTCGTCGCCGATTTGGTGTGCAAGTACCGATAGATCTGAATGTTGTGCACGTGTCAAACACTCGCTGTCCGTGTTGCACTCACAGCTTGAAACCTGTCAAGTTGTCACTGGCAATGGCAGCTTCGGCAATCACAAGCCTAAGTTTGGGTGCGTTGAAATCAAACACAAAGCGCTGCTACTTGTGTGGATATCTCGTCTGTGTAGATTGCTGGAGTGCCGAGAGCATGGAGTGTTCAGCAGATCGAGTAGCTGCAATTGTAGTCTGCACTCGATGCCGAGCCAACGTTCAAGCTTGTGAATACTCTGAGGTGTTTGCTGGTACAGCTGCAGATCGCGAGAAACATCGTGGTCCGCCTCGTGTTGTTGAAGACGAAGCTGCAGTTCCAACAGTATCGCTACTAGTTGATTTCCTGTCAGCTTCTTTACTTAACGCAAGTGCTGGTAGCTCCGAACATGCTGATGTGATGGCGATGATTCGGACGTTGTTACGTCAAAGTGCTGAGGATTCAGAAGATGATTCCGAGGACGAGGACAGTGACAGCAGCAACAGTGAATTCGAGCGTTTGGAATCTCGTTTCAAAGTTCTTGGCGAGACTGAGGCAGTGGAAATGGTTAGCAAAGTTCTCAGCGATGAACAACGTATGCCAGGTCTAGAAGAATGCAAACTTGGCAATGCAGGCGAGAGTAACTGCGTGTTAGATCTACCTGATGATCCCAGTGCTGATGTTCCATGTTCACCGATCCCAAGCAACGAGACTGATCGAATTGCAAGTGCAAAGGCATCCGGAATACTTCAACTCGCGAACCGACTTGCCCTGAGAACAAGGACGAGGGTGAAAAGCCTAACATTCAAGATCTAGAGCTTCTGTGTCGCCTGGCTGTCAAGACTCTAGGCTGCTCGTACTCGTTCGTGACGGTCATGAGCGAGAAGATGGAGCATATTCTGGCTAGTACAAACCCAGACTTCGCCGGTGCAGCTGTGCCACGTGAACAAACGACTTGCCAACATGCACTCATGTCCCCACATCCGTTCATGGTCGCTCACCATGAAGCTGATGTACGCTTTCACAACCAAGGACCTACTTCGCAAATGTCAATTCGGTTCTACGTTGGTTTCCCAGTGAAGCTTCCGCTGGTTGGTGGTCCGTCTGATGATCCGGAGATGACGGTGGGGATGTTGTGCTGCGTCGACTCAAAACCTCGAGCAGAGATCACACGCACTCGATACGCAACAATGAGTCGACTCGCCAGTACTACCAAGAGCTTCTTGCTTCAGAAGAGTCAGCAATTACTGCTAGAAGAGACCAAGTCTTGATTGACTAGGAATCAAGAATTGTACACATTAATCTGTTGAAATTTCATGTTCTTGACTTTTTCCAGACTTTAAACCGCTAAAGGAAAACAAAGAGGCAGGTCGAGTCACTCACACCAACATAAAGGCCATAATCCGCTGATCTTCTTGCACGACGGATTAATCTGAACTGAAGCCTGACATCCATATCTCTTGTTGTTAAGTCACCACGCTTAGTGTGTTCGACAAGAACTCATCCGATGCAGTCGTACCAATCTACGTCTCAGTACTCTCTCATGTCTCCATACCTGATCATGGTTAGCAGGAGTGGACTATCCACTCGAAGTGCTTCGTGCTGATGTCAAACCTTGTGGTAAATCAGACCTGACTCAGCTCGAAGCATTACGCTAAAATGACTACGGAATCTTGCTGGTATCACCAATAAACTCTTTGAAATACCTACGATACGTAGCTTTCGTCATCGAGATGAATTCATCGAAGACTTCGTCTTCAATGTTTAGTTAGCCAAAGCGTACGAACAGTTCGCACCATGCTCAAGATCTGTCCGTCCTCACAATTAATTTATTTCACAAGCGAAAGACTCACGTGAATTTGTAGACCAGGACCCATGCATCTTCGACAAAAGAAGACGTAGCCATCTTTACCGAACTTGACCGTCGATCTCCGGACGGAATCCCACGACAAGTATAGTGTCATCTTACCACTGATCTCGTTTTCATTTTATGGAGATAAGAGGATTTGAGACAGAGAGGGAATGCGTGAAGGTGTGATGAGCAGGCAAACAGAGATACTTAGCTTTATGAAAGACCAGAAGGGTGCTTGTAGAGAAGACAGAGGGCTTGTCTATTAGAGTGGTAACAGCAAGAGGTGAAAAGTGGAAGTGAGGACTTGTCAGGCAGAGTCAGAGCGCTGGAGGAGACTACATCTCCACCAACCATCCTAGTAGGTACGATATCTGTAGGGACTACACTATAGGAGAAACTATGAAAGGCTCCCATCAGCAGTGGAATCCTCAACACATTTCAACGGCACTGGCGGATAGAAATGGTCACTAAAAGTCTGTTGATCAGAGACCTGAATAGCTAATATTACTCCCTGGTGCTGGCCACTTTCGCATGCGCAAGAGTTTGTTGCTCACCACATCGCAGCTTCACTATCATAGTTTCTATCCAACTTCAGAACTAAAACAGCAACGAACTAGAAGCATCTTCTTGGCGACTTGGTTCCAACTACAGAAGCTCTAATAATGCGAGGCTTTTTCTTAGGGCGCAAACAAGCTACCTCAACAGGAATGGAATGATTCTCAATACTCCGAATCCAGTAGAACCAACGACCCCGTTCAGTCCATTTCCACTAAGCACGGTAAAGACCTTCACCTTGAGTATGAAGCCGACATGATCAGATTGTATAAACTGCCATCAGACATGGAGATGCTCGAAAGAGTTCGTGAAGCTCATAATAACGTCGACTTTGCAGCACTTTCAGCTGGGCCTGAAAAAGGAGGACCTTGGTAACGTGTTGAAGCTGCAGATCGATTCGTCGTGTTTAAACGCCCAGTGACAGCAGATATCAAAGAAAACCGACTTCCTGGACTAGAAGTTCTGTGTGCTGGTCGTCTGGATGCTAGTATTGAAGAAGTTTCGAGTGTTTTACGTACAAATTCGGAAGCTGACCATACAAACACCATGGAGGGGCTACATAAGGAAAAAATTATCTTCGGATCTCTTGATCGTGAAGTACCATGTTCAAATAGTTTAGTCGAGGAGTCCGAGAATCAAGACGATGATTCGATTGTAGATTCAAGTGAACAACACAGCGTCAAGACCAGCAGCTTCTTGCGTTCAACACTCTTCGGACGCAACGAACAATGGTGTTTTTCAGAATTTTTCCAAAGGAAAGAAGATCGAGACGGCTTCAGGATATCGCAGTGGGCTTTGCCACCTTTTGAACCAACTCCAGGTCGAGTTGTGAAAGAAAATGCTCGAGTTGATCAACTCCACGGCTTAAATGCATCATACTTGGTTGATCAACTTCCTAATCCAGAGGGGATGCGAGTCATTTACAACGTTTGCCAATGCAGAGAGACGAGCATACCCAATTCCTCAAGCTGATGATCCGGTGACTATGGTACCCCCTACAATTTACCCAAGTCATGAAAAAAATCGTCTCAAACTAGTCCATGACAAAGGATTAATGCTTCTCGCCAAAGAGTTAGCACCGATAGATCCAGCACCTGACGCATTTGACAATGTGAGCGACGTACGTGACCTCGACATTTTGTGACATCTTGCAGTGCGTGCTTCAAATGCCCCAACACATTTCTATCCATTATGGGCACGGAACATCTCCACATTTTATCCTCTTCAAACCCAGCGTTCCTGCACGCAACTATGCCTCGAGAACACACAGTTTGTCAACATACCATCATGACTCCGAAACCTTTCATGATTTCACATCCAGAAGCGGACGTACGTTTTCACGAACTTGGAGCCATCAAGGCGCTTTCTACACGTTGTTACATGGGGTTTCCGCTGACTGTGTCAATGGTACAACAAACAACAACAACGAAGACTTGGAGACGGAAATGGCAGTGGGAACTCTTTGTTGCGTTACTCCTCAAGCTCGATCCGAGCTCATACGATCGCAGTACGTGACTTTAAGACGCATCGCAGATACAGCTTCCAGATTGATCCAACTGAAAGCTCGACGACTCCAGCAGCAACAAGGCTTGACCAGTGCCTGATACGGTAAACAATTTTAATAAACATTTGCTCGAACACATTCTGGCCGGAAGGTACCAGAGTAGAGGTCGTGTATCGAAGACTTCCAGACATCAGTTGCATTAACATGTATGATACATGTATACGCAACTAACAACCACTCATATTCCAATCATTTCAACGTAGATAATAGGCTGTGAGACCCCATACTAGGAATTGGCACTGACCTGATTCCAGAGTTCAGTAGTACCCGTCCACAAATTTACTTAATCTCTGTGCAGTTGGTTAAAAATGTAGAATTGGTCACGATAGGAGTTGAAACGTACCGCGTTGCACTATCCTAGAGCTGTAGCTGTTCAGTCGTGCCTTTGTTTGTCCAGCTAATCGACGATACTGTAGTCGAGTCAGCATTATTGGCACACGCTGTTCGAAACGTAGCTTCCTCATCGAGTATTAAAGTTTGTTAGTGATCACTACAAACGCGTTCGCGATCCAGTACGCACCTCATTAGCTTCCCCTTCCATGACTGTCACAGAGCCGTACTCAAACGCTCTCGGTGCCGGAACGGATCGGAGTGAACATCTACAAAGGCTGCACCATCTTCGAGAAACGAAATGATGATGGCCGGTATGGGAACATTTAGGGTGAATGTCGAATCAAATCCAAGTGCACGCAACCTCTCCGTGTTCATGCATGTTTTCGCTACGCTCACCGTTGAACTCGCACTTGTCCACGGTTACAGGATCTTGCCACAAATGCCCTGTTCCTCGGCGTTCCTTCATCACGCAACGGTATCTCTGAACTCGCCCTACCTGACGAAAGTGGCTGAGGGCGAGAAGGAGACGTTGGTGCTCATAAATAACAATTACAAGGTCGTATCCCGTTAGTACTGGCCACATTTGGCACACTAGCGCATGTCTGTTACCCTCTACGATCCCATTTTCATCATCGAGTGCATTTCTTACAACTCATCAGTACCAAAAGAGCGACGAACACCAAACATATCGTCACGACTGCGCCTGTCGGCCTCAAGTTTTAAACGTCAAAGCTTTCTTCCACCCCATGACCATTGCTAAGGTGCGAAGTATGATCGAGGAAGCGAACAAGCGTTATCATCTAGGATGGAGTGGGTCTCAATACAGCATGAGTGACTACAATCCATCCTATTCAACGCAGCACAGCGACGACTTTGATGCTGAAGCCAAGCCTCCAACCGACTCCGAAATGCTAGAACGAGCTCGAGTTTACCATCAAAATGTCGACTTTGAAGCACTTTCAGCCGGTCCGGAAAAAGGTGGGCCTTGGCATCGTGTTGAAGCTGCTGATCGGTTCGTCGTGTTTAAACGCCCAGCGTCGGCTGATACCAATGGTAGTCGACTACCTGGACTAGAAGTCATGTGTGCTGGTCGCCTTGAAGCTAGTATTGAAGAGGTTGCAAGTGTTCTACGCTCAAATTCCGACATCGATCTAGTGACTTCAATGCAGGGGCTTCACTCCAAGAATTTCATCTTTGGGTCACTTGATCGCGATGTCCCATGCTCAGATGAGCAACAGGAACAACATGACGAGGATTCAAACGTAGATATTAGCGAACAACTCAACGTCAAAACCAGCAGCTTCATGCGTACCAACATGTTTTCACGTAATGAACAGTGGTGTTTCTCAGACTTTTTCCAACGGAAGAAAGAACGAGACGGATTCACAATCTCCCAACGTGCCTTGCCACCTATTGAACCCACACCAGGTCGAGTAGTGGGGAACAATGCTCGTGTTGATCAACTCCATGGCCTCAACGCGTCGTATCTGGTTGATCAACTTCCGAATCGAAAAGGACTACGAGTAGTCTACAACGCGTGGTTTGAAGATCCAACGAAGGATATCGAGACCTCAATCACTACATGTAGTAGTGACAGAAGCATGTCCAGTCGTAGCAGCAGTCGACGACGACGCTCTGGATTGAGTGTGAACTCAACTTCCAGTACTTCGAGCACGAGTTCTGACGAATGTACCGATACCAAAGCTCAACTTCGTCGTCTGCTGGCGTTGGCTCATGGTATCACTAAACTACCGGAACTTATCCGTCGACGTCGCTTTGGAATTCAAGTGCCGGCAGACTTCAACACGATCCAAGTCGCCAATACACGTTGTCCATGCTGTACACACAGTTTGACTCCCGTGAAAATGTCGTTTTCCGTGGCAGCTACAGCCATTGCAAAGAGAAGTCTTAAGTCTCTCAAGATGGACACTAGAAGGTGTTATCTGTGTGGTTATCTCGTCTGCATCGACTGTTGGAGCGCAGAATATATGGAGAGCACGGTGGGTCGAGTAGCAGCGATCGTCGTCTGTACACGATGCAGAGCTTGTGTGAAAGCTTGCGATTATTCCGAAGTCTGCTCTCCAGACAACACTAGCAACCATCGTGGACCGGTGAAAGTTGTGGAAGACCCACCCGATGATTCTGCTGCCCCACTACTGACAGATTTCCTCGCAGCTTCATTAATGAACGCTTCTGCTGGTGGAGCAGATCGTGCCGCCGTGCTGTCCGTCGTTCGGTTGCTTCTGAGTCAAAGCGAAGCTACCGAGAGTGAAAATGACTATGACACTGATACGGATCATGACGTTTGCTACCAAAGCGACAACGTCGCAGTGGAAGTGCTTGGAAAATACTTGAGCGATGACGACCAACTGCCAGAGCTAGAGTCTTGTGTACTGGCCAGTGCCGAGCGTCGTGAATATTTAATTGATCTCCCGGACGACCCCAAGACGATGGTGCCGGCTAGTGTCATTCCGAGTCACGATAATGTCCGTCTTCAAGTGGCCAGCGACAAGGGACTTCTACTGCTCGCGTACCAACTCGCACCGCTAAACTGCGTCCCCGACTCATTCGACAATGTGTGTGACGTACGAGATCTCGATTTACTCTGTCAACTAGCAGTACGAGCCACTGGATGCAGTGACGCCTTCGTGACGGTCATGGGTGTCAAGCACAACCACATTCTGGCTGCTACCAACCCTGGTTTCCACCACGCCGTCGTCCCAAGAGAACAAACGATCTGCCAACACACCGTTATGACCACAAGGCCGTTCGTAGCAACTCATCCAGAGGCAGACGTACGTTTCCACGAGATTCAGGCTGTCAAGGCGCTATCGATCCGGTACTACGTAGGCTTTCCCGTGACGGTGCCAATCGTTAATGGTAGTGAGATACCAGTGGGGACATTGTGCTGCATCGACTCAACCGCTCGAGCAGAGCTCACACGAACTCAATACGCTACCATGAAGCGGCTTACTGACACGGCATCCAGACTCATCCAACTAAAAGGTCTACGACTTCAGCAACAACTTGACCCGGATGCACCACTAACTGCCCACTCAAGTCCAGCGCAACACGTAGTAGCGGTGCAGTAGTCTCCGTAACTTGGCATTCTTCCATCGAAGGAACCTGTTCTCTTTGTTGTCTTAGCTCTGGAATCCTACTACCTACGTTGACACGATGAAAATATGAGTAATTGTTGCTGAAGTCTGAAAGTCCTGTGCGAGGTACGAAAACATTGGCTGCGTTTACATGTGACCAGAATGTGTTCGAGCAAATGTTTATTAAAATTGTTTACCGTATCAGGCACTGGTCAAGCCTTGTTGCTGCTGGAGTCGTCGAGCTTTCAGTTGGATCAATCTGGAAGCTGTATCTGCGATGCGTCTTAAAGTCACGTACTGCGATCGTATGAGCTCGGATCGAGCTTGAGGAGTAACGCAACAAAGAGTTCCCACTGCCATTTCCGTCTCCAAGTCTTCGTTGTTGTTGTTTGTTGTACCATTGACACAGTCAGCGGAAACCCCATGTAACAACGTGTAGAAAGCGCCTTGATGGCTCCAAGTTCGTGAAAACGTACGTCCGCTTCTGGATGTGAAATCATGAAAGGTTTCGGAGTCATGATGGTATGTTGACAAACTGTGTGTTCTCGAGGCATAGTTGCGTGCAGGAACGCTGGGTTTGAAGAGGATAAAATGTGGAGATGTTCCGTGCCCATAATGGATAGAAATGTGTTGGGGCATTTGAAGCACGCACTGCAAGATGTCACAAAATGTCGAGGTCACGTACGTCGCTCACATTGTCAAATGCGTCAGGTGCTGGATCTATCGGTGCTAACTCTTTGGCGAGAAGCATTAATCCTTTGTCATGGACTAGTTTGAGACGATTTTTTTCATGACTTGGGTAAATTGTAGGGGGTACCATAGTCACCGGATCATCAGCTTGAGGAATTGGGTATGCTCGTCTCTCTGCATTGGCAAACGTTGTAAATGACTCGCATCCCCTCTGGATTAGGAAGTTGATCAACCAAGTATGATGCATTTAAGCCGTGGAGTTGATCAACTCGAGCATTTTCTTTCACAACTCGACCTGGAGTTGGTTCAAAAGGTGGCAAAGCCCACTGCGATATCCTGAAGCCGTCTCGATCTTCTTTCCTTTGGAAAAATTCTGAAAAACACCATTGTTCGTTGCGTCCGAAGAGTGTTGAACGCAAGAAGCTGCTGGTCTTGACGCTGTGTTGTTCACTTGAATCTACAATCGAATCATCGTCTTGATTCTCGGACTCCTCGACTAAACTATTTGAACATGGTACTTCACGATCAAGAGATCCGAAGATAATTTTTTCCTTATGTAGCCCCTCCATGGTGTTTGTATGGTCAGCTTCCGAATTTGTACGTAAAACACTCGAAACTTCTTCAATACTAGCATCCAGACGACCAGCACACAGAACTTCTAGTCCAGGAAGTCGGTTTTCTTTGATATCTGCTGTCACTGGGCGTTTAAACACGACGAATCGATCTGCAGCTTCAACACGTTACCAAGGTCCTCCTTTTTCAGGCCCAGCTGAAAGTGCTGCAAAGTCGACGTTATTATGAGCTTCACGAACTCTTTCGAGCATCTCCATGTCTGATGGCAGTTTATACAATCTGATCATGTCGGCTTCATACTCAAGGTGAAGGTCTTTACCGTGCTTAGTGGAAATGGACTGAACGGGGTCGTTGGTTCTACTGGATTCGGAGTATTGAGAATCATTCCATTCCTGTTGAGGTAGCTTGTTTGCGCCCTAAGAAAAAGCCTCGCATTATTAGAGCTTCTGTAGTTGGAACCAAGTCGCCAAGAAGATGCTTCTAGTTCGTTGCTATTTCGGTTCTGGAGTAAGTTAGGAAGAAATGAATGCTACGATAGTGAAGTGAGATGTGGGGAGTTATATTAGCAGATAAGCAGCTACATGTGTGGATATATCAGCAGACTTGGTGGCCGCCACTACCGTTGAAACGAGGCCAGTGAAATGATAACACTATACAGATACCCCTCGCCAATTTAATACCACCCGTGGAAGGCTTTGGTATCAAGTGCAACAACTTATTAGATTTCGAGGCGTTAAAATCTCAATTTTTAGGCAATTGGTCCAAATATGTTCCCAAAAAAGAAGCAAATTGTGTCTTAGAAAGGAGTATATACCTATTTTATCATATTTGGGGACGAATACGCGCCTAAAACGGCAAAAACTGGGTCGATCGGGGAATATTTTCGTATTAGCTTTGAGAAATGGGGACATATTAGGTAAGCCCCATAGTAAAGCCTATCTACCGAGTCGGTGGACCGGCTTTTGTATTAATTTTGAGAGATTATTAGTTTTCTGAGCTACTAATTTGGCGAGGGGTATCTGTACTTGTCTTGGGATTCCGGCTTAGTTCGGAAAAGATAGCTCCGTCTTCTTTTGGCGAAGATGTATTAATATGATTCTTGGCTGGCGTACTGATGTTCCCCCACCGGTTTGTACTATAATTCCGCCGTAGTGAAGCTTTTGTGCAGTTGTTGAACCATGCACACTGCCGAGGCTGAGCACTGGGTAGAAGATTTTCTAGTGGAGGGAGATGAAGATGACGCTATGTTTGCAGTAATGATAGGCGTCCATCTGATGAGCTTGGAGGTAGAATCGTCACGAGGAGGTTCACGTCCAGGCCGCGCCCCGAATAAAAAGCGCGATCCAGCATACCGACACCTTCGACTACTGCAATAATATTTTGGACCTGATCATGTCTACGATGCTCGTGACTTTCGAAATCTTTTTCGATGTTTCGGAGATTTGCAGGCTCGTTTTCGCATTCTGGACACGCCGTGCTGTTTGTGGAGTGTTGACGCAATGACTACGGTCACGCAAGCTTGGGTTATTCTCCACAACATGATTGTTGAGGATGAACGTGTTGATCCTGAATTTACCGGACACGAGTATCTGTTCACGGAGGCTGCACAACCTGGTGGAGTGCCTGTCTACAGCGTATCACGTCCATCATCAATCCATCGACAAGCCACAGTAGCAGACTTAATTGTCAACTCTGGCTGTCACCTCGCTACTTGCTTCTAACTCAGCGGCTTCCTTTCGCACACGGGCCAGGATCCTAGTGACTTAATGGATCGCTCATAAACCCTGTTGTCCATTTGGTGAAGTTCCTGGTCGAAGGACACTTTCACACGGCCGTAGATGTCGTTACCTGACTGGTTTGTACCCGTGCCACCATCACCACTCGTTGATAGCCAACCCCAATACAGTGCTTTGTCTTCTTTGATGCTGTAGTTTGGTCCTCGAGTTTGACTCACCTGGATGATCTCGCTTAATGAAAGCACCTTCGTCAACGGAGGTGCACGTATGTTACTTACGCTATCGTCGCTACTTTCTTCGCCAGATTTGGAGTAAAAAATAGCTTGGAATCGCCGATGCTATATTTATATAGGATGGGACACTGGTGGCTCGACCAGATGTCAACTGTTCGCCAAATCTGGCCGAATAGCACGACTGGTGGGGTTGCTCTAACCCTACAGGCTAATTGCTCTGCTACAAAATCCACGGGGAGTGATGATGTTTTCACTGCCAGTGGTCGTCAATATGTTATTTTTTTATAAATATAGTAATAATTTTTAAATTTTTTTAATGAATTAATATAATCTAAAAATGAAAATTTATAAATAAATATTTCAAAAATAAAAATAAATAAAAAAATTAATATATCTGGTGGTGTAATTAAAGCACATTTTTTTATTCAAAAACGTATTTCAAGTAATAAACGTCCATTTAAATTACAAAAAAAAAAAATCAGGATCATTTTGGTTTAGTATTATCAAAAAAATCATAAACAACATTTTAATCGAAAAAATAATAAATATTCATATTTTTATAAAAGAAATAATAAATATTCTTATAAAAACAGAAAAGAAAATGCTGGCATTAGTAACAAAAAATATTTTTTTATAATAAATTTAATTTTTACAAATATTATTCCACATATTTGGAATTTTTTATTAAATTTAAATTTTTCAAGCATAATCATAGTTAAACTATCAAATAAAAAGCACCAATTACAATTAAATAAACCACTACTAATCCAATTTGAAATGAAAGACCATCGGATTAAAAGTCCGGTGCTCTACCAAGCTGGACGTTCACGTTGGTTAAATAGACGACCTTCTACCATTATATTCTACAATTGATACTATTATCATCTTTTTTATATATTTGTAATATTTATTTATTATTATTTTTATTTTTACTATTTAATAATCTTTCAAATTAAAATAATTATTAATGTGCTGGGCGTGTTTTCATACGTATGCATATGAAAGTGGACAACGGTCAAATGTGAATGCTATGTTAAAAGGCTAGGCAGCGACTACTTATGTTAGCAAATATACAATTATTTTTACGGCTAACCGAACTTCAGATTACGGTCAACCACGGCTGCCCGAATGATGTCTACGGCTGTCCATGGACATCCGAACCCTGCCCTTGACTTGGTACGACCGGATACGGATATCCTTTTTCCAGCGTTTGCGACCTCTGGTTCGCACGTTTGATAACTTTCCTAACAGGTTGACGAACTAACTTAGATCTCAACTTGAGATGTGAATATTGCACTGCTGGTGTCGGGGTCATGTGGTGGTCTCGCGATTTCTACAGTTCGTCCGGGGCAGTCGCCGGAGAAGAGTCGAGTGTTGCGTTTCAAAGCATATGAACAGTTCGCAAGCGCTCAAGATCTGTCCGTCCTCACAATTATTTTTTTCACAAAGCGAAAGTCTCACGTGCGTTTCTAGCGCTGCTCCATCGCCATATATATATATAACACATGTGCTTTGGTATCTAAATATAGAATACAGATAGCTCAACCGGTGGGGGTGCTCTTACAATTGCATGTGGTCCGACCTTCAGTTGACGTTCAATCGCGAGTTTAAGTGCTTTTAGATCTACTGAACGTTTTTTAGTTTCTGAGAGAGTTCACTTTGTACACGCGCACTATCGACACCGGTGACATCTTAAACATCACCGGCTCATGAAGGAGCCGACCGAGCTACGAACGAATCCATTCAACACGATGCCACCAACTAACAGGAGCGCGAAGGATAGAGCCGAGACTTGCGCGGAACTTGACGGGACTGCAAATGGTGGTTCGCTATTGATAGAGCTACCGCTTCCCGAGTACCTCGGTTATCCGTGGCTGTCCGTTATAATCAGAGTGGGAGAATCGGCTCCGTGGCTAGCCGCGGACACGGCCAAAAGATATCCGTACGGCTGCGGCTGGCCGTTTGCGACCTCTGGTGCGTTTAAAACCTCTCGTGGTAAGGCAGGCGTACACTTTTACGAACTGGAGACCATCAAGGCGCTCAACACCCGCTGCTACACATCATGGTCACTAGTGTGGAGACGGAAATGACGGTGTGAACACTATGCAGCGATCATCCAAATGCTCACAGTACGTCACCATGAAGCGGCTTACGGACAGTATCCAGACTCATCCAACTAAAAGGCCGACAACTTCAACAACAACTTGGACCGGATGCACCACCAACTGCCTAACGTTTAGAAGAAGAAAAAGTATCATATTCCCACTCAAGTCCAGCGCATACGTAGCGCAGTAGTCTGTCTCCGTCACGTCAGTACTTTGACCTTTTTCCATCGAAGAAACCTGTAGTCTTAGTAGCTCTAGCTTTTGCACTAGAGTGAAATTTACGCCGGCGACAGGCACAAACGCTTTAGTCCTTGAACGAATAAGGTTCCCATCATGAACCTTGGAATTGTGCAAGGAATGCTGGAGCAGGTTGGAAAGTGTCGACCTAGTTATTCATGGGGAAGCTCAAGGCCTCCGCCCAATGAAGCACCAGAAGACGACTCAAGCTCGAATAATTCCATGGCGACACGACCAAGTGAGACTTCGGATAAAAATTCTCGTCAAAGTCACAGCAAACCTCTGTCAGACGCAACGATGCTGAAACGAGCTCGAGATGCTCACAAATCTGTAGACTTCAATGCGTTGGCTGCTGGACGAAATGTTGGTGGACCTTGGAAACGTATCGAAGCTGCAGATCGATTTATGGTTTTCCGTGGGATGGAGACGAAACTGATACTGGACCACAAATGATGTGTGCTGGACGTCTTGATGCTGCCATTGAGGAAGTTGTCAGCATTCTGTGTCCGCACACAGAAGCAAAACACAACGCTGTGATGACAGCACTGCATGAGAAGCACTTCCTCTCTGGAACTCTCGAACGAAGCGTTCCGTGCAACGATGCAGTCGACAACCAAGACGAATTAAGTGAAGATCACGGCGAGCACCTTACTGTGAAGACAAGTAGTTTCGCTCGCTCTTCGTTGTTCGTCAACAATGAGCAGTGGTGCTACACCGCCTTCTTTCAACGCAAAAGAGAGCGAGACGGCTTTACGATCTCCTTGAATTCACTTGGACGCAATGAGTCTACACCGGTGCGGATGGCGGGGACACAAACGAGAGTGAATAAGCTGCACGACCTCACTGCTTCATACCTCGTCGACTTGGATCCAGGCAGCAGAGGACTTCGCGTGGTCTTCAATGCCAAGTTCTTGGCGCAAATGGCTGCCAGAGACCGGAGTACTTGCAGCCAAACTCCTGAGTCTCCATTCGATAGAAACGTTGAAGTCAAGGCTCAAACTCGTCGGCTTCTAGTTCTAGCACGCGGAGTGACGAGGCTTCCAGAACTTGTTCGTTGCCGTCGATTTGGATTCCAGGTCCCCGCAGACTTGGGCTCAATTGAAGTCTCCAACCCACGCTGTCCATGCTGTACACGAAGCATGTGCCCTGTGAAGATGACGCTGTCAGTAGCTGCTTCAGCTATCTCAAATCGAAATTTGACGTCACTCAAGACAGATACTAGACGCTGTTATCTATGCGGGTACCTTGTCTGTATCGACTGCTGGAGTGGTGAGAGGATGAAAAACATGTCTGGACGGATAGCTGCTATCGTGGTTTGCAGTAGATGACACGCTAAGTCGACGCATGCGATTACTCGGACTTTCAGCAGATGCAAACCACGGTCCAGCACATGTCGTTGAAGATCATCCTGAAAGCACAAAAGCCTCACTGCTCATCGACTTCTTTTCTAATTCACTGGAACAAGCTCCAGTTGGTAGCTCCGAACGCTCCAATGTCCTCTCTGTAGTTCGAACTCTGCTTCACCAAGATGACGAGGGCAGCGCTGAGGACAGCGACGAGGACAGTGACGAGGAATTCGAGGACGAAGCGATGCTTGAGCAATATGACGCTGATGCCGTGGAAAAAGTTGATCAGTTCTTGCGAGATGAGAGTAAATTCCCTCTTCTCGTAGCCTGTAAACTAGGAAATGCTACGTGCTGGACTTGCCTGATGATCCAAAAACTGATGTGCCGCGCGGTCCGATACCGAAGAACGAAAGTTGTCGTTTGTCAGCTGCTAAATCCGCCGGACTGCTCATGCTTGCAGACCAACTAGCACCCTCCGAGCCGAGAAAAACCAAACCAGACCATCACATTGATGTCCGCGAACTCATTTGTCCGCTTGCTGCAAAGACTTTAGGTTGCTCGAACGCGATGATTTCAGTCATGAGTGCAAGCCACGAGCACATTCTGGCCTCCACTGATGTTAACTTTGCTGGAGCCGCGGTGCCGCGCGACTACACCATGTGCCAGCATCAACTCATGTCCCAAGACCCGCTCGTTTTGATCCACCCCGAGGCTGATGTTCGACTCCAAGCGATCCAGACCATCAAACTCATGGCACTTCGCTCCTACATTGGCTTCCCCGTTACTGCACCCGTCCAGGACTCGTCCGACCAAATCGCGGTGGGATCATTGTGCTGCATCGACAGCAAACCTCATCATCAACTCACGCGAGCGCAATACGCGACGATGCAGAACCTCGCACGCACAGCGTCTCAGTTGGTGCAGATGAAGGGACTGCAGATTCAACAACACGCAGCTCCAGCGTCTTGAAGTAGCATCTGAACAAAACCAAGAATCTAAACCAAAATACAGCATGTCATTCTTCGAGGCGTACCTATCCTCTGCCTACCATGTGTCCTGGCCAGCATAATCCGTCTTCCTCTTCGTCATCATCTCCGAATCGCATCCGAAGCCTTGAATTGGCTGCTTCAGGGAGTAACCGTGCTAGACGCCTGCACAGTTCGCGACTTTCGTCGCATTTCCGCTCTAACACTGCAAGTTTGTTGTCCACGTTTATCGAGTTGTTACTGCGGGGTTCCTGTTCATGTTCTGGGTCATGAGGCGATCCAAATGCACCCTCAAGCTGCTGCAACCACTCTTCCTGCTGTGCCAATTGCGATCGAACTCGAGCTTCCAGTGCTGTTCGGTGTCGAGCCTCTTCAGCCAGCAACTCCTCAAAGGATCTACTCAAACGCGCCAACGAGGCCTCATGTTCACCTGCCAGCGCAGCAAGCACAACGTTCGATGACAAAGGTTCCTGTGTGTCGTAACTCCGATCTCCTGAAGATTTTCCTGCAGCGATATCTCCCAACGCAGCATTAATCTCCGCCGTGAGATCCGTCCGGGCCTCGGTCGTCGCCTGCAGTACCTTAGCGTCCACTTCATCCCTCAGCGTCTGCACCAAATGCTTCACTGGACTGTGTTTGCCTGGCTTTCCAGTAGGAATCCCCAGTACCTTGGCAATCTGCGCCAACTGCGACTGGAACGCGCTCTGTCGTCCTTCCAACGTCGAGATTCTGTCACTCAACACTGTCGCCGTCGACTGATCCATCGCCGGTGGTGGAGGTGGAGGAGGTGAGGGCTGCTGCTTGTACTGCTGCTGCTTGGGCACGAAAGGTGGTGCATTGGCACTCCAACTGCCATTACTGGGCGACGCCGTCTTCACATTCACCCTACCAACCTCAATAGCCGTCGGAATGGTGTTCTTGGTCAGCTCCAGCACCTGATTCTGCAGCGCCTGTACCTGCATCGCCATCTCCTGCATCTGAACTCTCATTGAGTCACAAGAGCATCTGCATCTGCTCTGATTCTCCGGCGCTGTGCCGTCTCCAAGATGCCGTTGCACTGAACCGAGCACCAGGTGCTCGAGAGCCTGTGCGAGCTCAGAACTTTTGCGCGCCACTTGACCGATTGCCGACGTGGCAACTACAGGTTCTGGTCTTGGTGGAGAAGGCGTGGGCAGCCCTGGCGCGCCGCGCTTGGCCGCGTAGAAGCCTGTGGGCGGCTGCGCGCTCGGCACGTGAGTCGTTGGCGTCGTGGGTGCTGGACGGAACGCTGGCTGGAGATAGGACAAGTACGAGGGTAAAGCTTCTTCTTCTCTCTCTTCTTCAGCCGGTTCCATGCGGTTCCAGAGCGCGCGTGAGCCTGAGGCGCCGATATTCCCGTGCGACGCGGATTGGCTGGAGCCGACGAAGCCCCACACGCCATCGCGCGTGGCGACGCCGTCATCGTCTCCAGAGAGATCGCGACTGTTGAGCCACATAGAGGAGACGTAGGCGGAGACAATGGAGGTGTTGCGGCGACGAACGGAGCGCTGGAGGATGCAGGCGAGTGCCGCGTAGCAAGTGGTCACGCCGTCGATTAGAAAACGAGAGACGACTGGTCCCACGACAAGTCACTTGGCTTTTGTATGGTCAAGCGGTGGCATGTCCCGGTGTTGGAGAAAATGTGTACGAATGGTGTGTAGCCGATTCGTAGGGGAAGGGTACAACATGGCTTCACGACCTGTCACATGTGGCAAAAATGGCTACATGTATTGAAGATGGCTACATGCACTGTTGAAGCTGTTGGCCCTTGAGTTGGATCAGTTTGGACGCCGTATCTGCCAGACGCTGCATTGTAGCGTACTGCGAGTGTGTCAGTTCGGAGCGAGCATTTGAGTCTACGCAGCATAGTGTTCCGACCGGCATTTCAGTCTCCACACCATCAACCATGAGTGGAAAACCTACGTAGCAGCGATTGTTGAGCGCCTTGATAGCATCCAGTTCGTGGAAACGTACGTCTGCTTCTGGATGTGTCACCATGAGAGGCTTCGAGGTCATGATGGTGTGTTGGCAGAAGGTATACTCACGGCATCGTGGCGCCACCGATGCTCTGGTTCGACGACGACAAGATGTGTTGGTGCTCTGACCCCATGATGGTTACGAACGCGTGGCTGCAGCCTGTTTCGCGTACAGCATGTTGACACAATACGTCGAGATCGCTCACATCGCACACGCTTTTCGATGAACCAAGGGATGGATCTATCGGTGCAACCTGGTTAGCGAGAAGCATGAGGCCTTCGTCATTGACCAGTTGAAGACGAGCTTCTTCATGAGGCGGTATGATCATTGGTGGCACTATAGCTGGCTCATTGGGCTGGTCGAGTACATAGTTATGCTGCTCTGCGTTTGCAAGTACACAAGTTTCCAGTTCCGGCATTTGGCGTTTGTCGCTCAGATATTCCCCAAGCTCCTCGACGATATCGTTTTGTTGGTCGTTGTCATCTTTTTTGTTGGGAGGTTTGCTTTGTTGGAGAAGCGTCCGTACTACAGAGAGCACGGCAGCACGGTCAGCGCTGTCAGCCGGCAGGTTCATCAATGTTTCTGTCAGAAACTCCGTGAGCAAAAGAGCTGGCGACTCATCGTCCGGATCTTCGACAACTTTCACCGGGCCACGGTTGAGTTCTTCGCCTGGAGCGTAGACTTCGGAATAATCACAAGAATTCACACAAACGCGGCATCGTGTACAGACCACAATGGCAGCAACTCGGCCGACTGTGGTGTCCATATACTCGGCACTCCAGCAGTCGATACAGACGAGATATCCACAAAGATAACACCTTCTAGTGTCCATCTTGAGCGACTTGAGACTTCTCTTTGCAATGGCTGAAGCTGCCATGGAAAACGACGTTTTCACGGGAGCCAAACTGTGAGTACAGCACGGACAACGTGTATTGGCGACTTGGACCGTGTCGAAGTCTGCCGGCACTTGAATCCCAAAGCGACGACGACTGATAAGCTCCGGAAGTTTGGTGATGCCATGACCTAGAGCTAGCAGTCGACGAAGCTTCCCTTTCGAGTCAACGTTCTCGATACTCTTGGAATTTGAGCTCGTGCTAGATGTTGAGCTTCTGCTGCTGCTTCGCGTGTTTGATTGTTCAAGTGTGGTCGATGGAGCCTCAAACCACGGTTGTACACTACCCGTAGTTCTTTTCGATTCGGAAGTTGATGAACCAGATACGACGCGTTCAGCCCATGCAACTGGTCAACACTAGTATCAACTCCTGTAATTCGACCTGGTGTGGGCTCTTGTAGTGGAAGCGCACACTGGGAAATTGTGAAGCCATCTTTCTCTTGGTTTCGTTGGTAAAAGTCCCAGAAGCACCACTGCACATTGCGTGAAAAGAGATTGGTACGTGTAAAGCTGACGGTCATCACCATGAGCTGTTCGTTGTTGTCATCAACTTCATTATCAGGTTGCTGTGTTGCTGAGCACGGAATTTCGCGATCGATTGACCCGAAAATGAATTCTTTCGAGTAAAATCCCTGCATTGTACTGGCAAGATCAGCTTCAAAGTATGAGCGAAGAATACTCGCTGCCTCTGGAAGACTGGCATTAAGGTGACCAGCACACAAAACTTCCAACCCGGGGAGCCGATTATCTTTTTCATCAGCAGGAAACGAACGCTTGAAGACGACGAATCGATCAGCAGCTTCCACGCGTTGCCACGGCCCTCCGAGTTCTGGATCTACTTCGAGAGACTTAAAATCGATAGTCATGTGAGCTTGTCGTGCTCGCTGAAGCATCTCCGCATCCGATGGGGGATTGTAAAACTTCGGCATGTTGTTATCAATCCCAACATCGTCATATTTTGTCGTTTTTCGATTGAAATCACTTGTACGAGACTGTGAATCGCCAGAACCACGATAGTGACGTTGGTTCACCTCGTCACGTACGTTGGGCAGCATGTTATGACTCATAGGCATAGGATTGGTCGTTTGCTACTTAAGGTTTGAGCTCCACGGGGGTTGTCAAGCAGTCAATCTCCGTCTAAAACGTCCTTCGGGTGAGAGGTTCCGTTGGCAGTCCTAGTTGAGAACGGATTACTTCCCTAGTTCAGACACGAGTCGGAGATTGACCGACGAAGTCAAAAGACTTCTTTAGACGATGTACATTTTTGGTTAGCATGTTTCTGTTGATATACTCGAGATTAACTAGAACTCTAATAGCAATTGCTGGGGGAAGCTTGATTCCACTGCTCAATTTGTCTTGCCTTTTGCAACAGGAAGCTCGTGGCAATGCTTGCGAGTCGCTTCATCGTTGCATATTGTCTGCGGGTGATCTCAATGTGAGGCTTGGAGTCAAGGCAGCAAAACATTCCCACAGTCAGTTCTTCATCCCCGGGTTCGCCTCCTTCGACTGGTACTGTGAGCGGAAAACCCACATAGGACCGGATGTGAAGCTGCTTGGTCGTATTTGCATTGTGAAAACGCACGTCTGCTTCGTGGTGCGCAGTCATGAACGGATACGGAGACATCAACGCATGCTGACATGTTGTGTGTTCTCGAGGCGCAACGGTACCAGCAATGCATGGATGGTTTTCAGCCAGGAAATGTTCATGTTTGCCACACATGATAGCCACAAACGAGTGCGAGAAGCCTAATGTCTTCGCAGCCAGTTGGCACAGCACTTGTAGATCATGAGTGTCAGGCTTTGGTCCACATAGATCCGTTGATGAGGTCTCAGGTGCGATACAATTAGCGAGTTTGAGCAGTCCAGTAGATTTTGCAGCCACGATTCGATCTGCCTCGTTACTTGGAATTGGGAAGTGAGGCACGTCGACGGTGGGGTCATCAGGTAGGTCCAGAACGTAGCTGCGTTTCTCTGCATTGGCGAGTGTGCAGGCTTCCAGGGCTGGCAACGGTTGCTGGTTATTGAGAACTCTACCCAATTCCTTCGTAGCCTCCTCACCTAACTTCTTAAAACAGGGTGCGGTACTTTCATTCTCGTTGTTGTTGTTTTCATCTTCTTCGCCGTCACTTTCGGTGTCTTGAAGGAGTCTTCGAATCACAGTGACAACAGCAACATGTTCAGGACTTCCTGCAGCCGTATTTACCAGAGACGCCGACAAGAAGTCGACCAACAAAGACACAGTTGAAGAATTGTTCGAGTCCTCGATAACGCGAGGAGGGCCACAATGCATTTCTCGCTCAGCAGCAGTACCGGCGAACATTTCCGAGTATTCGCACGCTTCAACGTTGACTTGGCATCGAGTGCAGACAACAATTGCTGCTACTCTCCCATTCATCGTCTCCATGTACTGGGCACTCCAGCAGTCCACACAAACAAGGTATCCACACAGATAGCAGCTTCTTGTGTCGATCTTGAATTGAGCGAAGCTTCGATTCGCGAGCGCTGACGCAGCTTTCGCTAGTGACAATTTGACGGGAGCTAAGCTGTGTGTACAGCACGGACAGCGTGTGTTGTGAACGTTCATGTCAGCCAACCTGGCTGGCACTTGAATGCCGAAGCGACGACGACGAATGAGCTCCGGTAGATTGGTAACTCCACTCGCCATAGCTAACAACCGACGCATCTGCACCTTGTGCTTGATAGTATCTCCATAATCCATCAACTTGGAGCGTAGAGAGAAACGTGATCTTAACGACGGACTGAGACTTTGTCTGGTACCAGCTGATGCACTTCGAGACTCCAGGTCCGGGATTTCGAACCAGGCGTGAAACACCACGCGCAATCCCTTTCGATTCGGAAGTTTGTCGACGAGATACGAAGCGTTCAGTCCGTAGAGCTGATCAACTCGAGAATTAACGCCAATAATGCGACCTGGAGTTGACTCGGTAGCAGGCAAAGCTCGCTTGGAGATGGTAAATCCGTCACGTTCTTCCTTACGTTTGAAGTAGTCGAAATAGCACCATTGCTCGTTATTGCCCAACGTGGCCGTCCTCGCGAAACTCTTGGTTTTCACCGAGAGTTTCTCACTATTGTCTTTCACAACGGAGCACGGCACTTCACGTTCATATGATCCAAAGATGAAGTTTTTCGCGTACAACCCCGTCATTGCAGAATTGTGTTCATGTTCGGAACTCGATCGGAGGATGCTAGAAACTTCTTCCAGACTGGCATCCAGTCGACCGGCACACATGACTTCTAAACCATTTGTTGGATTGTCGTTGTTGTTACCTGTAACATGTCGACGGAAAACAACAAAGCGGCCGACGCTTTCGACTCGTTTCCAAGGTCCGTTCGCTTCAGGGCCCGCCGCCAAAGAATTAAAGTCTTCGGTCAGATGAGCAGCACGAGCTCGTTCCAGCATTTCTTGATCCGAAAGTTTCACCATTTTCGTCGGCGTTGTTTGTTGGAAATCGTCATCACTTTGCTGCGTTGATAGCGAATAGCTTGGACTGGACAGGGTGGAGGTGTTGTTTGATGACACGGATCCACCCCGATGACGACGCCCCATGTCCCCCAACAATCCGCGCACACTTGACAAATTCATTGTTTTGGACTTGTCTCGAGAAGCGTTCAACTTCGGAAATGATAGTGCACCCCGTTCAGCTAAACCAAGCGCCTGTCCCGACTGTAGGAATCGAGAAACTCCTTTCCAAATTCAGACCAGACAGCGGCATCAGAACGTGAGAACGGATTTTATTCTCACAAGTAAACGTGATCTATGTGCGTACACTTGACGTTTTAGTGGATATCGGTAAACAGAATGCTCACAGGTATCTGGCAAGCGTTTTCCGGCTTCAGTGGTGGCCTTAACTGTCCAGCTCGAGTTTTACATGTATGGGTCGGAAGCAAGACTTCTTTCCAACCAGGTAGGACGCGAAACTTGAAGCGGAAAGTTCCAGCCTTTAAAACGATCCACGTCCTCAAACGAACGGGTGAATTCGCTTGACGAAAGACATAGCGGTATGATGCTATTACTCTTCAAGTATTGATGCTGCTGCTCTTTTGCAGCAAAACGCTGGTGGCTATCGTGGCAACGTCGTGTGTTGCGTTCAAGTGATTTCAGCTCGAGGCTTGGAGTCGATGCAGCAAAACGTTCCTACAGTAAGGTATTGGTTGCCGACCGAAAACGGGTTGGTGGAAAGCTTGAATAGTCGAGACTCCCAGTTTTACGAGGCTGTTTCTAGTCTCTGGTTGTCGAGTTATATCCTTCCTCCGCCTGCGCTTTCAAACTGGTCGAATACCGTAGCTTCTGGGTGAATTGGAAAATGTGATTTAGTCGAAGGTTCACGTTTCATTTTGTGCCTTAACTTCCTCGCTAGCAAGTGATGAACTCGGGAATTGTGTTCACGCCGTGTTGGCATCCGTGTTCTCACGGTTTCCAGACATCGGCTGTCTCTGGCGTGGGTTGGCCATATCTGACACACATTGCCTGGTCGTCGACAGCCGCAGAGGATCAGTGAACAAAACGCAACACTTGACTCTTCTCCTGCGACTGCCTGGCACTGTTTTTACGTACCTCTGCCAGTGGGTACGTAACAACCAATGGTATGGCCATAATGGATGGAAGCGGGAAAAATGGAGCAAGCCCATAGTCCCCCAATACAAATAGCAAGTGTGACGTACTGCATCCCTCAACTGCTTCTCATAATCTCTTTCCGCCACCTATTCAATGCAAGGATTGACTCTTTAACATTATAGAACCCCTTTGGTAGGAATAAGACAAAAGTTTGCTACAGATAAGCTCCGTCAGAATGCTCTCTGGGTGACGCTCACTGATACATCTTCAAGGCCTATGGGTTTCTTCCATTATGGACTATGGCCCCATAATGGATGGAAGCGAAAATGTTGACCCTTCCATCCATCCATAGTCCATAATCATTTGCGGACCCCTGCTGCCTGGACGAACTGTAGAAATATCGAGTCAAGTGGTTCCAACATGTTCTAAAGAGAAAGCTTCGGAACTTTGACTGCTGGACACAACTTTCCATTGGGGAGTCAAAAGTTAAATTTGCACCGAGTAGCAAATAACCGCGACTTTCGCCTGCCTTCGTCATCACAAGCTGCCTGACGAGGTAAACCAACGTCACAATCGCAGTGCAGGGGCTTTACTCGAACAACTTTATGTTCGGGTCTATCGATCGCGAAATCTTGTGCGAAGCAGCACAACAACCGGATACTGAAGAATTCATCGTTGACAACAGTGAACAGCTCTTGGTAAAACCAAAGCCAGCGTCACGTGGATCGATCTCTTTTGATGCAATGAGCAGACGCTATCACGAACTGGAGGCTTCAGATGCTCAACACCCGCTGCTACATGGGCATTCCCCTCACGGTTGATGATGCGGAGACGGAAAAGCCGGTCGGAACACTATGCTGCGTTGGACCAAATCCTCGCTCCGAGATGACACGCTCGGAGTAAGGCGCCTTACGCCACAATGCAGCGTCTAGCGGATACGGCGTCCAAACTGATCCAACTCAAGGGCCAACAACTTCAACATACATGTAGCCATCATTAGTGCATGTAGCCAGCCACCTTTACCAGATAAATTATCTGAGATAATATAGCCATGTTGTACCCTTCCCCTAGGAATGACATGTTGATCAAGCTCGTTTTCACGTCGTGAAGTTAACAACTTGAAGTTATTGAACGATTCGTACAACCTGCAACTGACCTGCTTCGCAACGTGAACGTACAAAAGTACAAGCTAGGGGCGTGATGTCTGGTTACTTTGTGGTCTTACATGTTTGTTTTCTATTGTAGAGCACTATCTATGCTTCGTTAATTTCGCGGTTGGCTTCTTTTTTTTCTCACTAAGTCGTGAACATCAGGTACATCAACCTTAAATTCGGAGACGTCCATGCGTGGCGTTTCTGGTGCAAAAATGTCCGCGAGTCCCAATAGTCCAGCAGCTTTGATGCTGGCGATACGATCTTCCTCATTGTTTGGTATCGGAGAGCGGGGTACGTCAACGTTGGTAAATCCAATAGATAGCTCCGTTCGGCCGCATTCCCAAGTTTACACTCATTCAACGTGAGGATTTCATCACTTAGAACCTCACCAACCATTTGCACCGCCTCCGAGCCTTCAAGTTTCTTGAAATGTGGTGCAACGCGTTCGTATTCCTCGTTGTTGTCACCATTTTCTTCATCAGAATCCTCCTCATCGTCATTTTCTCGGAGAAGTGTCCGGATCACAGCCAGAACAGCAGCATGCTCGGGGCTTCCTGACGTCGCGTTTAGCAACGAAGCAGACAAGAAGTCGACCAGCAACGAGACTGTAGGAGAATTGTTCGAGTCCTCGACAACTCGCGGTGGACCGCGATGTCTCTCACGTTCTGCAGCTGTGCCAGCAAACACCTCCGAGTACTCACAAGCTTGCACATTGGTGTGACACCGAGTACAGACAACAATTGCAGCTACTCTCTTATGTACTCAGCAGTCAGGAAAGTTGTGGTTTGGATTCATATGATCACGACGGACTTCAGAGATTTCCAATTCGCGGTGTCGAACTTTTTGAACTGATCGACGACGCTGAAGTAGAATTCGTCGTCGATGCACGATGTGCACACAGGCAGCAAACTCTATTGACTAAAGTAACGGGGACGTACTCTTGGGTTCGAGCACGTCTGGATCGTTTGAAAGACCCTCATTTGAGATATGAACTCCCAGTTGAAGACCCAACGCAACATCCTCGAGCCTATCGACTTGGTTTAGATGATGTGCCATCCACTCCTTCCAATAAGTCGAAGAATTGCAATGAAAAGCCGAAGTTTCGTCCAAAATCTGCTGATACCAGCTTGGGTTTCCAAACTGGTTGTCTAGGTCCGAAAGGTGGTGACTTGCTGACATCAGAGAATAACGGAGGTGGTAAAGTAGCTGGAGCTCGTCGAAGACCTCATTCTGCTAGTATCGCGTACTTGAAACACTCGACAGTGTATTGTATGGGGCCACCAACGCCGTCCAAGTCGGGTTGTGTCTCCGCTGCCACCGATTTCCGTAGTGTGGTCGACGTCGAGTGTCGAAAGCGACAAAGCGAACGTGACGCGATTCTACGAAAACTTGCGAAGCGTGGACTGCTTCATTCAATTCCTTTAGCTCAAGTTTTCGCCAGATTGAGGCGTGAAGGACTTTTGAACATCGACCGACGACTGCAACGCAGTATTTTCGAGCGAATGACGCTAGATGAATACATGAGCGCATGTGGATGTCTTAACAGCAACATCTCTTCACCATTGACGGCGACCTCAGAGAGAAAACAACAAGCCGAAACACCAGGATCGTCACCCACGAAAGACACCAAGCGATTCTGCACCAACCTGAAAAGCACTGATACAATTTCATCGGTAGGCACTTCACCATCTTTGGTAGCAACGCGCAAGGCACTTGTCGTATCGAGACAACAATTCCACCTGGCACTCGAAGCTTTTAACTTGTCTCCGACCGACGTGAACTTGTTTTTCTCGGCATTGGATCTGAAAGTGAGTGATTTTGTGCAAGTTTGGGACGCGATGTGTACTGTTGAACTGCTTCAACACGAGCACACGGCGATACGACGTGCTCGAGTGCAACAACTTCAGGCTCCACCAGCTAGAGATTTGGATTTTTTTCGTCCAAAAAGCAACTAACACGCAAATGCTGAAACATCATGTCTTTATTTGCGGTTGCGTTCCCGGATTCCTAACTTGAAAAGCGAGTATTGGCAGCATGCATTGCGATCTGCAGTGCTGCTCCGCTTTGAAGCGGCTGAAGGGATTCATAAAACCTGCTAGAAACTGAAACATAGACTTTCGCTGCTGTGTGGCTGGTTCCCAGAGCTGCTCATCGCGATGAGACCATCATAGCGCCACTCGAAAGTTCTGGAATTGGCAAGGACCTACTGCACTGAGAGGTCCAAGCGACTGGCACGAATGAAGATGCCATGGTTTGGGGCACAACTGAAGTACTTCTCTCCATCAACTGTGCCGCTGTTCTTGCCTTTTTGTTCACAGAGCTCGATACCAACCCAAGTTCCCGTAGCGAGTCGAGTGGTACCGATGTAGCGTACCACACCTGGCACATTGCCGACGTTGATAAACTTGCCAACGCACAATGGAGCACCGTTGATATACACGACATTGCTGCCTGAACGGCGGCGTGCTGTAGCACGGTTGGTCGCTCCTTCTCGCACTTCGGGAGTACTGGTAGGAGGAGTTGTCACCTGCACGCCGTGCATGTCCCCCGTCTTAGGGAGATACACGTCCGTCAACGAGTGGAGAGACTCACTCCGAGCACGACTAAGTAGCGGAGGATCCACATCTTCCAACAGGGAAGGTTGTAGCTTGAATTGAGCTTCGGATTGTTGGCGTTGTGAACGCTTCCTTTGCTGTAGTAGCAACATCTCCTGTCGATGTTGTAAGGAGAATGTGTTGATCGGAAGAGACCGGCGTCTTGGTCCAGCCGCTGCAGCTCGACGCTGACGTTCAGTCATGGTAGCAGGTTCTAGTGCCTGGTCTCGCGAACTCGAACGTTGATAAGGGACTCGAACCGGTAAACTTTGGGGATCGAAGAGGACAACACCCTCACTTTTGGATGGAGAAGGAGTCATGCTTCGTGGACGAAGTGCCATCGGACTGGCAGTGTTGCTACTTGGACTGGCGTCGCTGTTTCTTCCAGAATTACGCTCTTTAGGAGAGTTACTTCCGTTGCTGCTGTTGCTTGCACGAGCTTTCGCCTCATGCCAAAAAGACTGGATGCGATCAAGAGGCTTGCTGAGGTTCAGTGATGGTCTGCTTAAACGACGAATCTTCAGGTGGAGCTTTGGCGGAGAAGAAGCTGGGCTTTTGGCTTTCGTGTTCTCCGTTTGAGGTTGTTCCTCATTTTCCACGTGTTCTTGGTTAGAAGCAGGGCTAGACGGAGGTGTCGTCTCCTTCATCGATTTCATAGCACTCTCCATATCTTGAATGAGCTCATTGTAAGCCAAAATGTCACTAGCACACGTACTGGCGTGGCGACTGTAGATCGAGACTCCCGTGCGGTTTGTCAGATCTGAAAAATCGTTTGAGAAGTCCGACGCCAAGCTCATAAATCCTTCCAAGTCTCTAGCTTTACTAGCTTCAGGAGCTTCGTCTGAAATGCCGAAGAAATACAAGTCCCAGAGCTGTTTATCCATCAATTGTTCCTGCTCACCACCAGGACGTACACCAAATGAGGAAGAAGATGATTTCGGAGCTAGTGGAGGACTTCCAAGAGCTTTGGATTTCGGTGGTGTACTCTCTCCTTGAGTCGGAATGTACATTGTGACTCCACCACTTCTTGAAACGATCACTTTATTTGACTCCTGCTGGTGCTGAGTTGCGTCGTCACGTTGGTCGAGCCAAGGGACAGCACGACAGGCTTCCACAAGATCTCGAGGCTCGAAACGAGCTTTACGCTGTGTCATGCGATCCATAAACTCCGTTGCATCCTCCTCCTCATTGTCTTGTGGTAGCTCTGGATCACGCACTTCAGTGCCAGAGCTTCGAACACTTACGAGATCGTAACTTTTGCTTGAGTCGCGCATTGGAAATGAGATAAACTCGAGTGAAATCTGCAACAGCAGCGCCTTGTGTCCATCTTGATATGTGCCAAGCTCCGATTCGCAATGGCTGAAGCTACCATTGCCAACGACAATTTGACAGGAGCTAAGCTGTGAGTGCAGCACGGACAGCGTGTATTCTCATCGTGTTCGGCGCTAATATTTGCTGGAACCTGTACGCCAAAGCGACGTCGACGAACGAGCTCAGGGAGCTTTGTGATTCCACGAGCCATCGCTAAAAAGTCGACGAAGTTGCGCCTTGTGCTTGTTGGTCTCACCGTAATCGAACGAGTGGCGACGCAAACTAGGGACTGGACTCGAGCTCGAGCGTGCACTCTCCTGGCTTCTGCGTCTCGAGTTTTTTCGATTCTGGTTACCTTCGGGTAGATCAAACCACGCATGAAACACCACGCGCAAGCCACCGCGGTTAGGAAGTTATCGACAAGGTACGAGGCACTTAACCCGTGGAGTTGATCCACACGAGTGTTTTCACCAACAATACGTCCTGGAGTAATTTCCAAAGGCGGCAACGCTCGCCTTGAAATGGTGAATCCGTCACGTTCCTTCTTGCGCTGGTAGAAGTCGAAGTAGCACCATTGCTCGTTATGACCCAACATGGTTGTACGTGCGAAGCTCTTTGTCTTCACGGCAAGGTGTTCGCTATTGTCAACAATACAATTATCTTCAACCTGAGGCTGGTCTTGGTTTTTTAAACAAGGCACTTCACGCTCGAACGACCCAAAGATGAAGCTCTTGGTGTACAGTGCGTTCATGACCGCGTTATCCTCCGTTTCGGAGCTCGATCGGAGGATACTAGCGACCTCCTCAAGACTTGCATCCAGTCGACCGGCACACATGACCTCGAGTTCGTTCTTTTCGTTGTCCACTGCAGTGACTTGACGTCTGAAAACGACAAAGCGGTCGGAAGCTTCCACACGTTTCCAAGGTCCGTTCGCCTCCGGTCCGGCCGACAAA
The DNA here is from genome assembly GCA_014706145.1 of Phytophthora sp. ST_20190627. NCBI lineage: Eukaryota > Oomycota > Peronosporomycetes > Peronosporales > Peronosporaceae > Phytophthora > Phytophthora sp. ST_20190627. Next base: position 592,765 of record JACBOU010000061.1, read on the forward strand.
GCACGAAAATCTTCAGTATCGTGAGCGGCTCGAGCCCGTTCCAGCATTTCTTGGTCCGACAACGCCAATTTCGCTTTTAAAGTCTCTTGTTGGATATCATCGTCACTCTGCTGTGTCGACATCGTCGGTGACGGACTGGGTGGATTAACTCCGTCGTCCGAGGAAGAGGAGCCATGACGACGACGACTAGCCTCTTCTAGCATAGTTCGCACCCTTGACAACATTTTTTTTACACGTAGGTTGACGTACTAGATCTCTCAACCTGAGATGTGAGAAGTTGAAGTCAAGTGGTGGACGATAGATTTTTAGTGTACGTCCGTGTTGCGTTGATCTACTGCGCCTGTCGACGACCAAGTATCTTTGGAAACGCCGCAACGTGCGTCGGATATGGCCATTTCACGCCAGAGGCAGCTGCCGTCTCGAAACCGTGAGAACATGGATGCAAACACAGTTTGTGAACACAACTCCTGAGTTCTAGCGAGAAAGTCCAGTCGAACCTTCGCCTAAACTCCATCTTCAATGAGGCGCACACTATATCCACGAGAAACCACTTGATTTTTGTACTTCGAAGTGGCCTTCCGAAATAATAATTGTATTGGCAATATAATGTTATTGGAAGTGCATAATTATTTATTTCCCGTATTCCCACCTACAAGTACAGAACAGTTATTAATATTTATGAGGATGACAACCCAGTCAAACTGTTGGATTTTGAATACTAGGAAATAGGTGGTTACAATTACTTATTTCGGACGCGCACAAGATCAGTACAATATTTGTTTCTGAAATAGTCTAGAATAAAGTGCAATAATAGTATTGTCGGAAGGCCTGACGAGAACATGAAAGCAAACTATCTATTCGGGATATTCACAGACTTCATCTACATTTGACATTGACTTCTTTCTACTTGTTCTAGGACGTGGACTCAAAATTGGTGGTGACCAGCGGGGCCGAAATGTTCATTCCTCGACCAACAGGTTGTCCAATTCTACTCGTTGGTTCGTGTTGATGCAGATTTGACAGCGTGTACAAGCAACGATGGAGGCTACGCGGCCTGCCTCGCTCTCCATTTGTGCAGCTGACCAACATGCCCCGCAGACGAGATACCCGCACAGATAGCACCGCTTCTTCCTGAGCCGTCTCCAGTCCGATAGGCCAGTGGCTAGCGTGAGCTTTACGGCGGATAGACTGCATGTGCAGCACGGGCATCGGGAGTTATCAACTTGCACGGCATTCAACTCGGCTGGCACCTGGACACTAAAACGGCGTCGACGAACGTAGTTGGGAAGTTGCGTCACGCCATGCGCGAGTGCTAGAAGTCGTCGAACCTGGGCCTTTGTGTCACTGCAGTACTCTGTCGCTGAAACACTTACGGTCGAGTCTGAAAAAGATCGTCGCCGGCTACTTCGCTTTCCGCTCAGTTGGGTCGGGTCAAACCAAGAATGAAATACGACACGAAGCCCATTGCGTTCCGGAAGCTGATCGACTAAATACAACACGGTCAGTCCGTGTAGCTGGTGAACTCGAGCGTGCTCCACTTGGACCCGTCCCGTCGTGGATTCACCCGGTTGGATCGAACGCTGTGAGATCGTGAAGCCGTCCCGCTCTGGTTTGCGCTGGAAGAAGTCGACGTAGCACCACTGCTCGTTGTGACCGAACAGTGAGGTGTGGACGAAGCTGCTGGTCTTCACTGCGAGCTGTTCGCCATCGACAACCTCTGGGTCTGCGGTGCTTCCGTATCGTTGGCGTGTGGTGCATTTCACTTTGCGCTCAATCGTCCCAAAGATGAAGTTCTTGGCGTAGAATCCCATCATTGCAGCGTTGTGCTCGGCTGCTGAGCTTGGACATAGGATTTGAGCTACTTCATCGGGACTAGCATCGAGACGACCTGTACACAAGACCTCTGGAAGATGTAAGCTATTCCGTGGCGTTTCTGCTGATACAGCTCCAGTGTCCCGACGACGATAAACGGAGAAACGGTCGACTGTCTCCACGCATTGCCATCGTCCACCATGTTCAGGCCCTTCAGCGAGTGCACCAAAGTCTGTGTTCGAATGCGCCGTGCGAGCTCTTCTCAAAAGCTCCGGATCTGGAGGAAGTGTTGCTGCACCGGCAAAGTTACTCGCCTGGTCAAGGTTGAGCTGAGACATTGAGAAGCGGCTTAAGTTCGCCGTGACCGACGATCCAGAGCTGGCATTGTCGTTAACATTGAGATCGTTCATTGCCAACGCAATTGGCTGTGATCTGCCCCATAATCGTATACGGTCGACAGCTCTCTCCTCTTGATTAGAGCGCATCGGACGCTAGAGTCGAAGCAGAACAATGAGTCTGCTCTTGCGTTTCTGGTATTTTGAGTTGTGCCGTCAGCGTAGTCGACAACATCGCCCCTGACTCGAAAAAACGAGAGGGATAGTCCGCCCCCCGTGACTGGTAAATGACGAAGACGGCCGCCGTTCCTTGCGTGGCTGGTATGTGGACAGTCCTCTGTTGGTTGTAGTGGTAGAGAGAAATAGCAATAGTTTGCCACTCATTCAAGAAGGCAAATATCTCAAATTAAATTCAAAAATACCGATACAGAGCATAATCAACATTTACCTGTATAACTGCATGTCATTGAAGTTGTCGCGGATGAAGGGGCCAGCTAGCACCGAACAGCACATAAACTGGAGCTCCAGAGAGTTTAATGAGTTGTCACGCTAGATCAATTAATTAGTCTTTCGCACACCCCACAACCTGCACGTGAGCAGCCACGTCTTTCATCCCGAAAACTATAATAGGCAAGCGGATCTACTTGGGGAGAGTTCGAGACGCAGTCGCGGTAAGCTCTGCTCTCTGGTGTGGCCTATCGGCGATAACTTGTCGATAGGCTATCGCCAACAGGTTCCAAGTTCACCTTGCAATGCTGCACTGCGATGAGCGACACTCGACTAAGCGTTAGTTGCGCGTCGCGAGTCACACTTGAAGCGCTCATTGCGCGGACAACGAGACGGCGGCGAACAGTGAGAATTGTATTACAGCCCCACGGATAGACGCCAACACACTGTTTCGACATCCAGAGTTGCGCTCGTGGCTGACACCAGTCAATCCTTGCGCTCGAACTACTGGCTGGTGGCCGGCGAGGCAACGACGACGATCTCTGGGCTGCAGTGGTACATATTTGGAAGCAACAGCTATTAATACGCTAGGCGACTGGCGAAGTTCGAAGGATCGTGTCCCACCGCACGAGATGGCTACACCCGCTACTCCTCCTCCTGCCTCAGGATGTCCTACGGCATCACCTCTCAGGCTCTCAAAGATACCTTCGTCTTGCAGTTGGACCCGGCGCTGATCACTCCACACGCAGCGCTCCACTCGTTTGAACAAACACTTCTTAAAAGTTGTACAACTGGGACGCGCTGCCAATCTCTTCTTCGCTCAATATTGCAGCCCCGCCTTCCCCACCAGGCACGCCGTTCTACATTTAATTCCCATCCTGGCCGCAAATGGCTTCGCTTCCTGCTGGAGACAGCTCTGCCTGAGAAATGCTCGTCAGCATCGGAGTGTGTCTACCGTAGAGCATATCTCAAGCCGTCGTCGGACTCTGACTCGGAGCACTTCAAGTCGCCAGCATGTACAGTATCGATTCGGGCAACTTGCCCCGCAACGGATCCCATGCAACAATTGCTGTCGGCGGCGAAAATGCACGCGACGACGACGTTGTCCGCGGATCTCTCGCCACCGCCGGACAAGCAGCGAGGTTGGACCAAGCGCGACCGTCGGTTGTCTGGCCTTTGCTCGTGTCGGCTGTTGGGCGTGAGGCTCTGCTCACGCTACACACGACACCTGCTGCGTGTATGTCGTCGTCTTGTGCGGCGTGCGTGAGGCCGTCGGTGACGTACACTTTGACCCAAAGTACTCGTCACATTTCATGGGGCTGCAGTCTTGAATTCGCCACGCTGCATGGAGCTTCGCTTCACCTCAAACCCCTGTGACTGTCCACCATCAACGAGGCATCAATATGCACGTCGATCTCGACTGCCGCAATACTTGTCCAAGCGGACGTCGGACGGTCAACGCTGCGAGCGATTGACAGAGACACCGAGAGGCGGAGCCGCTACAGCAATGGCGTGCATGCCCCCGAGTTAGCAAACGTGCCTGTCAGCGACTAACGTCCATTCAATGCCGCGGCGCGAGGCAACGTCGAGCGACGGCGCGCTCGCGACGCTGAGCAGAGACTCGGCGCTTTCATCAGGGCCGCAGCACCGCACCTCGAAGCTCGTGGCCGAGACCATGAGCCGGAGAGCGAAAAGCGACATAGTCGATCCGTCGAGCGACTTGCGCGCCGCGATGGGGCGACGCATATGAATTGTCAGGCGTGGCAAGTGCATCCTCCGCTGCGAGGATGAGACGGCGGGCTCGTCCATCGCGACTTTACGCGCTTTCCCGACGTAGGTCGCCTCCCGTCTATCTTGTGTCATTCGCGAATCTGCACACTCGGACACAAGTCGAGACTTCACTACCACCACCTGCCACGTACTATTAACTATGGGCTGCGCTCAATCCACCGCTGCGAAGGACCCGGCTGAGACCACGCCCGCCGAGGTCACGCCTGAGGTCACCGGCACGGAGACCAAGGTCGAGGAGACGCCGGTCACTGAGGAGGCCGCCAAGGACGAGGACAAGCCCGCCGAGGCTGCCAAGGAGGAGGAGAAGCCTGTCGAGGATGCTGCTGAAGAGTCCTCCGTCGAAGAACCCAAGGTCGAGGAGGCCGCCAAGGAGGAGCCTAAGGTTGAGGAGACCGCTAAGGAGGAGCCCAAGGCTGAGGAGCCCAAGGCTGAGGAGCCCAAGGCTGAGGAGCCCAAGGCCGAGGAGCCCAAGGTCGAGGAGCCCAAGGTCGAGGAGCCCGCCAAGGAGGAGGAGCCTGCCAAGGAGGAGGAGCCTAAGGTCGAGGAGCCCGCCAAGGAGGAGCCCGCCAAGGAGGAGCCCAAGAAGGAGGAGACGACCGCTTAAGTTACTACCGACCGCACCGCTGTGTTGCCAGCACGAGACGACCTACGAGAGCGTGCCGGCACTTCCCTATTTTGCCAGTAAACTCGCTATTTCTCATCCTTGACAATGCCGACCCATCGTATTAAACTTGCAATAGTCGTGGCTCAAATCTCCTCTATAAAGTACTGTAAAGTCATGGTCCCGACACAACCACGTTGGTGCTCTCTAAATCTTCCACCCTCAGTGGCTAGCTACCGGTACTGTATCGTTGCCATGTTGTTGTCGTTGTTCTCCACAGCCAATCTGCGTTCGCACCACTAGCGTCTCGTCGCTCACCTGCGCAACCGCCGGCTTTTCCTTCCATCGTCGGCGTCTCCGGAATAGCACACGACATGTACGTACACACCACAACACAGTTCCATCATATCAACCCAACGCACGCAGATATTGTCACTCTCAAAGTCTCACTCACAATAACAGAGCCTGACACTACGGTATACTACGTACACACGAGGACAAGCGGAGGTGCTCTCAATAATACGTGCTGAAGAAGTTCTGGTACGTAAACTTATAAGTGACTCTGTACTTTGGTAATCACTTTCGAGTTTGTATGACGACAGTTTTTTCTCGATGTCACCATCTTCATTCATTCCGGCTTCGTCCTTTCGTGCAGACACTCCCCACCATGGCGACACGTGCCCGTGTGAACTCGGCGCTCCGTGCGCAGCAAATGCCGGCGCATTTGCGCCACCTTGAAGGTAAATTCAAGAACACGCGTGGTCAGAACTTGTCCTACTTGGCGCTCTTCCCACCTGCCAACACGCCTCTTCGAGCGGTAGTGCTCTACCTGCATGGCATTGGGGACCACAGCCGCCGCTACTTCCACCTCTACGAGCGACTCTGCGATGCCGGTTTCGGTGTCTTGGCCTATGACTTATTGAGCCATGGAGCTAGTGACTCGGACCACCACGGACTACGCGCACACAGTGCCAAGTTCCACTATTTTGTGGACGACACGAATGAGTTTATCAAGATGGCCAAGACGGAGCTGTACCCACAGCTGTCACTGTCGACGGACCTGAAGGTGATTCTGTCGGGTATGTCTTATGGCACTTTGGTGAGCTTGCACACTATTTTAAGTGGCAAACATGACTTCAGTGGTGTGGTGCTTGTGGCGCCGGCGTTGCTGGTCGAAATGACGGCGGTGTTGAGAGTGCAGGCGGTATTTGCACGTCCATTGAGTAAATTGGTTCCTAAGGCACGAATTGTCCCTGGAGTGAATGAGGATTTCCTGTGTAGAGATCAAGATTACCTTGATGATTTCAAGGCCGACCCGTTGACGGTCTCGGAGCCTGTTACGGCGAGAATGGGAGCCGAAACGTTGAAGGCCATGAGGGCATTGGAAGCGGATAAGAGGGTGGAGGACAAGGAGAGTACGTTGTGCAAGTTGCCCATGTTGATGATGATGGGATCGAACGACAAGGTGACGAGTTTGGAGCTGGCCCAAGTGTTCTACAAGAGGCTGGCTGCGGGTGACAAGGAGTTCAAGGTGTTTGACGGCTACTTCCACGCTCTGTTTGATGATCCGGAGCGTGAGGCAGTGTTCGATCATCTGGACAACTGGCTCAAGATCAGGTTCCCTCTTCCGGAAGGAGCCAAGATTGACAAGATCGACGAAGCGGACGAAAAGGTTGAGGAAAAGGCGGAGTCTGCTGAGAAGAAGGAACCGAAGGTTGAGGCTGTTAAGAAGGAGGAGCCGAAGGTTGACGCCGCTGAAGTTTCGTCAGTGGTGGAGGAGAAGAAGGAGCAGACGGAGACGACTGTGGTGGAGGAAGTGAAGGTTGAGGTTACCGAGACTACCAAGGAACCTACCGTAACTGAGGAGGCCAAGGTTGAGGCTGTTAACAACACCGCAGCCTCGGAGGAGCCCAAGTCGGAGTCGCCGGCAAAGGAGGAGTCGGTGGCTGCTGACGCGAACAAGACATCGTTGACGGATGCGACACCAGTTGAAGCAGCATCAGGCACCGACACTACGGAGACGAAGACGGTGGAGGCGCAAACGGCCGAGAAAACTACCCCTTCAAAGGAGTAGGTTCGAGTCCCCGTGATCGTCCAGATAGTGTTATCGCACTGCTGCATGGTAGATAAACACACTGCTTTTGACTTGCGCATATAGCTCCGCAAAAACTCAGCAGCGCGTTGTTTTGCCAACGGCTTGGTTCACGTACAGGAAGGCGGTATGTTACTGGTAAAGGTTTCGGTCCGAATCCTGGGAAGACTGCGTCGTAGATTTCAGTGGCACTCATCAGACTCGGAGCCCCCGATGTGCGACACCATCAATGCGTCCTATGCCAACGCGGTAACTTGTCGCGAGCTGCTTTGGTGCACTTGATCGTTTACGTGAGGCGATGCAATCCAGCGATGCGATGCTGTGAGTGGTCAAAAGTGCGCTCGTAACGACACATGGCTACATTTGCGTCATGCTGGACGTACATCGTAATCGTTCACGTCTACCGAAAGGTGTCAACGATATCACCTCTGTGAGATCAAGCCCTGCAGTGCTACGCCATGAGCCATCGACGTCTTTGCCGCTTGATGACCTCAATGCAGTTCACTTTCCAATTTGTCTCGAACGACAACATTCATTGCAACTAACTCAAGCCAAGTCTGCCTCATCCGCCATGTCCGCCAACCTCGCCGACTATGAACTGTTCAAGCCGCTTGAATTGGCCCCGGACCTCGCTCTCAAGAACTGCATGGTCTTCAGTCCGTGCACGCGCGCGCGTTCCGACATCAAGACGCGATGCCCGACTGACGAAAACGTCAAGTACTACGCAGCTCGCGCGTCAGCTGGTCTGATCCTGTCGGAGGGCTGCGCTGTCTCCGAGCAGGGCTACGGCTGGTACGGAGCTCCTGCGCTTCACACTGACGAGCAACAGGAGGGCTGGCGTAAGATTTTGACGCGGTGCACGCCAAGGGCGGCGAAATGTTCGTGCAGCTGTGGCACATGGGCCGCCAGTCACACCCGTCGTTCCACCAAAGCAACGAGGTGGCTTCGTGCTCGTCGTCGTGCTACACGACGGGCCGCACTCACGACTCTGAGGGCAACGCTACGGGCTTCCCGACGACGCGTGCCATGATGCAGGAGGAGGTGCGTCAGGTCATTGAGGGCCATCGCAAATGCGCCGAACGCGCGAAGGCTGCCGGATTTGACGGTGTAGAGTTCCACGGCGCCGGCGGCTACTTGATTGACGAATTCCTGCAGACTAGTACCAACACGCGCACGGACCAATATGGTGGCTCGGTCGAGAACCGCTTCCGTTTCCTACGTGAGCTGATTGAAGCCGTCACGACGGTGTATCCGGCGAACCGCGTGGGCGTGCGTCTGTCTCCGAACGGCGTGTACGGCGGTATGGGTAGCGAGGACAACTACGAGACGTTCACGTACGTGATCACGGAGCTCAGTAAGATGGGCCTGAGCTACCTGGCGACGCACGATGGTTTTGGCTTCGGCCGCTCGAACAAGTGCCGCGTGTTCACGGTGTTTGACCTCAAGACGCTGTTCAAGGGCCGCGTAATGGCCACGTGCAGCTACACGCGTGACCAGGCTGAGGGCGTGCTGCACGCTGGTGTAGCCGACTTTGTTGGTTTTGGCCGTCCGTTCCTAGTAAACCCGGACCTGCCAGAGCGCTCCCGCAACGACTGGCCGCTGGCCGAGCCGCTTCCGTACGAGTTGTTCTGGAACGCGAAGAAGGGCTTGGAGGGCTACCACTTCCCGGCGTACGATCCGAAGAAGACAGAGCAGGTGGGCCAAATGAACCCGTAAGCAGTAGGTCTATTGGTTTGGCGTTGTGGTAACTTAGTTTGGTTTCGAGCTTCTGCAGCAAAGCATATCTAACGTTAATAAAGACAACACCTTCGACATTTTGGACTAACAAAGTACTACTTCCTCTGGGCGGAAAAGATTGCAACGAAAATATCATGGAACTGTTGTTGTACATGTAGCATTGCCAATTCCGGTCAATTTGCCGATATGGATGAATATATGACAACTTATCCGACCATACTTAACATTTGTATGGTTCGGCAATGACCAATCACTGATTTTTCTTTAAAAACTACCAATCACATTATGCGTTCAAGATATTTTTAACCAAACATTTTGAAATCGAGTAGGTAGGTCCTCTAAGCCAGCCATTCGGTCGGATGGGCTCAAGAAATATGTATATCGACATACAAACTACTGGTATTGAGCATATCAGTTACATATTTGCTTACTAACCGACCAATCCGACCAAGCCGGACGAGCTCAAACTTGGCAACACCAAGCGTGCCAAAGACACAGCTGCCGCTGCGTTCAAGGCGTTCGTTAAAAGCGGACATGTTGAGTTTGACTATGCTAAACGATGCATTGGACAGGACGCTACAGGTAAGCATTTTGTGTCTGTATTGGATAAGTTGGTATGTATCTTGCATTTAACGAGGGCAAAAAAGGTAAGCTGTTTGCTCGGAATACCGCTATGCAGTACTTTAGACAGAGTGAAATGTGGTTGTTTGAGCTCTTTCCCGTGCAGCGACACATTGTCGAAGCAAAGGTGCTAAGCATGGGAAAGACGTTCGACACCTTCTGTCTGAAGCGAGATAGCAAAGTAGTCAACAAAGCCCCACCGTGCTCAAAGAGTGATTAAAAAAAATGATGCTGTATTTGTATACGAATGCATGTTCCACTAGCGACTACCAAGATGCTGCTTTGCTGTGCCTACTATGGTATCTATTTGGACGAGCTTCTGACTTAGCGCTTGTCCGTAAGCAGAACCTTTCGGTCGACGCGGCGGACGTCTTCTTCGTGCACTTCACCCGCATGAAGACCTCCGGAGAACAGGGGCTATCCCTATTCCCTGACTCTGACTTCGTCACCTGCCCGCTACACGCGATTGCAGTGGCACTGATCACGCAGGAAGCTCCGTCCGTTGACTTGTCGCCGGCGACGCCGCTTCTTGAGGTCCTGAACTACCCGAACGAGCTCGCGGCGCTCGCATCTCCTGCTGCTCCTGCCCCTGCCGACACCACGCCCACGATCTACGCTCACGTGATCCGACTGCTTACCAGGGTGTGTCCCGATGCTGGAGTTACAGAAGCGCTGACGTCGCACTCATTTCGCCGCGGCGGCGTGTAGCACGTGAATGGCTGCGACGGACTGACTCAGCGCTGGATCTTCGACCGAGGCGCCTGGGACATGACCACAACCAACAAGGGATTCAACTACATCTTCAACACAAGTCGAGAACACCACAACGTTAGCGAGGAACTCAGCGGATACGGTACCAAGACGGAGGTGAAGGCGCTCAACTTGTCTCCGTTCGACGCCAAGACGCAGCTGAAGATAGCCGGTGTCCAACGCTCGCTGTGCACGACCTGCTTCAAGTTAGAAAACTTCAAGTACAACATCAGTCAACAGATAACCGATGTGCTTACGGCTTGCCTGATCTTGCACTACCCCCTGCTGAAGAAGCTCCAGGTGGACGGTCTCGTCGTCAGGCGCTTGGGGTCGGCTGCAGACCATGCCGGAGCGTCGTTCCCGAGCTACTAGCCTGGTCGTCAACCCCACAAGGAACCAACCAACGAGAGCAAGATCATCCTCCATCAAAGCAGTGTGATTGAGCATTTAGTGGCGCACATCAAGCGTCAAGACGATCGCATGGATAACCTAGAAGCTAAGATGGACGTAACCACAGCACAAGACAAGAGCAAGAAACGTCAGCAAGAATCAAGCCAAGATCAAGACAAGCCCAAGCGCCGACGTGGGTCAGTCACTCACCTACGCACAACGTGGTTTGCGTGGTACGCACAGGAACCACGCTGGCTTGCGGATGCACCAAAACGGGAGCGGTCCAACGCCAAGCAGTTCGTCGCTCTTATGAAGCTGTTCGTTGTCAATGACTTGAAGCTTTACTCAAGCTTTGCCGGCTATCGCGATCGAGCCCTCGAGCTTGGTCTAAAGGCGGAGGCGGCAGTGCTAGCCTTCCTCAAGGAACGAGCGATCAAGTCCCGCGGCTCCTCTGCCGTACGAAAGCACCTGCACTAGCTATACGTTAGCGGCGCCCTCAACGACAAGGTGGCCAGGCAGCTGCAGCTTCGCCAGTCCGCTGCGGTCCAAGACTCCGATCGCCAAGACGCCCTTGAACCTGTACCCTCCAAATCAACGTAGACAACGACACAAGACAAGCAAACACGAGGAGGTTAACAGCGCAAATACATCAGATTAATACAGTCTTGCTTGCACTATAGACATCCGAACAGAGCGTGGCGATCCCACCACCCCACAGCAACTCGATGGCGACGGCTGGGGTCAAACCAGCAACCTCAGGGCTAGGCCCTGCGCTCTCCCGCTGAGATTCGTCGTCGTGGGTGGGTCGATGCTGTGGAGGAGGGGACCGGGAGCTTTAGTGTCGGCTCGAAGCTGTGCGTACGGGCTGTACAGCCTGAGCGGCCGAGTTGACGTCTGGGCAGTAGCACTGAAAAAAAGGAGACTGAGCTCCAAGCTTCGCCGTTGGCGACGCCCCAATCGGTAATTTGTGCGTGTATGGCTGTCAGCATCTAGCTGGCTGTGTGCCTACCCGCTGCCAAATGGCAAGCATTTATTGGTTGATGCTTGTCCAATAAGCATGCGCCTAGCGTTTACTGGCTATCGGCATACTCATAGTATCCGGACGGACGTCTCCTTATCCGACCTATGTCCAAAATCCGGCCTCATTGTTGATTTTACCGGCTCGAGAGCACATGGCCCTCGGGCGTAATATGCATGATAATAGAAAAAATCGATTTTCTCAGCCCATAGGCCGTTTTAGGCGATTTTCCACCGCCTATGAAATTGGCTCAACCGGCTCTCTAATCATTCCATCACTTTTCGGTTTCCCCTAAACTCTAGTACCCAACGTTTACACTATTAATAGTACACCAGGTACACATAAAGTGCATATCTCAAGATAAATGTAACTTGATTTTGGTACAGATCGGAGAGGTCCTTTAGTCGGACATTTTCTGGTATGGATAGGCTAGAAGGAGAGGAGATCTCCTAAAAAAGGAGATTTAAAACCTCTAGAGATCGTCTCCCGAGATTTTTCATCTCCTGTCCCCCGTACTGAAGGGGAGTGAGACGCACTTAGTAGGAATGAGATTAAAGAGATTCTCCTCGGGGGTGTTTGGGACAGCATCAGCGGCTTTCACGATTCTCGTACATCCAACCAAGTTCCATTATTTTCTTGTTGAAGCTCTCCAGGAATTCTGACTTTGGGGGGTATACTTCCGCACCTTGCACCGGTATGGGGTCGCATTTGCCTTCAATTTGATCTTGAGAGTGGGGTACGCGTGCTGGTAGATCGTTTCCTAGCTCGAGTCTCCTCCCGCCCGTAGCCACATTTTTAGGCCAATCCTATATGTTGGTCACATGTCAAATCATCACTTTCGTCACGTGACCTAAATGAATCAGGTTATGTACAATCCACAAGAGGTGTAATAGTCAAAGTAAATGTATGGTATTTATGCTGCTGCATCACCTTCATAATCTAAAGAGCGATGTGGTCCACTACATTTGCCGATGCATCACCGTCGTAGCCGAAGGAGATTTCTGTCCCACTTTCCTCTACATGATGCTGTATGTCGACGTCTTCGACCCCCCCCCCTCCGAGCTCATAACGCTGGTACACGAATCAGAATCCTCAGTGACAATGACAGTCTGCTCTTCATCATCGCTTCTATCCTCCGACTCCTCGATGTCGGCCACATTCGGTAGCGTTGGCGTACACGGTAGCTGGAATCTACTTCTTTGTGGAGGTCTTACTAACCATCCTGGACAGCTCCACGCTGAGCCACATACTCTCGATCGAGCGTCTCCAGCGTGCTGACAAAGCGGTTCATTGCAGAATATGGTACTTTAATTCTTGCATTCAGATGACGATGGAGCCGCTCCAGCGGATTGTTAGTCCTACTAATAATTTCTCGCCTTATACCATACACGTCCCAATACGTAGGCGGAAACATGTCGAGCCAAGTCCTTCGAAAGTAATTCCAGAACCGACGCCATTTCTTACGCGAGAGCTGACGTTCTTCGCCTCGCACCTTTGTTTTTTTTTGCCTTGACCCAAACAATTCCTTGAACATCAATTTTGCTCGGGTCTATGACTGTCAGTATTTCGAAGACGCTTGGTGTCATGGCTAACTTGGCTTCCTCCCTTGGTATCCCGTACTACTTCAGCTTTCGCCGACACGCCTGCCTGAAGTGGAACAAGCAACCAATGATGCGGATGTCAGGGAAAAAATCTCGCATTGCACCGATGAGAGCATTCTCAAAATCGCACACGACTTCTTTTGGGGCCAGCTTACGGCCAACACAGTCCACGACACAACGCAATATCTTGAGATAAGACTCCTTCGTCATTGAGGTGGTTAGCGTGAAGATAACAGGTAAATACAAGTCACTTGAAGGATCGTGGATCATCCGTGTGACACATTTTTTGTATCGCGTTAGAGCACAGCGGAACGTGCAATCAATAAACCACGAAAGTTTTTCAAAGCGCAACAAGTTACGTAGCTGAGGGTGTGCCCATGCCATAACTCGATCAATGCCAACAGAATCTTTTTGTGCCTTGATGCCATCGTACCACGAATATTGAAATCGGAAAACGCCTTGTATTAATCCTCTCACCTTTGACATTGGAGGGACTTCAATCGATTGATTGCGGTTACCACCCGGCTGTTTCCCACGAGCATACTTCACGCGATTTTCAACTGCGTTTTTTGATACCCCGCGTACAGGAGGCCCAGACTGCATGTAGAATTTGTCCATCCCATGGAGCCAGATATCATCTTGAGTCATATTTGTTTCGACCGCAAGTTCGTCGACTTCTTCCAGTATAGTCTCGCTCATATCTGTGCAATGACTTGCATCACTTAGCGCAACACAACCTCGTAAACCTGGATTGGATCGACAAGTATGAGGTACGAGCTCACTGAAGTCGTATGTTGTAGTCTCAGCCATATATGCGAAGCGTGCCTTGCATTTTGTTTTTGGTACGAACTACACCGATACGTGATCTTCACGTCTGTGATGTTTGATCGTGTGTACGGGTAGTCTCGGTAGTACACCTTCGCATTTCTATCTCGAGTATTTGATGTCCACCGCGGTCGAACTTCTGTCGCATTGTTATGGCTCGCTGTGGCTGCGCTAATCCCCGAGTTCTCTAAACAAGGCAGATCAGTATTAGACGAGTTCGGAGCCACCGGATTGGGCACTCCAGGTGCCGAAACCACCGACGCCAGTGATGTTGAAGCTGATGATGTTGCCACGGTAGCAAAGCGAGTCGACAGTCCAGATGTAGTAGTTACACTCATACCGTCTAAGCCAGCTGTAGTATCGATACGCCTTAACGCTACTCGCACTAGGGGTGGATCAGACTCCCTCACCAAATTGTCGGACAATGCAGGAGCATCGGGTCCTTGTTGAACGTCTTGATTGGAACGGGTAGCCCACCGCGACATCGGAGAAAACCGTGGGCGCTCTTGACGACTAGATGGTCGAGATGACGTGTTGATCTGTGGTGGGGCAGAGACCTTGGCTCTGCGTCGAGACATTGTGTGTGTCCTGCGGTTGGGTCTGCCGAAGAAACGTAGCTACTTGTTGTGCCGAGGAAACTTGATTTGTGGCGGCTGAAGGGGGGCCTGCGTCAAGCAAGGTCGGTTTCGAGACTGCTTGCGATCATCTTCACTTTAACGTACTCGTGTGCATGTGATCTGTTTAATTTTGGTCACGTGACCTAGCTCTACTTGTGTAACCTATTGGCCTATCATGTCCTTGACCACGTGTTCGGATTGACCTGTTTTCACATTTTCGCTCCCGCCGTACTTCCTCACAATGTCATACAGTCGGTCAGTGACGTAGGTGTCCACGACACCTTGATCAATTGCCACTCGCACTAACTCGTCAACGCCATTGTTTACAACATCACCTAGCACGGTAGCATACCCTACGGGTCGTCAAATGAGGCATGGGGGTTTGTCTCATGAGACGCGAGATAAGCGAGTTGACGATCAATGCCGATGCCAAGTTCTGACAGTAGTAATTTTCCCACCAATAATTCATCCTCGTCAGACTCCACAATCAGGAAGCATTTGGTGTCTTGGCACAGGACGGGCCCAGCTGCCGTATTCAAGATCAGCCTGACGTCTATCGCTTGCGTTGAAGTAAGTATAATTCCGCTTACAGCCCTCGACGAAATCGGCTCGCTCAAATTCAAGGGCGTCGCAGTCGAATCCATCCCACAGAGCTCGTTTACATGGCGGCGACGAATGATGTTCAAATCCGACCCGCTATCCGCACAGTAGGGTTGTTCGAAAGCCCCATTAAGGGTCACCTTCGAACGAGTTTCACCGCCAGTTGTGGAAGTGTCTTCGACGCGTTTGGCCTGGAATCGTTTGTTGCCAGGTCTTTTTTTGCTTGTCCTCTCAGCCAAAATTGCCTCCTTGCCAGCTTCATCGAGATCTGAGCACTGGCTGAGCCAGTGGTCTTTGCCGCACTGAAAACAACCGGTCCTTGCATTGTAGCTGCTGGTGCAGGCACAGCTTGCGTCTTCTGTACAAGCATCGTGTAAGGCTGCCCACCACCCTGACGCAGATTCCGCACTCGCGCTTGCCACTCGGGCGTGGCGTGGACTCTTTCCTATGCGGCAATTTCCCTCCAGTCGCTACTGGGTTCGACTGATTTTTACGCTTCGCGAACAGAGCTGTCGTCTCAGTTAAGTCCAACTTTGTTAACAACCTCCTTTTCTAACTGACTACGTCAACCTCCTTACCTCCTTAACCTTCGCTCAGCCTGCAATACATAACTAAGTCATTGAGATGGATCTTGTGGGGCTGCTGGTCACTTTCGAAACGCGCCTGAAAGAAGCACGAATCGAAGTGGCCGCGATGGAAGAGCTGGTCTCCAAACCCGGTCGCCACGACGTTGCTCTCTCCACGGACTCCTCACAGCTTTAGAAAGACTGGGGCAATTCAAGGCCCCCGTCGGAGTCAAGATTCCATCCTGGAAGAAGATCGGAGATCCCAACTCCGAGCAAGACTCCAGCTCCGCAGTCGCTCCGGCACGCCCCAAGCGAACGAGACCACGTCAACCCCGCGATCGAAGCAGTTTGGTACTCCACTTAGCAAACATCGACGGGGTACACCTTCCAGTGCTAGGCAAGCTTCAAGTCACAAGAAAAAAAAGCAACGGAAGAGCCCCACGACGTGAAGCTACGGTCGGCGCTTCGAGAAGAAGCCCCATAATGAGCCCACCTGAGCCTTCTGTCGGAATTCCGCCTGAACGTTATCCGAAATCACAACTGGCCAAGTTCTAGGAGAGTATTCCTCGTCCTAATACTCGCCTCGAATCTGACCCTCCACGGCTATTCACGACAAAGCGCCAGTAGCGCACTGGCATATGGCGATTTGTACAACTTTTCCCGCATCCTGCATGTTGGTATCGTTCGGATAAGGAGCTTGAATATGAAAATGCTGCATTTGCATAGTGCAGGAAATGCAAGATGACGATCGCTTTCTCAGTTGGAAACCACAAGGTGACGGTCCACATGATAAAGTTTCACACTAATGCGTTCGCTGAATACGCTCCAAACCTGCAGCGCAGGCTGGAAAAGAATTTTACAGAAGTTGCTGAAAAGCTCCGAAAAATTACTGCCGATAAACAAAAGGTGTTCAACAGACTGCCAGAAAAATGGATCGCGAGCCACTTTCGACCGCTTGTTATCGTTGAAGACGAATGATATATTAATTTTGTCGCGTTCATTACCGAGACGTTGCCCCGAATCAAAGTGGTGATTCCAAACCGCAATCCATTGCAAGGTCGTATCGTCTCATTTACCGCTCAATTGAGACTCAAAGTTCAAGATGACATTGCAACGTTTTGTGTGTACTTCTCGTTCACCAGCGATATTTGGACAGCTCGCAATGCGCGCAGCTACATTGCCTTCATTATTCACTACGTACCTGAAAACGTTGAGCCCCGGAACGTTAGAGGTGAGGGAGTTTCCAAGAATTCACACTGGTGAGGTTATTGCAGAAGTTTTGGATGAAATCATGATGGACCGGGGACTTCGTAAAGTGTTTTGTACTCGGTTTGTAAGGGATTCGGGCTCCAACATGGTTAAAGCAGGCAAAATATTGGACGCCTATCACGCCCCCTGTATGACTCACGAAATGCACCTCGTGCTCTCTGGTGCACTGGCAAAATAGAAGAAATCATCGCAAATTAAATCGCTGTAGATGCAGAGCCTGGAATGATCGAAAACGAACATGAAGTTGAAGATGAACGCAATGAAGGTGAGAGAGCTGACATGAAAATAATACGCGAAGGTGCAATTGATGAACTCGCCGTCTTCATTGATTATACTTTAGCTGCATTGGAGAAGGATGGCACGCAAACCATGCGTGAGATCGTCCAAACGTTCCGTTCATTAGCTGTGTACTTTCGCCGGTCCTCAAAAGCACACAGTTGTCTGGAAAACATTCTAAAGAAGGACAACACAAAGATGGTCATCTTAATCGTTGATTGTCCGACACAATAGTTGGTTTATGTTGGATCGGCACATCAGGCTTCAAAAACCAGCGTTGGATGAGTTTTTCGAACATCTATTTTCTGATGACGGCCGTATGGTGTTTCAAGATATGCAAATCAAGCTGGCAAAACCAAAGTATCAGGAATGGTTGGTGATCAAATGGATCTGTGCGTTGCTGGATTCATTTGCGTCCGTGTCAATATGGCTAGGTGGACAAGCATATCCAACCTTGCAGGTTGTCATGCCTGCCATCGAGGCCTTGGATGAAATTCTTTACGACGGCAAGCTGATTGATGATATTTCAAATTCAGCTGGAGAGGAGTCTTACATCGATGAAATTCGAGTGGCAATGAAAGATTGCCATGCGGTCATAAAGCGATTGTTTGCTATGCGCTTTGCGAGCTTAAAGTCGACAGATCTGGATTGATCTCGTATCTAGATCGCAGAGTAGTTGCCGAAATGAATCACTTATCACCGGAGAACAAGACTGAAGATCGCTCGAACTTTCTTGCAGCGGCTGCCGAATTACCTTCTGTCCAGGCGCCATGTGAATGTGATCGTACGTCTTCTACGAAGACCACCAAAGCACCAGACTGTGTTACATCCCGCATGTTCGAGAAGGAAAAGTGTGCCCGAACACCGGTAGAGAAGGCTTGTGAGCTGGGGTTTGATGTTTATGTGGCAGCCTCCAAAACGCTGGATGCAACGGGCGACATAAAATTCTACAAGTTTGACAGTGGTGCGTGAACAAGGGGTCGTATCCTCTCCTCAGCAAGCTGGCCCGGAAATGGCTTGGGGCCGTGGCGACGAGCGTTCCGTCAGAATTTCTATGAGTGGCAACATCATCACTGCAAAGCGTAGCTCATTGACATCAGAACTGGTTAGGGATCTCGTATTCATCGCTGAAAACACTCACAGAAAAAAACCATTTCAAAATGTTGAAGATAGAGTTTCCGAGGCGGTGTTAGCGCAAGTGGATTGAAGGCAACCTTAAATGAGGAATTGAATGTATTCTATCTTTCTTACCAGTTGCTAGCGTCCTCTCGCTGCTGCTTTCCATGGCGCTGGCACCGGTAGCGGCTAGAATGTCCGTCTCCTTCTACTGCAAAAGGCGTACGTAGCTCCTCGCACGGGCTGCTGCGTGGCCTGAAACGCCCAGAAAGATCATTCGGTGCCTCTTTTTCGGTACAGCACCAGCTCAAGACACCTCCGCGCCTCGGTGATGAGTACCTTCGCCTGCAGCAAGTGCTGCATCTACGCGGTGTCTGCCGTCGTTGTGAACGCCTCAATTGTGGTGTCGCCCGTGTACGCGATCTCCGGGATCAGCTCGGCTCTTGTGATCTCCTAACCGGCGCGCTCGAGCGCGGCAATTTCGGCGCCAAGTAGCCGCCGATACTCCGGCCTCTGGCGTCTCTTCTTCTCGTACAGGATGTAGCCGAGGCTTGGCACGCGGGGCGTGGTCGACATCGCTTGCACCAAGTACTTGGGTGAAATGTGCACTTCATTGAAACATGCATTGACACGATTTCGTCCGAGGAAGGTGCGTCGCCATGCATGGCTGCTGTGCTCTTAAAAACGTTCTCCAAGTGAGGCACGAGGTGCGCCGGCACAAAGTACTTCGTGGCTTTTGCTTCTGCAGCGCACGTCGAGCAGGCGGATCCGAGAGCGGGAACAACGGCTTGGTGGAGTCTAGCCCTTAGTACGCTCGATAAGACGCGGTCGACGAGCCACGCGTAGATTGTGATTCTCTTGCTGGTCGAACGCAACATGGTGTGCGCCTTGCAAGACGCCTGAAGAACCTCCTGCTCCTGCACAGCAATGCGCTATCAATGATAGCCTATCGCAGAATGTTAACCGGGAGATGGAGGTAAAAATGACGGAGAAATCCTTTGAAAACGCTCACCGCCACTTGTCATTCTTGTCGAGGGCTGCGCCGTGAGTTGGTCCCGCCGCATACATAGATACAGCTTGCTCTAGTGTCCATCAGCGTCGTCACTGCACGACTCCAGGCTCTCCATCTTGCGCGCGGTCTACAGCACGTCGAGACTATCGCTGCGTGTAGTTTTATACTGAATTTTTGTATGGGATGATAAACGGTGTGGGCCACATAGATAAAGGTTAGGACGCAGATAGAGGTCGGTACACTTGAGTTTTCAGAGGTGAGGTTAGTTAAGGTAGTTAGGTTAACTACGACAGCTCTATTCTCCAGTTGCTGGAACACCTTCTCTTGTTCAAGGGCTTTTTGCTTTCACCAACAAGTAGAGCGCATTCTCGTCGGGCTTGATAGTCGCGTCGACGACTCGCTAATGGGTGTTCACTGCTTCAGGAGAGCTGCAGGGTCAAGGTGCTGTCGGAGCAATCTGCACTTCTGCTCGATATCAGTTGCGGTAGAGAAAGTGCTCGACAGGCCATGCTGCAGCACAATTTCATCAAATTTCGTAAAATAGTTAATTACCCGGGCCTTCACATCGCCCTCACGCAGGTCCATCCTCAACTCCGAGAGAGAAAATTCTTCACCACGATATTAGGTATCATCGCCACGGAATTGCTATGTATCACCACAGAATGTGCCTTATTCACCATAGCTCAGGGAGCCACAAATCACCGGCTGCTTAACAATCATCACCGCAGCAAAACAGATTGTCACCAGAGGAATAGTCAACTTCACCAACTATTTAATCAACCAAAATAAGTACTTGCAATTAAAAATTGTGATCAACAAGATTGTTTTACAGTTCTGCCGGTCGTGTTCAGCTTTTGAAAGCAGTATCACCGAGTACTATCCTTGGGAAAAGATAGTGTGACAGATTACAGGCATTAGTTTTGAGGAGATGTGAATTAGAAGCTTGGATGCATTATACCTAAAGCTAAATTGGGTCTAGACTCTGCGGCGCTTGATTTGATCGCAGGACCTCCGATTTGTCGGTCTACGTCGCGGGGCCCTAGCGGCGATAGCGGGTCATCTGAGGCAGGTATCGTTTTTTGTTGATAGGGCATTGTCCCTGAACCAGTGTTCAAATATGGGTCAGATGTGGCTGTTGAACGACGTAAAACCACCCTGATGCCTCCAGTGCTGAGATTGTGTGTGTCAATCAAGCTCCCAGTTAATAGAGACACAAAGCTGCTTGGGCGGGTAGGTTCAGACACATGATCGATACTTACCCTATCCTGTTGGTCTCCACGCTCCAGCACAGTGGCCAAGCATTCAACACTCGGATCTCATTATGAAACTCAGAAGCAGCCACAGATTCGGAACTGTTGGTGAATGATGCTGGGCCTACTGCAGTGAGGTTTCGTAGATCTGACGTGTCCAGATGCGGGCCAAACGAGCTGCTGTTCGTCTCAAGAGGCGGTGGGCGAGGCTGCGGCCCGAACACTACTTCGTCCATCACTGGTAATGAAACGGCTACCTCTGTTTGGTCGGACAGAACCTCTACACTCCCGCGATGTTGTTGACGCCGTTGGCCACTACTGCTGCCCCGTTCTCGCTGGTTTGATACAAATCGGGGTACAGGATCGGACATCCCAGGGCAAGGCAGTGTTAGTTCTTGTGTGCCTTTAATTACGTGCACACAAATACCAAACTTAGCACTAAACCGACACGCGCATGCCCGCGTTATTGGGTTCACAAGCCATCCACTAGGCATATTCTTCCACTGCATGCGCAGTACATGGATCGATTTAATCGGTTTGGAAGGTTTTGTTGCATCTTCAACAAAGAAGCCGTCGGGAATGAGGTTTTCTTTGTCTCCAACCGACGTTGAGGTCGATGGAAAACCTGAACGTGTTGAGCGGGTTGGTCAGCACTTGACTGAAATGGCAAAACTGTCAGTCCTTTTTTACGCTCAGATAAGTTGTACTGCGATTTCAAACGCTTCGATACTGTCGTGATCTTGTTAAACGAAGTGCGCAAATTCACAAAGACAAGTCTGGACTTGTCGAGACGGTCGACCGTTTCCGTTGGCGTCGCGCGCGGCGACTTGTTTATCAACTCGAGAGTCCGATGGTACTGTTCTAAAGGGTTATTCGAGGTGGCATATCCTGGAGGACCGTGACTGGCCTGTCAATCCGAAAATCGCTCGTGTAGAATCCACAGCTTAATGATGTAGTTGGCTACCGGTCGGAATGAAGGGCAGAATTCAGCTGCAGACCGCCGCGAGGCTAAAACGTACTCTCTCTTAGACAGATATTCCACCTTGTTCCAAGCGTGGTGAAGATCGTTCAAGTCGCAAAACACCATGGCCTTCGTGACAGACTCCAATTTGTTATTTTCCATGTAGTCATTCACGTTTTTAAAAACTCGAAACCAACACATCAGTATTTTAGATCCTGGTAGCTCGGTCACAACAACGTTGTATTCGGCATTGCCAGCATCATTCATAAAAAAAAATGCGGGTTGAACCTAACCGAGAAGACATCCCAAATGACTCGCTTCAGAAAAGCACGACACCATGCAACATCGAACACTGTCCTCTGAGAAGTGCAGAAGTAAACCATAAAAAAAACCCTGTCGCATGTGTCCGAAACACCGAAACAAATACAGGATAGCGCTGCTTTACAATACTGTGAGCACTATTACCGTGAAGGATGGTTGTGCAGCGAGAAATCATGTTGAATTGAAACTTAGCTCGCAAGTAACGAATAGCACGTCAGGCCTATTCTGAAAGGTGAAGCAGCAGACCCGCTTCAAAGCTTAGGTATCAGAATTCCGCCCTTGTACTCTGAGTCGCGCAGTACCAACAGGTTGTTCTCAGATTCAGTTACATTCTCCATCACCCAAATATGCAGCTCTTATATACGTCAATAACTGGTTGCGTTGCATCCCGTTTGTTTTTCTTGCGCCAGGCTGTTACGTATGCACGCACTTGAGTATCAAATGGTATCGGACCCTCCATAGCCCCCTCCTGCACTTTCTTGTAGATGAATCCAAACAAATCCAAAGGTCTTACTTCTTGGTCCTTCTCCAATTTGGAGTCAATGAAGGCTTTCATCGATGAGGTTAGATGTCTAGCTTTCGGGGATTGGGGTGCGGCTGGATCCAGCATTGTGTGCATCCTTTCAGCAAAGACACACGCCAAACTACTCATCTCGCACATCAAAACCTTATAACGTCATATGCACTGGATACCACTAGCTCTAGAACGTGGACTAGTGCACTTCGTAATGATACGGCGCATTTGGTGGCTTGATAACAGGAAATCATCTTCGTCATTGGCTAGATGGTCAAGTTAGCAACGTGCAGGACCAATTTTTGACGTCTGAAAGTCGGAATCGTAAGCAGAAAGCGACCCGAATTGACAGTAGTATCTTGACCCGTGCGAAAAACTTCAACCAATGTTCGTGGAGCCCTTGACACCTGCTTTCTTTTGTAACACCTGTTTCCGTACTCCCGGTACATTATTATCCTGTGCACGTAGTGTTAGCACATGCATTCCCCTAGTTTTGCTATGAAAATACTAGACGCACGTCTGGTTCCTCCATGTCTGTGTTTTGGGGTGTGGGCAAAGTTAGCTTGGCTGGTAGCTACCTTTGCTGATGCAAGTGGTGGTGAGCTCCAAATGAGAGCCATAAAAATCGGTTGCAACGTGAAAGGACGGGGTGGTTGAACCGGATGCGCTATTTCAGGTGGCGGTTGTAATCGCGTCGTTTCTTAAGTCTCTGTCGATGCTGAATTCAATAAATAGCGTTGAATGAGCGCTGGTTCCGACATGGTTGAGGTGATTGTTTTCAGAATTTATTGATTTCCACCTTCAACATCAGCAGTAGGGGCTGCAAGTCAGGTCCATTGTGCAGTTAAGCGACTCCATGCGGGTTGCGGCGTGGAGTGGCCCCATTGTGGCGAAGCCGCCCTTGACGGCTTGGTGGGTGCTTGGTGCCCGACGCCATGGCTGCTGCGATGTCCTTCACGGTGACGTTGTCGATCCGAGTGTACTGCTCGTAGCAGTCGGATCTCCAGCGTCCAAGATGTTTAATAGCGAGTCGGTCAATGCCGGCCGCAAATAAGGCGGTCGCCCCACCACTTCGCATCGAGTGCGTGCCGTAGTGGTCGGGATTTTCGCCTGCGTCTTGAGCTGCTGAGCGAATTGCCGCCGTCATCTCTGCTGCGGAGACAGTGCGTTGCTTGGATACTGAGCAGAGAGTGCCATGCTCTTGCACCCCGATGCGACGAGCGTGCTGGACAAGTTCCCACTGCCAATACTGGGCACAACCATCACGAGCCTGAGCGTTCGAGGGTTCCTGTCATCCCTTGCCCTTCTTGGTCGGTCTTGCTGCCCCGGAAGAGGATTGACACAGAGTAGGCCTGAGCTCTTGACCTTGCCAGGGCGCCATATTGAGTACGGAACTTGACGTCTTGTAGCTGGATTGCATTCGGATTGAGGATGCCTCGATCACTTAGATATTCGGACCGACGTAGCATGTAGAAATAGCCCATGACCGCAGCCCCCAGAGAACGCGGCCATGGGCTGAGCGAAAGTTGCAGCGGGCGAGAAGTCTGCAGAGGAGGTCGGGAGGGATTGGGTACTTTCGCGAGGGAGGTGCTGACAGTCGCTGCATCCCTTGCAGGGCCAGTTGATGGCCAGCGTGGAGGCCGACTGGGAATCCTCTGTAGCGGCGATGATACCAACTGATATGGCCCAACTTGGACAAGATGGTCGAGGCCGAGTTACGACGGTGACCGGCACGAGGTTGCCAGCACCAGATCGCGAACTGGATGAGCTGCTCTGAGTCCCGACAACGAACCCCGGAATGCCATGGTGAGAGTCCTTCTGCGGCGAACCACGAAGTCCATTGTCGCCACGTTGCTGCATACTTGTGGCAACTCCCGACGGCCAATGCCTGGGCTTGTAGCTGTTCGAGAACGTTGTGTACAGTTTCCTGGTGGTGGGAGGGACTGGAGTCTGTGACCACGACATAACGGTGTTAGTCCACAAGCGGCGGTGAGAAGACTTACTGCAGCGTGTTCCGGAGTCAGCTACGATGTTGGCGGACCCCGGCAGTTGCCGGGCGGAGAGACGAAACCGGTGGGTTGCTTCGCTGAAGCCGATGGCACGGAGGAGTACCTGGTCAAGCGGGTGATCGCCGCTCAGCTTGTTGATCCAGGCGACTGCACTCGCGTTATCGGACCAGGCACGTACATGTGTCACTTGATTTGGATCGAGTGGGGTCCATCCGTGGCCCCACAGTACGCCAGTCAGCGCCGCGCAAAAGAGCTCGCAAACATTAATGTCGAAAGTGGTTGTCGCGTTCACCTTGGTAAATGATGCTCTCTCCTCGTCGTCGAACAGGAGCTGGATGTAGCGGCCGTTGGCCGAGCCAGACCCTCACTGCTGGAGTCCATGTAGAGATGAACTGAATCAGACGGAAGCTTGCAGAACATGGCCGGTGGTAAGCCAGACCATTGGCCGTGAACCAGGATAGACCTGAACCACTGTAAGACGCAACGAACCGCCGAGGTTAGTTGAACCCGGCCTCGTCGAGGTGCTCGCTTGGCCGCAGAATGAACGCGTTGGAAGAACGGCTTCGCAGCACGGAGGCAGCAACACACGTGACGTAGACTCCCTAGCAGCTGCTGAAGATCGGAGCGCGAAGATGTGGGCGATGATGCCAGTCGCGTAACCCGGGCGAGTGCCTTGGAAATTTTGCTTGGTGGCATCGAGACCGTGCGTAGGCGCGTGTCGAAGACTAGACCGAGTACCTCAATGTTGATGGCCCATGTGGAGAAATTTTCCTCGTTTATCGCCCGTGGTCCAAGAATGGCTAGCATCGCCATGCGTAGAGTCTCTTGTGCCAAGTGCAGTCGCATCGGTGTGTCGACTTCCACGAGCACGTGGTCGCTGACCCACTCGTACGCGGAAAATGGCACGCTGTCGGTAGAAGCACCACCGGACATTGAAGAGGAGCTCTCGCAGCCTAGCAACCACGAGATGGCGCCACCGAAGGCACCGTAATACGACGGTGAACCGCTCCACCTGAACGGAGCCGACATATCGAGGAGTAGGGCTTGACGTTGCGGAATGCGGGCTCCCATCCGAAGCACATGAGGACTGGCGAGCATCAGGTGGCGAAAGGCAGACTTGACGTCGCCTTTGAGGATACAGATAGCTTGGCCAGGATACTTGTTAGACAGCGATTCGATGCGGCTAGCAACAGCGGTCACGTGTTGGTACTCTATCTGTGGAAAGTGTTCCTTGTCCGAAGCCTCGATCGCAGAGCGCCCTCGTGGAAACGACAGGTCATGGATGAGGCGCACTTCCAACTGTGGGTCTCTGTCCTTCTTCACGACAGCTTCCAGCGGACTAATGTGCAGCGTCCAAGCACGAGATAACCTTGTCCGAGAGTACTAGGTACTGGCCCGCGTCCTGGCCACGTCGAACACTCTTGATGACAACATTCAGGTGACGATTAGCGGACTGGTGGTTCTTCGATCCGGGGGCGATGAAGGGTACGGCTGAGTTCCACCGGGGCGTGATGCCTCTTGCCGCCACCGAGCATACCAGTCCACAGAACTTGTAGCGGCGAAGAAGGTGCATGAGACGATCAGGGCACAGCGCCTTATTTGGTCTGTGGTAAGTAGATGTTTGTCCTCGCACGAGTTCAGCGAGATCTTGCACGGAGTAGCCATGATCAATTACCAGCGATGATAGAGCAGATGCAGGGCCTGGTCGAGCATAAACTGATGCGAGCCGTTCGGCTTGACCGTGAAAACAGGAGTTAACCTGGTTATCGGGATATTGAAGGCGCGTAGGGTGGCATGGATGTTTCGATCTCGTGTTGTTTCCTTTAACCGTAGCTGCTCCTCGAGCACAACCTGCACACAGCGGGAGCTCGGGAGATCCGTCGTCACGTACGCCTTCAAAACTCTTCTGTCGACGTCTGGCGGTGTTCCAGCTGGCGAGATAGTGGCGGCCTGGAGCCTAGCTGTGCTAGGCGAGGCAGTCGGTGACTGCTGACTAAACAAACTATGAGAAGCGGTCGGTGACCGGCTAATGGAGGCTGGAGCAGTCGGGGGCGAGAACCTGTGCAGCGTGGGACTCGGCGCTGTGGAGAACAAGTTGTTGCGACCTCGACTGCGAATGGCACGTCGACAGGGGCCGCTGCGCGGTCCACCAGGGTCTACTCGTCTTCTGCGTAGTCCAAGTCGTGGGATATACCAGTACCACGACTCGGACCTCTTCATTCCACTTGAAATGGTTTGCGGAGACTGCCGAGATGGTTCGTGATGTACTGGCGAAGGCGAGCAGGGATAGTGGCCGGCCAGAAGTGGGCTCGGGTTTTAAAGGTGCACTTGTCCGGGTCCTGTGACTTGCAGCCACGGTTTGACAGAAAGTGAAGGCATACCTCCTTATCGCCTTGCCTTCGAATTTCAGAAGTTACGTCGCCAGGAATCCTCCGGTCAGAACTTGTACGAGCAGACTCGCGCGCCGATGGTGCCTTGGTACTAGCCGAACGAGCTTCCGCTGCCTTTAAGCGTCCGCCCAGCGCCGTGAACATCAAACTGTGCAGCTCTGGGTTGGAGATCGAGAACCAGGACGCTGCAGCACCTCTAGTAGTCGTAAGGTGGAACACGTCGTGGGTTGCAGCGTCGCGGTATCGCTTCAGTAACGAGTCAATCCACCGGAAGACCAAGGGCAGATCCGCAATCGCGCACTGTTGCCAGCCTTCTAGTGCTGAAATGAACTGGTCGAGAGCTTCAGCGACCTCGATCGTGATTGCGTCACACATAGCTCGACTGTAATCTACAAAGCTCCTGGCTGTAGAGCCAAGCTCGGTCCAGGAGATCGGTTGACGAGGGGTCGGCGCTGCCGCTGTAAAGTCCTGCGTGTCTGCACCACCATTTCGAATTTTCTCCAGGAAGCTGACCCGCCGAAAGTGCTTGATAGAAAGCCCTCGCCCGTATCGAAGATCGCACATCCGTCCCACCGCGCCGGGGTGCGTGTTTAACTGCATTAACGGTGACGCCAACACATACTCAAAGAAGGACTCGCTTGACTTACCTCGAAAAACCTCTGCCGTGAAGAGCTCGTGCACGCGTTCTTGATCACTTGTAGGCTGGAATGCTGCCCGAGCCCGCTTAGGCAGTGGCTCCACTGCTCCGGTCTCGTCTCGGCAGCGCTTGTACTCGCTCTGGCCACTTCCTCGGCTGAAGTAGTGTGGCAGCAAATGAGGCTTGTGTTTCTGGATGAGGTCAATAAGCTCGATATCTTGCGAGGCGATGGGAGTGGATGGGGCGAGAGTCTGCATCTCTAGAGGCGGCTGGTAGGATTCCAGCACGAGACGAGGCCTAGCCGAGTAGCCATCTGTCGAACCAGGGAGGCGGGTCCTGTCGGGTAGGAGCCTTGATGGAGCTCCCCCAGTATCGTCAGGTGGTACTCCATCACCGGCGTCGCTGTCGTCGTCGGCCAGCGGGTCGAAGAATCCAGCATCGGATGGGTTGTCGTCGGGCCGTCCTGGGGGTGTTATGGACGGTTCGTCACAGAAAGAAGTTCCGATTGCGTTACGAACAATTGGGGGGACGCCCCGGTTGCTGTCCATGTAGAAGGTGTACCAAGCCACATGGCGAAGCGACGTGCTCATACTGGTGCCGGTGCCTGGGTCCACCCAGTCATGCCGCAAGTCGCTTAAATCTCCCAGCTCGTGATGCCACTCACTGAGCCACGCTTGAATCGTCCATGGGGAACCGTTATCGCCCTCCATCAGACGGGTCAATATCTGATCTTGGGGTGTGCGCAGACGAGATGTTGGCCAGCTTGCTTGAGGCCAACGTTGACTCCCCAGCACCATGGCAATGACGGGATAAACTTCTTCATGGACACGTTCGAGGGCCACGGTCTTGGCTCCGAAGCGCGTTGAAACAGACAGCTTGGTGCCATCGTAAGCAGTGACCTGGCCGTAGTAGGTAGCTCTGCGGTGCCCGAAGCGCACAGACCTGCGTAACCACACTCCTGGATGATCTCCGATTGCTTCCTCGGCGGGGACACGCCGAGCGTCGGCCACATCCTTCTGAACTGCGTTCACTGAGATCTCCTCTCCGCCCAGGGCTTCAAAATCAACCGTCGTTCGTCTCACGCGGGTGACGGAGGCGTAGAAGGAAGAACTGGTCACTCCGTTGACGTCTTCCGGTCGCAGGGGCATGTGGTCCCCTGGTCCAAGCGGAGGCTGGCGGTTGCCGTGGCGCGTGAGGGGCATGCTGTCGATAGTTAAGACCTGGTCTTAGGTTGTTACTTCTAATCAAATTCTAGACTGACATGCCAAATTAGTAAATAAGAATCAATCAAAATTAAATTCTTTTTTAAAACTTCAAGATATTTTACCTTATTTATTAAAAAAATTAATAAATTTAATTTTAATAAAAAAATTAAAAAATAATATTTTTTAAATTCATTAATTAAAAATAAATACTATACAAATATATTAGAATAATATTCAAAAATATTAATAAATTCTAATAAAATTATCAAAAATCAATCAAAATATCATGATATACACAATTTTAAAAAAATTAATTTTAGTAATACCTTTATTAATTGCTGTGGCTTATTTTACTTTAGTTGAACGTAAAGTATTAGCGACTGACACCTTAAACCACTCGATCACCTATCCATAATTTTTTTTTAAATTAACGTTTTTTTTTTATCTACAACCATTAAAAGGTTTTGTTGTTTTATCTAAAAGATATTATACTTTTAAAATTGTTTTTTAAACTTTTTAAAACATTATATCTACCTAAACCAGTACCATGTAAATATTTTTTTAATTTTTTTAATTGAAGATATTTATTAATTTTATAAACAATTAATTGAACATTATAATGTGCCTTGATGTGGTTCCGCCTTTCTCTTGTTGGAAAACCAGAGTCCTTGTCAAGGACACTGCCATTTCGGTGTAAAAACCTGCTAGACTTGCAAGACCTTGGGATTTCGATGCGAAATCTTAAATTTATAATGTCGCTTATTTGAAGTTTGTATATGTCCAAACTGTGTACGGCACCCCACCGATACGAAGCGACGCGCCGAATTAATCCCTATTGGGCTGTACGTAGTACGTATCCGTACCACTACCAGGAAAAGTTCAGGGCGATATACGCGATATACACTATTTTTATGGTCTCGATCTAGATCAGGATCCGAATTCAACGTTTTGTATGGACCATACTACAATTCGGACTAAGCTTATTTAAATTGCGGGCTAGACCTTGTTCAATTCGGCAATTAAATACTAATTTGTACCAGTCGTTGCTAGAATTTCGAGTAGTTAGCGCAAATACAACTACAGTACTATGTTGGAGGTACTTGATATCGCCACGCTTCTTCTCAGTATTTTAAGCGAGTGTGGCAACTCAAAAATCGCCGATCTAGTAACTTCCGTCCTTGCCGTGACACGAGAGCCTGATGCGTTCCACATTAATTATCTGAACGATGTGCGTTTACGAGCGTACTATGCTCTTCAATGACAGCGCAACAAGAATAATCACTGCTCCATGCATGGAGTTAACCGGGACGGAAGATCCTGCAGCATGCAAACCTCTCGGCCTTTTCAACAATTGGGAACGAGCGGAAACGTACACGAGGAATGCGTTCAGCATTCACTCACGGTATATTCCAAAATACTTGCCAGCGCCTATCCGTTCTGACACAATCGTGGGACAGCAACAGTTATTGATAGTAATCAGAGTATTTTGGAGCTACATGGGCTCGATCTTCTAGCAGCGTCTCATGGCCAAGAATGGCACGCAGCGCACGGCGGCTTCGTGTTCATTCTTGCTGTCATGGTGAAGATTATCGTTGCCGGAGTGTGTCCTCTGGAACGAATGGAGAAAGCCATGGGAGCCGTCCAAACGGAGATGTCATTGCGGAAGGCTGCGGTTGCTTTTGGCGTGGACAAAAGCTCCCTGCATCGCCGTGTCACTAAACAAGTCCCGTTGAACGCTGAACCAGGTCCATTTCCTACTCTGACGGCGGTGTGGATCCACCCTTCATCATCTTTCGAGGAAAGAGCTACAACAGGAAGCACACAGTGGGCGGCTACCCAAACTCGAAGTACGCATCAAGCCCCAGCTCGTTTCTGGTGACTTCGCTTTTCGTGCAGTACTTTGAGTGGTTCGTGAAAGTCATTCCTCCTGAGCACCCTGTGCTCATAGATGGCTGCAAAGCCCATTTCTCGGTCCGCACGTTGGCGTGTGCACGAACGAATGGTATCCTACTGTGTGCTCTACCTACGCACACCTCGCACTTCTTGCAGCCGTTGGATATCCGCGTATTTGACCACTTCAAACGTGCTCTCGATGTTCAAATTGCTGCGTACCAGAAATCGACGAGCACCATGGTTGATGAAACCAATATCGTGGGTGTCGCAGCCACAGCATTTCAAAGCGCTTTGACCCGTTCTCATTTAGTCGAACGGGTTCGAGAAGGCAGGTATTTACGCTCTAAGTCGCGACAAGATGATGGCCAGCTTAGTGGGAAACCAGCCTGCCAAATGAAAGAAGGACACCATCCTTCTTAAACCAATCGGAATGATATCCGACAGAACCACCAGAAAGATAGTGCGTACCAGGGATGGCGTCGATCGAGTGCGAGTTGAGTCAATGAACCATTGGTTGATGGAAGAACGGGTGATACATAAGAAGCAAAAGCGCGACATCAATGCACAGATTGTGAGTGGAGCATGCCTGATGACCAGCGACGAGAGCTACGAGTACCACGTTCAAAAGGAAGCTGAGAAGATTGCGAAGGTACGGGAGAAGGAAGTCAAAGCACAAGCCAAAAAAGTCGTCAAGGCTCAGGCAAAACAAGAAAAGAAAGTAGCCCGGCTTGTGGCGGCTGAGCTCAAAGCACGAGACATGGTCGTTGCTGATGCGAAACGAGCTGCTGATGCAGTATCCAAGGCAGAAGCCAAGGAAGCCAAACGCATTGCAAAAGCTGAGGCAAAAGAAGCCAAAAGAATTGCTGATGCCGAAGAGAAGGAAGCTAAACGCATTGCGAAAGCACTGGCAAAAGAAGCCAAGAGGGTCGCTCTAAACGAGCAACGTGGCGTTGCTGCTGCAGAAGCCAGGGAAGTCAAACGCATCGCTGCTGCCCAAGCCAACGCCGAGGACAACAAAGCACAACGCTCTGCAAACGAAATGCAGGCTATGCTGCACCCACAGAAGCGTGCTCGAAGACGCTAACAGCGTCTTCGAGCGCTCGGATCTGGAGTTGAAGGTGATTACATCTGGTGATCCCGATACAAACGTCCTGTACAACCTCGCCCTCTGAAACTGTCCCACAATCGTGGCAGCGTTCAGACCACTTTTTTCATCGATCGATTTCTCATTGTAGGGTAGCTATTGCACGGATAAGACACCACCAACAAACTACGTTTTTCTTCTACTTCATGAAAGTGCTTTTTGTTGTTCGTATTTCGTCCAGGAAATCTATCTGGTGGGCATCTCCAACTGTCCCATAACTGTGGCAGACCAGATAGACCCTGGCTGCCTGTCAAAAGCTAACCAGTTGATATTGGTGACTTTAGATCGTTTTTTTTTCACCTATGCACATTGCTGCATATGAAACTGCGACCACCTGAAATAAATGTCATTTCGTGAAAACTATTTTGCAAGAAAAAGTGGTCCTGGTTGTCGCAGGAGCTCGAAACCAAAAACTACTGCAACGCCAAACCAACAGACCTACGGCTTACGGGTTCACGGGGTCCGCCTGCTTCTCCTTGTCTGCCTCCGCCTTCTTCGGATCGTACGCCGGGAAGTGGTAGCCCTCCAAGCCCTTCTTCGCGTTCCAGAACAACTCGTACGGAAGCGGCTCGGCCAGCGGCCAGTCGTTGCGGGAGCGCTCTGGCAGGTCCGGGTTTACTAGGAACGGACGGCCAAAACCAACAAAGTCGGCTACACCAGCGTGCAGCACGCCCTCAGCCTGGTCACGCGTGTAGCTGCACGTGGCCATTACGCGGCCCTTGAACAGCGTCTTGAGGTCAAACACCGTGAACACGCGGCACTTGTTCGAGCGGCCGAAGCCAAAACCATCGTGCGTCGCCAGGTAGCTCAGGCCCATCTTACTGAGCTCCGTGATCACGTACGTGAACGTCTCGTAGTTGTCCTCGCTACCCATACCGCCGTACACGCCGTTCGGAGACAGACGCACGCCCACGCGGTTCGCCGGATACACCGTCGTGACGGCTTCAATCAGCTCACGTAGGAAACGGAAGCGGTTCTCGACCGAGCCACCATATTGGTCCGTGCGCGTGTTGGTACTAGTCTGCAGGAATTCGTCAATCAAGTAGCCGCCGGCGCCGTGGAACTCTACACCGTCAAATCCGGCAGCCTTCGCGCGTTCGGCGCATTTGCGATGGCCCTCAATGACCTGACGCACCTCCTCCTGCATCATGGCACGCGTCGTCGGGAAGCCCGTAGCGTTGCCCTCAGAGTCGTGAGTGCGGCCCGTCGTGTAGCACGACGACGAGCACGAAGCCACCTCGTTGCTTTGGTGGAACGACGGGTGTGACTGGCGGCCCATGTGCCACAGCTGCACGAACATTTCGCCGCCCTTGGCGTGCACCGCGTCAAAATCTTACGCCAGCCCTCCTGTTGCTCGTCAGTGTGAAGCGCAGGAGCTCCGTACCAGCCGTAGCCCTGCTCGGAGACAGCGCAGCCCTCCGACAGGATCAGACCAGCTGACGCGCGAGCTGCGTAGTACTTGACGTTTTCGTCAGTCGGGCATCGCGTCTTGATGTCGGAACGCGCGCGCGTGCACGGACTGAAGACCATGCAGTTCTTGAGAGCGAGGTCCGGGGCCAATTCAAGCGGCTTGAACAGTTCATAGTCGGCGAGGTTGGCGGACATGGCGGATGAGGCAGACTTGGCTTGAGTTAGTTGCAATGAATGTTGTCGTTCGAGACAAATTGGAAAGTGAACTGCATTGAGGTCATCAAGCGGCAAAGACGTCGATGGCTCATGGCGTAGCACTGCAGGGCTTGATCTCACAGAGGTGATATCGTTGACACCTTTCGGTAGACGTGAACGATTACGATGTACGTCCAGCGGTTACCAGTCAGATGGCTGGCCATTGCATCAATTTTCGTTCCAAATTAGGACTGCCGGAAGAGGCTCCAACGCGGCGTGAAGAGCGTTTCAAATCCATTTCGGAGTCGGTCGGAGCTCTAGGTCTCCGACGAGAATCAATACTTTTGATCCGACGCCACTTCCGAGTACCCAATGGCTCAACGGCGAATGAGTCCGAAACGGTAGTGGCTCCGTCGACGTTGAACGTTCCTTGTAGCTTGACGTGTGAGCAGTACCTGCTTGAAGGCAAACTTGAAGATGACCATAGCGATCGACGGTTGTGTTCTAGGCAACCATGAGATAGTGTGTACTACGAAGTACTAACTCGCGGTCGCCTAGAACTTAGTGGATGGCAAAGTGAGCATAGCTGGCATTGGACAGCATCAGGTGCGCTTCATATTGTAGAACACGGCCGAAGTCCTCAACCAGCACGGCAGACTCGGTGTACTGTAGCATTATCCAAAAATGGGTTACCACCACGATCGTCTTGGGCTAGTACACGTAGCCTGTCCTATTCCCGTTGAGAAGAATTGTCAAGACTTGCTCGTCGTGGATCACTGTCTGCGCAGCTTTGACGTGACACATCAGAATGACGAATTCCGAGCCACACACGTTGTGCCCGTAGCAACGTACGCGTACGTCCTCTGAATGCGTTCTGCTTGGTGCAGTAGTGGGATCGCCAGTATCCGACTACGGCAGCTGATCCTTTGGTCGGGTTCATCATGCTGGTATGTTCAGGGTGAAGACGCAGCCAAGTGAAGCAAGAACTTACATCTACGTCCACCGGTGCGAACTGCGAGGCAGGAATTATCTTGTCGATGTCACAGCAGCTAACTTATGCATTGTCCAAGTGTCCGGATCCTCAGTTCACCCACGTCTTAAGGCTGTCTGGTATACAGTACCGATGTGGCATGCTGTGGGCGGAATGAAGGCCAAAGGATCGGCTGAATGTGCGATTTGCAGGATGAAATTCGCCCCGGGAATGAGTCAAGGAGACTGTCGTGTCCGACGGTGCTGCTCGAACAGTGTTCGCCCCAGCAAGTCGAAGCCACGTCGACCTCGACACTTCCGCCTCGTAGCTAACAGTCAGACGTTTCCTCATACCATGCCATCCAGCAAGGTGTTCGGTTGAGGTCAACCGTGACGCTGATGGTATTTCAGAACTCTGGACTGAAACGTGTTCGTCTCCATTAACTAGGAGGGCTGAAGCCTCGACTTCAGCACTTGAGCACCTTCCCAGTGGAGCTCTCTGAACGGCATTGGAGGAAGTTACAGTCGCGAGTCTTTCCACAACGTCCAAGAACAATAACATCTTCACAACTGGCTGAGCAGTGGTCCAACGTTGGGATCTCACCATTTCGATGCTATAAAGCAGAGTTACGGCTGGCTACTTGGAAGGACATTGCTATCGACTGTTGTGTTCGCGTTCTGATCGCGACGCTCCACTTCTTCAGCGCACGTTCGGTCTGGCAATAAGGCAAGAACAACGCCGCATTCTCCAGCCACAGCCGTCCCAGAGAGCGCAAAGAAGGCAGCGCACAACGTTACTGAGCCCGCCGCAACGCTGCAAGCGCACGCGCCCACTTTTCAATTCGACTCACAGCCTTCACACCTTCCTATTGAACATTGATAGTCCGCCCTACTGTCCACAAGGAGATTGATGGCACGGCTAGCAGATGGCAACCACTTCAACATGCGCGCCAATGAAAACTCCACACGATCAGCTGGAAAATCTCCAGCATGGGCGAAATGCTGGTTCAACAGTGACGACAGAGACATTCCACCCGAAATTGATGTCTCTCGCGGTCTATCAATGCCATCTATGGCTTCAACGCCCCACTGCGACGTTGAGGACTTGCTGTGGGCTCGAACACAAGCTGTAGCTGCTCCAGACGTCGACTTTGACAGACTTTCGACACTGCCGATGCACCATTGGGACACGGGTATCGGGCACTACATGCACAACTCACACGAAGGTTTGCAAACCTTTTCACGTCAACTTACCACTCCGAACGTCCCAGGGACAACAGAAGTCCTTGTCACCGGAGAACTTCAATGCAGTGTAGCAGAAGTTGCAGCGCTTCTCTGTTGTCCAGGAGAAGCAGATTTCAATACAGCTATGGCGAGAATGCATGGACATTCGTTCCAACACGGTTCAGTTATCCACAACTTCACTTCCGGTACAAGGGACAACCAAGATGAAGGGATCTTCCGGACACGACATCGTTGTGCTAAAACAGCAAGTTTCGCTCGTCCTCGCTTGGCTTTGTTGGATACGGACGAGCAATGGTGTTTCGTAGAGCAGTTCACACCTTCGTCGGGAGATTCCACTAACAGGTTTACGCTGTCCCAACGATCAATGCGACCAGATACATTGCCACGAGCAGTACGTCCTCCGATTGAGCTTGTCCGACGTAGTCACGGTCTATTCTTCACCCGGTCCAAGAAGCAAACGTACCAGCTACTAGGTCTATCACTTAGTTACGCTATCGAAGCCATCAGTGGCCGACAACCTGCAGCAGTGCGCTTGGTTTTCTACGGCTGCCACTCAGCATCAGAAACCGAGGACCCAACTATTGCTCAGAGACGCTTGAAGCGGCTAGTTCGTGGTGTTTGGAAGATCCCAGACCTTGTACGTCGACGTCGGATAAGTGCACAAGTTCCTGCTGATGCTTGGTCGATCGATAGATTGGCATCCAAACACTCTGTAACGCCAGCACCAACGCAGTGTGTGGGCTGTTCTCGCAAATTCCACAAACTGCTTCCGACCAAGAAGACACGTTGCTACTTGTGTGCTCATTTCGTATGTTGGCGTTGCTGGATCCGACAGCCTCTGGATACGGCAAATGGCAGGCAAATCGCTGTACTCGTTTGTCCTCACTGCTTGGGTAGCATCCAGAACTGCAATTACGCTCATCTTGCAGCTTCGTACCTTTCTGGTCGTGGAAGTGACAGTAGTGCGAGTACTTCGAGTCGAGTTTCTGGTGGAGATGTAGGAGAATCCTTCCGCAGTGCACAGATATTGCCCGACGCTGACGACGCACCCGAGCCAGGCCAAGCTGTTGTATCATATCTCGCAGAAGTTCTCAGTGAGGAAGTCGACGAAGCAGATTCATCTGAATCCGAAGCGAATACTGGCAAAACTAACACGGCTGCGGATGTGTTGCAAGAACTCACGTCTGTTCTCGATGAAGGTGTCAACCGTGTGATGGCACACTGCTTTTGGGAGTCTGACAATAATGCCGATATTCCTCCTGAACTGGATCCAGATATTTCGTCAGCGCTACGTAAATTGCAAGCCCAGTTCTTGAGAGAAGTGCTGCCTCTAGAAGCGTGTATTCTCTCCAATGCCGTGACTCGAAGTTACTCCATCGACACGTCAGAAGGTGTTCCTAATGGACCTGTTCCTCCAAACGAAGTACATCGACTCAAAGCTATCACTGAAGAAAAGCTTTTGCTGGCAAAAGGTTCCGATGAATTGAGTCTTATCTGCGAGTTAGCCACGCAGGAGTTATCGTGCATGGCTTCACTTGTGACGATCGTCGGGAGGACACTTCAGTATGTTCTAGCCAGCAACTCTCCACTGTTTCAAAACGCTGAGTTGCCTCGAGAACACACAATTTGCCAGCATCTTCTGATGGGAGACAGACCGATGCTCATACAGCACCCGGAAGCTGATGTGCGTTTCGGCAAGTTAAGTCCCATTATGAAGTTCGGCATCCAATTCTACGTCGGCTTCCCGATCTTCAGTGGGGATGGTCTATCCGTAGTGGGGTCGTTGTGCTGCGTCGACGTTCGTCCACGAGACATGACGCAGTCGCAGTACTCGACGCTCTTGCATCTCACCAAGACAGCGTCAAAAATCATCACTGTCAAGTGCCACGAACCCCGCACTCTTCAACCTCTTCAGAAACGAGGATAATTGGTTGTCAACCATTTTATCCAAGTTCACCGAATGGAAGTGAAGTGAAATCTATGAAACCACAACGAGTAGCGAGCCACAATTGTGTATAAGTATTGAAATGGCGTTAAGTAAACTGTAATGTATGAACCTCGCACCATTGTACTTCTTCACTTTTTTCCACGATACTATCATTTTTACGTATCGCTATCTGAATTATTCGGAAGTTATCTTGCCAATTCATTCCCGTCCGTGGTTGCACTACGGTCAACGAGTTGGCAGCACTACTTGAAGTGCCAGCGCTGTCAAGTCGATAATGAAAAAAGAATGCGTCGTGCCTCACTCTTTCAAGCGTCACTCAACTGAGACTCGCTTCTTGAGAACACGAAAGTATTCTTGTACTACGTCGTGGTAGTTATTTGCTCAAGAGCACGATGGCCAAAGATTTGGGTGGGGGATTGATGTAAACTAGTGCGAGTGTTACATCAAACACTGGAAACATGTGAGGCATCCTGGTCGCATTTTCAGCAGCCATGGGCCGACAGAACGAGTTCAGATGGTCCTTTTGGACAGGCTCGTCAGCCTTTTCCCGTCCCAGATGCAATCGAGTGTCACGAACAGCTACACCGGACAATGCTGGACGCCACGTTGGCTTCTCATGTGCACACAGCATCGTGTTTTGTTGCAGCTTCTGACCCATGTGGCATGAAGAAAACAATACTCGAGTCAAATGTTTTGATCACCACAGACTTGGGTCTACTAAATACCTTCCATGCCAGCCTCCCGTCGAACACGAACGAAGCGTCTAGATGGTGGTGGTTTGGCCACTTCTGTCAGAATGACTCAGACAGGCTTCGAAGTGGGGTAGAAGGCCACGTGCCTCCGGAGAACATGATAGTATTCTTGAGCTAGTACCAACTAAAGTCGAACTTTTTTCCAATCCGACTTCGATACTGTGTACATGTAGTTCTCGTCGCCGTAAAACTACGCGGTTGCACCCAATCTGACCCAAAAGCCAGCAGCCGCCTCGAAATTTCCAGGCTCGTGTTTGAGTAGAATGTGTCCTCCATTGAAGAGCCGAACTTGTCCACACAGAGATGAGCAGTGATGGCAGTGGGATTGCCAACCAAAAGATACTAAGTAGCCTTTAATCGTCACGAGCTAACGGTAAATTTCGGAAGTGAAGACAGTGGCCGCCTGTCCAGTGTACAGCGTATACTCGTTCTGGGTGGTGGTGGACGACGGAGTACAGGAGATACGCAACCACCTCTGTCCAGTTTTGCTCGGTTCGTTGCAGATGCTTCAAGACGAAAGTCCACCTTAAACTCCCATACGCCATCCACCTCAACCTGCTTGCACCTTCGGCAGAATGCCAAAACTCTGCTTCGTTTTCCCGGTTAAACACTGTATCCCAAAACTGTGGAGTGCCTCACCGTGACGCGCAAGAATATTGAGTCAAGGCGCGAAACATCGCCTGAAGGCCGTCTCAGTAGCATTGATGTTCAGTTTGGGTCAACCGAATCGCCCAGAATATTCCAGATTCCCGAACTGGAAAACGTTTCTTGATAATTCAGAGTGGAAGGAGACTTTCGACAACGCCCAACAACCCACGTTTTCTCCGCTGAGAAATGGTCATCAACTTTATTTCGCTGGTTTCTCAAGTACACTACACTATCACTTCGGTGCTGGAAAGAGGACGCTGAACTCTTTGAACCTCCCATCGACTGTTGTGTTCGCGTTCGACTCGCGTCACTCTACTTCTCTACTTCTCCCGCGCATATTCAAACTGGCGATAAGGCAAGAAGAAAACGCTACCGGTAGTGTTTCCATCGCCCAGTCGGTTCAACGGAGCTCTGCATGAAACCAAAGTTCCAAACACGTGCAGTTTTCAATTCGCCAAGAAGCAACCACCTCTTTGAGTTTAAACCTGACATCCATCCGTCGGTCAAGCGATGGAAATGGCAATTTCACCCGATGGTGCCCACTTCAACCAATACGCCAATGAAAATGCCACTCGGTCGTGTGCCAGATCTTCAACGTGGCACAAACGGCGATCCAACAGCCATGACAGGGACACAACAACTGATGTCCCAGATTTTGATCGATTCGCCTCAATGCCAGTCACAACGTCGCACTACCGTCGTGATCTCGAAGATCTGCTTTGGGAACGCACTCAAGCTAACGCTGCTTCCGATATTGATTTCAGCAGCTTAGGAAACGTATCCTTGGATCAATGGGAAGCGCGAGGTTCCAGCCGCTACAACCAGGAAGGGTTCCACACGTACTTGCGTCGACTCGATACTCCAAACATTCCAGTTGTGACTGAGGTGCTTGTCACTGGTGAACTCGAATGCAGCTTGGCGGAAGCTGCTGTACTCCTTCGATGTCCCAGGGAGGCTGAATATAACCATGTTATGAGCAACATGCATGAACGTTCGTTCCAGCGTGGGTCTGTCGTCCACAGCTTCACCTCGGCAAAAATTGGCACACCCGATGCTTCTTCTGGATACGAATTCCTTACACGGTATCGGAGCATCAAGACAGCTTGCTTCGCTCGCCCACGTTTGGCCCTGTTTGATGGAGACGAGCAATGGTGTTTTCTTGAAGAGTTTAGTCCCTTGACCAGAAGTTCGGCTAGCGGCTTCACGCTCTCGCAGCGCTCGTTGCAACCAGGCACACTTCCACGAGCCGTGCGTCCACCTATTGAGCTCGTCCGGCGTAGACGCGGTATGGGCTTTAAATGGTCCAACAAGCGCACTCACCAACTTCTGGGTCTGTCACTTGGCCTCTTGGTCGAAGCGATCGCTGGTAGATATCCTCCGGCGGTCAGAACAGTCTTCTACGGCTGCTGTTCCGACGAAAGAAGTGGGGACTTCAATATCGCCCAAAGACGAATGAAGCTGCTCGCACGGGGTGTGCTCAAACTTCCAGCTATGGTGCGCCGACGTCGCATGAGCGCGCAATTTCCTGCTGATACGTGGACCATCACTCGATTGGCATGCAAGCATCCCTCAGCACCAACGTCGTCGCGATGCGTGGGCTGTTCGCGGTCGCTACACAGACTGCTGATGGTTAAGAAGACTCACTGTTATCTGTGCGCACACTTCGTTTGCCCACGCTGTTGGATCCGACAACCACTGGAAGCCCCGAATGGCCGGAGCGTCTCGGTGCTTGTATGTTCTCACTGCATGCTCAGCGTTCAGCACTGCAACTACACTAACCTTGCAGCCTCCTCGCTGTCTGACCGTGGAAGTGGAAGTAGCGTTAGCACTTCAAGTCGAATCTCAATGTTTGCCGGAGGAGTTGGCGGAGAAGTAGCTTTCCACACGGCAGAGGTATTACCGGACGCTGAAGATGCCCCCGAATCGGGCCACGCCGTGATCGCGCACCTCCAAGACATTTTCAGTGGCCGAGCAGGGAATTCCTTTTGAGTTTTTAGACTCGGGATCCACCACAGATTTAAGTTCAAAGACCCAGACAGCCGTCAACGTTCTTCAACAGCTCGTCGACGAAGGAGGCAACTGTGTCCTGGCACAGGATGGCGCATCGACTGGAGAAAATACACAAAGCCCGGGGTTCGAGATCTCCTTGGCCCTTGAAAGGCTCCACATCCAGTTCGCGAGAGAAGTGTTGCCACTGGAAGCATGTGTGCTTTCCAGCGCTATAACTCGAACGTATCCCATCGACACATCAGGCGGAGGTACTGGCATAGCTGCTGTCCCAGTTGGACCCATTCCTCCAAATGAAGTGACCCGAATTGAAGCTATCGTACAGGAGCAACTTTTGTTCGCTAGAGGATCCGATGAGCTCTTTCTCATCTGCGAGTTAGCCACACAGGAGTTTTCGTGCATGGCCTCTCTGGTAACAATTGTCGGAAGTTCAGTGCAGTTCGTCCTCGCCAGCAACTCCCCACTCTTCCAAAATGCCGAACTTCCTCGAGAGCACACGCTCTGTCAGCATCTGCTCATGGGGGACAGACCGATGTTCGTTCAACACCCGGAAGCTGATGTCCGTTTCTGTTGCTTAAACCTCGTTGTCGACTACGGCGTTCAGTTTTACGCCGGGTTCCCCATCTTCAGCCACGATGGGCTTTCGGTGGTAAGATCACTTTGCTGCCTTGATGTCCGCTCACGAGAGATGACGCAGTCACAATACTCCACACTTTTACACCTTACCAGAGCCGCGTCAAATATCATTGCCGAAAAGAGCCGCCAACCTCGCATGCTCCAATCTCTACAGAAACGGGGATAGTGACTCCCTACCATCGTTGATCACGATCACCAGCGGAAGTGTTTACGAAACCTAAGAAATGAAATCGAGCCCAGTCGCGTATCAGCATTGAAATAGCGTAAGCAAGCTGTAATTCATGATCTTCGGGTTATTACCTTTCAGACGTATCCGTGCGGCTAGCTCCAGCATGAGATTTACGACCTGTAACACACGCTTGCAGTCAGGGTCAGTGGTCTTCTTCAGCTGCATGAATGGAGTTGACGAAGAGTGAGCTCTTGCTTTTATTACGGCAAGCAGTCTTCCAAGAAAGAAAGAATGTGGAGTGGGGCTAAACACGCAAAAGGGCCTGTCCGAGCCTTCTTCTCCTCTTGCTTGCGTCATTTACTTGACTTTGCCTGCTCTACATCATGCCGCACTGTTCGTACATAACAAGACAGACCAGAACAACGAAGTCAGTCAAGCAAACAATACGACTGTGGTAAGAGCGGGTCACGTACATTTCCAGAGGGCGGGGCCTCATCGTCATCGTCCATGAAATCTGCGCGGAGTTCTTCCTCAATTGCGCGCACCTCCTCTGCGGGTAGTCCTTCGCTCTTCATGCTCACGGGAATATCATCGGACGTCACCAGGACGACAAAGTCGCCCGTCGGGTTAAGCGAGAACTTGTTGGCCAGGAAGGAATCCTCGCCCTTCTTGCGCTCGTTCTTCGCGTTCTTGTTTCTCTTACCAGAGTGCACGGTCAGCGTGGACTGTGGCCGCATCACATAAGTCGCCGGAAAGCGGAAAGTTTGGTCCATCTGGCCACGCACGGCCCAGCCGCCAAGCGGAACAGGCTCACTGCTGGTGTTCTTCAGAACGATTCGATCCTTCTCCAAATTCAACGACGCAATCTGCACCGCTGATGCCGAGGGGGATACTGTCTCTTTTTCAATTATCGCGCGCTTTGCCCGCTTGGACGAAGTACCATTGGTATTCTCGCTTTTTCGCTTGCGTCCTTTAGTGTTGGGAGTCGCGACGGCCACACGACTTTCCTCACGGTCCAAAATGCGACGGTACTTCATGATTTCAGCATCCAAGGCGATCTTCACGTCCATGAGCTCGTTGAACTCGCGCTCTTTAGCGACCTTCGACGAGCGGAATCTCTCCAACGTTTCCTCGTACGCCTTGCGGTCCTTCGTTGACTTGGACCGCACTTCGCGGTAGTCACGTTCCAGCTGCGCTACCTTCTCCGTAAGCGACTGTCGGGCCTTCAAGCTCTCTTCATAGTCATTGGCCGTCCGATCCAGCTCCTTCTTGGTGCTCTCCAACTCTGCTTTCACATCATCCAGCTGGCTTTGCAAGCTTCCAGACATACTATCAAAGTGGTTGCGCACTTCCATCTCCATCGTAAGCAGTCGGTCCTCTGCATCTTTCTTCAACTGTGCCTGTGCCTCCAAGTGCTTCGCCGT
Source organism: Phytophthora sp. ST_20190627 (assembly GCA_014706145.1). NCBI lineage: Eukaryota > Oomycota > Peronosporomycetes > Peronosporales > Peronosporaceae > Phytophthora > Phytophthora sp. ST_20190627. The sequence continues at coordinate 635,968 of JACBOU010000061.1, forward strand.
CCACTCTCGTCTCAACTTGATCATCTCTGCATCTCTCGTCAAGTCAAAGTCCGCGCTCTTCTTCCGAAGCTCTTCCAGTTCCTGTGTCGCGTCACTCAGCGCTGCGACATGGCCGCGCATGTCGCGCTCCACCTCCTTAACTCGACGTCTCGCTGCATTCAGCTGTGTCGTCTGCTCCGAGAGCGTCTCCTTGGCTGAATCAGCATTGGCCTTCTCTCTATCCAGCTGAACTCGTAGCGTTTGCACCAGAACTTTAGCTTCTCCCAGTTCCGTCTGCTGAGCTCGTAGCTTGACAAGTTCCTTGTGTTGCTCCTGCTCAAGTGTCTGTAGACGAGCATTCTGATCCATTTCATCGTCCAATTTCCTAATAAAAAACATAAAACCACATTAGTAAAAGCATAAAACATTTAAGAAAATAATAATAAAAAACTCCATACTTGCGGGTCTCTTCCAGTTCCTTGGTCAATCTGGAGCGTACACTCTCCAATTCATGTTGCATACGCTGTTTGATGGTCTCCAGCTCTCTCTCAGTTGTTTGTTTGGCCCCCTTCAGCTCATTAACGCCCAGTACATACATCTCCAGGCGGGAATTGAGTTTCTACATGGGTAAAAACATTTTATCTTAGTCTTTGACGTTTCTTAGTCAATTTGAGGCGGATTTTAGCGCAAAAGGCGGCGTTAAACACGCACCTGGAGCGAGGCTTTCTCCTCCATGCGCTTGGACTTGATCGGGGACAGTTCTGTCGGCATTGTGGACGCGGAGAGAAGGCGGAATGTGGAGTGAAGGTGGCGCCAAAAAGGACGCGCTTTCAAACTAGCGGATGGAATTGACTTGACCTTTGTAAAAAAAGATGGTGTGACGCACATAAGTGAGACCATACGAAACTAACAGTTTATTTTCAGATCGGAGTCTTACTGAAGTTACTACTGTATCGAACCCAGTAATTGTAACTAATACTAATATTACTATCATATTTTAAATCAATTATTTTTTTAAATAATTCAATATATTGTGATTAAAATATTTATATATATATTAAATAATTTTAAAAATTGAAAGACCACAACTATTAATACTATTTTATCGCTTAAAAACAATAAAAATAGTAATTTAATACTATTGTTAACTCCCAGGGTGGTGCTGGAGGGCATCCTGTAGGCTCGCAAAGTGTTCCCTGGATTTCGGATACCAATAGACCTTGCATCGAACAGGTGCTTGAATTCTTAAAATCCAGAGCTCCCCCGTACGCAGTACCATAGAGCTCAGCAAGTTGCTGAGCTGAGAGCAACATGCCGAGACTAATGGCTACGCACCCATATTTAATAGTGCCAGTAATTTAGTGAGCAACGTAGATCGACGCCCCTTCCATCGGTTCATTTCGTCTTCCGCCTCCACTTGAACTCCATCTACGGACGCCGACTAGCGGCATCATCTTCGAGCTCAATCTCGTTCATGAGTGCTGAGCTCCCTACAAACGACTCGTTTGTCTTTGGTGCCAACAATTCGGACATGGCTCGACAGCTCTACTTTCGAGCACTTGCTGGGGACTCTTCAGAGCAACTTAACCTAACGGAGGTACCTGCTGCAGTCCATGGTCAGCTAGCTACCCTCCAACTCGAATGGAACACTATCGACGGTATCGCTCAACGCGCGTTACTTTGGGACTCCGGTTTTGGTTTCTCGAGTTCGAACGAGCCCGTTCAGATTTTTGCTGACGGCTCGCACTCGATGGATGAGTTAGCCATTTCTATAGACGGCTATGAAGATGCCAAGTGTGTTGCGATCAATTGCAGCCAGCCAGACGGCACGATAAGCTACAACAACTGGTTCTGCGTTGGCGATCAAATGTTATCGTCAACAAGATGTCTGATTGAGGATTTCACTGAAGATATCGATATTCATACCTCAATTTGGGTTACTAGTGGATCTTCCGATATCATTCCATCACCCCGTGTAGTGAAGCACGAGTGGGATGATCCACCAACCAAGAGAATATTCACTGTACTCGCAATTCACACACAGCTAGCGTCGGAGCTAGGCTGGGCGGTGTGCCCAGACGACGACGGGTACGGCTCTGTTGTGATTCCTTGCGCCTCAACGGCGAAAATTTCCAATGTACCTGGAGCTAAGGTAACGCCGGTGAAAGGAAGTGCTTGGGGTGTCTCGATGGTTAGTAGAGAATTATACTACGACGGCAACCCCAGCAACTTCAGCAACTCCAGCAACTCCAGCACCTTCGGCGGACAATGCCAGCACAACGACAACGGCTCTTGGAACACCAGTGTTCATCGGAATTATCGCTGTCTGCATATGTGGTGCTGATCTGTGAAAGCTGATAACAGAAGAGTTCACAAACGAAGTGGACAACTAAGTGATGAGAGGTGATCAAGAGCGCTGTGCGCGCGGAGTGCGGCTGTGAGGCGCCACAAGGAGACGATGGAGGAAGACGACGTTGCGAGAACGAGCGCGTGTGTGTGACCGACTGCATAGCGTGCATGCTATGCAGTCTGCATATCCGGAGACTGCGGAAGTGAGGCAGGTCTTGTGCGTGTGATGGATGCAGAGGCGTTGAGGATCAAGTGATTTCGTCACGACGCCGTAGGTGCGTACGAGGAGCTACAGGGAGTTCCCAGGAGCAGCGAGCAGGTAGGCAGCAAACTGAGGGTCCTCGTAATGATTCAGAATTCAATCTGCTTTCTCAAGAGTAAGTGGCCTTACCATAAAGTTAACTTTGGCCCTTCAAGGCCTACCACTTCGCCGGTGATTAAGCTTCGAGGAAGAAGAATCGACGGGCAAGTCATCAAGTGGAACGTTTGGACAACATGCCGACATTCCGAGTGGACGCTGATGGGGACGTGGAGATATCCGTCGCTCAGCCGGTTTACGAGTTCGTGAGCGCTCCGGAGCTGACTGCCTGGGACCAGGAGTCGCTCGTCAACTGGAGGCGCGAACGAGAGCGCTACGTTGAGAAGATTCAACAGAAGTGCCGGACGTCGAACGAGCCGTTCGATGTAGCTGTGATGCGGGTTCGAGACACCGTGAAACCTCGGCTCTTGAAAAATTTGGCCCGTTATGTCCTCCGCAAGCCTGTGGAAGACATTACGGATGCCGACATCATGGCGAAGGTTCGTGAGAGGACCACCACGCTTCAAAATGGTCATATCCCAGACGTGCAAGCCTTTTCTAAGGCAAATCTGAAGATGGACCTTGCTGAGAAGGACATTGACGCGAGAGTATTGAAGTACTTTGTGGACTTTGATCAGCTCATTGATAACCTGGGTTTGAGTCAATGCTCGGCGTTGGCTCACCATCTGATGAAGGGTATCGTGATCGCATGAAGCAACGGTGCAAGTTGCTCATTGCTGGCTTGGCGCCGGTGATGCTTAAGGTGGAGATTGATCGACTGGTCATGTTGCAGTACAAGGATGCAAATACAGATGATATAGCTCTTCGTGACCTCATCCTGCAGCGAGCCACCGCCCAGCAGCATTATCATCTGATGCAGCTGGAAGAAAAGCCGGAGAAGCGCATGACAACTACGACTGGCAAGAAAACTGGTGAGACAAAGGTCAAGCCACGCCAACCAAGTGAACAACAACGCACCTCGAGTGAGAAGAAGACGGGACCCCGATATGGATGCTGGATCTGTAAGGGCGCCCTCTTTGCTCAGCAGTGCCCTACCGCGACCGATGCTCAGAAGGCTGAGGCCCGTGCACGTCTTGACGAAGCACGAGCACGCAAGGTGAAGGCAGCGCGCATTGCCAAATCGCCTGGGAAGAGACGAATGGTAATCAACGATGTTCTTGAGCTGCCATTCCGGCCTGGCAGTGGTGCGGACTGTTGCTTTCTACCTGAGGCGTACCTTCAGGAGCTGCAAGCTGTAGATACAGGTGTGGAAGTGGAGAAATTAGCTCGACCTGTACCAGTAGAGTTGGCTGGTGGACATGTGGATTACTGCGAGTTTCACTGCACGGTGAGTCTGTTACTTGGTACGAGGGCAGGCCCGGTCCATGTTCGTCGAGTAGATTGCTTGGTGCTGCCAGGCACTGAGGAAGAGTTTCTCTTGGGCAACAACGTACTTAAGGAGCTGGGTATCGACGTCGATGAGATGGTGGAGCAGCCAGCTACAGGTGCGGTTGACCCCGACGATGGTGATGACATTAGCGCCGACCCTGACATTGGCCAGGACAATGACGATGAGGTGGCGGTGCATCTGGAGGAATTGGTCCTTGGCGCTGCCGGAAATGGTTTCCCAGCGGATTTGGTGCCGTCGATGCGCACCACAGTGTTGGATTACGGTGACGTATGGAGGGCTCGACTTGGCGCTGATGGACCAGCTCGAGTGAAACCCTACAGTGTTAAGTTGAAGCCTGATGCCTCCCCATTTCGTTGCAGGTCTAGACGATATCCGCCTTTGCAAAGTTTCCTGCACAACCATGTTGCTGAATTGCAGAGATTTGGACTAGTACGTCTGAATAACGCTAGCCGCTGGGCATGTGCGGCTGTGCCGGTACGGAAGGCAGGTCAGACGGATGCATTCCGTCTTACCACGGAATACCGCCCGGTGAACAAGGTGACGGTGCCGATCGCGGCTGCAGTACCGAATCTGTCAGTAGTGACGAGTCGAATTCGAGGAGCTCGAGCGATGGCAAAATTCGACATGTTCAAAGGTTTTTGGCAACTGCCATTAGCCGAGGACTCACAGGAGGTTTTTAGCATCCAGCCTGACGAGGGTGTGCTTACACCGACAAGAGTACCGCAAGGTGCTGTTGACTCTGCCATGCACTTCCTATCGACGATGCAAGAAGTCTTTGTAGACATGATGCCTCACAGTCTGCTTGTCTACGTCGATGTTGTCGTCTTGTACGCTTCATCCTGTGAAAAGTTCCTACAGGTGCTGAAGAAATTCTTCGCGCGGCTTCGAGAGCGCAATTTGAAGTTGAATGTTACGAAGAGCGTGTTGTATACTCAAGCGGTCACATGGTGTGGTAAGATAGTGAGTGGCGATGGAGTGACGCACGATCCGGAACGTGTGGCAGCATTGCAAGCATTGCCGTTGCCTGTGAACGCTGGTGAGCTGCAGCACTTCTTGTGTGCAGCCAACTGGCTGCGTGAGTCAATTGTGGACTACGGACGTGCAGTGGCTCTGCTTCAGGAGATGTTTGACGAGGTGATGGCGGGTCACAACCGCCGCAAGCGTCATGCAGTCAGCATTGAATTGACTTGGACTCCCGCGGAGGAGCAAGTGTACCAGAGCTTCCTGTCTAGGATCGCCTCGTCGGCGACGCTGTCATTCCCGACTGACGACGCGACAGTGTGCCTCAGCACGGATGCAAGTGAAAACGGTTGGGCTCTAGTTGTGAGCCAGGTGCGAGACTGGGATGTTGATAGACCGGTGCATGAGCAGAGTCACGAGCTCCTGATCTGCAAGGGTGGGTCTTTTAAAGGCTCTCAGCTCAATTGGTCTGTCATCGAAAAAGAGTCCTACCCTATCGTGTTAGCGTGTACGGAGCTGGAGTATCTGTTGCAGAGAGCGCAAGGCTTTCGGATCTTCTGCGACCACTCCAATCTCATTCAGGTGTTTTGTCCTGACAAAGAGGTGAAACAGCATGTACGGGGTAAACTGCAACGGTGGACTATGAAGTTGACTGGCTACAACTACGACATTGAGCACGTCAACGGTGTGGACAACCACTGGGCAGACTTGGTCTCGCGGTGGCTGTGTCGCTCGGAGGAGCCAGCTTTTGTTCGATCCAAGGCTGTGCGGACTCGATCAGCCCGTCGACTAGTCAGTGAGCTGAGGCCTCTGCAAGATGATGATTTCGTCTGGCCCTCTTTGGAAGAGGTGAAGCGGGTGCAGCAGAGGCACCTGAGCAAGGTGCCTGATGAGCATGAAGAGGTTGATGGACTAGTCTACGTCCAGGGCAAGCTATGGATCCCAAGGCAAGAGCGCGAGCTGATTACTCGAATTCTGGTAGTTGCTCACTGTGGGATCCAAGCCCATAGTGGTGAGCAGGTCATGCTCAACCATTTGCGAGACAAGTATGCAATCGACCGGCTGCCCTACCAAGTGAAACGCTTCGTGTGTAGCTGCTTACTGCGCAAATACCTGAAAGGTGGCAAGCTCATCCAGCGCCCGAGGAGTGATACCAGAGAGGTGGCAAAGCGGAACGAGGTCCTGCATATGGATTTCCTCTCTATGGGCGAATCATATGGCCCTACGAAGTACGTGTTGGTGCTGAAGGATGAGCTCACGCACTTTTGTGAGCTCATTCCGTGTGACTCGCCTACTAGTGATGTAGCAGCCACTACAGTACTGGACTGGTACAAGAGGTTTGGAATGCCAGAGACGTGGTTTTCGGACCAGGGTACGCACTTCAAGAACGAGTTGATGGCAGAGCTTAGCCGTCGAGTGAAAGGGCTGCAACTGTTTGCACCAGCATACATCCCATGGGTTAACGGTACCGTTGAGCGCCTGAACCGCAACATTTTGCACGTCGTGCGAGCTTTGCTATTGGAGCTGCAGCTCGACACGAAGAACTGGGAGTACCTATTGCCGGTAGTACAGGCAAACCTGAATCACACACCGGTACTGTCATTGGGTGGGTGGCCCCGACGGAGCTGTTCACGGGACTGCCATGCCCTCCGCCCCTGGATACTGTATTGCTACCTGGTGGAGACCAGCCTCTACGAACTATCAACCTGGAGGCGGTGCGAGATAGCCTGGACCGCCTCCGCTCCAGTTTGGAGCAGATGCATGCAGTTGTGGCTGACAAGAAGGAGCGTCGCCGGCTGTACCAGCAGGTTGAGAAACAGGGCAAGCTGTGCAGCTCAACGTTGGCGAGTACGTGTTGTGGTCCCGTGTGGACTCTAGGCTCGGGGGTGGCAAGCTGCTCGTGTGATGGGTGGGCCCGTTTCGGGTAACCGAGGCCAACCCATACTCCTTCATGGTGCAGCACCTCCTCAATGGCAACGAGTATGAGGTGCACGGAACGAGGTTGAAGTTCTTTGAGGATTCATCGCTCAACGTAACCGAAGAGCTTGTCGAGCATGTGGCCCACCACGGCATCGTGCTTGGTGTCGACGCGGTTGTCGGCCACCGCATCAACCCCAACACGGCCATGAAGGAGGTGCTGGTCTCATGGGCCGGTTAGGAGGCCATTGAGAACTCCTGGGAGCCTCTTGATAAAGGTGTTGAGGTCTGGAAGCGAGGCTTGGGCTGAGCGGAGTGAGTTCTGCACTTGGTGCGAAGACCGGAGTGAAGACCACTTGAGCTGAAGAAGGAAGATTCGAAAGTGATTGATTGATCGGAGCTTACACTGTCTTCACTACCTAGTCTGCATCCAATCATTTGATGCATCCAATCACCAACACTCTGCACTCGTCCAATCATCCTACTCGTCTAATCGTCGGTGGCGTAATCAACTTACCGTAATCAACGTGGGTTCGCATTGGATCGGTTCGGGTTAACCGGTTCACGGTTAAGAACCGTTATCAAACCGGTTACCCTCAATACCTCTGGCCGTCATGCTCCAAAATGTGCCCGCCAAGGTGCGCCAGTATGCTGAGTCCAGTAATGATCCTGAACTCCTGCAGTGGTGTGCTTAGTTTGGGGGTCTACGGTGAAGTTTCGGCGGAGATATCGACCATCCAACTGTACCCTAACCCTGTCACGGGTTACCTGTTGAAGTTGCCTTCAACTATGGTCCGACCTGTCACAAAAGTGGGGCATCCGTGGAAGTGCCAACTAGTATCAGCTCCTGCAGGGTTTGATATCAGCTTTGGGGGGCAGTGTGGTCCTGATCTGTGAAAGCTGATAACAGAAGAGTTCACAAACGAAGTGGACAACTAAGTGATGAGAGGTGATCAAGAGCGCTGTGCGCGCGGAGTGCGGCTGTGAGGCGCCACAAGGAGACGACGGAGGAAGACGACGTTGCGAGAACGAGCGCGTGTGTGTGACCGACTGCATAGCGTGCATGCTATGCAGTCTGCATATCCGGAGACTGCGGAAGTGAGGCAGGTCTTGTGCGTGTGATGGATGCAGAGGCGTTGAGGATCAAGTGATTTCGTCACGACGCCGTAGGTGCGTACGAGGAGCTACAGGGAGTTCCCAGGAGCAGCGAGCAGGTAGGCAGCAAACTGAGGGTCCTCGTAATGATTCAGAATTCAATCTGCTTTCTCAAGAGTAAGTGGCCTTACCATAGCATAGTCGTTGGCCTCGCTGTGATAGCATTTACCATTGCTCGTCGCCACCACTCCGGAGAACGCCAAGGCCAGACTGGATTGTGGAATGACGACATCATCACGGCTAATCGAATCCCCCGAGAAAAGATTCGTGTAGAGCAACTCATTAGCCGTGGTGCTTTCGGTGAAGTTTAATGCTGGAGTTTTTCAGAACCAGCGCGTTGCGGTCAAGATGCTGCTTCCGAGTACGCGTCGCGATATAAAACTTGTCAATGAGTTCCTGGCTGAAGCAAAACTCACACCTAGCATGGAACACACGCGTATCGTGACCTGCATTGGAATCGCATGGGACTCTCTTTCTGATTTGTGTGTGGTGTTCGAATTCATGGAGGGTGGAGACTTGCGCTCAGTGTTGAGCAACTACGAGAAGATAAGACATCCAGTAGGGTTTGATCGTGAAAAGTGAGCATCGCACTGCATGTGTGCCATGCGCTCACGTATTTGCATTCTCTGTAGCCCCCTGTACTCCACCGCGACTTGAAATCTCGAAACATATTGCTGAATGAAATGCACGAAGCCAAGTTGACGGACTTCGGAGTTTCACGAGAGCGACTTGATCGAACTATGACGGCTGGATTGGGCACTTCCTTGTGGATGGCTCCTGAAGTGATGACCGGCGAGAAATATGACGATAAGGCAGACATATTTTCATTCGGAGTTGTGCTGTCTGAACTGAACATTCACACGTTGCTGTACGCTCAAGCTCGGCAGGAGATGGAACGGTCTCTGGGTCGACAAATGACGGACGCTACTCTACTTCAAATGGTGACAACAGGGTCAATTAGAGTCGAGTTTTCGGAAGCAGGACCGCAGTCAATAATTGATCTGGGAAAAGCGTGCGTGTCAGTGGATCCAAGCGAACGTCCAAGTGCGGCGGAGGCCCTATTTAAATTGCACGTTGTATTGCCAAAGGAGATGGCGTGAGCAATTTGGTCATGATCACACCTTGGCAGCAAACGATGTCTTCGCAACGTGCACGGGTGCCTGCAAAATAAGTACACGATATTAACATTATACAATACTTCGAAGCTTTGATTGTTTCAAAAGCATCTCAATCAAAACTTGTTGGCGCAAATGTTAAAGGAGCTATGCGCAGGTTCTTTTTTACTGCTCAGCGTGTTGCTGCGTCAGCAAACATGCTGTTTTGGTGCTGGAGTCTGTAATAAATATTCTCATTCGGTGTTATTTATACGAGTTGGACTCACCACATCTTGCCGTATGCTACACAGAAGATGCAGAACACAAATGGCAGGCGCTATTTACATCGGTGTACTCTTTCAAAGTCCACTGAGTCAGACCTGTCGCCATCAAGCGCAGAAACTGGCATGAATCAGTGAACCTATCGGTATTCAGGCCTGGATCCAGGAAACGGCATCGATTTTGGGATCTGACCTGTTCTGCGTCTACTGAAGGGTGCATATCCAGTGATGCACCCTTACGAGCAAAATGGGAAAATAATTTAAAAACAATACTTCGATTAAATTTGAGTATTGTTCCATTAAAATGCTTATAATACTTGTATCAATATGGTCTCAAAGAATAAGAAGTATGTTAGTGAACAAATACAGTACCAGTAATGAGCTAATTAGGTCATTATTGCTTTGATTCGTGTGAAAAGTTTTCTTGCTATTCAATACCTAATTACGATATTGTTCACTAAAATAATTACTACTGGACTCGCTCGTAAGCTTATTGCAATAATTATGACTGCTAAAAAAAGTTTCCAGTAAAATATTAAATTGCCTTTCAAGTTGTGATTTTCAGCGGTCTCGATAGATCGCAGCTCCTCTTCCCCGCTTCCTGATGAAGTTCGTCTCCGTAGCGTTGCTACATGTAGGAGTATCATTCACTTTTGTATGGGCTCGGTAGGATGTTGTTTCACAGCTTACACTATAATGCAGCCATCGCCAAGCCTCCGACCCCTACGAGCCTCAACTCGGCGCTCACAAATCTCGTAGGGACAGTGGCCAACTTCATCACCTTCCCGAATAACCTCCAACGTGCCATGCTTTGGGATGCTGGGTTGGTACAAGCCATCCCCACCTCTGGTGGCTCTACTTCCGGTTCGAATGGTTCATGTGGAGAGCGGCCGCACCATGAGCGGCGTTTTTCTATCATCCCAGGTCCTCGATGACTCGACATCTTGCGAACTCAAAAGCTGCAAAAGCAACGCCATCAGCTTCACTAAGTCGACGTGTGATCCAAGTTACATTGAAACCAAGACATCATGTGCTGTTAGTCCCGAGACAGGATCTTGGAACTCCACACTTCAGCAGAGTGATGGCCCGTTATGGTCAATGGATGGCCAGATTGACGAGAGCTTTAATCCACAATTGCTCCAGTATAACGATAGTGGTGGCAATACTACTATTTTCATGTTGGCGCAACAGAGCTCGTGGGTGATGAATGACGATACCTGCCCAAATGGCGCGCAATTCATTGTTCCTTGTCGCGAGGTATCCGCAGCTGAAGTTGCTGATGATGCTCAAGAACGCGTTTGGTGTGAACCTGAACTTGAACTGAGTATCATGACCTGGGTAGATAGCGGAACCCTGGCGACTACTAGTACCAGTGAGCGACTGAGTACATCAGCTATCGTCGGCATTACCTATGCGTGCATCTTCGTTCTCCTATTTATGATGCCTGTGGGATTCGTCATTGTTCGCAGACACCGCTCCGGAGCTAATCAAGGCCAAACGGGCTTGTGGAATGACGACATTATCACCGCCAACCGGATTCCGAGAGAAAAGGTTCGTGTTCTCAAACTCATTACATTCGGTGAGGTATACGGCGGCACTTGCAATGGCGGCCAAGTTGTAATTAAGATGCTGCTCCCAAGCACACGTCGTGACATAAAGCTGGTAAATGAGTTTCTTTCAGAAGCGAGACTGACTGCCACTATGGAGCATCCACGCATCGTTGCTTTGCTTGCCGTCGCGTGGGATTCTCTTTCCGATCTTTGTGTGGTGCTGGAACTTATGGCAGGGCATGGAAAATACAATTCTCAGTAGTATTCTGGCCAAAATCCCATCAGTAATAATCATTATAATATCCAACCTCCAATAATAAGTTATTCCGTACAAAAAATACAATCACTATTAGTATTTGTATATTTTTATCTTGATATTTGTATGACCTCGAACTCAGGATTGTATTCTCCTCAAAATAAAGCAGTAATAATGATTGCAATCTAGCTAGTGCCAATAATAAGTTATTCAATAAATATAACATCAATAATATTGATATTATATTATTTTTTCCATGCCCTGATTTATGGATGGCGGAGACTTGCGCACACTACTGAACAATTATGAACAAAACCGGCACCCCGTCGGATTTGACCGTGAAAAGGCAACAATTTCAGTGCACGTATGCCACGACCTCACTTATTTGCACTCATTAGACCCCCCCTGTGATCCACCGTGACTTGAAATCTCGAAATATTCTGCTAAACGCGATGCACGACGCCAAGTTGACCGACTTAGGAATTTCGCGAGAGCGACTTGACCGAACAATGACGGCCGAAGTGGGAACTTCGCTGTGGATGGCTCCGGAGGTGATGGCCGGTGAAAAGTACGATGATAAGGCAGATATTTTCTCGTTTGGTGTCGTGCTGTCTGAACTCGACGTTCACACACTGCCGTATACTCAAGCCAAGCTGGAAATGGAGCAGTCACAGGGTCGGCACATGACTGATGCTACCCTTCTACAAAGAGTAGCAATGGGGACAATTAGTGCGGACTTCTCAAACGCTGGTCCTGAGTCCATGGTAGAGCTTGGCAAGGCATGTATGTCCGTCGACCCTAGCATGCGCCCAACTGCGGTGGAGGCATTGTTCAAGCTACAGGTGATTCTGTCAAAGGAGCTAGCATAATAGAAGTGAATGGTAACGCAAAGAAAGTATTATTTCTTAGCTAAACAAATGTTGTTCACAAGGGCAAAAGAACGGAACCGATTTAATCCTGCCCCCTGAACTTCACATTCCAATGTCGGCATGGTTTCACGAAAGCAAGACAGCATTTCGTGCAACTCAATGTACCGGTACCTGATTTCGATTGTCTTACAAGACTAAACCTGAGACGTTCCTCCTAGCTTTCGTAGCAAATGAAGATGTTTGATTAGATCCGAAAGCAGCACGAGGCAGAGTTCGCTGGACCATTTTCTTGTTAAATATCCTTTAGTCTATTTTACAGCTCGCAAGATCAGGAGAGCAGCTACGTTCATCCTGGCCGCGACCAGGAGAGTTTATATCCATCTCCTCAAACTGCTTATCCAACAACCAGACTTTTCCATACAAACTTCCAGACAAAAATAATCCGACTCCACAATGCAAACGCTGCCGCAACTTGACGAGTCCATCGCGTACCTGCAGGCAGAGATCGCGGCCCTCCGTGCCGGAGAGAAGGATGCCAGCTTATTATCACTCGCAGTAGCTGCTGCAGCAGGTGAAGCGCCGCTTCCGGAGCCTCAATTCGCGCCGCTATTGGCTGTTTGGACACCCGCAGCGTCCGCCATTTCGACAGAGTTAGCGGCGCTCGTGGACCAGTACGAAGCGGCCAGAAGACGAGAAGAAGAGGAGGCACATAGAAAGGAGGACAAGGATGTGAAGACACCTGTGCATTCGGCATTGCAGCGTGTGAGGGGACAGAGGAAGAGACCGAGGACGAGACCTAGAAGAAGGTTTGAGGACCCAGACGAGGGAGACGCGTCACAGTCTGCGAGCGATGGGACGCCCACGCCGTCACCTAGAGCAGATGTTGTGGTGAAGGAGGTAGAGGAGAAGAAGGAGGAGAAGGTTGAGGAGAAGGTTGAAAAAGAGGAGAAAAAGGAGGAAGAGAAGGTTGAAGAGAAGAAGGAGAATAAGAAGGAGGAAAAGGTTGAAGAAGTGGAGAATGAAGAGACGGAGGAGATGAAGGAGGATGAGAGCAAAGTAGAGGATAAGGAGAAGAACGAAGAGGTTGCTGTTATTCACAAGAAGGGCGACAAGAATACGGAGAAGAAGTTAGAGACGGAGGAGAAGGATTTAGAGAAGGAGGAGGAGAAGAATCCCGAGAAGGAGGAAGCGGAGGCAGCGTTAGCGAGTTTGAAAGCGTTGCGGAAGAGTATGTTGCTGGATGTGTTGTCCAAGATTGTGTCGGTGGCCAAGAGTAAGGATGTGGACCCTGCCATGTTTACGAAGGAGAAAGGTGCTGATGACGAGAAGCAAGTTGACTTGGAGAAGATTCAAGCGCGAGTTACGGGTGGTGTGATCTGTGAGTGGGCGCAGTTTGCTGAACAGGTTTACTTGTTCTGTCAGCATGTGGTGACGGATGCGGAGCAACGTGAGCAGCCAGAAGCAAGGCGAAAGGGAGTCGAGTTGCTGCACTTTGCTAGAACTCTTACTGAGACACTACGTAAAGCTAGCGTTAAGAAGGAGGATATTCTGTTGCAGAAGATTCGGGACGCAGAACAAGAAGCTGCAGCTCGTAAAGAAGAAGAACAGGCTGCTCGTAAGGAGGAGGAAGAGGCTGCCCGCAAGGAGGAGGAGGAAGCTGCTACTAGCGAGGAGAAGAGTGAAATTGCTGCTAACAAGGAGGGAGAAGAGAAACAGGATGAAGGTGGGAAGAATAAGGATACTCGTGATGAAAAGGCTGAGGACGCAGAGATGGAGGAGTCCACTGCATATGAGAAGGACAATCAAGCGACAGAGGCCACTGATGGTCATGACTCCAGTAACCAGGCGGCGAATGGTGACTCTTCTGGTCCTCCACCTCTTACACCCACACGCGCATCAACGCGTATCCGAAAGCGGACAAGTATCGCTAGTGACGGGACTGGCTCGGCGGCTCCTTCTCCATCTTCGATCAATCCACGAAAGCGCGCACGAGGTGCATCTGCTTCAGCTGCTTCAGCGAGCGAAGAGGTTAGCGGCGAGGAAAGCCACGACGCCTCTGCCTCTGAAGCAGACACGAAGTCACGCCGTACTAAATCGTCAAAGACTCCAGCAAAGAAAACACCAGCTCGCAGACGCCGCGCCTCTGTGCTAGCGACACGGACCAGCTCGCGTCAACAAAAGCGACGCGCAGCAGAAGCTGCAGCCGCTGCTGCGGCTGCAGCAGATAGTGCTGGCAGTGGTGGTGATGAAGAAGAACACAGCGGTGGTGAGGCTCTTCATTCTGCAGACGATAACAACGAAAAGGAGAACGACGAAGAGGGGGGAACGGGGGAAGACGAGCAGGAAGGAGAGCAGCAGACTCCGAAGAAGAAGAAAGCAGCCCCAAAGGCAAGGTCTAGGAAGAAAGGTACTCGCAAGAGATAAACATTGTGCACAAATGGACATAGCGATCACTCAGTAACAACAACAAGTGATGCCAACAGAGCTTACGCAAATGTCTACAATCCTGACCCATCCATGCTACCTACTTGGTGACGTACTTCTCAAACAGCGAGGTGAAGTAGTTCGGGTCCGTGATGGCCGCAAAGGGCTCCACCCGCTGCAGATACTTGCCTCGACTCTTCTCAAAGTCCACAGGCGCACCCGAGCGAACGTCACGCACATCCACAATGTGAGAGTGGTGTGCCTCGATGTGGTCATCAAAGAAGACAGCGACATCGTCGTTCTCCTCATCAACCAGCAGCAGTTTTCCGTACTGGCCGTCCTCGGCATGGGCACTCCACCACTCCCAGTAGTCACGAAGTGCAAGCGTGCTAGCACCCTGCAACATTTCCTGCAACGTCTCCTGAATAGGTTGGAAGCCACGAATCACCTTCACATTCGGGTCCGATGCAGCGTAGAAGTTGTTCGGGGCACTGGCACCTTCCTCCGCGAGCTTGGAAGAGAACGGCACCTTCGTAAGCGTTCTCACCGCCAACGCCGTGCCATCCGCCTCAAATCCATCACGGTAGAAAGTGCCGACACGACGAGCACTCGGCTCCAGCTTCAAACGGAAGCGTTCCGGCAGTGCCGGCAATCCAACGGGGTGTTGTCCGTCCACCAGGAACTCCAACTCCTTCGCAACTTCCACAATATCATCACCGAAAGTCCTGAAAACAAGCTTCACATCCAGTTCCTTCTGCGTCACCTTAGGGGACGCCAGATAAGACAAGAACTGCAGGAACGACGGCAACAAGTAGTAGCGTCCCTCGCTCCAAGCTTCCTGTAGTCGGGACTTGGGCATGGTTTTAGCCAACTCTTTGGCAGCTTCACGTTGCTCCCCCTCAGGGAAATGAAGCTTCTGCATCACCTCCTCAAAGGACCCACGCACCCGACGACCGGGTGCTTCATCACCACCAGTAAATGCCGACTGTAAGGCTGTGCGCTTCTTCTTGGCTGTTTTGTTGACAGCTTTGACCTGGTCGATGTCACTGGTTTGAGCTGTAGCCAAACTCTGGTACGGGTGGGCGTCATCTACAAATTGTTTGTAGGAAATGAGTTTGGGTCCATTGGTTTGGGCCACGGGGGGTTCAATGGACGATGCATCTGAGACGCAAACCCATTCCGACGGACTCGAAGGGTTCACGTAGCCCCATGTACACTCGGACAGTAGGTAGTCTACAGTGTTCTCCACGGTGCGACCACCGGCAGCGTCTGACATGAGGACGGTGCGGTTCAGGTCGAAGTGCAACACAACGTTGCGTCGCTTGCTGGTCGCCATGAGGAGTGAAGAGAGCGTGGTGGACGAGGGGGTCAAGTTGTTTGGAGCTCTTTGATCAGACGTCGACCACTGAAATTTGAAAGTGGTTTGAGCCAATCAGAAGCGAAATGTAGCCATTTTCAGACATCGTGGTGAAGCTGCTTCGTTGTCGGCACCCTCTTGTTTGGAACGAGGGATTTGTTGTGAGTTGGAATGTAAGTCCTACGAATGTACAGATCTATTGGTTCTATCTCTTCATGTAGTGCCTCACAAGCGCGATCGCGGGTGCACGAACCCCAGTCAGATGAAGATGGCTTCAACGAAAAATGTAGTCATCTGGTATCAAGGGTAATGACATGTCACTATTTTACTGTTTGCAGCCATTTGATGATGACCGATAGGAAGCGCGCAGCCAATTCCGCTCTTGCCACTCGACCTGTGGACAAGACAATGAACGATCAATTGTCCAAACGATCGCGAACCGATACTTCTACAATCAAGATACCCGCTCTTGACGCAGAGACGGAGTTATTGCGTGCACTGGAAGAAGAAATTTCAAAAGAAGAGGAGAAAATTAAGCACGACAAGAACAAGAAACTTCCTCCTCCAGAAGAAGACGACGATTACGACGAATCAGACGATGAATAAAAACGATCAAATAAGATCATAAAATCACGTTATCATGAATGTGGAGTCTTCTTAAGCTCCTCATTGAGCCAATTACGCAGTGCACGGACACTGTCTCGGTCTTGAGCGCAACATTCGACGACATTAGCGAAAAGTGCAGAAACGACGGGGGAATTAGTCGCAGTTAAAGTACCAGAAGAGTGACTGTTCCGTCTTGCTTGATTGTTCGGGAGTCCTAGCTCTGTTGCTACTGTGGCGGAGGTTGTGAAGAACAGAGACGGACTGTAAAACTTGGATTTGGAGGAGGAAGCAGAAGATGCCGTAGTAGAAGATCTGGTGACAGGGTGACGGCGTCGATCCATTTTCAGCTCATAGTCAACACATTTGCGGAGTTCTCGACGAGCTTGATGCATCGCGGCACGTTGTTGTTGCTTGTGGTTGCTGAGAAGTTGTTGATACTCTTTGGATTGAGGCTCCTCTGGAGTTTCAGCAGGTAGTGGAGGCAAGAAGTGGTCAATTTTGTTGAGCAGAAGGAAGAGTTGAGCGTTCGTAAAGGTTTTGTGCTTCGACTTGTGTTTAAGGAAACGCACGAATTCAGTTGCGACGATCGGGAAACGTGTCGAGTCGGCTGCGTCGACTACGAAAAACGCAGCGACGATGGGGAGTGTACCGGTAGTTTGGAACGTTGCAGTAAGAGCGAGATTGTTGAGATTGTTGCTACTTCCTCCAAAAGTTGGCAAGTCGCCTGTGGCGTTGTACCATTTTGATCGACATGTGCGCCGACCGGGTGGATCTACGAGTTGCAAGTATCTATCGCTGATATCCACCCGATAACTAGCAGTCTGCAATGTCCTCGTCGGGTCCGGATACAAATAAGAAGGCTGTTCGAGGCCTTGGGCGGTGTAAAGGGTCAAATCGTCACCAATGGAAATTCGGGACAGGTGATTCACCAACGTTGACTTGCCGGCGCCATCAAGTCCCAGGAAGAGTATTTTACCGCGATGTTTCTTTGGAGCGTGTTGGCGTGTCAACATACCTGTGAGCATTCGAAGCGACCCGCGGTAGTCCGTGTCAGAAGTAGCTTCACCTCCAGCCTGGTAAGCCAGTAAGTCGTGCGACGCGAATCCACCCATTTTCTCGGTTGCGCAGTAAACCGCAAGGTATCTCACGCAGGTCTAGTGTTGAGTTACAATTGTGACGGTGTCAGGAGCTGAGACCTCGTTGTAGTGTGATCAGGTGGTGGTGATGACTATTTCAGCTGAAGTCGTTGTTTAGCGGTTGAGAGATTAGTTGCTCTGTTTGTTCACCATAAATAGTGGCTTAATGTGCTGTTGAACGACCGATATGCGATGATTGTTTGCTGCAAGTTCGCTCTTCAATCTCACACAACGTGAAACGGGGAGTAGACCATGGGTGCCGAGGCTGATGACAGTGGGAATGATCGTAAGTTATCGTTGAAAGAGGGGGCAGCGGTACGTGTGCGCAGTGAAGATGGAGACTCGGTCGACGCAACAATTGTTCGTCAACATCGCAATGGTGACTACACAGTGAAGCACGAAGAAACCGGGAAAGTTGAGAAGAACGTACCGAAAGACCGCATCGAAGGGAAGTCAAGGACTCGCAACCGACAAGACAAGGATGGAAGTGAAGATGACAAGAACGGAGACGAGCTGGAAGTCGATTCGGCAGTGCAATTCAAGAACAATAACGGTGACTGGTGCGATGGTCAGATTCGCAAAGTACGCAGCAATGGCAGGTATGATGTTGCTCTCGAAGGTGATGAAGACGAGGTGGCGAAAAATGTGGAGCGGCAAGATATCCGCAAGCGAAGTGGCACTAAGTCTCCTAGTAAGAAGAAAAGGGCACGTGTAAATGACGAAGAGAGCAGCGAAGATGAAAGCGATGACGAAGATGAAAAGAGTGCCATGAGGAAAAGGAAAGCACGGGCAAGAGGCAACAGAAGTAAACGTGAATTAGTTACAAGCGACGATGACAGTGATGGAAGTGTTGGTCGTGGACGGCAAGGTCGATTTCAAGGGCGAAATGGAGCGGGGTTTTCACAGTTGCGAATCAATCAATTGATCGAGTTTGAGGACAAAAGTGGACGCATTCGTCGTGGACGGATCAAGATGCTGAATAGGGAACAGCGAATGTGTGACGTAGAGCATGAAAGCGACTCCGAGAAAGTGTCAAAGCGTATCCCTCTCGACGTTGTTAGACCCACCACGGCGTTTGGCCGCTTTTTTGGCGGAACGAATCGTAACTTCGTGCCATTTCAGCTGAACACACACGTTTACTATCGTACCAAGGATGGCACAGAGCGGAAGGGAATCATATTGAAAGTATCCAGGAGCACCGGCAGGGCGCTCTACGATGCTGAAGACTTGCTAGACGGAACTATGATCAAACAGCTCTCTGTTGGGAGGCTGCGAGCGGTTCCATGGCTCGATTACTCCCTTCCGAACTGGAATGGCATGCCAGGTTTACCAAACTTCTCGCTGTTTTCTGCTCCCATACTTCGTCGAGGATTGAACGTTCGCTTCCGTCACGCCGACAAGGAAACAGGGCGCGTTGTGTGGAAAGAAGGCGTTATCATGAAAGCAAAGTCGAACGCGTGCTGCATCGTTGAGTATTTTGGACCGAACGGCGACAGTAAGCGGGAAGAAGTCAAAAACTCGGATATTCAAGCTCGGTTCTTTCGGATGCCGTTTAGCGGGATGTTAGACGGTATGATGGATGGTCTGTCATTACCGTCTATTCAACTACCGGCGGGAATGTTCAAAGTTGGCAGTGCTGTGGAAGTGTCGAATGGTGCCAAGGTATTTCTCGGCACGATTGTCAGTTCGAATGAAATGGATAAGACGTACACGGTTCGGTACGAAGACGGCCGAAAGGAGAAAAATGTACCGAGTGATCGAGTTCGGCTATCACTGCGTCGCTTGAGGATTGGTACCGAGGTGGAAATGATTGTCGAAGGTCCGTGCAAGGAAGTATCCAAGTTGGACGGCGAGGTAGCATGGATACATCGTGATGAAAAGGTCGCCGTTCGCATCAACGGTGGTAACAACGATGTCTTTGCCGAGGTTTGCACTCACGCACTGGTGGTTGATGGAAAACCTGCGTTTTCAGCTCCTCTTAGCAGCACATGGCTAGAGCTCATGGGCTACTATTTGAATTTAGCGGCGGAACTACTGATATACGTTTGGTTTTTCTTCGGGTTCATGGTGGAGATGGATGAAATACTGACGCTGTACGAAGACACGTCGAATGACTTGCTACAGAACGAAGAGCACATGACCGCAATGTACATAAGTCAGAAGGTCGATTGGGGACTTTGTCAACGTCCTGCTCTGCAAAGTTCCTCGTCTTCGAACTCCTCTGCCTATTTGCTAATTCCTTCAGACGTGATGGCAACCGATCGTGCATGGCTTATCACCTTGTTGGTGTCAAAGGCTATTCTAACTGCAGGGTGTGCTCTCTTGGTGCTTCGTTGTTTACGTTCGAAATTGTCTGCGCTACAAGATGAGTACGTGTGGTTTTACTAAATTCTGTGCTGAAAGAGTTGAAATATCTAACTTTTATTCTGGTTTGTGCAGCTTCATTGATCTGAAGGAATACCAACAAGAACGTGTAATGCGACGGCATTTAGCGGTGGCAATGGGTTGGGCTCTTATCACGACATTCATGACACTGGTAAATTACGCGTCGCTGTTGAATCGGTTCGATTTCTACTGTCTGCTGAACGACAAGTCTTTAAGTTTCGACGAGCTAGCGCTGAGTATCGACCCGTTCGCTATTCACTCAAAGTATGCCAACCCAGTGCAGTTGCTGATCTCCTTAGCAGCCAAAACCACGTTCAATCTTTTCCGAGGAGTGACATTCCACCTGCTGCTCTTCGCTTTCCCGACAAGCGGCACGAATTTCATCCGACGTATAGTGTTCCTGCTGCCTTCTATCGCAGTAACCGCACTGCTCTGTGCTGTTGGTGGAGCGGCATTGCACACATTCTACTACGTACAGAAGACGGAGATGCTGAGTGACCAAACACTTGAGATGTCTACCTACACGGATCTATCGGTGATACTTCTGGTACTATCGTTGTGGTTCATATACTGTGTGTACAACCTCGGGTCGGCAGCTGGAAGGTTCTCCGAGACGCGGCTAGAGCGACAACGGACGTCACGTGATGAAATCTCGGAAGACGTACTGGATCTCGCTGAGCGTGGCGAATTTGGACTTCAAGCACAGCATGAAGCTTTGGTGACGAAGGTGGAGCAGCGTCAGGACCAATTGGGCATCTGTAAGCTGAGCATCCTGCGCATTTATCGCCATATTCTTGTGCATTTTGTGGCTGCTGCGGTGGCGATCTACATCGACGTGACATTGCGTCGTGTGGTCAAGGAACAGGAGAGGAGTTCTGTTGCGCTTCATGCTTTGACGTTCCACCTCGCGGTATCGATCACGTGGCTGGTGGGATCGGTGATGGCAGCCATATTTGCCATTTCGTTACGACAGCAGTCGCCGGAGCTGCTCGCCTACATTTTAGACGTGTAGAAAGTCAATGAGAACCACAAGATTCGTCCTAGTGTTGTGGAGCTCATCTATTCGGCTCATCTAATCATGCCGATACGATGGATTGATTGGCAAACTTCAACGTGAAAAAATCCACACCTCGTTTAAGTATACATGTTAAAAGCTGCATCGCATCAAATTGTTTTGATGCAAAAGCGTGCATAGCCGAACGAACGGTGACGCGCCGCTAACGCTACCGACGAGTCTGTACACCAAAGAAACAAGTCTCGACAACGCCTGCTTGCTATTTTGAAGTCCGACACGGCAAGGATGTTGTCTGTGCACTACCGTGATCGCATGAAACCCACTCGCGACTGTGACGATAGGTAACGACTGGTGGCATTCGCCCAGAGACTCGTCGCGGGGCGCAAATTTAGTTCAAGGTACTCTACTCGCTGCCTATTCGTCAGCAGTGGGGCCGCTCCGTGTGAGTCGGACAAGAAGCCACAAACGCGGCTTGCTTTCAATAGCCATGGGAGCGGGCTCCCATAGCTCCCGAGCCCTAGTGGTTAGCACGATTTGGCTGAACTTGCCGCTGAGCATTCCATTCGACGTTCTCCCAGAGACT
Organism: Phytophthora sp. ST_20190627; assembly: GCA_014706145.1. Classification (NCBI taxonomy): domain Eukaryota; phylum Oomycota; class Peronosporomycetes; order Peronosporales; family Peronosporaceae; genus Phytophthora; species Phytophthora sp. ST_20190627. The sequence goes on from JACBOU010000061.1 coordinate 657,593, forward strand.
TCCCACAGTGAACACTTCAAAAACCCTTCCACAGTAGCCATGGGTGGAGGTGTTTCGATCGAGTCGACGCCGTACGATGAGTCCAAGTTCCTCCAGTCGAAGGCCGTCATGGAGTCGGCCGCAGACGACTCCGAGAAGTTTTCCAAGCTCAAGTCAATCTGGGCTGATGGCGCCCCGCCTGGTGCTGATGGTCACTGCCACGCTGCTGAGATTGCTGCTGCTCATGGGGCTGAACACCACAAGGAGGAGGATCATAAGGAGGGCGATGACCACGCTGATAAGGAAGAGTGCCACAACGGACATGCGCACACCGAAGGCGATCACCATGCTCATTATGACGGCCATGCGCACAACGATAAAGAAGGCGATCACCACGCTCACCACGAAGGACATGCTCATAAAGAAGGAGAGCACCACGCTCACAACCACGAGCACTACGCCCACGAGCACCATGAGCACAAGGAGGAGGAGGCACATGCTAACAACCATGAGCATCATGAGCACAAAGAGGGGGAGGCACATGCTCACAAGGAAGGAGATCACGTTCATAAGGAGGAGGCACACGCCCCGAAGGATCATGCGCCGAAAGAAGACGGCCATGTGGAGGCACCGAAGGACGCCCCCAAGACCTCAGCATCAACGAGCCAGCTGCCCAATGCTCCTTCCAAGCACAGTGACGCGAAAGTCTTTAAAGAAGTGTAATTTCCTTGCCATGGGTGCTGCCGATGCAACGTAACTAACCAATGACGGGCTGGCCGCATGAAACGTGCTAGCTCGCAGCTCGGGCAAGCTTGAAGAGAAGCTCGCGTTCCACGAGTGTGCACCTAGAGAGAATTTTAATTACCGTAATAAAATACTTAGTATGCATTTTGTATTGATACCAATTGGCAAGGTCTCCGCAAAGTTTGGCACTTAAAGTGCCGCACTTTGTGACGTCAGTGTGGCGTCGACGCGCCCTGCCCATCTCCTTAAGTCTGTTTGCGCATCCCCTCGAGGAAATCTCTCGTGGATCACTTTCAACACCTCGTATATTTCTCCATTTCTTCACTAAGTATTCCATTGACCAGACACCTGCCATCTTGTGTCATTCCCAATTCGACGTCTCGTGCTCAAAGCTCCAGCTTCGCCATGCTCGCTCGCGGCGCCAAGACTCTAAGGCGCATGACGTCTCCGCACGCTGCCGCCGCCTTCTCAACTGGCCCGGACATCAAGGCTGCCAACCTCACGATCGAGCGCACCACAAGCCCCAAGGCCAAACTGCCCAAGGAGCAACTTAAGTTCGGCAAAACGTTCACAGACCACATGCTGGAAGTGGACTGGGAGCTGGGCAAGGGCTGGAGCAACCCAGTGATCCACCCGTACGGTCCCATGGCTATGGACCCAGCCAGCGCCGTGTTGCATTACGCTTTGGAGTGCTTTGAAGGCATGAAGGCGTATGTGGACGCCGAGGGTCACATCCGCCTCTTCCGTCCGGATATGAACATGAAGCGTCTCAACAACTCCATGAAGCGTCTTTTACTGCCGGAATTCGACGGAGATGAGCTCACCAAGTGTCTGGAGGAGCTTATTCGTCTGGACAAGGACTGGGTGCCTAAGGGTGAGGGCTATTCGCTCTATATTCGCCCTACAGGCATCAGTACACAGGCTTCAATTGGTGTGGGAGCCAGTGAGAAGGCTAAGCTCTTCATTATTTTGTCTCCTGTGGGTCCTTACTATCCGGAAGGCTTCAACCCCGTCAAGTTGTGTGCCAATGACCGCTACATCCGTGCGTGGCCCGGAGGTACCGGTGGCTTCAAGGTCGGTGCTAACTATGCGCCGGGTATCTTGCCCCAGTACGACGCTCAAGAACAGGGTTACTCGCAGAACTTGTGGATCTTTGGTCCTGACCACGACATTACGGAGGTGGGTACGATGAATCTGTTCATCCAGTGGATCAACGAGCAGGGAGAGAAGGAACTCATCACTCCTCCTCTTACTCGTGGTGATATTCTGCCTGGTATCACGCGTGACTCGATCCTGCACCTCACCCGTGAGTGGAACGAGTTCAAGGTCACTGAGGGAAACATCACCATGAAGCAGGTGCAGAAGGCCAGCAAGGAGGGTCGCATCATCGAGATCTTTGGCTCGGGTACTGCCGCTGTTGTCTCGCCGGTGTCCACCATCAACTACATGGACGAAGACTTGGCTATCCCGCTTGACGGTACGGACGGCAAGGCTGGTAAGCTGGCGGAGCGCGTCTGGAAGGAGCTGTCCGACATCCAGTACGGCCGTCGTGAACACCCGTGGTCGATTGTTGTGGACTAGAGGAAGCGTTCCAGGCCAAACACGCAGACACTTGATGATAAACTGGAGACGTTTTGGTTGATAGGATTGTCGAGACACTGCGAATTGGAACGCGTTGTGAGAGTAAGTAAATCAATGCGATTCTTCTGCTTAGAAAATTGTGACGTTTGTGTCTGTTTTGCTAGTGGCTGATGGGAATGCTGTTGCCTGCAGACCGCCACTACGTCTGCGATTGGCTCGCTTCTTTACTTCAGGAAACGCTGGTTTGTGAGAACGCCGTGGCTGCTTCTCAAGTTCCTCAAGCTTCTGCTGACAGCGCTTCTTCTGGTCGAACACTCGTTGGTTACGCACGGAGAGCTGACGATGGTATTCACAGTAGCCGTGCATGGATCCATTCTTCTTCAATGTGCGTGGTTGCGAACACTTTCCGTTACGATAGCGGCATTGAAGCTCCAGTGGGAGCGATCCGGAAGCACCTTCAGCTTCAGCGTCCAGACTCGCGAAGGCCGTCACGATCTCATTGGAGGGTGCACCAGCAACGTCGCCACCAGTACTGGGAGCTTCGGTCTTCACTTGGTACTGCTCTGTCGTCTTATTCAGCTGGTTGAGCGGTGGCAGTCCTCCCAACGTCATCGTAGCGTCAATGGACGAGATGTCGGAGGTAGATGGACTGTTGACTGCCACTGGAAACATCGATCTGAAGCTCGGCAACGTCCATTCTTCACGGAGACAGAGTTTCTTGAGCGAGAACTGCATGGTGACGGTGTTCGGCAAGTGGTTTGGTGTTGCCTGGTGTGGCAAACAAGAAAGCGGACCATGTAGACGAACACTTGGAGTTTGTATACCCGACTTCAACTTGGAGCGTCTGTGATATCGAGAAAACCGGAAGCACCTCAGCTGCCTCTTTGACCGCCGCATCGCTTGCGCAGTGGAGAATTTACAGGAAGTTTTCAATCCAATGCTTCATCGCTTCTACTCTGACTACCAAATGCAGTAAGCGCTTGTTGTAAGCTACCAGTTGCAATACGGTTCTCTGCAGTATCGTGGGATATTTAAGCGTTGGCCAAGACACCGTGAAGCACGCGACCAGCCATGCAGTGACATGATGGTGATTCTATGGTTGGAGCCACGCCCATTTTTGAGCTGTTCTACTCGCGGCCTCGAACAGACACTCTATTAGAGTGTCTCTAAGTTGTAGACACCCTAAGTACGTCTAAGATCCAAGTTGAAGGAGCTCGTATCCGTCTCCCTAACTGGGCAAGAGAAAACTAGCAAAAGGCAACTACCAATCAGCCCCCGCTCGTATCCAACCAAGATACAAGGATATCCAAGGAGCAAGCTCAGATGAATGCAATAACATACCCGAGTGCATCTGAGCGGAGCATCCATAGCGACTCGTCGTACAGCATTTGCTTCGTCAGCCAATCATGCGGTCACGATGAACTCTCAAAAGTCGCAATGGAATCTCAAAGCAACTGCTTCAACTTGTTGGGAAATCTTCACTCATGTCCGTCCATTTCCACTTGGGCGTCGGGTGGGGGTAGATCTCCCGACCCTTTGAGCACTAGATCGTCGATATGCGGCTAGCATCGTCCAAGCACAAGATGAAAGGATCTTCTTGATCTCCCCAACAACGGAGACTTTTCATAGGAAGCGTTGGCCAGCATGAGCCAACGACAGACACTCGAAGCAATCTCCAGATCAATCACTTCACAATTTGCGTCGTACGAAGAACCACGGCCAAGGACCAACACTAGTCACTGAGTGCTGCCCCCAGGCTATTGCCACCATGAAGTCTCCAACCAACTACGGGAGTGAGAATGAGGAAACGCGTTTCATCCGCCGTGTCGCGGCACCAGATCGACCCAACAACAAGCGGCGCCAGAAGAAGCGTCTGGCCATTGCCGGAGCCACGCTCGGTCTATTGGCTGCATCGGCTGGTGTTGGCTATACGGCCATGAAGAACGCTAGCTCGACGAATGCCGCCGTCAAGACGGCAAACCTCAAGGCGGACATGTCCAATGAGGCCAAGTCCTTCATTTCCAAGCTCGGCGATGCCTTCCACCCGGACTTTGACAAGATCGACCAAGACCATGACGGGAAATTGTCCAAGGACGAGATTCTGGCCGATCTTACTGAGAAGGAGATGGTCGACGTGGACAAGGTCGAGGCTTCGAACCTGCCCCAGGACATCAAGCGCAACGTCGTCGCGTTGCTGGAGAGCAAGCTCCAGAGCGACGGCGACTGTGCCAACCAGGCACTGGACCAACGTCAAGTCGCTGTGAGTCGAGCTGACCATGAGATCTTCTACTACATGCTGGATGTGTTCTGCCCGAGAGTCACCATTGCTGTCACTCCACCGGATCAAAGCGAGGACGACGCTGCTTCGGCTGAGAACCAGCGGACTGTCACGATCCCGACTCCTGATGGAGGCACCACGGAAGTTGTCATTGTCGGTGAACCGGAAGATGGCAAACAAACCATTGCTATCCCTGGCGGTGATGGAGGTTACTCCACGACGGAGGTGCGTTCCATTGAGACTCCGACGGGTGAGCAGAAGATCTTGATCCCGAACGCTGTGGGCGACATCACCCCGGTGGTTGTCCCTGACGTGCCTGAGGAAGAGACCGAGATTCAAGTCCCTGTGCCGGAACCAGTTGATGCCGCGAACGACTGGGAGGGGGCCCCTAACTACTCCGATAGTGACCAGTTTACGCCAGAGGAGCCCTTTGCAATCCCTGAGCCCGAACCGTTGGTACAGACCATTGATGTGGTCGCTGACAACGGTGAGCACCAGGCGGTGATCCTCGTCGGCGACGTCGAGGACGGCAAGCAGACGGTGAAGATCGCGAACGACGACGGCGGCTACACGACCAAGGAGGTCAATGCCGTGGAGACTGAGGATGGCGTGACGTTGGTGGTGCCGGACGCCGAGGGTGACTCCACGGTGGTGGAAGTGCCTGATGTGCCGGCTGAGGTTGCCGAACACGTGACGGATGATAGCCAGGTTGTGAACGTTGTGACGCCGGAGGGCGACCAGTTGCAGGTGGTCGTTGACGGCGAGCCCGATCACGGCAAGCAGACCGTTGATATCATTGACGACAACGGCGAAGTGACGACCCAGGAGGCGAAGGCGATCGATACTGAGGACGGCGTGAAGCTGCAGATTCAGACGGACGAGGGCTACGTGCCGGTTGTGGTGGCCGATGTGCCGGATGAGATCAAGGAGGAGATCCAGGAGCAGGCCGAGGAGCAATCGAACGACTCTGATCGCCATGAGTCCACAGAGGAGCAGCCGGTCGTACAGACCATTGATGTGGTCGCTGACAACGGTGAGCACCAGGCGGTGATCCTCGTCGGCGACGTCGAGGACGGCAAGCAGACGGTGAAGATCGCGAACGACGACGGCGGCTACACGACCAAGGAGGTCAATGCCGTGGAGACTGAGGATGGCGTGACGTTGGTGGTGCCGGACGCCGAGGGTGACTCCACGGTGGTGGAAGTGCCTGATGTGCCGGCTGAGGTTGCCGAACACGTGACGGATGATAGCCAGGTTGTGAACGTTGTGACGCCGGAGGGCGACCAGTTGCAGGTGGTCGTTGACGGCGAGCCCGATCACGGCAAGCAGACCGTTGATATCATTGACGACAACGGCGAAGTGACGACCCAGGAGGCGAAGGCGATCGATACTGAGGACGGCGTGAAGCTGCAGATTCAGACGGACGAGGGCTACGTGCCGGTTGTGGTGGCCGATGTGCCGGATGAGATCAAGGAGGAGATCCAGGAGCAGGCCGAGGAGCAATCGAACGACTCTGATCGCCATGAGTCCACAGAGGAGCAGCCGGTCGTACAGACCATTGATGTGGTCGCTGACAACGGTGAGCACCAGGCGGTGATCCTCGTCGGCGACGTCGAGGACGGCAAGCAGACGGTGAAGATCGCGAACGACGACGGCGGCTACACGACCAAGGAGGTCAATGCCGTGGAGACTGAGGATGGCGTGACGTTGGTGGTGCCGGACGCCGAGGGTGACTCCACGGTGGTGGAAGTGCCTGATGTGCCGGCTGAGGTTGCCGAACACGTGACGGATGATAGCCAGGTTGTGAACGTTGTGACGCCGGAGGGCGACCAGTTGCAGGTGGTCGTTGACGGCGAGCCCGATCACGGCAAGCAGACCGTTGATATCATTGACGACAACGGCGAAGTGACGACCCAGGAGGCGAAGGCGATCGATACTGAGGACGGCGTGAAGCTGCAGATTCAGACGGACGAGGGCTACGTGCCGGTTGTGGTGGCCGATGTGCCGGATGAGATCAAGGAGGAGATCCAGGAGCAGGCCGAGGAGCAATCGAACGACTCTGATCGCCATGAGTCCACAGAGGAGCAGCCGGTCGTACAGACCATTGATGTGGTCGCTGACAACGGTGAGCACCAGGCGGTGATCCTCGTCGGCGACGTCGAGGACGGCAAGCAGACGGTGAAGATCGCGAACGACGACGGCGGCTACACGACCAAGGAGGTCAATGCCGTGGAGACTGAGGATGGCGTGACGTTGGTGGTGCCGGACGCCGAGGGTGACTCCACGGTGGTGGAAGTGCCTGATGTGCCGGCTGAGGTTGCCGAACACGTGACGGATGATAGCCAGGTTGTGAACGTTGTGACGCCGGAGGGCGACCAGTTGCAGGTGGTCGTTGACGGCGAGCCCGATCACGGCAAGCAGACCGTTGATATCATTGACGACAACGGCGAAGTGACGACCCAGGAGGCGAAGGCGATCGATACTGAGGACGGCGTGAAGCTGCAGATTCAGACGGACGAGGGCTACGTGCCGGTTGTGGTGGCCGATGTGCCGGATGAGATCAAGGAGGAGATCCAGGAGCAGGCCGAGGAGCAATCGAACGACTCTGATCGCCATGAGTCCACAGAGGAGCAGCCGGTCGTACAGACCATTGATGTGGTCGCTGACAACGGTGAGCACCAGGCGGTGATCCTCGTCGGCGACGTCGAGGACGGCAAGCAGACGGTGAAGATCGCGAACGACGACGGCGGCTACACGACCAAGGAGGTCAATGCCGTGGAGACTGAGGATGGCGTGACGTTGGTGGTGCCGGACGCCGAGGGTGACTCCACGGTGGTGGAAGTGCCTGATGTGCCGGCTGAGGTTGCCGAACACGTGACGGATGATAGCCAGGTTGTGAACGTTGTGACGCCGGAGGGCGACCAGTTGCAGGTGGTCGTTGACGGCGAGCCCGATCACGGCAAGCAGACCGTTGATATCATTGACGACAACGGCGAAGTGAGACCCAGGAGGCGAAGGCGATCGATACTGAGGACGGCGTGAAGCTGCAGATTCAGACGGACGAGGGCTACGTGCCGGTTGTGGTGGCCGATGTGCCGGATGAGATCAAGGAGGAGATCCAGGAGCAGGCCGAGGAGCAATCGAACGACTCTGATCGCCATGAGTCCACAGAGGAGCAGCCGGTCGTACAGACCATTGATGTGGTCGCTGACAACGGTGAGCACCAGGCGGTGATCCTCGTCGGCGACGTCGAGGACGGCAAGCAGACGGTGAAGATCGCGAACGACGACGGCGGCTACACGACCAAGGAGGTCAATGCCGTGGAGACTGAGGATGGCGTGACGTTGGTGGTGCCGGACGCCGAGGGTGACTCCACGGTGGTGGAAGTGCCTGATGTGCCGGCTGAGGTTGCCGAACACGTGACGGATGATAGCCAGGTTGTGAACGTTGTGACGCCGGAGGGCGACCAGTTGCAGGTGGTCGTTGACGGCGAGCCCGATCACGGCAAGCAGACCGTTGATATCATTGACGACAACGGCGAAGTGACGACCCAGGAGGCGAAGGCGATCGATACTGAGGACGGCGTGAAGCTGCAGATTCAGACGGACGAGGGCTACGTGCCGGTTGTGGTGGCCGATGTGCCGGATGAGATCAAGGAGGAGATCCAGGAGCAGGCCGAGGAGCAATCGAACGACTCTGATCGCCATGAGTCCACAGAGGAGCAGCCGGTCGTACAGACCATTGATGTGGTCGCTGACAACGGTGAGCACCAGGCGGTGATCCTCGTCGGCGACGTCGAGGACGGCAAGCAGACGGTGAAGATCGCGAACGACGACGGCGGCTACACGACCAAGGAGGTCAATGCCGTGGAACTGAGGATGGCGTGAAGTTGGTGGTACCGAACGCCGAGGTGCTCCACGGTGGTAGAAGTGCCTGCCTGCCGCTGAGGTTGCCGGCACGTGACGGATGATAGCCAGGTTTGTGAACGTTGTGACGCGGAACGCGGCAATTTGCAAGTGGTCGTTGGCAAGCATCACGCAAGCAGGCCGTTGATATCATTGCAACAACAACGTGACGACGAAGGCGAAACGATCGATACTGAGGACGGCGTGAAGCTGCAGATTCAGACGGACGAGGGCTACGTGCCGGTTGTGGTGGCCGATGTGCCGATGAGATCAAGGAGGAGATCCGGAGCAGGCCGAGGAGCAATCGAACGACTCTGATCGCCATGAGTCACAGAGGAGCAGCCGGTCGTACAGACCATTGATGTGGTCGCTGACAACGCAGTGAGCACCAGGCGGTGATCCTCGTCGGCGACGTCGAGGACGGCAAGCAGACGGTGAAGATCGCGAACGACGACGGCGGCTACACGACCAAGGAGGTCAATGCCGTGGAGACTGAGGATGGCGTGACGTTGGTGGTGCCGGACGCCGAGGGTGACTCCACGGTGGTGGAAGTGCCTGATGTGCCGGCTGAGGTTGCCGAACACGTGACGGATGATAGCCAGGTTGTGAACGTTGTGACGCCGGAGGGCGACCAGTTGCAGGTGGTCGTTGACGGCGGCAATCACGGCAAGCAGACCGACCAATATCGTTGCGACAACGTAGCAGGAGGAGCGGCGGTCGATACTGAGGGCGTGCCAAGCTGCAGAATTCAGACAGGCGAGCTGCATACCTTTGTGGTGGCCGATGTGCCGGATGAGATCAAGAGGAATCCGAGAGCAGGCCGAGCAATCGAACGACTCACAATCGCCATGAGTCCACAGAGAGCAGCCGGTCGTACAGACCATTATGTGGTCGCTGACAACAGGTGAGCACCAGGCGGTGATCCTCGTCGGCGACGTCGAGGACGGCAAGCAGACAGTGAAGATCGCGAACGACGACGGCGGCTACGGACCAAGGAGGTCAATGCCGTGGAGACAAGATGGCGTGACGTTGGTGGTGCCGGACGCCGGGTGACTCCACGGTGGTGGAAGTGCCAATGCCGGCTGGGTTGCCGAACACGTGACAGATAGCCGCCAGGTTGTGAACGTTGCGAGCGCGAAGACGTGCAATTGGCAGTAACGCGATTGGCAATCACGGCAAAGCGACCATTGATATCATTGACGACAACGCGAAGTGACGACAGGAAGGCGAAGGCGATCGATACTGAGGGCGGCGTAAGCTGCAGATTCAGACGGACGAGGGCTACGATGCCGGTTGTGGTGGCCGATGTGCCGGATGAGATCAAGGAGAGAATCCAGGAGCAGGCCGAAGCCATCAACGACTCACATCGCCATGAGTCCACAGAAGAGCAGCCGGTCGTACAGACCAATGATGTCGCGCTGACAACGGTGAGCACCAGGCGGTGATCCTCGTCGGCGACGTCGGGGCACGGCAAGCAGACGGTGAAGATCGCGAACGACGACGGCGGCTACACGGCAAAGAAGTCAATGCCGTGGAGACTGAGGATGGCGTGACGTTGGTGGTGCCGGACGCCGAGGTGACTCCACGGTGGTGGAAGTGCCTGATGTGCCGGCTGAGGTTTGCCGAACACGTGACGGATGATAGCCAGGTTGTGAACGTTGTGACGCCGGAGGCGACCAGTTGCAGGTGGTCGTTGACGGCGAGCCCGATCACGGCAAGCAGACCGTTGATATCGTGGCGACAACGGCGAAGTGACGACCCAGGAGGCGAAGGCGATCGATACTGAGGACGGCGTGAAGCTGCAGATTCAGACGGACGAGGGCTACGTGCCGGTTGTGGTGGCCGATGTGCCGGATGAGATCAGGAGGAGATCCAGGAGCAGGCCGAGGAGCAATCGAACGACTCTGATCGCCATGAGTCCACAGAGGAGCAGCCGGTCGTACAGACCATTGATGTGGTCGCTGACAGTGAGCACCAGGCGGTGATCCTCGTCGGCGACGTCGAGGACGGCAAGCAGACGGTGAAGATCGCGAACGACGACGGCGGCTACACGACCAAGGAGGTCAATGCCGTGGGGACTGAGGATGGCGTGACGTTGGTGGTGCCGGACGCCGAGGTGACTCCACGGTGGTGGAAGTGCCTGATGTGCCGGCTGAGGTTGCCGAACACGTGACGGATGATAGCCAGGTTGTGAACGTTGTGACGCCGGAGGGCGACCAGTTGCAGGTGGTCGTTGACGGCGAGCCCGATCACGGCAAGCAGACCGTTGATATCATTGACGACAACGGCGAAGTGACGACCCAGGAGGCGAAGGCGATCGATACTGAGGACGGCGTGAAGCTGCAGATTCAGACGGACGAGGGCTACGTGCCGGTTGTGGTGGCCGATGTGCCGGATGAGATCAAGGAGGAGATCCAGGAGCAGGCCGAGGAGCAATCAAACGACTCTGAATCGCCATGAGTCCACAGAGGAGCAGCCGGTCGTACAGACCATTGATGTGGTCACTGACAACGGTGAGCACCAGGCGGTGATCCTCGTCGGCGACGTCGAGGACGGCAAGCAGACGGTGAAGATCGCGAACGACGACGGCGGCTACGCCACGGAAAGTCAATGCCGTGGAGACTGAGGATGGCGTGACGTTGGTGGTGCCGGACGCCGAGGGTGACTCCACGGTGGTGGAAGTGCCTGATGTGCCGGCTGAGGTTGCCGAACACGTGACGGATGATAGCCAGGTTGTGAACGTTGTGACGCCGGAGGGCGACCAGTTGCAGGTGGTCGTTGACGGCAATCACGAGCAAAACAGACCGTTGATATCATTGACGACAACGGCGAAGTGACGACCCAGGAGGCGAAGGCGATCGATACTGAGGACGGCGTGAAGCTGCAGATTCAGACGGACGAGGGCTACGTGCCGGTTGTGGTGGCCGATGTGCCGGATGAGATCAAGGAGGAGATCCAGGAGCAGGCCGAGGCAATCGAACGACTCTGATCGCCATGAGTCCACAGAGGAGCAGCCGGTCGTACAGACCATTGATGTGGTCGCTGACAACGTGAGCACCAGGCGGTGATCCTCGTCGGCGACGTCGAGGACAGCAAGCAGACGGTGAAGATCGCGAACGACGACGGCGCTACACGACCAAGGAGGTCAATGCCGTGGAACTGAGGATGGCGTGACGTTGGTGGTGCCGGACGCCGAGGGTGACTCCACGGTGGTGGAAGTGCCTGATGTGCCGGCTGAGGTTGCCGAACACGTGACGGATGATAGCCAGGTTGTGAACGTTGTGACGCCGGAGGGCGACCAGTTGCAGGTGGTCGTTGACGGCGAGCCCGATCACGGCAAGCAGACCGTTGATATCATGACGACAACGGCGAAGTGACGACCCAGGAGGCGAAGGCGATCGATACTGAGGACGGCGTGAAGCTGCAGATTCAGACGGACGAGGGCTACGTGCCGGTTGTGGTGGCCGATGTGCCGGATGAGATCAAGGAGGAGATCCAGGAGCAGGCCGAGGAGCAATCGAACGACTCTGATCGCCATGAGTCCACAGAGGAGCAGCCGGTCGTACAGACCATTGATGTGGTCGCTGACAACGGTGAGCACCAGGCGGTGATCCTCGTCGGCGACGTCGAGGACGGCAAGCAGACGGTGAAGATCGCGAACGACGACGGCGGCTACACGACCAAGGAGGTCAATGCCGTGGAGACTGAGGATGGCGTGACGTTGGTGGTGCCGGACGCCGAGGTGACTCCACGGTGGTGGAAGTGCCTGATGTGCCGGCTGAGGTTGCCGAACACGTGACGGATGATAGCCAGGTTGTGAACGTTGTGACGCCGGAGGGCGACCAGTTGCAGGTGGTCGTTGACGGCGAGCCCGATCACGGCAAGCAGACCGTTGATATCATTGACGACAACGGCGAAGTGACGACCCAGGAGGCGAAGGCGATCGATACTGAGGACGGCGTGAAGCTGCAGATTCAGACGGACGAGGGCTACGTGCCGGTTGTGGTGGCCGATGTGCCGGATGAGATCAAGGAGGAGATCCAGGAGCAGGCCGAGGAGCAATCGAACGACTCTGATCGCCATGAGTCCACAGAGGAGCAGCCGGTCGTACAGACCATTGATGTGGTCGCTGACAACGGTGAGCACCAGGCGGTGATCCTCGTCGGCGACGTCGAGGACGGCAAGCAGACGGTGAAGATCGCGAACGACGACGGCGGCTACACGACCAAGGAGGTCAATGCCGTGGAGACTGAGGATGGCGTGACGTTGGTGGTGCCGGACGCCGAGGGTGACTCCACGGTGGTGGAAGTGCCTGATGTGCCGGCTGAGGTTGCCGAACACGTGACGGATGATAGCCAGGTTGTGAACGTTGTGACGCCGGAGGGCGACCAGTTGCAGGTGGTCGTTGACGGCGAGCCCGATCACGGCAAGCAGACCGTTGATATCATTGACGACAACGGCGAAGTGACGACCCAGGAGGCGAAGGCGATCGATACTGAGGACGGCGTGAAGCTGCAGATTCAGACGGACGAGGGCTACGTGCCGGTTGTGGTGGCCGATGTGCCGGATGAGATCAAGGAGGAGATCCAGGAGCAGGCCGAGGAGCAATCGAACGACTCTGATCGCCATGAGTCCACAGAGGAGCAGCCGGTCGTACAGACCATTGATGTGGTCGCTGACAACGGTGAGCACCAGGCGGTGATCCTCGTCGGCGACGTCGAGGACGGCAAGCAGACGGTGAAGATCGCGAACGACGACGGCGGCTACGACCAAGGAGGTCAATGCCGTGGAGACTGAGGATGGCGTGACGTTGGTGGTGCCGGACGCCGAGGTGACTCCACGGTGGTGGAAGTGCCTGATGTGCCGGCTGAGGTTGCCGAACACGTGACGGATGATAGCCAGGTTGTGAACGTTGTGACGCCGGAGGGCGACCAGTTGCAGGTGGTCGTTGACGGCGAGCCCGATCACGGCAAGCAGACCGTTGATATCATTGACGACAACGGCGAAGTGACGACCCAGGAGGCGAAGGCGATCGATACTGAGGACGGCGTGAAGCTGCAGATTCAGACGGACGAGGGCTACGTGCCGGTTGTGGTGGCCGATGTGCCGGATGAGATCAAGGAGGAGATCCAGGAGCAGGCCGAGGAGCAATCGAACGACTCTGATCGCCATGAGTCCACAGAGGAGCAGCCGGTCGTACAGACCATTGATGTGGTCGCTGACAACGGTGAGCACCAGGCGGTGATCCTCGTCGGCGACGTCGAGGACGGCAAGCAGACGGTGAAGATCGCGAACGACGACGGCGGCTACACGACCAAGGAGGTCAATGCCGTGGAGACTGAGGATGGCGTGACGTTGGTGGTGCCGGACGCCGAGGGTGACTCCACGGTGGTGGAAGTGCCTGATGTGCCGGCTGAGGTTGCCGAACACGTGACGGATGATAGCCAGGTTGTGAACGTTGTGACGCCGGAGGGCGACCAGTTGCAGGTGGTCGTTGACGGCGAGCCCGATCACGGCAAGCAGACCGTTGATATCATTGACGACAACGGCGAAGTGACGACCCAGGAGGCGAAGGCGATCGATACTGAGGACGGCGTGAAGCTGCAGATTCAGACGGACGAGGGCTACGTGCCGGTTGTGGTGGCCGATGTGCCGGATGAGATCAAGGAGGAGATCCAGGAGCAGGCCGAGGAGCAATCGAACGACTCTGATCGCCATGAGTCCACAGAGGAGCAACCGGTCGTACAGACCATTGATGTGGTCGCTGACAACGGTGAGCACCAGGCGGTGATCCTCGTCGGCGACGTCGAGGACGGCAAGCAGACGGTGAAGATCGCGAACGACGACGGCGGCTACACGACCAAGGAGGTCAATGCCGTGGAGACTGAGGATGGCGTGACGTTGGTGGTGCCGGACGCCGAGGGTGACTCCACGGTGGTGGAAGTGCCTGATGTGCCGGCTGAGGTTGCCGAACACGTGACGGATGATAGCCAGGTTGTGAACGTTGTGACGCCGGAGGGCGACCAGTTGCAGGTGGTCGTTGACGGCGAGCCCGATCACGGCAAGCAGACCGTTGATATCATTGACGACAACGGCGAAGTGACGACCCAGGAGGCGAAGGCGATCGATACTGAGGACGGCGTGAAGCTGCAGATTCAGACGGACGAGGGCTACGTGCCGGTTGTGGTGGCCGATGTGCCGGATGAGATCAAGGAGGAGATCCAGGAGCAGGCCGAGGAGCAATCGAATTACTATGACGAGGGATTCGGAGGAAACCCCAATTTTATGACGAAGGTTGAGTTCCGTGATTGGATTGCCAGGCGCTATCAGGACCGACTGGATACGTTGAAGATGGTAGAGGAGAAGCTTGAGGAGGAAGAACGCGCACAGAGTGGTCGTGTCAATGGACTCGAGGACTGCATTGAGCAGGCGTCGAACAAGGTATGTTTGATGTGTTGTGAAGTAATGGTGTTGGCGTGATGCAGTATCTAACTCTTTGAATCTTGTTGCTATTACAGTTTGGCCACTACGGCGTGTACGAGCAGCCGCCGCACTACCAGAACGCTGTGGACTGGGTCGAGAACGAGTGCTGGACGGCCGATCAGTGGGAACCCGAAAGCCCGCCCGAGCACCCGATGCTGCGACGCTAAACAGCTTCGATGAAGATATGACTGCGACCTCGAACGTGAACCAGAGGGACGCAGCTTGACGACAAACGACAAAGAAGGGTTGGCGCCTTGCATCCCTGCATATTTCCTGTGCGCTTGTAGTAGTGACCTGCACGTGCATGTATCAAAAGAGTAGCGTCGCGCATATAACACCCAACAATAATGTCAAGAGTCTTGTCATTCAATTCACTAGTTCATCATTGTTGAAGTTTGATCATCACTCCTTCGACCATTGGAAGGGGTGATAGTCAAACTTCAACTACAAATACTCTCGTTGATTGGTGGATCCATTGTCTTTATTTATGTGCTACACACCACCTACTCATCCCGCACTCATTTTCCCACTTGACTTGACGGCAGTATGGGCGACGTTTTCCTGCGCGCCTTGAGTGTCGATCTGGAGCAGACACAACGCGCGTTGCCCCCGCACTGCTTGTTCTGCGTGCCGCAGCCTCGCTCGCTTCTGGCCGACGAAGCTCTCACCCAAGACGTGCTGTACTCGCACTTCCTCACACCCGCAAACGCCGCCGACGCGCCTCTCGGCGAGTATGATACGCTCAACGGTAACAATATATATAACCTTATTTTTAATTTTATATATAACATTTTCTTATTTGGAAGAGTGATGGTCACTTCAACTTGTAATTAGGTAAACAAGTGGCAGTCTTGGGTTCCCATATCCACACGAGAAAAGGCTTCAATGACCGCAGACAAGTGCGGATCTTGTTGTCGGAGAAGAGAGAGATCTACCATCAAGAGGTGACGGTGCTGCACACCAGTCGACCACTGGAAGGAGGCATCGAGGTGCCGGAAGACCCCAGTGAGATCGACGTCGCCACTTTCAGGAAGTATACGGCCATTTTAAGGTCATTCCCGGAGAACGAGCTGGTGTTTTATCAGCTGGATGAAACAATTAGCCAAGTCCACAAAATATGTGTCCAGGAACAGGTGTACGAGAGGTACAAACAGACACTTCCAGCAAATTTAAGAGAAGAGTGGGAGTCTGCAGTGGAGGAGCTGATCCATGCAGGGAGCTTTGATGATGTGGAGGAGGACTCGAGACTACGGAGAAGACATGGAGGAGGAGTGAGTCATTTACTGCAGATTCAACAGGTCGTGGAGTGCTATTTGATGGAAAGTTTGCATGACTTGATTTTCCCGAAAGTCGTGGCGAGTTGCCAAGAGCAAGATAAGAAGCTGCAACAGGTCATGTATCGTATGAGACACTATACGCCAGAAGATTTTGGACTACGGAAGAAGTTCCAGGTAGGTGCCACGAGTGCGGGCAAAAATCGTTGTAGACTCATGATGTTTGTTGCTGACTGTGCATTTTACAGTGCTTCGCTGCGGGAGCGCGAGACACGCTTCTCATTGTTACACAGAAGAAGACACCTTTAGACATGCTGCTGGTTTTCAAGGCATGTATTGATCGAGTCAGTGACGCGATCTCACGGAACGTCAAGCTGCGCCGATTAGATTTCGGTAAGGTGCTTCGGTATTGTTCACTACTTACTGTCTTTGTCTGATTCATTCTGATGCTCGGTGTTGCAGAGGCATACCAATTGACGACAGACGACATTTTGGATCAGCTACTCTTTGTGCTAGTGCAAACCTTTAATCAAGTCCGACGAGAGACAGCAGGAAGAGACGCGGGATCATCGTCGCCGTTTCCTATTGCTGCCGTGATAAAGTACATATCGGACTATCACTTCATCAACTCCAATACGACGGCGCTGGGTTTCACGATAGCTAACTTTCAAGTGGCTATCGAATACTTCCTGATGCGTGGGGACCACGAAGAAGACTGCAAGGATTGTGCAGACCTCGCTTTACAAGGTGGAAGTGCGGGAATTCGCTGCTCACAAATAATTGAAGAATCGAAGTGTGCGCGGGCTGCCCATAAAATCCGACAAGATCTTATGAAGGCCGTAGAGAACGTGAAGCTTGCGCGACGGGATACTGGGACTGAAACTGGACAAGATAGCCCGCATCGGAGCGATGCTGACCTAAGTGCTGCTGCAGGTGAGGTGATATCCATTATTGGAGAGTGGTCTACGTCTATTGAAGGGCATGGCGGTGTGGAAGGCACTTTATCGGTCGATTCGCTAGCTGTTCATTCTGTCGAATTTGCTGTTGAAGAAAAGCGGACCTCCGCGCTTGATTCCGCTATAACCCAAGTAAGTGGCGGACAACGATTCTTTGCTGCGGCGACGGAGGATGGCAACTTGTTTACGTGGGGCGACAGCAGCGGTGGACGTTTGGGGTACGCTATTGCCGATGGAGATTCACGACGTGTAAGCTGCCCACAGCGTGTTTACGGGCTAGATCAGCACATGATTATTCAGATTTCCTGCGGAGCTTTCCACACTTTGGTTACAGACCTGAACGGGCACGTTTTTGCGTGGGGCAGCAACTCCCGAGGTCAACTGGGTTTCCTGTCACCAGGTACTCCATCTACGGCAGTTGAGACACCGTCAGTTGTGGGAGATCTTCGAGGCATGTACATGAGTTCTGTAGCTTGTGGCGATTACCATTCACTTGCTCTATCGTCAGACGGCCGCGTGTTCTCATGGGGTTGCAACAAGTACGGGAAGCTCGGTCGGACTGCTGAGGGCTTGCTTGATATGGTGGTGAGTTCCCTTCCCCATTTTGGTTTGGTTGATAACAATTTTTTTTTCCTGATAATATTTTGTTTTGCTGCTTAACCAGCAACCGAGACAGATTGATGGGGACTGGACAGGTTGGGCTATGGATATGAAATCCAGGATAGGTAATGGGGAAAGATATGTTGTCCATCGAATTGCGGCGGGGAAGGACCATTCGCTTGCGATCAGCAGCGATGGCGCGGGGTTTACATGGGGGCGAGGTGAATCTGGTCAGCTCGGACACGGTTGCTACATGGATGTCAGCGAGCCGAAGCAGGTGATGGCGATCTCAGCAGTACTCTCGGATAAATGCGGGTTGGTAGATATTGCAGGGGGGAGTGATTTCTCTCTTTTCTTGATGCAAAATGGCACCGCGTACATCTGCGGACGAGATCCATCGCTGGACTCAGACATACTTCATCTTTCGCCAACTCTGCTGACGCTCCCGTCGAGTCTTGAGCGCGAATTCTTTGGACAAATCACCGCGGTTTCCTGCGGCGAAGCACACTACGCCCTCTTGTCAAAATCTGGCGCGCTATTGCTTTCGTACGCGAGCTTCTCCCAACCATCGCCTGACGCCGGATCAACCACAGCCGAAGTGCAGGAGAGACGCGTGACGTGGGTAAAAGACTCAGGCACTGTCCGTCGAATGGTATGTGGCGCCTCACATACGCTCGTGGTCGTCTAGTCTAGAGCCAACCAAGAAACCTGGATGAAAAGTGGAGTATGTTACCGTAGCGCCGCTTACATACTCCAGTGCTGTTGACTCTGTAACGAGTCGAAGCAGATGACCAGCGGGTGCAGGCAACGTGGAGCATAGCGTATACATGTAGGCTCACCGAAATCCAGCTGCTGAGCCTGTACATGTACCGGTATGTACTAAAATGTCGAGGACTGCATGCCGATTCCACGTGTCTTCGACGTGCTAATAAGGCAACAGCTTGGAAAAAGATTAGTGCCGACTGGTTTCACTTGAGGACTTCAAGTTGAGGGTACCACTGTAAAGTCATGCCACGTTGTTGACTGCGTTCACCTCGCCCGTGCCCAACACCAAAAAAACCTTGGTCAGTTCCCGCGATACATATACAGACCCACGGCCGTCGCTTTGGGTCACCGATGACTCACCGGCAGCAGTGTGGCCAACCAAGTTGGTTGAACCAACGTCACCAGACTTGTGGATTGGACGATGTGATACAGTATCTACGGCGCATGCACATCATGTACAGTACATGTACTGCGAGCCCAACGCGACTTACGAGAAATTCAATGCCAGCTCTCCGTACCTCGCACTGTGTCACGATTCAAGACTCTCGAAGCGCACTGTGCTTTTGGGCAGAACTGTGCCCCGACAGTCAATACGACGACGATGAAAGCACAATCGCTTCACCACTGCACGAGGTGTTGTGTTTCCTGTGTTACCAGTATTAGCCACTTCATCCTGTACAATTGAAGGGATCAAGCTGCACTGCAGCTGTCGCCTGTATGCCGAAGTTGTCTGGTTGGCCTTGTTAAATACTGGGAGCGGGCACCACCTGGCGAGCTGCAAGATTTGCCATCGACTCGGCTACCATATTATAACGCTATTGACAGTGCACCACCATTTATCGACTTGTGTTCCAGGGATCGCGACGGCTACAGGTAGCAGCGTATCGAAATGAGCAACAGACGCTTCACCGTAAATCCCTTCGGAGACTTGACTCTGGCTGACGAAGACCGTGTCAAACATGTGGACCCTAAACCCTAAACGCTATCGCCGACTCCCTCGTGCACGCCAAGTTCGAAGAATATGAGGAATATCTGAACAATGAGAAGCGAATCGAACTCACTCGCTGGAAAAAGTTCAAGTTCTGGCGCTGCGACCACTTATCTCGAGCGGAAAAAGTCGAGCCAGGGGTCCAATTTGCCCGAGATGCGCATGGTGGGTCCACTGCCCGGCACTTTAGACGAGAACATGTTCGGTCTCGTCAACCCGACTCTTGAGTCGATGCGTATCAAGGCGTCGTAACTGAATGACTTTAGTGCTGCTGCCGTGTTGGCCACTGTGGTGGAGCCAAGGGTAGAAGATCCGTTCCGGTCGGTGGTGGTCAAGTGGATGGAGATCGATATCCCTGGGGCCTCGATTGGGATCCTTCGCAACCGCGATTACATTTATGTGGAGAGTTCAGGTATCCTTCACCTCCAAAATGGTGAGCGCGTGGGCTTCCATCTATTCCACTCCGTCAACTTCCCAGAAACACACGAGCTTCCGGGCCGAACGCGAGGTAACATGTCGCTCTGTGCAATTTTCCACCAAGAAGGTCCCGATCGAACGGACTGCTTCGGTACCGGTGTCATGGACCCGAAAGGTGATATGATCCGTCCGATGGCTGTGAGTGGAATGGTGATATGATCCGTCCGATGGCTGTGAGTGGAATGGTTCAGGCAGCAATGGCAGGTTTGAAGTATTCATACTGCGGTCAGATGAAGAAGCTGGCGTGGGTGCTTGAGCAGAAGCATGCAGAGATGAGAGAACGAAGTGCCCCAGTGGTTAAACTAGTGTGTGTGACATGCTCGAAGCCGGCCAAGAGCTCGAAGTTGCACGTTGGCAGGTCAAGTAGTACATGCAAGTTGTGTTTCGGGTCGTTGTGCGGATCCTGCAAAGTATACAAGAAGTTGAGCTTCATCTCCCCGGATCTTGTGGAATGTTTGATGGATGCAACCCGCTTGGACACACTGGAAGCTGCTCGTCATCAATTCGTCTACAAGCAATCCATTTACCCAAGTATCTACAACTCTCTAGCCGCATCCTATATAAGCTCGCGCTCAGATGATACGGTCAGCTCGCCCTGATAGCAAGAGACTTGCCAGCCAAAAACTAGTTGTGTGTGTGAAGGCGACAGATACGTTTGCACTGGGGCTCATGTAAAGTGTGGCGATGTCCCAATACTGTGAGGTACACCAACTACCTATTTTCTCGAGAGTGAAGAACGCAGCCACGGTGAAGATCGCTGACACTCTAATTGGCTGCGAAAACGAAAAATAACAACGAATCTGCCGAAATTTACACAGCAGGGCTTTTGACATCACCGTGGAAGGGTGGTGGTGGTAATTTGAACGTGCTCGTTCTCGCGAGCTTCAACGACTGCAGTGTGTGGCTGTCCTGCCATGAAAACGCAGCAACACCCAACATCTGACGCGTTACTAAGGTTTACACAAAGATAACACAGTCGAACCGAGGAGAAGACGATGCTAGGACAGTCTAATTAGCTAAGGTGTTATGCAGCCCAGCTATGATGTCTTCGTCTACGCCAGCTAACTCCAAGTTATACATGACTAAGACTTGCATGAGATCCCACTGCAATACTCGCGCTGAGCTGTAGTGAAAAGACATCCACTAGCTTCCTGCTCCACTTGGGTGCCGGCCGCTGCTTCAGCCAGCTACTAGACTAGTATAATAAATCTATACAAGTTTGTCAAGTTATCTCGTCAATAGCTATAATAAATCTGTACGAGTTGCTCTCGTCAACAGCTATAAGAAAACCTGTACGAATTGCTCTCGTCAATAATGTCAAATCTGCTTCAAGATAGCATCCCCCTACGCACGTCACTATCAACAGCTTTACCAACGTTATCGTAAGTTTCATCTTGATAAATAAAACATCAAGACAGTGATTCTAGCTTAACATTACGGCAAGTTTTTTGTTCCAAGTTAATCAAAGTATTCTTCTTCTTCTTCTACACACGACCTGGAATTATGCTGCCATCAGAGTCTGGTGCATCAAGCTGGGTGTCCGATTGCCGGTATGGAGCATTGCTCTCGGACTTCGAGTTAGTCGTTGGATGCGAGTGAGCGATTAGACGATAAGGTTACCCAGCCGAATGCATGTAAACTTCGAGCTGTCCTCGATTGGTGGTTGCTCGCTCTCCTTTTATTAATATCAGTGGTATTTTAATAATAATATTTTTAAATGTAAATAATAGGGGGAGTCAGACATTGCAAAAAACGTGCTCAGGTTTGGACCTTGATCGTGCTCACCTTTTCGACCAATTTCTGCTTATTCAAGATAGCGTTCCCTCCTCCCCTTTTCTTGTTCATCCTCCTGATACTGTGCACGTCCTTCATTATATAATACCCTTTCATAACTACTTGATTTTATGCATTCCTTTAGAAGGGCATTTGATATAACCTAGTATTTACTATGAGCTTAACCATGCTATTTCTCTCACACATTACATGTCCTGTAAGACCTGACATAAATCAGAATGGGAAGAACAGGAATGGTATCTGTAGTGGGATCGTTCGTTCCCTCGCTTCGACTAAGTACGATTGCATACCAGTACAAAACCTGAGGTCAACCTCCGTTTCGTTTTGGCTCATGGTGTCATTTTCTTTGCCCATTTCTTGCTCAATATTTTTTCGCAGTTTTTCAATGTCTGACCCCCCTAATACATATACATGTAGGCCTAATCCAAATCATGCGACTGGTGCACCGACTGCCGCGTGAAGCGAGCGGGTCAGCAGACGGCATTCACTTTTAAAGCCAAATTTCGTATCATTGGTTGGCGTGAGCGAAAGTCCAATAAGCTTACATTTACACTTGCGTACCGAAATCTTAGATCATTACTGGGCTGCTGGTAAGTCTTCTTGGGGCTTTCCCGGTCAAGATGGCGATATACACTCACAAAACCAAACCGTTGAACTTGTCGATGGAGACCTTGGTCGTGGCGTCATGGGCAGAGGACATGGTACTTGGGCTCATAACCTGATACAAGGTATGGATATTGAACACCGTGAGGCTTGGACGAAGCGGAGGGAAGCAACACTCGGGGTTGGACCGGAGCGAAGGTAGCTGACCACTTGAGGGGGAGAAGGAAGATTCGAAAGTGATTGATTTATCGGAGCTTACACTGCCTTCACTACCTAGCCTACCACATAGATATGCAGCCTGCATCCAATCATTTGGTGCATCCAATCACCATCACTCTGCACTCGTCCAATCATCCTACTCGTCCAATCATCGGTGGCGTAATCAACTTACCGTAATCAACGTGGGTTCGCATAGGACCGGTTCGGGTTAACCGGTTCACGGTTAAGAACCGTTATCAAACCGGTTACCCTCAATACGCCCCCTCAATGCGAAGTCCCATGAATGCCGAGAGCAGCCGTCAGATCCGTGTGGCGAGGTCCCGGGAGCGCCTTCGTCATGATGTCCGCCAGCATCACGGAAGTCTCGCAATACTCGAGCTTCACTTCACCACGCTTGACTTCGTCGCGGATGTGGTGGTACTTGATGTCGATGTGCTTGGCGCGACCGTGGTTCACTGGGTTCTTCGTCATCTTGATGCACGACTGGTTGTCTTCGCGAATCTTGAGTTCAGGTCCAGTCTCGTTGGCAGCCGCCAAAATCTCGCACAGCAGGCGATGAATCCACTTGCCTTCTTGGATGGCCAGACTGAGCGCGATGTATTCCGCCTCGCTCGTAGACAGCGAAACACTTGACTGCTTCTTGCTGCCCCAGCTCACTGGCGCACCCATCAGCATGAACGTGTAGCCGGAAGTCGACTTGCGGTCCGCGAGGTCGCCAGCCCAGTCCGCGTCGGAGTACCCGCGAAAGTCGATGTTGTCACCTGGCTTGAAGCAGATTCCATGCGTCTTGGTGCCTTGCAGGTAGCGAAAGATGCGCTGGACCGCAGCCCAGTGTTCTTCTTGGGGGTTCTCCATGAAGCGCGACACATAGCCCACGGCGAAAGCAATGTCCGGTCGTGTCGCGGTCATCAAGTGCATGAGTGCACCCACAGCTTCACGGAACGGAGCGTTCACCTTGGTCAGCGCGTCGCTTGGAACCAGTCGAGAGCTCACATCCGCCGGACTCACCACAGCCTTGCAGTCGTCCATGCCAAAACCTTTGAGAATGTCGTCCACGTAGCGTCGTTGGCACATCGTTACGCTGCCGTCTGGGCCGTCCACCAACTCGATCCCGAGAACAAACGCACACTTGCCGCTGTCCGTCATTTCGAAGCGCGTCTTCAGGTCGCTCTTGGTGCGTGCAATCAGCTCGGGAGAGCTTCCTGTAACCAAAACGTCATCCACGTAGACCAGCACGAGCACACAGTGGCCATCTACAACCTTGATGTAGAGACACGGGTCGCAGACCGACACTTGGAAGCCGATAGAGCACACAAACTCGTCGAAGGTCTCGTTCCATACGCGCGAAGCTTGCTTGAGACCGTAGATCGCCTTCACCAGCTCCAGGCAGTCGAAGTCGTCGTCCAGCTCGACCCCTTCTGGCACCACGCAGTACACGACTTCCTTCATGACGCCGTACAGGAATGCCGTCACCACGTCCAGTTGGTCCAGAGGCCAGCCGAAGTACTTGGCAATTGCGATCACCATGCGTAGGGTCACGTACTTGACCACGGGCGAGAACGTCTCCGTGTAGTCAATGCCGTACTTCTGCTTGAAGCCCTTGGCCACGAGGCGCGCTTTGTACTTTTCGATGGATCCATCTGCGTTGCGCTTGATCTTGAACACCCACTTGGTACCGATGGCGCGTTGTCCGTTGGGTAACTTGGCAGCACGAAATACACCACGGAGTCGCATCGACTTGAGTTCCGTACGAATGGCTTTGTGCCAGTGCACTTGATCTGGACCGTTCACCGCCTCTTGGAATGTCTTCGGTTCAGATAGATCCACTGCTACTTCGACAGCGTTAGCACTCGCACGCCAAAACACAGGAGGAGTCGACTCGTCATCTTGGTCACCAGATTTTTCTTCTTCGTCTTCTTGGTGCGACAAGGAGTTGTCCGGCGCGCTTGCTTCCTCCAAACCAGCTCGGTGGCGGACGGTGCGCGGTCTTCTGCCAGCTTCATCTTCGTTACTTGAGCGACTCTTGCGCTTCCCCGCCTGCTTGTAGTCCGTCTGCGGAGGGCCATTATCGTCGATGTCGAGGGAGTCGAAGTCCAGATCATCGACGTCTTCGTCGGAAATCGTCGGCGATAATCCAAAGGTCGATTCGTCGGAGGTGACATCGCGACTGATAACCACCTGCCCCGCCTCGATGTCATAAACCCGATACGCCTTCGACACTTCTTCGTAGCCCAGGAACAATCCGGCGCGAGCCTTGGGATCCCACTTGAGCCGCTTCTCCTTCGGAGTCAAAATGTACGTCCGACAGCCAAATACACGCATGTGCTTCACACTTGGCTTGGACTTGTGCACGATCTCGAATGGAGTCTTGTGCTCGATCTTGGGTGACGGCAGGCGGTTCTTCACGTAGATGGCCGTCATCGCCGCCTCAGCCCAGAAACATTTGTTAAGCTTGGCGTGGTGCAGCATGCTGCGGCCGATCGTGACGATAGTTCGGATGGCCCGCTCTGCCGTGCCGTTGGTCTGGTGCGCGTACGGAACCGTGGTTTGCTGCTCAATGCCTTCGTCTTCGTAGAAATCCTTGAGCGAGTTAGTCGCAAACTCACGAGCTCCGTCGTGCCGCACAAACTTGACCTTCTTGCTGAACTGCTTCTGTACCTTCATGATGTACGTCTTGATGCAGTCTTCGCTTTCCGACTTGGCACGCAGACAGAAGCCCTTCATACATCCGCTGGCTTCGTCCACGATCAGTAGCAGATACTTGCTGCCAGCAAGCGAGTTTTTCTCCATGGGTCCGCAGATGTCGAAGTGGAGCAACTCGAACGTGTCGTAACGACGCTTGTCACGGTTGCTTGGAAACGGTTTTTGGACCATCTTCCCTTGCTGGCAACCACGACACAGACTTGGTCCGCTCGACTTGGAAGGTGCCTTCGCGTCCTTGATCATCTTGTTGTCGACCATCTTGCGAAGAACCTCGACTGGAGCGTGACCCATACGCGCGTGCAGGTCGACCGTCCTTCCACTTGTCGCCGCATTTGCTGATCGATGAGGTGTGCGAAGCCAGTAGAGTCCATCCACGAGATCCGCCGTCGCCACCACTTGATTCGAGTCTTTGCGCGAAACGTGCATCTTGGTGCCGTCAAACACCACTTGGAACTTGCCGTTGATCTGCGGCACCGAGAGCAGATTCTTGCTCATGTCCGGCACGTACATTGCGTTCTTGATCTCGATCTCGCGCTCGTCGCCGTTGGGCAGAACCACTCGTTCCACGATGGTCCCCACACCCTTGATGGCCGCCTTGTTCCCGTCGGCCACCGAAACTCCGCCTTCATTTCGCTCGATCAAATTGGCGAACTTGGACTTGTCGTTGCAGATGTGGTGCGTTGCGCCGCTGTCGACCGCCCACATCCCGGACACATTCTTGCCCGTCGAAACTCCACATTCCAGGGAAACTGCGAACGCTACTCGATCATAGTTGTAATCATAGCCGTCGTCGTCGTTTCTCCACTGGATGTTGTTGGCCCCGCGTCCATGGCCGTTGCCGCCGCGTCTTGGCCCTCGGTTTTCATCCTTCTGCTTGGTCCAGCATTTTTCGATTACGTGCCCCAATTTCCCACAGTACGTGCACTGGCGAGATTCGCGGTCGGCCGTCAACACCTTGGCTGCGTTCTCCGTCTTCACCGTCGCCGTCTTCTCGCCTTGCCTCTTGATGTGTTCGTTCGTGAGCACCTTCACAACGTCTTGCGTCCGCAGCTCTGTATTGCTCATCTCCAAGTTGAGCACGACGTTCTCGTAGCTCTTGGGGAGACTGCGCAGCAAGCAGATCGCCACGTCCTCGTCCTCCATCTTGGCGCCGATGCTGCTGAGCTTGGCGCTGATGTTGAGGACGTCATTGCAATGATGCAACACATTGCCGCCTTCCGACATCTCCATGCTGAAGAGCTGGCGCTTCAGGTAGATGCGACCCGCCTTCTGCGATCCACCGTACATCGTCTTCAGGCGCGACCACGCCACCCACGCTTCCTCGCAGTCGTCGACCACATGATGGTAGTCTGCGTCCATGTGGAGCAACATCAATCCGAACGCGATGTTGCTCGACTTGACGTAGTCGTCCTTGGGTCGCGAGTCCGTGAAGCTTGGCGTCGTCTCGCGGTTCACCACATGCCACACCGACTTGGTCAGGAACACGCCACGCATGTAGCGGTTCCACGTCGCGTAGTTGTCTCCGTTGAACTTGTCGATGGAGACCTTGGTCGTGGCGTCATGGGCAGAGGACATGGTACTTGGGCTCATAACCTGATACAAGGTATGGATATTGAACACCGTGAGGCTTGGACGAAGCGGAGGGAAGCAACACTCGGGGTTGGACCGGAGCGAAGGTAGCTGACCACTTGAGGGGGAGAAGGAAGATTCGAAAGTGATTGATTTATCGGAGCTTACACTGCCTTCACTACCTAGCCTACCACATAGATATGCAGCCTGCATCCAATCATTTGGTGCATCCAATCACCATCACTCTGCACTCGTCCAATCATCCTACTCGTCCAATCATCGGTGGCGTAATCAACTTACCGTAATCAACGTGGGTTCGCATTGGACCGGTTCGGGTTAACCGGTTCACGGTTAAGAACCGTTATCAAACCGGTTACCCTCAATACGTTTTGTTTTTATATTTATTTAAAAATGACGCTGTTCGGATTTTGTTGGCCATCTTGCGTCAGTGTTGCAGGAAGTAACTTATGGGAAAGAACCAAGATTTGTAAGCTTAGAACAACATGCGGGTATCATGGATCCGAAGGGCGATATGATCGGCATGATGGCAGTGGCCGGGATGGTTCAAGCGACAATGGCTGGATTGAACTATTCGTACTGCGGTCAGATGAAGAAGTTCACGTGGCTACTCGAGCAGAAGCAAGTAGAACAAAGTGGGCGAAATGCTCCAGTTGTGAAACCTGTGTGTGTAACTTGTTCAAAACCGATCAGGAGCTCGAAACTTCGCGAGCTGCGAAAGTCAAGTACGACGTGCAAGTTGTGCTTCGGGACGTTATGTGGTTCCTGCAAGGTGTCCAAGAAATTGAGCTTTATTTCGCTGGATCTGGAGCTCACTCAGCGGAAAGTGGCGTTTTGCCATAGGTGCTTGATAGAAGCGAACCGTTTGGACACTCTAGAGGCGGCACGCCATCAATTCGTCTACAAGCAGCGCGTTCAACCTGTTGCCTATGCTTCTTTATCCGTGAGCTCGCGCTCAGACGGCACGACCAGCGACTCGTGATCACAACGCGTGGCATCTTCTTCGCCGATAATGGAATATAATACTTTCTCGTAAACGAGGTTGAGGCCTTATACCAAAATGGTATTAGAGTAGCAATCGCGGTTACCTACCTGTAAGTCCGATCCAAGAACTCCTATCCGAAATATCTCATACCATAGTATTTTATCCGTAAACACGTTTCCAAAATATCTGACAGATCCAAGAAACAAATGGATTTTATCCATATCCACAGATTTTATCCGTACAATTGCACACTGATTGGTTTAAATCCAATTTCGTCAATTGACACCATCGATGGCAAGCAGCGTAGTGAACGCCTTGTTCGGGTCGTACGATCTGCGCAACGCCAAGCAATGGCGCGACGAAGACATGGCGTATCGAGAGCAGGAGGTCCAGTGGCTCAACGACGACATCGTGCGTGCGCATCAGTGGCGTGTAGCAGACATCGAGCGCTTCTTACGACGCGAGAAGATGCAGAGCGAACATTTGGTCTGTGAAGCACGTGCCGAGCAGCTTTCAACCGTCTCGGAGCAGTCAACGCTGCTCTGTGGCTTCATCGTCAGTGCCATGTGCAACGTGGGCGTTCCGGATAATGTGCACGCCTACGTTTTATTCCTTTATACAGTCTCAGGCACTGCCGTTTGTGTGGCAATGCTTATTTGTGCCGTTATGTGCACGAATCTGCAGCTGGCGGTGACCCGCTATGCAGCTCACACACTGGAAGACAGTGTGCGGACAATGGACATGACGCAGCTTGAGTGGGACTCGCCATTCAGCTCCTGGTGGCTCAGAAGATGTGAGAAGGAGCAGATGACAGCATACAAGTTCATGCTGTTCGGAGTGGCCTTCTTTTTCTTTTATCTGGGGGCAGTTTCTTGGATCCAGTTCTACATGTCCACAGGCACGTCGTTGAGTATTTCGTCGCTGTCTTTTGTTGGATTTCTCATCTGGCAACTAAGAATTGCGAGTAAGTGGAGATATTTGCTGACACCGCCATCGTCAACGAGTGCTTCAGCGTCGGCGTCGGGACGAAGTGCACATTATTCAATGTTGTCGCACTCGTATCTGTCGGCACCGAGGACACCAGTGTCGTTGGCGTTGAGGAAGTCGGTGCTGGAGCCAGGAACGGGTGTACTTGCATCCGCGTCCAGTTTTACGAAGTCCATTACGCCAAACGGCACATCGTGACCGTCAATAGACAGTAAATATTTTTCACTTACACAACTTACAATCCGGCTTACATCTCCTGCGCGCTGATCACAGTCAAAGACTCGTCTTCGTCTGTTGTTGCTCGTCCGTGCTTCCTGCATTCCGATGGCAGTAGCTGCAATCTTGTACACTATGGAGAAGCTTGATCATGCTCTTGTCTCGAACATTTGCCGCGGTGGCACAGTCGATTGAGCAAACACTCACTTATTCAGTTAAATTCTGTCGCGGGCATCCCGCATCTCGGATCTGTCCGGTCCATGGATGATTCTGGTGGTCCATGCCTTTGCCTCGCAAATCCTGTCGGCATTGTCTGTGATGGATAAAGCGACACCGGGGCTTGGTCTCGGTGGTTGGAGCTCGCAGCGCGGCTGCCTCCGTGCAAGATGAATCCTCCTCACAAACGTGGGGTGGGCGTCACAGCGGGGAAGATGATCTCCAGCGAGTCGTCCGACGAGTCCAGCAGGTCTTGACCCTCGGGAGGCAACAAATACGTCGTGAACTCGATCACCTCGTAGACAAACGCGAGCACCAGGAACAACAGCCACATGTAGAAATAGCGGACGTTGCCCTTGCCCACACATTTGCCCGTCCACGGACAGTGATGATCATACTCCTCAATACACACTCGACAGTCCATACAATGCAGTGCCCTAAAACAAAAAAACATCATCAGTATTATCATCCACAAATAGATACATGTAGCAATACTGCAACATACCCTTCCGGTCGGTACGAGTCACAATGGTCACAATAAGTGTAGCTGTCATCCAGCGGCACCTCAATCCTGCAACACCAACACTCTGTCAGCAGTTTTTACCACCTTTTAGCACCTTCCTGCTCTCTCACCTGCTGACAATACCAGGGTTTGAACACCCCACAAGAGCATAACACGTCAAGCACATTCCAGAAAGGAATAATCCCGCTCCTAACTCCACAACTCCAGCCTTCTCGAACGTCAGCACGTTCACCATAGAAGCCAAGAAGCAGAAAACCGACCATGTGGCCAGCATCAAGTGCCAATGAGGTCCCATCATGCAACTTGGAGGTGGGACGTCTGTATCTCTCATCACTTGTGTATTTCTCCATCGGAAACCAAAGTTTACTCGCTTAAGTTGCACGAGCTCCAGTACATGGTGTGTGGCCATACACAGCACACCATCAAGTGCCCGTAACACTTGCCATTGACCATCATTTCTCACACCTCGCTCCATGTCACCGACTGGGAACGGACGCACACCAAGTCGACTACGTGCCAGTAGATTGTCGTATTCGTAGCTGCACTCAGCGTTGCACGAGTGTTTGTCGAAGGTTACAGAAGGTGACGCGATATGTAGCGGCTTGAGCGGCGGCTCCAGTGGCGAGGGAGCCACAGGCGAAGACGCCGCGTGCTTAGCCTTCTTCCCCATGTGGCGCTTGGCGTGTCAAGTTGGCGAATGACGGATGATTTGTTATTTGTTGGTTTCTATATAGTGTTATAGTTGATGAGAGATGAAGAAAATTGTATAGATGAGACGATGCGACATGTTGAAATGATTGATTGAAGGATAATAAGTATGAAAGAAATATGTTAGGGATGATGGTATGAATGTTAAGAGGAACTCGCTTCAAGGTTGGTACAGTAGTTCTTCACGGCAAAACAGAAAATGCTACCATGCTTACATTACGAATCGTGCGTAACAACGTGAGTGTCATCTCGGTGTTTTACAGATGCTTTGATGTACTAGTATTTCGTGAAGGTTTTGAGATCAAGAATGTTGGCAAAGTTGAGAAACTTTACTTGTTTTTTCTGGTCGGGGGACTATTACCTTGACCGCTTACACTACCGAGTTGAGTTACCCAACGTAATACTTCGTCTTTTGAGTTGTTCCTCTAACTATTGGCCACAACAAATTAGGAGTAATAGCATTGTGGTCACGACAAGATGGCTGTGTTGTCCGAGCGAGAGCTCACAAATGAGGAAGCTAACGATCCGTACGCGCTTAAGTAAGCAGGTTGTTCGTAGACGAATTGATAGCGAGCTGCTTCCAACGTGTCCAAGCGACTTCCCTCCATCAAGCATTTTACACAAAAGCGCACCTTCGTTTGGTTGAGCTCGAGATCAGGTGTGATGAAGCTCAATTTCTTGGAAACCTTGCAGGATCCACACAACATGCCAAAACACAACTTACAAGTGGTGCTCGACTTGCCAAAACCGCTGAACTTTGAGCGCTTGATCGGTTTTGCACAGGTTACGCACTCGGACTTGACAACTGGCGCACCTCGTTCCCTTACTTCTGCGTGCCTTTGCTCAAGCAACCACGCCAGTTTCTTCATCTGACCGCAGTACGAATACTTAAGACCTGCCATCGTTGCGTGAATCATCCCAGAAACAGCCATCGAACGGATCAAATCGCCTCTTGGATCCATTACTCCGGTACCGAAGCAATCCGTTTTATCAGGACTTTCTTGATTGAATATCGCGCAAAGCGACATATCGCCGCGAATTCGGCTTGGTAGTCCATAAGTTTGAGGAAAATTGACAGAGTTCAACAAGTGGTAACCCACACGCTCACCGTTCTTGAGATTCATGAAACCCGTGCTCTCCAAATACACGTAGTCGCGATTTCGAACGAAACCAATGGAAGCCCCGGGGATATCAATCTCCACCCACTTGACCACCACCGATCGGAACGGATCATCCACAGTCGGCGAAACTATTGTCGCGAGGACAGCAGCAGCACTGAAGTCGTTGAGATATGACGCTTTGATTCGCATGGACTCAAGAGTTGGGCTCACAAGACCGAACATGATCTCATCGAGAGTACCAGGTAGTGGGCCAACCATGAGCGATACAGGCAAATCGGAGTCTGGATTCGAATTCTTGCGCTCGATGTACGTCGTTGTGGCACCTGATGCCGAGAATTTCTTCCATCGAGCAGAGTCCACTCGCTTGTTCGTGCTTATAAACTCTTCATACTCTTCAAACTTGGCATGTACGAGGGCGTCAGCGATATCCAGGAGCTTAGTACGGTCTTCATTGGATAATGTCAAGTCTCCGAAGGGATTCACGGTGAATCGCTTGTTACTCATGCCAATGATTGGTATGGTTAGGCAAATGTGAGGACTGCCACGCAAAGCGGATAATGACCAGCTCTCAAGAAGTGTCAACCCCACAACCGTAACGAAGCAAATCTTGAAGCTTGCCAGGTGGCAATCGACAAGTTCGACAAGACAACATGATATTCGGGTATGAGTCAGATGGTTTTGCCACATTTTGAGAATTACCTTGCAATAAGCTTTTAAGCTTACAAACTCTTAAAAGAGTTTGTTTAACCGTTAGCTACGGAAACTGTTGTTCACTGAAGTCTAAAGCGTGGTGGAAGTTGGCAGTCATGCCGACGGCATTTTGACAGTTTGAAGTGTGCTCCAACATGCAACAGCAAAGCAATCTATCCGGATATTAGTTCCACAAAAACAGGATTTACCCGTGTGAAATGCTGCTGAACTCATTACAATTTTAGGCACAGAGATGCGCGGGGTTATCGTTGATCCTCACTTGCGGAGAAGAATACCGGCAGCCGCCAAATACGTTAATGCCATTCATCATTTTATCATATCGTTTTGGTTGATAGCGGCAAGATGCGCAAGGTCCTCACGCAGTGACTGAAGTGGGCTTGTGAGGATTCAATACAATGATAGGCTGCCCTGGCGGTTGGATGAAGCGCTCGTCACGTCATAGAGAGATTCAACGTATTGCATAGCTTTGTTTATATGAACTCATCGTGGAATGCCAAGGCATTGAGGTGTTCTGCTCAAACTAAACTGACTGTGCTGTCCGAGCTAGGGCTCACATCGCAGGCAATGGAGCTGTAAGCACTTCGGTTAATAGACTGCTTGTAGACGAATTGATGGCGAGCAGCTTCCAACGTGTCCAAGCGCGTTGCTTCCATCAAACATTTAACGCAAAACGCCACCTTCCGTTGTTTGAGCTCCAGATCCGGTGAGATAAAGCTCAACTTCTTGGAAACCTTGCATGATCCACATAACGACCCAGAGCACAACTTGCAAGTGCTGCTTGACTTCCTCAAGCCTCGTAACTTCGAGCTATTGCTCGGCTTTGAGCATGTCACGCACACATTTTTGAAGACGGAAGTACCCCGCTCCCTTACTTCTGTGCGCTTCTGCGCCAACAACCACGCCAACTTTTTCATCTGACCGCAGTAGGAATACGTCAAACCTGCCATTGTCGCCTGGACCATACCGGACAGAGCCATCGTGCGGATCATGTCACCTCCTGGGTCCATAATACCTGTGCCATGGCAGTCCGTTCGATCAGTGCCTTCTTGGTGGAAAATTGCGCAAAATGACATGTTGCCTCGAACTCGATTCGGTAGATCGTGGGTTTCTGGAAAACTAACGGAATGCAGCAAGTGGTAGCCAACGCGTTCACCGTTCTTGAGATGCAAGATGCCAGTACTCTCGAGATAAACGTAGTCACGATTGCGTACGATACCGAGGAAGGCCATCGGAATATCGATCTCCATCCACTTAACCACCACCGACCTGAACGGCTCCTCTTCCGTGGCCTCTACAACCGTAGCAAGGACTGCAGCAGCACTGAAGTCATTCAGATACGAGGATTTGATTCGCATGGATTGCGAAGTGGGGCTAACGAGACCGAACATGTTCTCGTCCAGAGTGCCGGGTAGTGGGCCGACCATGAGTGACTTGGGCAGCTTGGAGTCTGGATTTGAGTTTTTTCTCTCGATGAAAGTCGTCGTGGGACCTGAATTCGTGAACTTTTTCCAGCGTGAAAGATCAACGCACTTCTTGTTGCGTAGATACTCCTCATAGTCCTCAAACCTGGCAAGAACGAGCGTCTCGGCGATATCGACGAGCTCGGTACGGCCTTCGGTCGTCAACGTCAAGTCCCCGAAGGGATTGATAGCGAAGCGTTTGTCGCTCATTCCGACGCGATGCCTTGTGGTATTTGCCACTCGAATCGAACAGTGAAAAGCGTTGTGCTGTTGATACGTGCGTTAACGAAGACAAGACAATTGCTATGCTTACACATCCGAAATTACTTCATCAAGAGTAAGCCAGTAATAAGCAGGTGGACCTTGGGCCAAGGCGCACTGTACGCAATGTAATGCTCAAGTGTTATGCACAATGGAACGACGACGCATGGAGTTTGTCTGATGGCCACGCACGACCCACACGTAAGTACAGTAGGGCTACGGGTATGACAGCGTTCGTGGAGAGCACCATGTCGCTGGATACATGTATTCTGGCTCGAGGGCGGACAGCGAGCCGTTTTCGTCGCTGTTGTATGCAATTCACATGCCAGCTACATGTAGTTACTGTCTCGGTGATGGGAATACAGCAGCAAAACTTGAAGAAGTGCAAACCATAGTGATTACCCATGTGTAATTTGAAGGCACCTGTAGCTGCTTGAACTTCTCCTGCCACGGCGCTCTCCTTGCTGATGCGAGAGCATTGGGCTTGTCGGAAAGATACTTCAGTACAGGGCTGGGGTGGGGTGGGTGGGGGTGGGTGGGTGGGGGCTTGACCGGCAATGTCGGGATTATCCTGGGAACCAGATTCCACCAAAAGTCACCAAGTGCCACCATAATTTATCCTGATAACTATCCTGGGACCCCGACCAATAGGATCCAGAGAAGCATTGTTAACCCCGCCCCCCATTACCTAAGCCCTAGCGTTCCCTATCGTGTATGTGCGGGTAAGGGTTTTCATACTCAACACTGATGTTTTGTTAACGTGTACAGTGCATAGCCGCACACTAACCCTTACCCTGGATGGAGGCACCAATCTTTATCGTGTATGGTCCAGTGGTTTGAGAGCTACATACATCCACATATACATATTTGAGATTATAACGTGTATTGTGCAGCAAAGCCAGTACGGTCGTGTGTCAGAGCCATGATATCAACGTGTACAGCCGCGAACAGATTGTGCAAAATAGCAACGCACAGAACATATGCAATCTGATCTCAATGACGTCATACCTGGCTATACTAAAACTCAATGTAAATGGAAGGACGCAACCTGCCGCTCAATCAGTCACCGCTTCCTCGGCCGTACGACAGGCCCGCTTTGGTGGTTGCCCCCTCTCCGATGAGGACACATCACTTGGTTGCTCGTCTCTCTTGCCTTCATCTACTTCCTTCTGCCCTTTGTTACGTGCAGGTGCGCGTGCGCGGATGGACCGCTTCCCACCGCTCATCGGTGCAGGAGCCAGCGTGCCGTTGCGCCACGACTTGTGCCAGATATCGAAGCAGGAGAGCAGCTCGCCCTTCACGATGTGATGCTTCTTCTCGCAAAGGAACACTCTCCACGCCATGGGCTTCTTTGACGAGGTTTGTAGCTTGCATTTCTTGCGGTAGGTTGAGGAATCGCCCCCCGCGAGCATTGTCAGTGCCTTTCAACAGTGACCACACTTTACAGGCTCTAGTGCGTCGCTTTCTACCTTGGTTATTGTTTCCAGGCCTCCATTCATCGTTCTGGAGTGGCTCGTGGTCAGCTCGCCGCCTCCTAGCAGCGTTCGCCTCCTTTGAAGGCGTTGCCTGAAGACTCTCGTTGCTACACAGTGCCTCCCAGTCTTCGTCACGAAGCTGACACAGTTCGAGGTGGAGTTGCTTCACGTACTTCACGTTTCTCAGCTTGGGAAGGTTGGAAGTAGCTCGAGCAGCGTTGTAGACGATGTAGGAGTCGATAATTGCCAGGTCTACGAGGCCTAGAAACAATCCCTTGTAGTACTTCTTGTACTTGATGCAAATCTGTAGTGAGTACCTGTAGCATGTATTAGACACGATTAGATGGTCCGCTAAGTTGTACAAACAAGATGATGAAACTTACATTTGAAGGCGCAACTGATCGTGAACGTCGACACCTCCCATGTAGGTCTGGTAATCCTTCACGATGCGCGGCACGCCACTTCGTGCTGCTCTCCTGTCAGCGTGTCACGGCGGACAATTCGGTCTGGCTGCACGCTGCCACCAGTGCTGAGTATGTGTACAGCCCGTGTATCCAACCAGCGCATCACTCGCATAGCAGGAACTTGGAAGGATTCAGAAACGATGAACGTCCCTCTTTCAATGTTTGCCGGTCTGGTTTTGGGGATCTTTGGCGGCTTCTTCTTGTCTCCCGGTTTCTTCTTTGGAATCAGCGTCGTGCTCAGCCCTTGGCGGTCGGTCCGGACAGTGCCAATTGTGTAGAAACCCATTGTCAAAAGCAGCATGGATAAAGGTACTGATGAGTAGAACCTATCTGTAACGACGAGCCGCATGTCACCATTTGGTGGAGCTATGGGACCGAAAACTTGCCGTAGATTGCGAACTACCGCTGCAGGACCGGACTTGTGGTCAGTGGAGCTTACGCTACCTGCTCTCTCCTTTTTCCCACAATAAACCTCAAACCTGTATCATACAAGATAAATAAACGTTAGTATGTAAAAAAACGGGTGTGTCCGCAGACACACCCACCACTCACCGAATACAGTACGCCGTTGTTGAGCAGCACAACATGAACAACTTGGTGCCCCACTTATGGGGTTTGTCCTTGATGTACACCCGCATTCGATTGAATGTGGATCGACGAGAGGGCAACATTGCCTCGTCAAAGGCCATAATGGCCGGGGGCAAAGCGATGTTGTAAAGCATCAATAACGGGTCGCAGCTTCCATGCCCGATCCGTCGCGGCTCGTGGATCCGTGTTCGAGCTGAAATGTAGGTTCCGAGACACTTGCATGAAACGGTCACGCGTCATGAAGCGCCCGAAACAGCCACGAGGTATGGCGCCCTCATCCGTCGTTCGTCAATGATTGACCAGCTTTTCTTTGTTCGGTACGACCGACCGCGCTAGCAACAGACCGATGAAGACACACAGCTCTCTCGCCGTAATGTCTGGTGCCTTCAACAACTCGTCGCGGATGCTCACTCGTGACTTGGCCTTGAACTCAGGATGCCTTTGTTCACGGGCTATTTGCTTTGCATGTTGACCATCTACGCGCTCATCTATACTGGCCTCGAAGTAGTTGTTCGTCTCCGTTGCAATCTCTTCCCACAGCTCAGGCTGCATGAAATAAAGGAATACTCCCGATGGGGTTGCAGCAGCAGCTAGAGCCCTGGCGGTAGGCCCAGACTCCCCACGGTAGAGATTCCGATAGTCTTCACGCATTGAATCAGGTGAACGGGGCTCGTATGGTTCCTGGAGGTAGCCATACGGCGTGTGCGTCGCCAACTCGGACCAGCCCTTCACGACCAGCTCCTTCAAGAATGCGTCTGGTACGACGCCCAACGCAATGTTCTCCATCCCACCGATGGCTGATATCGATCGGTCATCAAATCGCATTTCAGGTGGTACAGGTAGTTGCACGTCCCCAGCATCAGCGGTGTCAACCGACTGGTCATCATCGTCGCCATCGTCATTCTCAGCATCAGATTCAAATCCCGCAAACTTGCTTGGGTCTTCATTGTCAACAACACGATTGATATCTTCTGCAAAAATTGGAATGGAAGATACACGTTAGCGATATACGCATAACGTGTACATACATGTTAGACCGACCTTCAACAGATTGACCATCGTTTTGTGAGTCTTCTTTCGACTCTTCGTCCACTCCAGCGCTATCATCGTTTCTCTCAGACTCATTCTCGATATCTGAATCGTCCGAGGCACAACTGCTTTCACCGGCTTCTTCGAAATCAAGATCGAGATTTCGTGGGCTGATAGGCGAGCCTAGTACACAATAGAAACCACAGATACACGCTTAGACGAGAAGATAACTTGGACCATACACGATATTACCTTGTGAGCTTTCTTTCGAATGGTTTCCGCCGCTCCCAGGTAAAAACGTCGTGCCATGCGGAGAGACGCCCTGGACAACAATCGGGCTTCTCATTGGGCTTGGGTCAGGCTGCGAGTGGGTGGTGGTGGCTGGGTCTGGCGTGGTGAGCTCTCGACTGATGGATGAACCGTACAAGCTAGCACAACACATACGCGATTAGCACGGATCAAACATGTAGCATACGGCATACGGTACACATACTTTCTGGCGCGGCGGTTTTGCTGGCGTCCGTAGCTTTCGCAGCGCTCCGACGTCTGGCGGCGTTTGCAGACCCGTCACGTCTCGCCTGCATCTTCGCTTGAAGTGCCGCTGCTCACATTACACTATCAGTATAGAATACCGCCTCAAATACATCATTCGGTCTTACTGATGCCGATCCTGTCCAGGTACTTCATCAACGCTTCCTCGCCAACAAAGAAGTCTTCTCCTCTGACGTCCTTCATCGTTTTTCCAGGCTTGAGATAGGTGAAGTCCACGGACAGACCGGTCGGCCTCTTGGAGGACCAACCAGCCTTCTTTTGCTCACGCCAGCGAGCTTGACATGCCATTTTACGGAGCAGCGAGGAGTTCTGCGCACGAGGAGGGAAATCTGAAAGTGAGACACAACTTTGTGCGGCGGCAGCTGATCGCCTACCAAACAGCATATGCACAATGCCGGTTTGATCTGTTGGTGACCTTCTAAAAGTATCGTCTCTGTTGATCGTAGCACCTATCGGGTAGGCAAGGATACATCGCCTACCCCTCGTTGACTTGAAGTTTGCAAGGGTAAATACAAAAATTAAGTATAGCATTCCTTAACTTGTATGGTCCACGTTAAGAAAACGTTGTTAATGTGTAAGGTGGGTTCAAGGGGTTAAGAAAATGGTGCATGTTGCAGCATGTTTGTTGAATGAAGCAAGACATTAGTAAACGGAGCAAGGTTATGCGGGATGCTGAGGCCATTGTGCGTGTGGTCTTTCGTCAAAGCTGTAGCTGTGCTACCAAGGCAGGATGCTCGAAGTACGTTCATCCCGTTTGATGTACAACAGCAAGTATTTAACTGTCCCTTCTTGTGTTTCATGTGAGCAGTGGAATGGCGCCTGTGCTATGCTTGTTTGTGATAGCAACATCATCCCGTGAGACGATGATAAGAGGGCAAGTAATCTATGCTATTGCCGCACGAATGTATTAACGGCTTGAGGCTACGAGTGCTGATGTTGCTGGCGCTCTGTGAAACTAATCCCGGAAGTATCCTCCGTGCAGGTGGGTCAATCTATGTAGTACTATTTCGTAGCGTTTTTAATCTTCTAAACTGGCATTGGTGTGGGTGCTGTATGGATGTAGGTATGGAGGGTCTACTCTGCCGTGAAATAACTGGTAATAGTCTGTGTTTGAGCTTTCTTGCGATGCTCACAGTTTTGATTGGTGCTGTTCGGTCCGCATTTGCGCTTGCGTTTGTTGCAGCTAGTGCATGCCGTTCTTGTTGTACTCGTGACGTTTTGATTCTGCTGTGTACTCTGAGCTAGATCTGGACTGTGAATTTCAGCCTCTTGAAGTATATTGGCCGCTATTTTGTTTTCTGCTGCTGTTGAAAGTGTGCGCCTGAGCCGTTCCCCATTGAGTCGACAGCGAAGCTTGTTCAAGTCTAGGGTTCCAGCCAGATTCAATTGCCGGTACATTGCAACGATACTATGCCATTTCCCGTGGGTCCCTTTACGA
Source organism: Phytophthora sp. ST_20190627 (assembly GCA_014706145.1). Classification (NCBI taxonomy): domain Eukaryota; phylum Oomycota; class Peronosporomycetes; order Peronosporales; family Peronosporaceae; genus Phytophthora; species Phytophthora sp. ST_20190627. The sequence goes on from JACBOU010000061.1 coordinate 697,263, forward strand.
AAACCTGAGGCGTGCTCTAGCAGTGCATCCAACGTCTCCTTGTCCAGAATTTCGTACCGAGTCGTATTGGATCGTATTGGAACGCTACGTGCTTCTGTGCATGGGGGATGAGCATTCGCTGTCGATGTCGATGATATATCTAACGAAGGCATTCCTGGAGAGGTGTTCATGGTCGAAATAGGGTCTTGAGCTGCAACGAGTGGGACTGCTTTGCCACTGGAGGTTTCTGCGCTGGTGACAGCCTGTGTAGCGTTGTCGTTAATAGACGAAGACACTTGAGTAAGCCGTTTGCTTTCATCTGTATTATTCTGCATTCTTGCATTCTTGTAACTCACGGCCCGGCGCAACGAGTCCCAACGACGGTCTAGAAAATCATCACTCTTGCGATTAATACCCGTGCATGTACAACCCGCGAAATCGTATACAAAGCGAAAACTTGCTTCACGTGCTTGATACCCACTGGTAGCCGAAGTAGTTCAAACAGTTCTTCTTGAAGAGCTTTCTCGCTTGGAAGATTACATCATCGTTGACTCGTGGATCGGTTTTCAAAACACCCGAATTACTTGCTGGTTGTTCTTTCGAACTTTGATTTAATTGCACATCGATTGATCCAAGACGCCGAGATATTGCGCGATACCCACGCGTTTTGAGATCCAGGTTGGGGTTGTTCAGTCTTCTTACAGCCGTGTTGTACAGTATAGTCGCTACCACTTCGCAGGATGCCCACTTGTAAATCTTTAAAGCCAGTTGTTCTACACGCAGCAATTTCAGTAAGGCGAACTCTTGTAAGGAAAATTCCGCAGCGCTGTCGTATTCAGACTCCACACCGAGGTTCTCAACAAAGTCTCGCTGTGTCATGTTCTTGTGGCCGTGGCTTACAGAACACAGCAACTTCCGATTACCGTTTTGTGTCATGTCGTTACGAAGCAACTTACCCTCTGCTCTCTCTGCACGCAACGGGATCATGTCGTAGAGTGTTTCCCAAGCACGATTGACGAGAATTTCTCCACCACCAGGTCTATACCAGTGCTGCAAGCTGACGTCGCTCGGCTTAAAGGCAAGCAACTGGTTGACATACTCGAGCTGAGGCATATCAGGAATCACGCCGCGAGTTAAGAGAGAACTCCGACTCAGCGTAATAAAGTCGAAGCCACAAAACTCTGGATTTCATTTGAATTTAGCTCCCACTTTCAGGTTATGCTGTCATCACATACATAAAGTTAGTTTAGGCTCAACTGAAGGTGTCATCTACTCGAAACAAACCTGTAGCAAATTTTTTTCCAGGATTCGAAGTCCAACCTCAACTGATACGATTCGATCCAGCAGTTTCCTGAGCTTGGAGTGAATTGCTTCGAGTTGACTTGTAGATATGACACGAACTGAACTACCACCCTCCGTGTAATTACTTTCCTCTGCATAAAGATCGCCCCGGCGAATTTGTTCAACGTTGCTGCTGACACATCTTTCCCACTCGACTGCAGGCACCCGGATGCTCGATGCTTGTACTTTTGCAACTGCGGCGGTAAACATTTCAGCCATAACAGTTGGAGACCGAAGATTGTTTTCTACGTCGTAAAGTGCATTCGAGAGACACTTTGCAATCCACCCTCGCTGAACTTGATCACTATTTTTTTCTGTTACTCTCTGGATAACGTGGAATGGGTCCTGTTTCACAGCGACGGTATCTCCAAAGAGCATTATTAATGAGGTTGCGCATGCCATTTGCATGATCACACACACAGAACCTCTCTTGAGCAGGTTGTTCGGCCATTTTTGCAGCAACACCTTGCAAAATGGATTCTGTTTCCTTGTGATTTTCGGAACGAGTGAGACCACTTGCCATCACTTGACCTATTTCATTCTGGACAAGCAGAAGCATACGCACACTCGAAGCTTGGGTTTTGCTTCCGTCAGACTCAGAGAACACTTTCAGCTTGCTACAAAATTTCTGTGAATGGTCAACTCGAAAAACTTTGTTGCACTCTGTTGCAGCCATGCTCGCTTCAAAAAGTCTGGAGTATACTTCAGTCTGTGCAAGCCACACCTTTTGGAGAGTCTCGCTGTCAAGGCACGTGTGCTTAGTCATATACTGTTCTACTGACTGAAGAAGAGGTGGGCTGTAAGCATTGTTCGCAGCCTTGCGTTTTTCAATCTCTAAAGCAGCAGTAATTAGCAAAATGTAATACTGTTTTTGCCGACGACGCGTTATGTTGTTTGTTGCACCCGCCAGCCCTTTGGTAGTCAGCATGCTGTCGTACACAAGATCAAACAAAGCTGACGAGATACCTGACTGGTACGTTAATAAGTAGGGAAATGCTAGCAGCACTGTCTTCGATGAAGAAAGATAACAATCATCGATGGTAGTGAATGAGCGGCCTGAAGAGCAACTGTACCGTGCATAATACAAAATAGTCTTGTGCTCGACATCGTGAACAGTTCTCTGCAAATAATCTTCTACCTTTGGCGTGGACTTACAGTTTTTTGTAGTACAAACTGGCACTCGATTGGGGTTCAATACCTCGGGCACCCATGTGATTGTAGGAAGCTGAAACCACTCAGACAGCACTCCATTTCGCTGTGTTTCTGGGTAGCATAAGACAGGTGGAAACTTATCTGATGCAATTGCATCTCGTACTGTAGTCCGTGCGGGGTTAGCCCTCATGGGAATTTCTTTCAATGACAACGATGAAGTGCTATTCCTGGCGGCGGCGGCGGCTGGCGGTTAAGCCTCCTTCCCACTCACATGTAATGATCAAAATCACCGCCTCAACATCCGACACTACATATAATAATAGCACAAATAATAGCACAACTGCCCTCGCTCGAATTATGCTCGGCATCCTCCATCTCCGTATCCTGCTGCCACACCACCAGCTTTCAGACTCTGTTCCATCTACATGTAGACACTAAAGCATAAGTCACAATGTCAGCACAACCACATCGTACTACCGTGGGTAAAGTCGTCGTGAACGTACCAGCTCCGTGGTAAAAAGGAAAGAGCCGTCCACCGAGACCTTGTCGCTGTTATCGTACTGCATCAGATACTCGTCATTGTCCAGATGCTTCAGAACCACTCCACGCACAAACTGTGCGCTGTTCTCGCCCATAGTGATCTTCGAATACAGGATAGATCCGACAGCAAGCTCGTGGCGCGAATTGCGTGGCTCGGGTGTCAGAGATAGCGAAGAAGCTACTCTCGTCTCATTACTACCTGTCGGCGTGGCTTTCGTTCCTACCGGTAGTGGCTTCTCGGCATTGTCGGGTTCCTCGAAGCTACAAAACCACCCGCAACTTCCTCGATACATGTAGTTGTCACAGACTTCTTTATAACGCCCGTATCGGTCCTAGCTGCAACCATACGTAGCGTTTTGGACTCAAGATTCAGCACAAGTCGAACCGACTCTGGTAGAATTGCCTACTTGCCTTCCCATAGCTGCTACTGGCATTCGTCAATTTCCATGATTGCTTGCATTGAACTCTGCTTTACACCACTTAACTCACGAATTCACCGCTCGATTTCACCCTTCTTAGTCGGCACGGAGTCGCCGAAGTATTCGTTATGGGCTGTTAGGGCTTTCTCCTGTTCTGGATATTCCTCTTTGATCTTCATCAGCCGGAGTGAGTAAAATCCATAGTAACGGCAGTGCGCGAGTGAGCATCGGAATGAAGTTTTCCTAAGCCGCCGTCGCACGGCCCCCTAAGGTCGAGCGTGTCTCCTCCATACCCCGGGAGGAGCTTGCAAGTCGCACTCCATAGTGCTCATGAACTTCGCGGAACAGAGGATACACAGACTTTTTCGCGAACGTCACCTTCTGCTCAGCGCCTTTTAATGAGCTAGCAGGCTCCACAACTCGCTGTTCACAGCCGCTTCGAGCACTCCGCAGCGCCTGCACCTCGATGTTTTCGTTCTTCCAGACCTCAACGACCGACAAAAGACTCGCTGATGCTTTCGTCTCGCCTGCTTCTACAAGTCTTTTGCGGTGCTTCTCCACCAAATCCACAATTTGCTGCGTCCGTGTTTCCTTCGTTTGTTCGGCCTCTATTAATAGCAGTGCACGTTCAGCCTTCAGGGTATAAACATCCACCCTACTGGCTAACGCCTGACCCAGGGCCTCAAATGAGACCACTCAAAACAAAATGATACTAATGTGCCATTTAGAGTTATCGGAGATCAAACAAAATAATACTATTGAACCTAAGTACGAATCGCGATTTAAGCACACCATTGGAAAGAGAAGCGTCGTGCGCGCAATTTGAGCCCTTGTATGCTCCGAAATGTTGGATACTCGATGAGCAACAGGATGTTGAAAATATTATCTCCATTTTTAGGACGTCAAAATGGCGATACGTTTTGGTGCGTGTGAATTCAGTTCGCTTTCAACTTTCGCATATTGTATATTATCAGAAAGCTCTTGTAAAAAGCAATCTAATAGAAGTGGTTTCACCCTTTCTAAAACAAAAATAACTCGAAAAAATTACGCAGGGCATAGGCTACGTACACCGTATTAAGTGGCGTACACCATATTTTATACTTAGTTTTTGTAAGGGCTGTACAATGGAAAGGGCAGCGCTTGCTGCGCTCGCGTAAATTTTTTTAACTCGGGCCAAAGTGTTTTGCCCCTCACGCATTCGGCTTTTGGCGGGAGGCCCTCTGCCCCTGCCACGGCGGGGACGCGGACAGTTCGCTCGCTATCGCTCGCTCAAGTTGGCAGAATCAGTCCCGTTTATGCAAAATACTGCCACTCGCCAACTTTAGCAAATGCTTTGTCCACCTTTTTGTCCTTTTTAACTTTCGACTGAGCCAACCAAGGTAGTCGATACATGTACGCCTTGCAGGCTGAAGATACCGGTAGGCACTCGATTGCACTTTTCGCATCCTTAGCGCGCGCGCAAATGCAAACTATTCAGTTGCTTTACTCTCAGCCTGCGCAATAGCTGCCACCTCATCCTCTTTCTTCGACAAATATTCATCTTTTGGCGTAAGTGCCACCGAATCGTTGGCATCGGCCGTACACTGTGACAACTTGGCCAACAACACAACGGTCAGAATGGTCAGCACCGCTCCAGCCCTTGAGGCCTCCTGGGCATTCGGGATCTCCGTCTCCTTCACCCAGTCAGCCAATGCATCCACCGTCAATTTCAGCTGTATTGTCAGATCCATGTCTGCCGGCACCTGCAGACTCGCTAACACTTGGTTCACCCAGTCTGGGCTGCGCAGTGACTGTCTCGCAGCCACACGAACTTCCACGGCCTGTACCAGCAAGTAATGCGCTTTCGCGTAGTCTGCAGTACCGTACAGCATTTTCAAGTGTTGCTGTGCGAGCTTTTGTGGTGTCTTCAGCACTTGCTTCAACCACTCTTGGTTGAGCACAGACTGTCTCGTGGTCACACGGTCTTCCACGGTCTGCACCGGCAGATGCTGTGCTCTGACGTAGTCTGCAGCACTGGGCAGCACTTCCGAGTGTTGCTGGTGTCTTTATCGTTTTTCTCCTATATTTCCTCCTCCGTGTCCTTCAACGAGGAATTCAGGTCATTGTGCCTCTCGTTGCTTGTGTCCTTGTCGGAAAAAGCGCTTAGACGCGTTTTTATGGTGTGTCTCGACGGGTAATCCATTAAACTGAGTAATGTAAGGTAATGTAATGTATTACGTGTTCGCGTAGCCACATTACGCCTGCGCTAGGCTCATCTTTGCTAGTCGGCGGCATAAAGTAGTGTCCGCATACGTCGGGTCGCCCTTCGTTGGTAGTGCGGCAAAAAATGAGTTTTTTTTGTTTTTTTGTTTTTTTGTTTTTTTGTTTTTTGGGTTACACTTAGTTCTTGCTAACGACGTCCTATGTCTGTGCCAACCAGCGGACGCTTGCCACAAATACCTTAACCCTTTCGTGAACGCGGCATTTTCACTCAACTATACTATACAAGTCAAGATGTTAAGCGGTGAAAGGGGGCATTTTGCCCCCTTCGTTTCTCCACGGTGCATGTACTCGTTTCGGGCATGTCCTTCTGGCTAAGGCAAGGCAGATGAGAAATGTGAGGGCTAGGGGGTAATATATCACCAATCTGGTCAAAATGCCCCCCTTTCATATCACCACGGTACTACCTCCCAATTGTTTTTGGCTATTTTTCTGATTGGCAGATAAAACGTTTGGGGACGATGTTCCTGCGACAGAATCTGGATGGATAACAACTTAAATAATACGGTAAGCGTGATGACTGATAAACAGATGCTGAAATCGTTACCCATCAACTAGGGTAAAACTATGTAATCTTCGGTTTCGTGTGTGAAATATACACCACTTAGTCTCAGTCTTTTCGCGACAAGTCTAGATTTGGGAATCGTGGGATTTAGCGTATTTTCGTGAGCAAAAGTAAAGTTGGTGTAAATTCGGTGCCTATTTTCGGTGACACCAAAACTGCAAAAGTCACATCTACGTGTATAGATATTGAAGTTACAAACTCGACAGCTGCGTTCTTCCCCACAAAAGCAATGGCTTTGTGCAGGAAACCCATGCGGAGATAAGGAACAGCGTTGTACAGGCAGTCATCCCAGCGTGAGTCACTCAGCAGCAGTTCCAGAATACCATACTCCACAGGAGCTGCCGTCTTTTTGGGTGCACCTGTCCACCTCGTAAGCCAGCGCGTCTTTCGGTAGTTGTTTTCAGGCTGAAGGGGGCCAAACATGTAGCAGACCCCATCCGTTCTGTGAATTAGGAATGCCACCCAATGTCCACTGATGTTGAAGATGCCAATGACTCGCTTAAAGCGAGGATCAGTTGCACCCAAGCCCCCAGCGACGCGACGTTTCTGATCTGGTAATGCAAAATCATGATAACTTGGATTGATGATTCCCACGTCCGGATATTCGTCCCGTAGGACCATCATCGACATAAGTATGGACGTGGTATGAAGCCACAAGTTCTCTCGGAAGTCGAATAGCTGATGACCTTGAATTACGTCCCCCGGGACCCGACTCGTTGAGAGGCCCAGTGTCTCGACGTATCCCTTGTGCTCATTCTACATAACAACACAAAATAAATTTGGTTAACACGAGTTTAAGTTGAAGATGAAGTAAGAATTGTTACCTTGGTCACGCTCAGCGTGTCACGGAATGGATTGTAGACATCACTAACCAGCCACTCCACCTGATCGATCCACTTGATTGTACGCATAACCAGCCCGAATCGGTTGCGCGCTTCAACAATGCTCGCCATCCCGTCAAGTCGGTCAAATGTAGCGTACCCATTGTCTGACCAGTGAGCAATTAGGTCAATATTGCCCGTAGCCTTGATCGCGTCGATGGCCTCAGTCACCTTGGTGAGCTGAGGTAGGGCCTTAATCACTGGAACACTTTGCCCGCTCTCAAAGGGACGGACAGTCAGTGTACCGTTCACCTCCACAGTCGGAATGATCAAGGCGCCCACCATAGCTTTAGAATGAAAATAGCTGTAAGGCCCGTCCAATAGTGCTGCAACTTCGGCGAACGTGACGAACTTGCTGAACTTCCCTTGTCTGTACTTGTCCCCCAATTCACGCGCCATTCCTCGATCTTTTTTATGCTTGAGATTGCTTGCGTTGAGCCTTAGTCATGCCGTTGACAACAGGCCTGTCCGCGAAGGACCAAGTGACAGCCTGAGCCCGCTCCGTTGAAGTTTCCCTAGATTTGGTCTTCTTCTGTGTAGATTCGGTAACGTTTGGTATTGGCTCAGGAGCGACTTGGGTGCTGGATGGCGAGATCTTCTCGTCGTCTGTCTGCTGAAAGTCTATGCCTTCAACTGGCCTCGCTGCTTCCTCGTCGCGATCTCTCTCATCTGTCACTGAGACTTCCAAGCCGGCACAAACAGTGTCATCGTCACGTGCGTCCGCACAACCATCCTCGTCATGATCACCTCCTTCCATAGCAAAGACATCTGCGAGAGACTTGCACCACCAACGGATGACACCCTGGAAAACTGACCTGCTCTCTCTGCGAAAATTCAACCACTTTTCCTGCATTCAGAGCCTCGTAAAGGCTTCTAGCCATCGTAACGCGACACGGTACGTGGGAGTGGATTGCAGTGTCATACGATCAACGATCTTCTCCGTAATCGCCTTCGCGTCTGAGTACTTAGTCGAGCTGGAAATAGCTCGTTCCTTTGGCAACGGGGGGCTTGCACCTTGCTTCAAACCACCGGTCGGAATTTCTCCAACGTCGATATTGTTTTCTGGACTTTGTACAATCCATCGAGTAGGAAAGCAGCGCATTGGAGGCACTACAGTCTCAAAGTTGCACGTTCGTCTCACGTACATCACGTGGGTGCACGGTAACAGGCACGTCTTCATGAAAATACACTCGCAGGTACTCGTCTGTTCAAACAAACAAACGTAAGTTAGTCAACAATAAAGGTACAAGATCTGCCGAATTTCACCAAAAATATACAAAACTTCGACGCACACGAGAGTTGACTTCATGAGTGACTCCAGTCCTTGGATTGGTCACCATCGCCTTGCCCGCAATAGCCAAGTCGACGGTGTAGTCTGCGTCCGGACCTGTCGCCAGCGTGTACTGCTTCTTGATCAATTCAAAGGCGAAGGGACTCAACTGAAGCCCCAGTAGTGTCAGCTCCGGGTCTTCTCCAGCAAGCGACGGCCGAGATCCAACTTTGTGGTACTCTGACAAGTACTGCTCTTCTCCGTAGTCTTGTAGGGTGATGAGAGTAGACAGCAATTGATCAATAAAAAAAGAGTCGTTGATGACGTCCTTCATCTTTCCCCACTTGGACTCGATGCGATTATTCGTATTGTTCGTGAGGTGTGGCACATTGCCAAGCAAGTAAGACACCCATTCTTCTCGGGTGTTATCCCAATCGTCCAAGAAAATCTGTACAGCTCGTGCTCCTCGTCACCTCCAAGCAGGTCCAACGAAGCCCTCTTGGCGTCTTCATACTCTTCTCTGGGCTTTGCGTATACAAGAAGACGCATCAGACTCTTGGTTTCTTTCTTCACTGCAGGTGCTTTCTGCGCAGCTGCTTCTTGAGCCACGTAATGACGTGCCATTGACACAGCAGTTGCCGGAGTACACCTTTTTCATGCACACTTACCCGTTTGCCCCCGGAGATACTTCAGTATCCCCTGCGCATTCGTACCCGTCTTGTGAAGCACCGCAACGTCCTTCTTCAATTGGGGATCCTTCACGACTCGGTTCTCCGCGTAGCCTGACCAAATATGCTTGTTCAAGTTGTGGTTGCGGTTGCCGGTCGCGTTCACTCGCAAGTACCATTTCCCAGTCTGGCTGGGCGTCACGCGCAAGTTCACCCTCGCCTTACAGTTTGTGTCTCGGACTTTGTTGTGACGCCGAATCCCTTCGCCACGTGCTTCGTATGCTCTGCCGTGCGTACACACAAGTGTCTTTGAGTAGACCTTCCACTTCTCTGGAACCAGCGTCACATTCTTCCTCGCCTTTTTACCAGCGAGCTATTGGCCGCAGATGTCCGAATGATTTGCTTGTTCCGTACCTCCACGGACGTGCTTGTGCGTCTCGAAAACTGCTGGAAAGTGTGGAACTGAAAATCATCAAAGGCTTCGTCAAACTCGTCCCAGGAATCAAGCGATGTCTTGAACCCGTAGAACCACGCGGGAACAACTCGTTTGGTCCGAAGATCGTAAATTCGGTGCAGATTCGGTGCAGATTCGGTGGAAGAAGAGTTGTCATCACTGATTTCCTCCTCTTCCATCCGTTCAGCGTCGACGTCTTCGCCATCTTCATCGTCACTTTCGTCTTCTTCACCACCACTACCTACTCCATCACTGTTCACGTCTTCTTCCGTCTCACCGTCGCCGACACCGCCAGCAATCGGAGCCTTGTGCTTGTCTTCGTAGTCGGAGTCACTCCCGCTTGACGACTGCTCCTCGTCTGCGCTTTCAAGCGCGCAAATAACCTCGCCCAGATGCGTCTCTTCTTCGGAGCTGGGGTCCGACTCTATGCCGAACATTTTCTGCAACATCTTCTCCCATCGCTCTTCACCTTCCTTGTCGCATGCGACGGCACGCGGTGCTTCCCCATCGCTATCGCGCACCATGGCGGCTGTGTGGCGAGTCAGCTTGGTCTTCCCTTCCATAGCAAGACGCATCTCGCGTTCGTCGACCTTGGAACGCGCAATCTGCTCCGCTCGGTGTGCCTCCTGCGCGCCTCGATCGTAGATTGGTAGGGAAGGTAGCTTCTGGAGCGCCGCCTGGGTATCTTGTCGCAGCTTTCGCTGCTTCTCGCGAATGCACTTGCGCTCCAACTCCGCTGATGCGCTGCTCACCCGACACGTCTGGATTCGGAGGAAGGCGCGGCGTCTGGCAAATAGCGTAGTTTTAGCAGACTTAACCAATACAGACATGATTCACAGCCAATGTACCGTTCGAGCCATGGGTTTGCTTGACGTCCACTCTTGCTCTGCGTCCAGATGGGGATTTGACGAATGCCAGTGGATCATGGGGACCGGACGCGCGACAAATTTTTCGAAAATTAAGAATCTCCAACCGTAAGGTATTTTACTGGTCAGCCATCCCCAAATTCAACCTGAACCCTAAATCTGGCTCTCTCTGGTCGGCCAAATATACACCGAATCTGACAGTAACCAGACCGAATTTGACTTCTAGATTCAGTCGCAGCAGCGGCTCCCAACGTTTGACCATCGGTGATGGTACCCGCATTATTTTGATTGGCTGCTGCCCTGCGTGGTGTGATGACGTAAAGCGACAGATCTTGAATCAGATCCCGTAAGAAACATGGTCCCGCGTGAAAGATATCGCAGCGTGGAGAACGTCCAGCAAGAAGCATGCCTATGTTGTCCGCACGATGTGGTTGCCGCCGTATCGTGCCATACCGCGAATGCGCCGACACTTGCGCGATCTGTAATGGGTTGAGTGAGGTAGGTGCGAATGCTGACCTTGATCATCATCCTCTCAGTGCTTCAGCGCTTTCACCGTGCAAGCAGCCGGTCAGGCGTTCCTAGCGTAGTACAATCCTGAAGAACACATGACACAACCATATATCTTGATTTCACTATGAAAAACATTTGTTGTATTTATCTGAGTTCTACTATGGGAAGTCTGGCTCTAATCGTCGCCCGCCCTTTCGTCACAAACAAGAATTGCACGCGGCCAACAAGCACGGCCAGGATGGAAGGCGGTGGAGGCAAGAGTAGCAATAGTTTACGAGGGGCAGCGTCTTCTAGTGGTGCTGGGATCGCTGAGCCAGCTCAACCAGCTCAACCAGTCCCCAATCTAGTTGCACCAACTGATTCAAGCGTCGACGAAGTGCCGGTAGCAGCGCCAGCACCAATCAACCAGTCAATCAGCCGTCGGTCAGTGCGGGTACGAGCCCCGCCCAGCGCTACCAACCATCGACCCCCGGAACCACTTGCTTTTGCAAGTTATGAAGTCGCTGAAGGTGCCATGCAAGAGGTGGCTGCTGCCGAGAGCGCTGAAGCTGTCGAATCGTCAGCCCCAAAGCGGACGGGGGGTAGACCAAAAGGGTCAAAGAACAAACCGAAGATGCTAAATGAAGCGTAAACGCGGTCGTCCAGCAGGGAACAAGACGCCACCAAAACGCAGGCTTGTTGAGGTAATGAGCCAAGCGCAAGGTCCTGAGCATGCAGTGGTGCAATCAAGCCCAGCATCGGTGGAGGTTCTATCTCCGCCAGTAAACAGCTCATCTGCCAGCGCTCTCGTGGAAAATCCTGTTGATGGACAAGCTGAAACCCAGCATTGGTGGGGATTCCACCTCCACCAGGAGACAGCTCGACTGCCGACGTTTCCGTGGAAAACCGCGTTGACCGAGAAGGGGATGCTACAGCGCCATCTTCGCCTGTACAGCCTACGGCTGGTACGCCTCGAAACAGCCCACGTCGGCCATCGCTCATTCCGTCTTTATACATTGACACGCTTGTGTCTTTATCGCCGAGAAAGAAGGCTGGACAAAACGGAAGAAGACAAAGAAAAATACGTCGGTGTTGGAAGTGCCTATCTTGTCGGACGTGTGTGTCAGATCGCCAAGGGAGCGCTGTTTCATGTGCAGTGGCTCGATTCGCAGTATCAAAACAAAGACGAACGTTTGAACCTCAGTGTTATTCAGCGCCGACACGCTAACTATCGCTCACTGCATGGCAGCTCTTCACGGCTAGGATGGGGCCACCTGTGTGCGGTTGACGAAGGAGAAAGGATTCAAATTGACGACAACATTGAGGAGATGGAGGAGTGCATAGAGATGTTCGACCCACCAATGGATTTCCCAACATTGCTACGTGAGGTTGAAGTCATGAAGAATATGCGCTTCGAGCCTGAAGCACAGAGTGAAGAACCGACCGATTTGTATCGGCATGCGGATGGCAGTACCACAATACGTCTGCTGCCGCAGTTCGAACATATATTCGAGCACTCGATTTCAGCAAGTTTTTTCGCGTACATCCCAGTGTCGTTTCGGCAGCAAGTGGTTGGAGAAACAAACAGCTATGCGCAGGCGCATGGTATGACAAATACAAAACCGTTCTCGTTGCATGACATCATGACATTTCTCGGTGTTTTGCTATGCATGGCACTAGTGGATAAAGGCGAGTACAGCAATTACTGGGGCAATCAAGTCGAAGACACGAGTTTTGGAGGGAGCTCGGTCGGTTTGGATGCTGTGATGCCGCTGTATCGATTCAAGAAGCTTCGCCAAGCGTTTTGCTTCAATGCGTTGAAGGAAACAGCGCCAATCGTGACCAGGCAGCTAGAATCAGGTCTTTACTGAACTTGCAGAAGGTGACAGGGCAGAAGTATGTGGAAGTCGGGCAAAATGTAGCACTAGACGAAGCAACCGTCGTGTGCAGGTCGAAGTATGGCAAGCCGTTGATTGTGTACAACCCCATGAAATAAACGGGGAAGTATCATTTTCGTATTTACATGCTCTGTTGCTCGACTTCGTGGATTTCACTAAACTTTCGCCTACATTGTCGAAGAGATGGGACGGGGCGACTAGCGGGTGTGACGACGCCGGCGGAGGCACAAGCGCTGAGTATTGAACTGGCAGCATCTTCGTCAGTTCGCAAATGTGTACTGGAAGTTGTACGCCCATTGTATGATACCAGACGCATCATCAATACCGACAACTACTACATCTCCATACAACTAATTGATTCCATGCGACTAAAGGGACTCTATGGGCGGGGGACAGTGAGGAAGACTAGTGCACACTTCACAAGGCACGTAGTGCTTGAGAAGAAAGACTGTCCTCGTGGGACGTCTCGTCAAGGGGTTTCCGCTGATCGGAACACCGCGGCGGCGTCGTGGTACGATAGCTCAACCGTAACCGTTGTTTCTAATGCTGATGCATCTACTCTAGCTACCGTGACTCGCCAAGCTGGCTCTGTGGGGCAAACATTTAGCGCCCCGACATGCGCCAAGGAGTATAACACCAACATGCAGGGTACGGATCGACTCGACCGAGTTCGAGGAAGATTCTCTTTGGCGGATGGTCATTCCTTCAAGAAGTGGTATAAAAAGTTGGGTCTCGCTCTGGTCGACGTTGCGCGCGCCAATGCGTACTTCACTCGCAAGTTAGCCCTGGTATCCACTAATGATCGCGACTCTCATCGCGATTTTATCGTCCAGCTCAGCTTGGCGTTTTTGTCTGGGAAATGGAAAGAGGCGCCTGGAGAGCTGCTCATGTTTTGCACCGACGTAGATTCAGTGGGCGTGTCAGCGGGGGAGTTGGATGCAATGTCACCGTCAAGTACCGTATGGGTTGCTGGAAGGGGCGATGGGAACGTTGGCAGCCCCCAGAAACAATGCTCAGCAGTAGCTTCAAAGCAGTTATGGTCGGATTCATATCGGAATCGACGGCAATGTGTCGTATGCAGATGGGAACACAGGTATGCAACGGAGGTTACCGACTGCTGCGTCCTGCATGGCATTGCCTTTGCAAACACGTGTTTGTTGCTACCAAGCCGTATATGTGTTTGCAAACTACGTGGACGTGCTGGGACAAGAATTATAGCTTCTACCTTCCACGCGAACTATTTTCATCGAAAGGCAAAGTACGACCGAGTTTGCAATTGTACAAGCTGAGACAAGCGCACACCAATCGCCCAATGTGGATCACGGAAGCGAGATCGCACCAGGAGTGCGTCAAAGAATTGTGCGTTCCATCAACTTGTAGTCAACGAGGCATGGCTAGGGCAAAGCTTAGACTATGATAGCAAAATAGACATAAGCTTGTGTTGTTTATTGATATCAGCCTTGTAGTCCTCTTTCGGAACTCCGTCACAGGCCATATCCGCGGTCTTTCAGCTGTGGGTTCGCCGAGTCGCTCACCAGGACACACTTCTTCGTAGCCTCGCCACCAGCGTTCTCAAGAGCCATATCAGGCTCATTCCCGTCTACTTACACCGCAGCCTCATCTTTCTTGCAGATAAGCTAGCAGCATTCACCCAGAGGGTGCAGATAACACGATTCGCACAGTATGTCTCCACTGTCGAGTACTCGTTGCTCACCAGGGGGTTTGTTGAAGTCCCTGATCTTCGTAGCGTACGTTGAGTTGGTCCTGCAGTCCGGCACCTTGACCAAATGTGCGTCACCAGTGTTTTACACCCACTAGTGGGGCGGACAAGTCATCTGAAGACAAACAATAGCATATCTTTCGTCAGAATGAGCTGTCGACCCACGCCACCGTGTTCAGCAGCGCCGACGTACCGTCGTATCAAGCTTTTATGCGCCCACATCTTCGTTGTCTCCAAAGAGCGGCACGAGATCGTTTTGGTGCACTTGCACGTACCCATGATCGCCTCTGTGCCCACTTCCAGATGTCCAACTTGCTTGTGAACTTGCTTGTGAACTTGGTCAGGAGCCTCGACATGTCTGCCAGCGTCAGCGCGTTGCCGTCCTCGCGATTTCCAACAAGGTAGAAAAGAATTGATCTTGTTGAAGATAGTTTTGGTGTTCTACACACCATTTCTTTGGTGTGAATATTTATCTTGATTTTACTATTGTATTCCGTTTGAAGGGTATTCAACTTGATTTTACTATAGAAAAGGAAACTGCTCCAGCAATGGTCTACAAGGTAGAAGTGCTAAACAATCATTCGAGTTTGAAGTATGTATTTATCCTAATTTGACTGGAAATAGCGTTCATTGCAGTTGAAGTGTGTATTCATCTTGAAGTTACTATAAAAATGGCACAATTCAAGCAGAGTAGATTGAACGGTAGAAGTACGCATGCTGAGGTCGGCTTTCTAGCTGCTGACAATATCGGCTTCTTTGAATAGTTCGAAGAGAGAACAGAACAGGGAGGAGCAAGGTTCGCGGTGTCTTGGGCAAATGCGAGCTGCGCAAACGAAGAGCCGCAAATTAACCATGACGGTCAGCTCCTGTTTGACGTACTCAATCGTGGCAGGTTAGAACAAGACGTTGTTCCAAAACACGAGTGTCGCTGGTTCGAACGCAAGAATGCGCGAGAAGTGAAGACTGGAAACATCATGGCAGAAGAATTGAGCTCTTGCATGGACGTGTCGGGTGGACGTGTCGGGAATGAGGGCTATCTGCAATCATCTTCATTCCAATTCCACATACATCTGCACGCACTTCGATGCCAATGGACGATGACACATTCGTCGCGAGCGCAACAGGAGCGACAATGTTGCCGAGGCCCGAGCCAATTCCATGAAAACATCATTTTCATCCGTTGCGCCAAGGTCGTGTAGCAGTGCGGTGACTCCGCCCGGCAGGAGTTCGCCGACATTGAGGTGACATTCGCCGCCTCCATGTGCGACTGATGTACGCAGGACGGCGGCAAAAATGGATGCCACAGCTTGCTCCGCACTTGATTGCGGCAATGGTATGCTGAGGTCAGCTGGCGACGATGGAGTTGGCGAAACTACGTCAACTTCCAGACTCTCAGAGGACTGTTCATCACTTGGGCTGTCTTCTCGCGCGTCCTCATTACCAGTACTTGGTAATTCCTCCGGGGAGACTTGCGGTGGCATGCGAGAGACGTCCACGGCTTCGTTAGCAACATTCAGCACTTGGGCAGCCTCTTGGACAGGCGGTTTGGCGATGGAGGAACTGGGCGCGTCATCAGCAGGCCTGATTGTAGACTCCGACGACTCGTGTGGCTGCACTTGAGACTGATGTGGCCTCGATGCCGTCTTCGATGCAGCCCGACGTGCTGTAGATGTTGTTGGGGCTGCAGCGAGAGTCCGAAGTTGCCGCGTCACGCCTGGATGTCGGCCACGTGGACGCTGGACCTCCGTCCAGAAATTGTCAGGGAAGCGCGTGATATCCCTACCCCATGTTCGATAGAGCGACTGGAGCCTCGGCCGAAGTACTGCTGCTGAATGCCCTGTGGAGCGCATGCGGCGAGCAACGTCGCTCCATGCGATTCGCGAGCCAGCATCGATGTAAGTCTGGACAAGCTGGACAAGCTGCTTGTCGTCGTCGAAATGTGAAAGTGGTTCGCATGTTGAGAAGAAACAGCAATGTTGAGAGTAACGTCGTTTCAGTATTGAAATAACTGAGACCCAGTCGTTGGTAACAGGAAATAAAGTCGGACCTATGCGGGGCATCGTGATGAGTGTAGGCATTTATGCAGACTAGCTGACGCAATCTCGTACTTATCTGCATAAATTTCAGTGGTGTGCACCACATATCGTAATTATGTGCATGTATTTCTGCGATGTTTGCCACGTACGGTAATATATGCGGGTGGGGTAAGGCAGAATGCGATTGGTCAGTTCCAAAAGACGGTTGCAGTTCCGCCAAAGGGGGCAAAACGCCCCCTTTGGTGACTAGTTTTCTCGCAAGTTTTGTCATAACCTCCAAAGGGGGCAAAATGCCACGAAAGGGTTAAACACCTGTCCTATGTGCAGCAGATATTATCTGCTGCACATACGACAGATGTGTGACATTATGTCGGGTCATATGACAGACATAAACCTCGCAGAGCTCAGATCTGGTCTCGATAAGCAGCCCTATCCCTAGATTTATGTCATGTAGCCACCATAACGTTTTGTCTTGATATTTGTATATTTTAAGCTGACCACCACTCCTGGTGGTGTTTGGTGGCATATCGTCGCAGCATATAGCTTCCGCCAACGCTCACTTTTGAATCTGCCGCCGAAAGTGAAAAGTCGGCAGCAACTTGGTACGTATTGCGGCTGCAAATTGCGGATACTCGTGGTCGTTGGCCAATCCGCTGTACCCATGCAGGAACGATGGTGAACCTGACTCACTCCGCGATTCACTGGAAGCCTTGCTGTGTCATCGACACGTCGTCCAGCGACGACGAGAACACGCCGCCGAACATTCTGTCCGGGCAGCACCGCGATCGTGACAGCGGCGGCTGCAGCTTGGACTCTGAAGACCAAGACTGGAACGCGTGCACTGGCACGGCGACTCCTCCGTGGCTGCCGTCTGAACGAACCAGGCACTGGTCGAAGGAGGTGACGAACCCGCCGCCAAGTCAGGAAACCAAAGCTCCCGTGTCACCGGTGCCTACCACCCGACAATGCGCCAACCCCACTACTTCTTCTCCGGTGCTGTTGGAGACGCCGCCCAAGCCTATACGTCCGAAGAAGACGCCCCGCCCACTCCGAGATGGGCGCCAAGCGAGTCAAGATGCTACTGCACCATACTCTCGCCGGCGCTCTCCGCCTGCTCGTCCAAGTCAATGCTCAGCGCCTGCTCGTCCAAGTCGCCCCGTCATCAACCTACGGGGGGACAATGCGCACCATAGTGCGGGCTGCATCCCGAGCTCAAGCCCGGCCATCTCAACTTGGCGATACGTTCGCGCCTGCGCGGTGGCCGCACCACGTGGCTCACTTGTGCGAGCAGTTCAATCCACTCGCTACGATTTTTCCGGTGGTGCCTCACTTCGGTTCGTGTGGCTGTACGTCTCCGTGTCGCGTGGACTCGTGCCGTAACTCTCGCATGCACTTTTATTGCAACGTGAACTGCTGCCCTTACGGGGGCCAGTGCGGGAACGGTCTGCTCGAGTCGAGCAAGGTGTTTCTGGGGAAGAACGTGCGCACGCAGTCGCTGGGCGTGGTTGTCGGCGAGGACATCGAGGCTGGCGAGGTCCTGGGCCAGTACATTGGCGAGATGGAGCACGTCACGGTCTCTCGTGCTGGTCGCCCCCCGCAACAACGGCTACCGTCTCGTCATGAAGCAGCGAACCGAGAAACCTACCTACCCAGTCTGTGTCACAATCAACGCCGAAGGTATGGGAGGCCTGATGAGGTTCGTAAACCACTTGTGCAATCTCGTGGCGAAGTTCGTCGAGATGGCTAACGGGCGTCGCACCACCGTGATCGTGGCGTCTACGCAAGACAATGGTCGTGGCGAGGAGGTGACCGTGGACTACGGCGATGACCTCAGGTTTGTCTGCCGCTGTGGTCAGGACGGGTGCCGCCACCGCGACATCCAAAGTGAACAAGACCCGTAAGAAGGTCGACAAGGCGCACGGTGCGAAGGATATGCCGGCGATTGTGTACGTAAGAGAGTTGCGAGGAGACATGCACAAATGAATGAAAACAGTGAAATTGACTGAAAAGTGGTTTGATTCGCTGTGAAGGAGGTAGATCTAGTCAGCTAGTCGTCGTGGTCGGCTTGGTTGTCGTGTGATTGGGCGCAAACGGGAAGCCGAAGGGCCGCTCGAAGTTTTCAAAAGCACTTACTTGCCATTTTCGCGCGCAGATTTCGCGCGCACTACGTTGAAGTTGCCATATTGCAGCTTCCTTTGAAGATCCAAGGTGAAGTGGTAGCTGGTGTGGCTTGCCCAAGACGAGTTTCTGGCGCGGCAAGGCCGCCATCTTGTCTGTCACTTTGGTTTTTGCCAACCTGCGAGCACACCTATCGTTCAAGCGCAATTTTGCCGACCCTCCTACAACAATCACGCTAGGTACGCTGACTAACCTGTATCATCTGAGTCTGTGAAGCTAGCTGACCTTGAATTTCTTTACTTTTATGTAGATGGCCAAGCAATCGGGAAGCCCTAACTACACATTGGATGACGTCGAGCGCCTCCTGAAACCAATCGAGAGAGCGCTCCCGCTGGCAAGGGCGACTGGGAGCGTCTGGCGGCGTCCTTCAACGACAACAGAGCCCGAGGTGCGCCCGAGCGGGGCGTGGACAGTCTGCGGCGCAAAATTAAATCGCTGTATGACTCGCGGAGCCGTCGGGCACGGCGGAGATGCCCCCTCACATCAAGAAGGCCAAGGAGGTGAAGCAGGCCATTGAAGACAAGGCCAACGTGATCGAGATGGACGACGAGGCTAACGACGACGAGCGTCCACTGGAGCCTGACTTCAGCTTGGACGTCGATCCGGACGAGAGTATCTACGAAGAGGACGGCGACAGAATCCCCTTCGTTTCTGAGGTGACCGGACACGAAGCACCGGCTCGCACTGACGAGTAGGGCGACGGTGAATCGACCGCTTCCGTCTGCTGCAACCGAGGCGAGCTCCAAGCCTTGTTAGCGTCGCCACTGGAATACTTCTCACGTACATCACGTCTGGTGCCGCCACAAGTGGCGCCAACCACGTCGGTTTGGATCCCAGGCGACTCCCAACCCCGTAGCTGGTACAGCATCACCAACTGCGCAGCAGCCGACGGTCCAGGGGCTTCCGGCTGGTAGCCGCGATGCAATCGAAGCGCAGAAGTAAACAAATCTGAAAAACTCTTCGAATCGCCTTGGCGGTCACGCTCTGTACGCTTTTCGACACACTGTGGGTGTCAAGCGCGCACACGAAGAAGACAAGGACACGATGGAGGCCAGCTTCGCAAAGGCGAAGCGTTTGCGCGCCATAAGACGACCACCGCGCTCAAGACGAAGCCGACGAGCCTCGAAACCTCGGTTAATACCATGGGTGGCGACATCCTTGAGACGCTACTTCTTCTCCGTGAAGAGAACGAGCGCAAGGCAGAAACCCGTCGTGCGGAGGAGGAGCGACGTTGCCGCTACGACAACGCTGCCATGGAGGTTCGTCGTCTTGCCGAGAAGGCGGAGGCTGAAGAGCGCCGTCGCTAGGAGAGACTTGAAATGGAAGATCGGGCGCACCGTGACCGTGAAGAGGCGCGTGCACGCACTCAGGAGCTGTTCATGTTGATCGGGGCGCTCACAAAGAAGGACTAAGTGGACGAGGGGAACGAAGGCCAGAAGCTGGGCAAGCACATGGCAGCGAGGCTCTCTTTTCATATTGCAATAGCGTTGTACTTACATCTAAGCCTCCAGAATCATCAACACTTCATATTCATGCTGTAAGTTCATCTGGTTGCGCTTGGCTACTTACCCTGTCGTGCTCTATCGATTTAATTGCCAAGTTGCTATCTATGAACGCAGACTTGCTATCTATGAACACAGGCGAACCCAATACAACCCAGTCAAATCAAAAGCACCTTCGTGACGAACAAGTTCAACTTCACATATGTATGTTGCCTGGCGATTTCAAACACAGTGTCGATGTTGAGCAGCCCAGCTTCTACTGCATTATGGACGGCACTTCCATTTCACCCGCAAAAGTCGTGCGTATCTGTGAGATGCCCACAGAACGTACACGGTAGTTTGCCATTCGAAAACCGTTGTTGATTCTGACTCCGCGTAGCTCGGGGTCGTACGGCAAGGGGAGGTTCAGGCGGCTGTACACCTTTTGCACGCTCCCCATGCCCCACTCAGCCGCCTGATGCACGGACGTGATGGCGTTGTGAAGGGTTCGCGCCGAACTCCTTAGCGACGGCAGAATTCGCTCCAGATCACCGTCTTTGAGCGGGGTGAGGATGCGGCCGACCAGAGCGGTCGAACACGGGATAGCGGAGTCTGACACGACGTTCATGCGCGTGTCCTGGCAGTAAGCGGGGTCAAGCAACTTGTTCCGAAAGCCGAGCGAGGTGTCCGAGTCGTACCACGACCCGGGACAATTTTGCCGGTACCAAATGATTCATCCGTCGGCCGCAAAGCAGATTGTGCCCGTCACGAAGACGGTGTAAAGCCAGCCATTATACATGGCGTTCTGTAGGTACGCGTTCGACGGCTGCATGACATGTAGTACATCGTGTAGCATTTGGCGTTAGTGTACCATTCTCAATAAACATCTGATCCAAATACACGTGACATGACGTTGTGCGCACCTTCAAATTATTCCCATCAATGAACCCAAAAGTGTGTTTCAGCAGGGGTTCACGGGCTTCCACCAACTTTGCCAGTTCGGCCTGGCGAGAAGGAGACGGCCACGAGATCGGCGTGGTCGTCCAGCGCCTTAGACAGCGCCTCCTCCGCTCTATGCGGCGTCCTCGATAGCGTGGTCGGGGGCGCGTCGAACAACATGCACAGTGGGCTCTGCTCCATGGAGCTAACGTAGAAGCACAACCCCAACCCCAAGATCTGGTGGTGGTAGATTAACTTGGGTGGGCGACCTCGCAATTCCCTGCGGGGTATGTGGTAGAAGCGAATGAATCTTCATAGTAGCTGGTGGAACGCTGCCCTACACACAAGCATTAGACGTACCCTTACAACAAAAGGTAAGCTAAGCACTGTACCTGGTCAAGCTTGTCGAGTTGAGGAAGTTGAAGTCGCTTCCGTACTTGTACAGCTCCGTCCACGCCGAGTCACTGGGCGTATCCAAGCACTGGGTCGTCATATAGTGCCGGCACCGCATCGCGATCTTCCAGGTCTCTTCCACCAGCATGTGGTACACTGCACGCTGCACCTCGCACAGCTCGTTGCCTTTTTCACGAAGGAGTCGGTCAGCATTAACAGGCCATCCAAGTCCTCGTTCACCATGGCCAAATTCGAAAGTGACGAAATCAAGAAAGAGTGCGGCACCAAAGGTGTCCAGAGCTGAGTGACGGGTACATTCGAAACAAGTACAATATTCAAATGCAGTCACCTGATTCAGGGCGGTATCAACAGGACGTAGGATGTAGGCTTAATGCATTTGTGGTAGAACTTTTGAGCGATAAGACGACATATATCTTTTTTTAAGACCGGCATATGTGCAGCAGATATGACAGGCCTTTAAGGCATTTATGGCAGGCGTCCAGTGCCAAAGGCAAAAATAAACTGGGTGCCGTTCAAAAATATTTTCCTCGAATCCTTCAGCACGCGACACAGGCGACACCCAGTCAGTTTGTGGACACCATGGATCAAAAATGTAAAAAAAATATTGCATTAATCGATTTATATATATATATATATATTATAATCATCACACTCGTATGTCCTAATTCGCACTGCAACGCTGTCAAATGAGGGTATGAAGGAAGCCGCTGCCAATAGAAACACTGTTGTCGGTCGAGCGGCCGCTTTGTGAAATCAGGGTGGTGTTGGAAAGTGTACCCACTTTTGGCTCAGAATCTTACCGTAGCAAGAGTGATGGTAGAAAGTCCGCACCCGCGGCAATCAGTTGTTTGTCAGACTAATATTTACCTTCTATCTAACAAGTCGACGTCTTTGCGTTAAGACATCTTCCAGTGCGCACTCCGTTAGGGTTATGAGCCCAACCCATGTTGTGTCCAAGAGAACAAGATCGTAAACAAATCAAGAGCAGTAGCTATGTCATCTTCATCCGACTCGGACGACGGCAAGTCCAAGCGCAAGTCCTTCAAGATTGGATCTTCTGGGACGCCAGTGCGGTTGAACGGAGAAGATTTGACGTTCTACAAGCACGCTATGATGAACGCGTTCGAGAAGAGTCTAGTGGACGAGATAGCGCTCGGCAAGGAAGTGAAGGACGAGAGCTGGTATGATGAGAAGAAGGGTGAATTCAAGAAAAAGCAAGCGAAGATCAAGATTTTGATTCAAGGATCGCTGTCTATGAAGCTTGCGAAGTAAGACATGATGAAGGAGACTGGTACGGAGATGTGGGCCGAGCTCGTGGACATCTACGAAGGCAAGACCAATCCCGCCATGACTGCGCAGAAGGTGTATCGCCTACAGTGCGAGCTCCACAAGACTCATCTGCGCGGAAAGGACGACTTGCGCAGCCATCTGTATAAGCTGTTCGACATCAAGAACAAGCTCGATGACCTGGGAGCGCCCGTGAATGACTTACAGATGGTGGACAAGCTGTTACGAAGTCTGCCGTCACAGACGTGCTACGATGAGCTTCGTAGGAAGGTGCTATTTAGTTCGAACATGGCTAAGTACACGCCGGAGCTAGTTCGAGAGTTGATCTTGACTGCCGAGGCAAGGAACAAAGACTGGGAAGGAAATGCCTTTGGGAACAAGCTTGGCAAGAAGGGCCAAAGCGCAAAGGGCGGATCTCAGCAAGGATTGAAAAAACAGAACCCAAACGATGACTCAAAGAAGAGTACCAGTAAGACTAGCAGTGGGTGCTTCAATTGTGGTGACACGGGTCACTACAGACGTGACTGTCCAAAACTTGATGATGAAGAGAAACCAAGTGGACGAAGAAATGCTCAAGCGAAATATGCACGTTCGGGTGAGAAAGTCGCAGTAGCAGAAAATGAAATCTTTCAAAGTAAAATAGTTGATGGTTCGCAGAAACGTCAGGTGGTGATCGGTGAATTGGTGCGAAAAGTAGCAAAGGACTACGACCGAGGTCAGTGGTATTTCGACACGGGTACAATTGCACACATTACCGCTTGCAGAGAGTACTTCACCACACTCCACGGAATGGAGGATAGTGACTGGAACCCAACGATCTCTGGATCGCAGACGGTGTGGATGCCAAGGCAGAGGGCTTTGGTACAGTGCTGTTGTCGACGATGATTGATGAACAAATGGTCGTTTTGCTGGTGGAGAATGTACTTTATGTACCTGGAGTTGGGTGTAACCTGTTCTCGCTTAGCGTTGGATCAAGGCTTTGAAATGTCATGGGATTCAAGTGCACGGCTTTTTGGGATGACGAAGGACAATTTGGAGGTGATTCGTACGGTGTATGAAACCGACTTTGGACCTTCAACGCACACAACATCATGGCCCCAATCATCGATAGAGAGAAGACTTCAGTCAAGAGCAAGGTGTTTGTTAACTTTGCAGTCACTGATGGAGTTGAAGACATCGATGTCTGGTACGAGCGTCTAGGCCATACGTGTCCTGAGTACATTCGTTTGATGGTGGACCGAGGCATGGCTCGGGGCATCATGTTGAAACGACGTGGCAAGATTGGCTGCTCAGATTGCCATTTTGGCAAGCAACGACGCAAAACATTTAAGAAAACTCTCGACCGACCTACAGAGAGAGTGAATGACATGGTCTTTGCGGACTTGTTAATCCCTGGCCCGAAGAACGGTTCGCAGTACACAGCAGTATTAGTTGTGATGGACGGGTACTCGCGTTATGTAAAGACTTACCTGCTGAAGTCAAAAGGCGAGCGTGAAGTAAATGAACACATGATGGAGTATATCGCATGGGCGGAGCGACAACATGGAATGCGTGTTGATACAGTGGTAACGCGTCAGTGGAGCGTCGATGATGAACTGGAAGTTGAACCAGTGAGACAAGTACTTACCGACAAAGGGCAGGAGTTCTGCAATGGCACCATTGAGCGATGGTATCGCAAGAAGGAATGATGCACACAAAATTCGGACCAAATTCGTCGCAGCTGAACCTCGTGGAGCGCACGCACCAAACCATCGTTGGCATGGTCAAGACGATGATGCACCAAGCAGGATTACCGAAGTCGTTTTGGGTGTATTGACGCTGAGCGGGTGAGCGCTTTTGGATCGCTAGTCAGGTGTATAGCACGTGGCCCTTCGGGATGGATCCGAAATCAGTCGACCTTCTGGATATAAGTCCGAAAGTCAATAGCCTTTTGGAGTCCCGAGGTGGTCAATACAATACAGAGAGTTATACACAAATATACTGACGCTCTTATTCTTTAGGACCCTTGAGCGGTGGGTCACTCTCGCACCAGTCAACTGGAGTCTCACTTAAGACACTGGCAAGTCTCAAATGTGCTCTCCAACGCGCACCACCTCCGAAAGGAGGAAAACTTTGGAAGTGAAGTCTGAAAGACTATGAACTTCCGGACTCAATATACAGTCCAATCACACAGCAGTCAAATCGATGATTCCAGGGGTGACTACCAATAACCTCTCTAGAATCGCAGTTAATATGAAATGAAATATCCGAAAGTGAATACTCCGACTAGGATATGAAATAGGAAGATCACCTTCGGACGCGTGCCGTCCAAATCCCCGCCTAACTTGGTCTTGAATGTAGTGGAGAGTTCCACGGCGGTCTTCGCGGTCACGACGCGTCCAACGCTGGTCCAGATGACGTAGGGCCTCCCGGCGAGGTTCTTCCTTCCGGTTCACGGCTTCTTCCTCTTGTCGGTTTGACAGTATCCTCAGGCTAAAAGACCCCAAAGTCACTTGCGCTCTTATTGGCAAAATGAACTCTCTGTTTATCTGTTTGTTAGTTGTCTGCTAGACGTGTCGACTAGCAATCTCTCTGAAAGCACTACTTGTACCTTGGTTTCACTATAGGTCTTGGGTGACAATCGTCATCCGAAGTGTTTGCAAATCAGTGGAACTTGGAGGATTCTTGGCGGATTCTTCTGCTGGCTCTCGTGCATATCCGATCATCGTCGGTCGTTAATATATGGCCTTGAGTATACTTGGATCTCGAGATGGGATTCTGGGTACAAATCAGCCGGCTCTCTCTGGGTACAAATCAGGACTCCGGATGCACTTACGTCTGAACTCCGAATGCAGTGCGTCCGGATGTAGCACCATGTCTTGAGGTTCCTTCTGAAGTTGAATGTCCGAAAGGTGTCCGTCGGGTGTCCGAATGCACTTGGACTCCGGATGCATCTCGACTTCCGGATGCACTTGGACTGCATTCGGATATACTTGGGCTGCCTTCAGGTGTAGGTTCACCCGTTGTACCATGCTGCACTGATCGGCGCCTGTCGTCCATCCGTTTTCTCACGAGCCGCTTCGTCACAATATGCACTGGAGAATGCAGTCTACGTCAAGAACTGCGTCGTCTGCAAAGGGGCAGGACGGACACCCTACGAACTGCTGTTTGGCGCAAAGCCAGATATCCACCATATTCGAGCTTTTGGCTCACTTGCATACTGCCATACACCAAAGTCAAAGCGGAAAAAACTCAGTGTGAACTGTCGAGTTGGATTTCTGCTAGGCTATCGAGAGGGCGTAGTAGGCTGCAACGTCTACTTCCCGACAGAACACAAGACGGGTTTCGTGTCTGACGTCAAGGTGAATGAGAGCATCAAGTATAAGGACCGCTACGAGAGCGGGTTCAAGGTCAAAGTCGACAAATGGCTACAAACGTTCAAGGAGTTCTTAGAGGACGGTGAACTTGATGATCTATTGGTCGACGACGATGACGATTATTCGTAACTGGCTGAATGTGATGCCGAATCGGAACGAAGCATGAGCGACTTCGTCATGGAGAGCGCCGACAGTGATGGAGTCTGCGAAGATGATCAACCACGTGAAGACCGAACTATTTGGGATGGCGCAGTGCAGTACAGTGCATCACAGCACGGTGGACAAGATTGTGACTCTTGTGATGAAAGAGTTCCAAGTAGCTCACACAGCCTTGGAAGTGATGACCAGCTTTTGTGGAACGATATCCTGCAGACACGGAACTGCCAGATTATGACGATGCGTGCGACGAGACGCAGGAGGGCGGAAGCGCTGCAAGTGGTGATGACCAGGATCGAGATGCAGATTTTGAAAGCAATGTTAGTGACCCTGATAATGACATTGATGACGAAGACTTGGCTGGATCAACCAGTCATGTGCGGACTTGACACAAGTTGCTGAAGAAGAAGCAAGTAGTGTTGAGGGTAATTACGGTGATTTGTTTGACCCAAGTGATGAAGCTGAAGCCATTGCCAGCTATGTTGATCATGATGATCAGGCATTAGTTCCAAATGGTGGAAATGGAGGTCATACTGGTAATGAAGAGCAAGGTTTAGTTCCAGTTGGATGTCAAGAGCTGGCACTACCAGTAAACCACATCATTGGTCAAAGACGACCCCGAGAGACTGAAGTCCGACGCACACGAGAACGGAAACGTTCGAAAGTTGACGTGAAGCGAGCAAGGTCGGAGAAGTCTCAGCGCAGACCAGGACTCCGCGAAGCTCATGAACGACAACCACCTAAGGGATTTGAAAACTACGAAGTCAACTCAGCTTTCAAAGCACTGCACGCCAACCGCCGCGGAACAGGTGGCATTCGCGCATGTGATGTGAAGATCCCAAAGACCCACAGAGAGGCGATGAGATCAAAGTACACGAAGCAGTGGAAAGCAGCCATGGATGAAGAGATGCAAGCTCTCAAAGACAAAGAAGTGCTCAGCATGATCCCGAGGTCGGAGATGCCAGCAGGTCAACAGACGATTAAGACGATGTGTGTGTTTGATTTGAAAGTTGATCACCTAGGCTACATCATCCGGTTCAGAGCCCGAATTGTGGCAGGTGGAGATAAGCAGCGACGTGGCATCGATTATCAAGAAACATTCTCGCCCGTGGCGAGAATGGCAACGTTCAGACTATTCGTCGCTATGTGCGTGTGGCTTGGCCTGGTCATCTACCAAGGAGACGTGAATACAGCTTACCCGAACGCTGCATTATCGATAAAGCAGTATTTGGACGGTCTTGAAGGGTATCCTTGCGAGAAAGATGGATACGTGTACGTGGTGAACAAGGCTTTATACGGCTTGAAGCAGTCCGGCCGAGAGTGGAATTCCGAGTTTAATGGCTGGTTGAGAGAATCTGGATTCGAGCGCAACAACACAGAACCCTGTCTGTACGTGTACAACCGTGATGGCAAATTCGCATTGGTGCAGATCTACGTAGACGACATTCTTTGCGCTACGAAGGACGAGGCATTCAAGGATGAGCTGTTCAGCAAACTCGACCACGACTACGGTCTCAATGACCAGGGCTTACTCAACAAGTACTTGGGCGTACAAGTCGAGCAGAACGCGACTTCCATCAAACACAGTACTGCACTGACATTTGGAGAAGTTTAATTTTGCGGAAGCTCACGCGAGCAGAATCCCGATGGAAACCAACACTCGATTTACATCGAAGGATGTTGACGATGATGATGATGATCGCCGCAAGCAGAAGCCAACGTTTGGAAAAGACTTTCCTTATCGAGAGTGCATTGGTTCTCTGATGTACCTAGCTACATGCAGTAGACCAGACTTTGCGTACGTGGTCGGCCAGTTGAGTCGATACGTACAAGCGCCTACACAGCAGCACATTAGTGCAGCTAAGAGATTGTTGCGGTACCTTGTTGGAGCAAAGAGTCAAGGCATAGTGTACTCTTCCAGCAAGAACGAAGAAGACAGGAGAGCATTGGATCTGGACGGGTACTGCGACTCGGACTGGGGTAATGATCCCGACACAAGAAAGAGTATTACCGGCTACGCCGTGAATCTGGCTGGCGGTACTGTATCGTGGGCATCAAGGCGACAGACGATTGTTGCTCAGTCGACCGAGTATGTTGCAGCTTGTGAAGCGTGCATGGAGGGTCAAATCCTCCGGAACATCCTGATTGAAGTGTTCCCTGAACTGCAGGTGAACTTTACGCTTGGAATTGATAACCAAGCAGCCTTCGTGATGACGGCAAACCCTACCTATAGTCGACGCACTCGACACATCGAGCTACGCTGGCACTATATGCGAGACCAAGTGATGAAGAAGACCGTGAACCTTTGGAAGGTTCACACGGACGACAACCCGTCCGACACATGTACGAAACCACTAGCAGGACCGCGACACGAGAAGCTTTGTGCGCTGCTAGGTCAAACCAAGGCGTGTTGGAAAGTGTACCCACTTTTGGCTCAGAATCTTACCGTAGCAAGAGTGATGGTAGAAAGTCCGCACCCGCGGCAATCAGTTGTTTGTCAGTCTAATATTTACCTTCTATCTAACAAGTCGACGTCTTTGCGTTAAGACATCTTCCAGTGCGCACTCCGTCGACGTATATCTTTTTTAAGACCGGAGGCATTTATGGCAGGCGTCCAGTGCCAAAGGCAAAAATAAACTGGGTGCCGTTCAAAAATATTTTCCTCGAATCCTTCAGCACGCGACACAGGCGACACCCAGTCAGTTTGTGGACACCATGGATCAAAAATGTAAAAAAAATATTGCATTAATCGATTTATATATATATATATTATAATCATCACACTCGTATGTCCTAATTCGCACTGCAACGCTATCAAATGAGGGTATGAAGGAAGCCGCTGCCAATAGAAACACTGTTGTCGGTCGAGCGGCCGCTTTGTGAAATCAGGGTGGAATAGAGGGTACAGGATTCACTATCCTCAAGAGGCTCTAGCAAAAACCTCAAAATGGCCTTACCATGCGTCTGAAAAACAAAACAAAAATAAGCATACTTAGGGAAAATACGGGCACTACAGTACTCTAGCGTTGACGCGACAGTTTGCTCGTACCGCACAAAATCGGAACCCTGCAATGTATGGAAGAGTATGTCGGTCTCAAGAATGCATTCCACTTTCGTCTAAAACTAACGTTAGACTACAGTAGACGACTGCGTTGACTTCGACGCTATCGAGTTAATGATAGAAACTGAATATTTCCGCCAAGATCATCACGGGTGTAACTATTCGTAAAGTCAAGCTATGGCTCGGCCGAGTTCTCCGATTCATCCGAATACGAGCTCAATTCGGAGGAAGAATCAGGGTAACAGATTTCTTGCGAACAAATTGCTGCCGAGCAGCTTCGACTGCGTCCATGCGAGTTGCCTTCATCAAACATTTCACACAAAACGTAACCTTCCGCTGGGTGAGCTCTAAATCTAGTGAAATGAAGCTCAACTTCTTGGTAACTTTGCAAGATCCGCACAATGCCTTGAAACACAGTTTGCAAGTGCTGTTAGACTTTCCAATCGTCACTTTCGAGGCCTTGATCGGCTTCAAGCAGGTCACACACTCTGGCTTGAGGACTCGAGCGCTTCGTTCTCTCGCCTTAGCGTGCTGCTTATTGAGTAGCCACGCCAACTTCTCCATTTGTCCGCAGTACGAATACTTCACTGCTGCCATCGTAGCTTGGACGATGCCTATTACAGCGATTGCGCGGATCATGTCACCTGCCGGATCCATGAGACCCGATCCCCGACATTTCGTTCGTTCAGGGCCATCTTGCTGTAAGATAGCACAAAGTGACATATTACCGCGGACTCGACCCGAACGTTCATGGGTCTGAGGAAAGCTGACTGAGTGCAGTAAGTGAAAACCCAGACTCTCTCCGTTTTTAAGCTCTATGATGCCTATACTCTCGAGGTAGACGTAGTCACGGTTGCGGATAACACCAAGGGAAGCTCCAGGAATGTCGATTTCCATCCACTTGACGACGACAGAACGGAACGGCTCCTCCTCTGTTGGCTCGACAATTGTAGCGAGGACAGCTCCTGCGCTGAAGTCTTCGAGGTACGATGTTTTAATCCGCATTGACTCCAGAGTCGGGCTCACCAGCCCAAACATGTTCTCATCCAATGTGCCAGGTAATGGACCAGTCATGAGCAACGTATGCAAATTTGAGCCTGGGTTCGTGTTCTTCCGTTCGAGGTACATGGTCGTTGGTCCTGTTTTCGTGAACTTTTTCCAACGATCCAGGTCAACTTGCTTTTCATTGCTCAGATACTCCTCGTACTCTTCAAGTTTGGCTGAAACCAGCGTGTCGGCGATCTCCACAAGCTGCTGTCGGTCATTTGTTGTAAGCTTTAGCTGGTTGAAGGGGGTTACGGTGAAGCGATTGCGATTCATTTCGCCAGGAGCGAAACTCGTGGCTTGTGAGAACTATCGCGCGAGTGGGGAAATGAACTGAGCTTTTGCTGGAGATAGTCAGAGGGAACTGCAGCTCGCAAAGGATACAGCCTGCAGTAAACAACAAAT
The DNA here is from genome assembly GCA_014706145.1 of Phytophthora sp. ST_20190627. NCBI lineage: Eukaryota > Oomycota > Peronosporomycetes > Peronosporales > Peronosporaceae > Phytophthora > Phytophthora sp. ST_20190627. Next base: position 728,121 of record JACBOU010000061.1, read on the forward strand.
GCACGACCTCAAATCGCACAACCATCCTTCCTTTCTCATTCTGAGCAAGATCAAACAATTTAGCAACCAAGTCAAGTATTCAGTCATCAGCGTTAGAGGCGCCTGCGTCGCCTACTAACTTATAAAAAGTGGACATCACTGTGGGGCTTTGGTAGGTTGCATAAGCTGCCTCATTCATTCATTCCTAAACTTCGGACTCCTAGCCTCTTTGCTAGTCGTAACTCGCGAAAACTTCTAAGACCAAAACCAAATACAACTTGCTGCAAATATGAAATAATTGGCTAGAAAATTATTGATATCCTTTAGACCAAGTGCGTTATGCTATCACTCACGTTTATTCTCATTCTACATGTACTTCAACATTTGAGGCGAGCTAGGAGAAAAATTGTCCACATAACACTACACAGCTCGATCGCAGCTTTCTCAAGAACACTAGGACTGTACGAGGCTCAAATTATAGTTCCGCTGTGTGCGTAGACTGATCTAATCTACTAACTACAGTAACTCTCCTCGAATATCAAGGCGAGTTCACTGTGCCATCTGAGGTTGAGCCCAATTCAGAAGTCACGAGCGTCTCTCGGCGAACAACTGGGTGAACAGTTTGCTTGTAGACGAATTGATGACGAGCAGCTTCCAGTGTGTCCAAGTCGGTAGCTTCCATCAAACACTCAACACAAAATGCCACCTTCCTTCGGCTAAGCTCTAGATCCGGGGAGATGAAGCTCAACTTCTTGTACACTTTGCACGACCCACACAACGCTCTGAAACACAGCTTGCACGTGGTGATTGACTTGCCGAGCGTCAATTTCGAGTTATTCGTCGGCTTCGAGCACGTCACACACTCTGGCTTGACTACGGGAGCACTTTGTTCTCTTAATTCTGCATGTTTTTGCTGGAGCAACCACGCCAACTTCTTCATCTGACCGCAATAGGAATATTTGAGACCTGCCATCGTCGCCTGGATCATACCTGCCACTGCCATCATACGAATGAGATCACCTGCCGGGTCCATAATACCTGCACCGCGACAGTCCATTCGATCGGGGTCTTCTTGGTGGAAAACTGCACAGAATGACAGGTTACCACGCACTCGGTTGGGTAGTTCGTGTGTTTCTGGAAAGTTAACGGAGTGAAGTAGATGGTAACCCACACGCTCGCCATTGCTCAAGATCACGATGCCAGTACTTTCAAGGTACACGTAGTCTCGGTTACGGACAATTCCAATTGCTGCCCCGGGAATATCGATTTCCATCCACTTAACGACCACCGATCGGAATGGTTCGTCCACTGTTGGCTCCACGATCGTAGCTAACACTGCTGCAGCATTGAAGTCCTCGAGGTACGAGGACTTGATCCGCATCGCTTCGAGAGTTGGGCTTACAAGACCGAACATGTTTTCGTCCAAAGTACCGGGTAGCGGACCCACCATCAACGACTCAGGTAACTTGGAGTCTGGGCTTGAGTTTTTCCGTTCAAGATACGTCGTCGTGGCGCCCGAATTCGTGAACTTTTTCCATCGCGTAAGGTCGATTGCCTTGTTGTTGTTGAGATATTCTTCATATTCCTGGAAATTCGCAACCACGAAGGTGTTGGCGATATCCACGAGTTTGGCGCGGTCTTCGTTAGCTAGAGTCAAGTCCGCAAAGGGATTGACCGTGAAGCGCTTGTTACTCATCCTGGCAAAAAGATTTGTGATCCCTGCTCACTCCAGTCGTGTTCGTGTCGTCAACGATTGGCAAATCTTGCATCGCCATAACCAGGTGGCGGCCACTCCCCAGTTTATATCAAATACCAACAGGACAACGTGATGCACGCAGTGTTGGCTTTTTACGTGCCTTTTTACTTAAGTGGAAACCTCTGTAAAAATGTAAAAAGCCGATATCAGATGTACACTGTCGGCGACTTGTCAGGCCGAAGCTCTGTGCGTACTTGCTCGGCGCCCTGCTTCACTAAGGTGGAACGTGAAACCGGCCGCACAGCAGGTGTCGACGATGCGGCTGTGCTTCAGCGTCGTACACTCCCGAGGCATCCTCAATTTTTTTTGTTTTCGCGCGACCGCGTTCATCGCGCAAACTAATAGAAGCTGATCGACGCTGGTCAACGTAGACCTCACCGAGACCAAACGCTCGCACACGTCGCCTCTGTCTTCAGCGCGGACTTATCTCGTCCGCCGCCGCTCACCTCTAGCAACAACGTGAATGTCTCTTCAGCAGGACTCTCAGTTACTGGTCAATATGGACGGGGCATATTTTTGACCATGGAGCCACATCTTTTTTACGTAACAAAGTAAAAGATCTTCGTAAAAATGTTTAAATCGCGTAGAAAGCCCTTTTTACGTGACAATGTAAAAATGTAAAAACAAAAATGCCAACGCTGACACTGGGCCTTCAATCAACTTTACAATACAGCACGGGCCGTGGCTTGATAGCTTCGTCGACGAGGAAGGAAAATGGTTTAACAACTGCGTCTCATCGGTTCAAACTTGTAGGCTACATGTCTTGGAAGGAAAACTTGGGCGTACATATACATGTACAGACACCGAAGTTGCCCATCACTAGCCAATCAGAATACGTTTTGCTCAAAATACCTACTCTATGAACCATATTTGTCCTTCTGTAGCTCATCCAATCATAGCTGTTGATTTTAATCATTTTAGAACATGTTTAAATGTTCTAAAATGATTGAAAAAAACTTGCCCATATCTGGTAATTCCAGAACATTTAAAAAATGTAATTACCAGATATGGGCAAGTTTTTACTAAGGAGACTTCCACCAAGTTGGTGGCGTCTTTCACCTGTACATGTACTACTGTAGTATGTACCTGACCGAAGCATGAAGCAATAAAAAATATTTTTTAAATTTTAGAATGGGTCTCAAAAACCTCAGCAATCAATTATTGGGATAATTCATTTCAATTACAAGATCACTGAAAAATCCAGGGTGGCCTTCTAATTTTCGACCTCTTCTAAATCTTAGTTTTCTTATTTACGACCCTTTTGCCCAAATATAAGGAGGTCGGCCGATCAGCCCTACTCTTATCAGTGGTCGAAGTTAGAGCCTTTTTAAAGTTGTTTCTGTAGGAGAAAAACTTCAATCCTATGCGTTTGACAAACTGGAGTTTCCAACACTATTGTCTGGCGAGATGAAATGCACCGCCAAACTTTGCCCACTCATATCTCTTTATCCAATTATCCGATTGATGTGAGCTTCGTTTTATTTGAAAGATCTGCGTTTCCTCTTTTAAGTAAGCATAGTTTCAGCATGCGGTTATCAAAGAGCTTTTGCTACACTTAAACGAAACACAAGTGTACACGGAGTTCTCCGAAAAATCGAGGATATGTTCATGCCATATGTCACCAGATGTTGGCTCCCATACAAAATATAGTATTACGATTATATGTGCCCTTTCTACAAGATTTTATGTGCATTGTTGCTCGATACCGCCGTGGCAGGCAACGAGATCAACATGGCATGCAGCGCTTTCAACGCTATTGCACAGCATGGAACCTTGTTTGTTAGAAGCATTAGAAGCTAAGCTGCGTACTGGCGTCGAGCTTGCCACTAGGGGATTTTCGTTCAAGAATTACCGCTAAAAACGTTCTGTGCATACGCGATCAGCACCTTTTCCCCGCAGTGGCGTTTGCTTCGCCATGCCGACAGAAGTTAGAAGAAGATTGCCTTGCGGTGCCTACATGCAATCTACGTGCTACGATCTATCCAACGCGGGTCTTCAGGCATTCTAACGATCAGTACTTTTGAAATTATGGGCAATACAAAATGTTGGTGGTGCATTTCATCTCGCCAGTACAATATTGAGGATCAACCTGTGAAGTAGTTATCAGGTTTTACCGTGCCGGAAGCTTCAAGGTGAACCCTTTTGTGGAGATGAAACTAAAAACTGACGATAGTGCTCACTAGAGGGAAAACACCAGCACTTAGTTTTTTTTTGGCCTTGCAAGCGAGATAGAGAGAGAAAGCATCACCTTTCCAATTGCATTTTTCGTTTTCGTTTCAAGGTTGAGTACCATTACAGTCACTAATTGCTTTTTTCGCCGAAAATGCCCTCAAGTGCACAAAATTACCCATTTTCTCTTTAATAATGAGTACAGCAAACAGATGAAGCAGGCATCGCGAATCGGACCCAATACAAACACTTATATAAGAAGAAAACTAAGCGTTCAAACTTGTTTGTCTATCTTCGCCAAAGCTCAAAACAATTGGATCGCTATCCTCACATTCTCCTGGCGAGGGGTTGTGCTCGACGCTTGTACGCGCTTCGAAGCCAACCGGGATCCGCGAACGTGAAGTGCTGCCCAGCAATGCTCGGCAAATTGCCGGGCAATCATGAACAGCGAGCCGGGGCACTTGTAAACTCCCCAATCGTGCAGGATCCCATCCAAATGCCATTGTTGACTGCCGGTGGACTGCCAATCTCACTGCCTCGCTTGTTTGAACCAGAATTGGGTCTCGTTTGACGCCAACTGAAAGCGCTCTTGCTCACGTGCTGTGACCCTGGAGCCGTCGGACCTTCGCCCCACCGAGAACACCCCACCGAAGAGACTGTCGAAGAAGACGTCGATAAAATACTTGATCACAGACAAACAGGTTTGGATACTATCCTCAATGGAGAAACTCTTCGTGGCAATCCTCGGGCAGATCTAAGCTTAGAGGCTCTTCTGCCAGTGAAGTGCGTTCAGGCTTTACCTTTACGCCTTCGTCCATCGAATTGCTACAATTTCCCGGTTGGCAAACATCCGCTTCTTGTAGTCCATGTACTATCGAGGCTATCCGCTCGGTCTCGACAATAAAACCCCAAAGAGACCACTTTGCAGTGCTGCGGTACTTTACACTGTACATGTACCGGTACATGTATGACCAGCGGTGTCCATCGGCCTTACCGCTTTTTCACCACGCGTTCACCACGCGCACCGGATCACCACGCGCACCGGATCACCACAAATTTTGCAAGATAACGCAGTCGGTCGCACCATATTCATGCACTAAGAATGCTGAAAAAGTGGAGAACGAAGCCACCTGTAGCAAGCGATCCACAACTAAAGATCGAGTTGAAGCAGACGTTACTCGTCGTACCGACTGCTGAAAGCGAAGGCTTCGTGGTCCGCAGACCGCAACCGCATAGACGCCACTGGCAGGTGACAATGCGTACGTTATTCAACAAGTTAGAGCGCTTCAAGCGTGCGTTGATAGGATTATGGTGCCGACACACTTCTCAAAAACCCCTACAGCATCAGTGATTGCGACAACAGGAACCCTGCGTCAGTGGAGTGCACTATCCACAGAGCTCGAGTATTGACTAGTGTTGATAGCGAGGTTATTTTCAAACGCTCCTTACCTCAAAGACGACGAAGTGGATGGCTTGCAGCCTGCAAGTTGCAGGAGACGCTAACACTTTACCTAGAAACGCAGAGCCACGCCACCAAATTGTAGTGAGGCAGTTCATGATCCCGAGGCTGCGACTACGCAACGACTCGGCTGTGCTGTGCCCGTGCGACTTGTTTCTGCCGGGCAGATGGCACTAACTTTGACTTGATTCTTCACCGCATGGGCATTTCTGCCTGGGGTCGTGCGACTGGCATCGCCACACATTGACGTTTACTATGGTGTGCGGCAAGACGATGGTGCCTATAAGATGAGAACACATCGGATGGTGTGAGTGCAAATGGACCTTGGTCACGTTTCTTGCCAAGCATCATGGCGAACGAGCAGAGCGGGCTCGCCAGTTGTTCACGGTCTCGCTTGCGTGTGAGTCACCATGGCGGGTGGCAGTCGCTTTACCGTGAACCCGTTCCCGGACTTGGTTCTGACTGCGGAGGATCGCACGCAGCTCATTGAGATCGCTGATGAGCTCGTCATGACCAAGTTCGCTGAGTACCAAGAACACATCAACAACCAGAAATACGTGGATCAAGTACGTTGGAAAAAGTATTCGAAAGATGGTAACACTATGATGTATCTGGAACGCAAGAAGTTCAACCCGGAGTCCAAACTACCGGCACTTCTGGTGATGGGTCCGTTGCCGGGATCTCTGGATGAAAATATGTTTGGACTCGTGAGTCCGACGCTCGAGTCGATGCGGATCAAGTCGTCATACCTCAAGGATTTCAATGCCGCTGCTGTACTTGCTACAATTGTCGAGCCAACTGTGGAGGAACCGTTCCGTTCGGTTGTCGTCAAGTAGATGGAGATCGATATTCCCGGCGCTTCTATCGGCTTTGTACGCAACCGTGACTCGAGAGTACAGGTATTCTACGTCTCGACAATGGTGAGCGTGTGGGTTACCATTTGTTGCATTCGGTGAGCTTCCCACAGACACACGAGCTTCCGAACCGTATTCGTGGCAACATGTCCTTTTGTGGCATGTTTCATCAAGAAGCACCAGACAAAACAGACTGCCGTGGCACGGGTGTTATGGACCCGGGAGGTGATATGATCCGTGTTCTCGGTGTCATGGGTATGGCTCAAGCAACTATGGCTGGACTCAAGTACTCTTACTGTGGCAAGATGAAGAAACTCGCGTGGCTTCTTGAACAGAAGCACGCTGAAGCAAGAGAACACGGCACTCCTCCGTTCGAACCGGTTTGCGTAACCTGTCAGAAGAAGGTGAAGGGCCGTTCATTTGGCGAATTCGGTAGGTCTAGCAGTACGTGCAAGCTTTGCTTTGGTGCTGTGTGCGCGTCGTGCAAGATCCCCAAGAAGCTGAGCTTTATCGCTCCAGCAGACCTGGAGATGAAACAACGCAAGGTGACATTTTGTGCGCGGTGTTTGATTGAAGCGACTCACATGGACACGGAGGAGGCTGCACGGGTGCAATTCGTGTACAAACACACAGTGACGTCGAGCGTCTACGGGTCGTCGGGCCGCTGCTCCGACGAAAGTACGCGTTCAGACAGCACAATGCTCTCGTACCAATAACAAACGAGGGTGGGCTGTGTGTTGGTACCAGCGAACACACGTTTGGACTACATATATAAGAAGTTATCATATTTGTTTTGCGTTTTCTTCTTGGTATAGGTTGATCTTGCTGCTCAATACGTCAATGCCCATTCACTTTCAAGAGAGACTCAGACACCAGTCTTCGCTCTTGATCGTTCCGCCCTCAGCGGTCTTCACTAAAAAAAATATCTGTCGCGCCGCTCGACCACTGTTAATCTTGATTATTGGAGCGAGAAATTTGAGGACAATCATAGAAGCACTTGTAGAAATTGGCGTCTTATCATGATACATGTACGTTGAAGCTACTGTGCTCGTTTTTAAAAATATTCTCGTGCCACTGCTGTACAGTACACACTTGTGGCCGTCGTGTAACAAAGTTACATAAATGCTTATCAATGAGTCTTTGCCAAAGCCAGCAGCTCATGTCGGAAGCTCTCCGCCTCGAGGCTGACGTTGTAACATGCTACACGTAAGCTTACATGCACATGTACACTTACCACGTCAACGCCAAAACATCTCCAGCTCGTTCTTCTGGCCTTCGAATGCGAGATCCACCGCTCTCCAGATTCGAAACCAGTTTCCTGCTTGACGACAAAGAGTCCGCTGGATGCATTCGGTTCCGACAGAAAACGCCATAAGTACATCGAATGAAGTTCGCAGCGCTCGGAAGTTTTGCCGCTTTAACCTATGTCGAAATGCTGGGCCAGAACATAATGAATGATTTTAGAGGAAGACAAATTCGAGCGTTTGAAGGTTGAACAGACAGTGAGGATATCCGGATAAGCTTATCAACAACATTCAACCTTTTCGTGCTTTCGACTTGACTCGCAACCGAGCGTCCAGCTGTTCGCCGCAAGTGATGTTGTCTTGTTGGGGTGGGCACATTTGCGAGATTTGTAGCCTCTCTGCTCTTGTTGGAGCCACTATTTGTACTAGACGAAGACCATTTCTCAACTTGCGCGGCAGGTAACAAGACGGCCAAGACAGCAAGTATTTTACCGGAATGAGCAACAAACGCTTTACTGTTAATCCCTTCGGACAGTTGACTATATCCGACGAAGATCGTGCCAAGCTGGTGGATATCGCCAACACGCTGATCCACGCAAAGATTGAGGAATATGAAGAGTATATCAACACCGAAAAGCAAGTGGACCTTACTCGTTGGAAGAAATTTTCCACTTCAGGTGCTGCGGCGACGTACCTCGAGCGGAAAAAGTCGAATCCAGACTCCAATTTGCCGGAAATGCTCATGCTCGGTCCTCTACCTGGAACGCTAGACGAGAACATGTTCGGTCTTGTCAATCCAACTCTCGAGTCGATGAGGATCAAGGCGTCATATCTTAATGACTTCAGCGCAGCGGCTGTCCTCGCTCTAGTTGTAGAACCAACAGTGGACGAACCATTCCTGTCGGTGGTGGTGAAATGGATGGAGATCGACATCCCCGGGGCATCAGTTGGAATCGTTCGTAACCGCGACTACGTGTACGTGGAGAGCACAGGTATCATGCACCTTAAAAATGGAGACCGTGTTGGATATCACCTGCTTCATTCCGTCAATTTTCCACAGACACATGAACTACCGAATCGAGTCCGTGGCAATATGTCCTTGTGTGCTGTTTTACGTCAAGAAGGACCCGACCGAACGGACTGTCGCGGCACAGGTATCATGGATCCGAGAGGTGATATGATCCGGATGGTGGCAGTAGCAGGAATGGTCCACGCAACGATGGCAGGTGTGAAATACTCCTACTGCGGGCAGATGAAGAAGCTCGCGTGGTTGTTGGAACAGAAGCACGCAGCTCAAAGAGAGCGAAGTGCTGGAATTGTCAAGCGAGAGTGCGTGACTTGCTCAAAGCCGACGAAGAGGTCGAAATTACGTGTTGGCAAGCCAGACAGCACTTGTAAATTGTGCTTTAAGGCTGTGTGTGGTTCGTGTAAGGTTCACAAGAAACTAAGTTTTATCTCGCCGGATCGGGAGCTCACCCAACGGAAGGTGGCGTTTTGTGTCAAGTGTTTGATGAAAGCTAGTCGCTTGGACACACTGGAAGCTGCTCGTTATCAATTTGTCTACAAGCAAATTGTCCAGCCGGTTGCTCATGAGACTTTCATTACCGGAGAAATGAATGTGTGCTCGGACAGCACAGTGAACTCACCATGACTGTGGAATAAATGTACAGTACACGTAGTTGCGTAATGAGGAAGTAATGTGGCTATTTCAGAAACTTTGACAATTGGATAGTGGTAGGTGGTAGTACTGGTGAACAGCGATAAATAGCCAAGCTATTCGTTGCAGTAACTTGCTAGAAGCATTCTAGCACTAGAAAACAACCAACATTCAGTGTTATGATACCGTCAACATCTTCGTCGACACAGTAATCAAGATGAGATGAGGGGGGTGATTAGACTGCCACCTACAGTAAGGAGTGGGAATCTTCTTGTGACGCCCTAACGTTGAAGCCACGCTTTTCCAAACTTTATGTACACCACACCATAGTATCATCCAAGTGAAATCAAACGCTACTTCATCATATTGTTACTTCACACTAAATTTGAATTATTTCGTCTCTTCGTGTATCATTCCTCAATTGACCATGTCACCTCCCAACCACCTCCGTCTCGCCCTCCTGACCGACGAAGCTGACATCCGTCGCGTTGCAGCAATGGAAAAAGCTTCCTACCCTGCGGAAGAAGCGGCTACCAAGTCGGGTATTCGATTTCGGCAGAAAAATGCAGGTCCATTCTTCTGGGTGGGATATCTTCCCAGTGAGGACACGGAATCCGAGACCCTAGTAGGTTTCGTCAATGGCACATTGACAGCAAGTGACGAACTGGATGATGAATCCATGAGTCAGCACGATCCACACGGATCACTGCTTTGCATCCACTCGGTGGTGGTGGATCAAGCTTTTCGACGTCGAGGACTGGCCTCACAACTGCTCAAGCGATACGTGGATATTATCCTAAACTCGCAGCCCCAAGTGAAGCGTATCATGATGATCGCAAAAGCTTACTTGGTGGGCTTCTACGTGAGCTGCGGCTTCTCCGTGACGAGACTGTCGCCGGTTGTACATGGTCAAGACCCATGGTTCGAACTCAAGTTGGACTGTGAGAAGGCGAGACGCCCGCCGATGATTCAAGTGAGGAGGTTTAAGAGGATGTAATTTTCTATAGTGATATTGATATTAATTGTTTTGTAGGTGGACGCATTTTCGAGCGAGCCTTTCCAGGGCAATCCGGCGGCTGTGGTGCTGTTGTCCCCTGCTGCGTACCACAAGAAGAGTGCTTCGGAGTGGATGCAGCATGTGGCTATTGAGAACAACTTGAGCGAAACAGCATACACTGCGCCTCGTGAACGTACTGCCAAGTCTCCACCAGATGTCGTGGAATACGATCTGCGGTGGTTCACTCCAGGTACGGCGTACCTTAAAATGTGGTATCCAACGCGAGTGCTGACGCTGTTTTCCTTTAATTGTGCGATACCTTCTAGGTGCTGAGGTAAAATTGTGTGGCCATGCCACCTTATCTACGGCGTTTGCCTTGCACGACGCTGGTCACGTGACGACAAACGAAACTCTTCACTTCCACACGCTGAGTGGAGTTTTGGTGTGCCGATTTGAGGTGAATTCCGAGACGCAGAAACTGCTTGTGCTCATGGATTTCCCAGAGCAGCTGACTGAGCCGACAAAATCGAATGTGGTGTTGAATGAGCTGGCCTCAGCGTTGGGTATCGAACCAAATGTCATCGTCGACGTGAAGCAAGCAACCACAGACCTGCTCGTTCGCGTGACACCCGAGGCTTTCTCCACACTCGAGCCGGATTTCGTGCAACTGGTTAAGTCTGACGTACGTGGTTTCGCGGTTACTGCTGAAGTGCCCCAAGACAAAGAGTCGAACGTGGACATCCAAAGCCGGTTCTTCGCGCCTCGTGTTTTCGTGAACGAAGATCCGGTCACTGGAAGTGTGCATTGCGCCCTTGGACCGTACTGGGCCCCGATGCTCAAGAAAACGACGATCAAAGCACAACAGTTCACCCCCGTACGTGGTGGATACATCACGTTGGACCTTGTAGCAGGTGGACCGGGTCGTGTGCTGTTGAAAGGTGAAGGTGTGATCGTTTTGCGTGGTCACCTCTCTTCGTCGCCGTAAGAGTCTCTCTTCACGCTTTGCAACCTGTGGACCACGAAGTTAATCAATTGAAGCTGAAGTACTCGAGTTGCAAGCGGAAACGTTGAATGTCTTAGCGTAGAGTGATCATTTTATCCTGACAAAGGCCGTGCAGGACGACAATGACGCAAACTTGTTGCTGTTGCATGCTTGTTGGTTTTGTTAAAAAAAACGGAGTGACCACCACCCGGCGAGCTACAAGATTTGCATTTCCCTCTCATTTAACAGCGTGTGAGTCAACGGCGCAGACCACTGGAGCACAGACCATTTCTCGACCTACCACAATGGATAGCAGTCGCTTTATCGTTAACCCCTTTGGAGAATTAACGTTGACCCGTGAAGATCGAGCTCAACTTGTTGATATCGCTGATGCCCTCGCACTTGCCAAGTTTCAAGAGTATGAAGATCACTTAAACAACAAGAAGAGAGTTGATCTTTTTCGCTGGAAAAAAATCACCGAGTCAGGACTGACTACGATGTACCTCGAGCGTAAGAAGTCGAACCCAGACTCTAAGTTACCTTCACTGCTCATGACCGGCCCGCTGTACGGTACTTTGGACGAGAACATGTTTGGTCTAGTGAGCCCAACTCTCGAAGCGATGCGGATTAAGGCCTCATATCTCAATGACTTCAGTGCTGCAGCTGTATTGGCTACGGTGGTTGAGCCAACAGTGAACGACCCATTCCGATCGGTTTTGGTAAAGTGGATGGAGATCGACATCCCTGGAGCCGCTATCGGGCTCGTACGCAACCGTGACTACGTTTACCTGGAAAGCACGGGTATCATGCAACTCAAGAACGGTGAACGTGTGGGTTACCATTTGCTTCACTCTATCAGCTTCCCTCAAATACACAAACTTTCAAGTCGAGTTCGTGGCAGCATGTCATTCTGCGCTATTTTCCATGAGGAAGCACCCGACCGAACGGATTGTTTCGGTACAGGCATTATGGACCCGAAAGGCAGTATGATTCGAATGATGGCTGTGTCCGGAATGGTCCAGGCAACGATGGCAGATCTAATGTATTCATACTGTGGCCAGATGAAGAAGTTGGCGTGGGTACTCGAGCAGAGATACGCAGAGTCGAAAGAGCGAGGAATTCCAGTACTAGAGTCGCGCTGTGTCACGTGCTCGAAAGAGTTCAAGAAGTCAAAGCTCAGGTCGAGTAACAAGTGTAAGTTGTGCTTTGGACCGTTGTGCAGTACATGCAAGATCATCAAGAAGCTGAGCTTCATTGCACCAGACCTGGAGCTTGCCCAACGCAAAGTTTCTTTTTGCGTCAAGTGCTTGTTGGAAGCAACCCACTTGAACACACTGGAAGCTGCTCGCCAACAATTCGTCTACAAGGAACTCATAGCACCCACCGTCTACAGTTCTTCCATATCCGAAATAAGTTCGTACTCGAGCAGCACAGTAAGCTTGTCTTGAAAATACACCACGCAATTTGCCCGTGTTCAGCACGCAGAAATATTTAACGTTGGCTGAAAACAACAGTGAAGCTGAGTCACCAGACTAGATAGCGAGAGGATATTGACCAAGCTCAGTGAATCCTATTGAAATATAGCGAATGTACTTGTGAATTTCCTTGACTACAGCGATTTTCACCACTTTGAAGCTGGAACTCGTTCTGTTGCTGCGGAGCTTACACCGTCAAACTGCTTCGGTGACTCGTTGAAACTCCTAGCAAGCCTTACTCCAGTTGATACCAGTTTACGATTGAATTCCTGGGTTTCGTCGGAGTTTCTAACCCAAGGTGGCGCAACTTGGATAAGATCGCGAGTAGTGGATAATTCGGAAGTCTGCCCAGCGTTTACCTCATCCTGACTAACGTTACTGCCACGTGCATGGCCAACACTTGATCGCCAGCTGGACTTGTCCTCACCGGGTGCAAAAAAATTGCAAGCCTCTCCCATTGACACTTTTGAGTTAAAAGTGAAGAGGTCATTTGCTGACCTGCTCGATACGGCCCAGTGATGAATAACATGCGCTTCACCATAAATCCTTTTGGGGAATTGACGTTGTCAGCTCCAGAACGTGCCAAGCTCGTAGCCATTGCTGATGAACCGGTACTTTCCAAGTTCGAGGAGTATGAAGAACACCTGAATATCGACAAGAAGGTTGACGTCATGCGCTGGAAAAAGTTCACAAACTCAGGCACAACAACGACGTATCTCGAACGGAAGAACTCCAATCCAGACTCCAAGTTGCCAGCATTACTCATGGTCGGTCCTCTATCAGGAACTCTCGACGAAAACATGTTTGGCCTCGTCAGTCCGACGCTCGAAGCCATGCGCATCAAGTCTTCATACCTGAACGACTTCAGTGCTGCTGCTGTGCTCGCTACGATCATTGAACCAACAGTGGAGGAACCATTTCGATCAGTAGTGGTCAAGTGGATGGAGATCGATATTCCTGGCGCTTCGATCGGTATTGTACGCAATCGTGACTACGTTCACCTCGAGAGCTCTGGCATCCTTCGTCTCAAGAACGGTGAACGTGTTGGTTATCATTTAATTCATTCCGTCAACTTTCCTGAAGCTCATGAGCTACCAAATCGAGTCCGTGGTAATATGTCTTTTTGCGGCATCTTCCACCAGGAAGGTCCCGATCGAATTGACTGCAGAGGCACTGGAATTATGGACCCTGGTGGTGATATGATCCGTGTCATGGCTGTCATGGGGATGGTTCAAGTGACAATGGCAGGACTCGCGGTCAGATGAAAAAGTTGGCGTGGTTACTGGCGCAGAAGCACGACCAAGCAAAGGAATGAGGTACCCCTGTTGCAGAACCCGCGTGCGTGACGTGCTTCAAAGGAATCCAGAAGTCGATGTTGGGCAAGTCCAACAGCACGCGCAAGTTGTGCTTCGGAGCACTTTGTGGCACGTGCAAGATTTCCAAGAAACTAAGTTTTATCACTCCCGACCTGGAACTTGCTCAACGCAAAGTGAACTTCTGCGTCAAGTGTCTAGTCGAAGCTACTCGCACGGACACTCTAGAAGCTGCACGACAGCAATTTGTCTACAAGAAACAAGTCCATCCAAGTGTGTACGGTTCGTCCATCGCTTCAGATGGAAGTTCGGGCGCTGATGGTAAGATGAGCTCATCTAGATCTCATGACAGCGTCGCCTACTAGTGCCAAGTCCGTTAGCGCCCTTCCCACGTCCAGGTATAGCGCGTCGAAGCTACCTGCTGCACATTGAAACAGACCAAAGAAGATGACGTATTGCAGCGGCTCACAGGGATAATCATTCACATGACAAGGTACTTACTGACTTATCCAGGCGAGCGTAAAAGCTGGAATGACACGAGCGTGAAAGCGCTACTGCACACGTAGCTACCCAACAATTCATTTTGTATACCATAGTTTAGCTCATATACGAGGGCTTCTGTATCGGTAGCGTCACGGAAACAGCGCCTAAACGACAAGAACTGCGATTTGTTTGTTGTAGCAGACCAATCAAATTGACGCCAGAAGTCGCAGCTTCGTTTGGGCGTTTGCCAATTAAAACCCCGCTCGGATCGCTCTTTAGCTCTGAAATAAATGTCAAAGAACTTCTGGTGGACTTGCTTTGCACGAGTCTGTACTAACAAATGCGATGGTGCGGGGCATGCTGGCAAGATCTTCAATTAACGAGGTGGATCGAACCATCTTGGCAAAATCTCCAATACCCTCACCTCACAGACTTGTAGGGACTGAATGAAGTGCATTGACAAATACAGCTGAGCTACTACAAGCCTTTTACGCATAGGACTCAATCATTCGAGTGTGGATCTCCACATATTGGAGTGTGACAACAGGAATCGGCTTCTTCGCCGATAAATCAAACTACAACGAGCCCGAATACCCGGTCAGCGCAGTCAACCCGCCTTCCGAGCACGTGCTGGCATCGGACACTATCGGGAATCCATACAAGCTCGGCGTGATCGATTTCTTGTACACGATGGGTGTCCATATGAGTGGCGTCGAGCATGCACCTCACACAGAACGTGACCTTGTGCTGCGCGAGCGTCAGATCTGGTGCGATGAAACTCAATTTCTTCTCGATCTTGCACGAGTTACAGACAGCACCGAAACACAACTTGCACGAATGGATCGGTCCGGTCAATTTCGAGTTCTTGACTCCTCTCATACACGTCACGCAGAATGGCTGGAGTGTTGGAGTTCCTTTCTCACGAGACTGGGCTTGTTTCTGCTCAAACAACCAAGCCAGCTTCTTCATCTGCCCGCAGTAGGAATACTTCAGTCCAGCCATCGTAGCTTGTACCATTCCCATCACAGCCATAGCTCGGATCATATCTCCTCCGGGGTTCATGATACCTGTGCCGCGGCAGTCGGTCCGATCGGGGGCCTCTTGATAGAAGATACCACAGAATGACATGTTACCACGTACGCGGTTCGAGGACTTTTGGAAAGTTTACCGAGTGAAACAAATGATACCCGACTCGTTCGCCGTTCTTGAGATACAAAATACCCGTACTCTCAATGTAGACGTAGTCTCGGTTGCGTACGATACCAAAGGAGGCACCTGGAATATCGATCTCCATCCACTTGACCACTACAGACCGGAACGGTTCGTCCACGGTTGGCTCGATGATCGTTGCAAGAACAGCAGCACCACTGAAGTCCTTCAGGTACGACGATTTGATGCGCATGGCCTCAATGGTCGGGTTAACGATACCGAACATGTTCTCGTCCAACGAACCATGTAGCGGACCCACCATGAGTAAAGCGGGAAGTTTAGCGTGAAGACTTGCCTTCTTACGCTCAAGGTACATCGTCGTGGGGCCCGACTTCGTGAACTTCTTCCAGCGAGCAAGATCGACTCGCTTCTCGTTGTTCAGATGCTCTTCGTATTCTTCAAACTTGGCCATCACGAGCGAGTCAGCGATTTGGATCAGCTTGGCGCGATCTTGGGCGGTGAGTTTTAACTCCCCGAAGGGGTTAACGGTGAAGCGATGGTTATCCATGTTTGATGGAAATTGAGAAGCCTCCTAAAACCGAAAGGGAACTCGATCTGATGATTATCAATGAGCTCTTTGTCACGGACTGCAAGCGCAATGCAAGTTGACATTCCAGCCGCTTTCACGTGTGGGAAGTTCGTACCCACAATCGAACCTTGTCCTTATGGGGATTAGATCAGGATAAGACGTAGCGGTGTGGAAGGACAGTGAAACTCGTCAATGTGACCACCATATTGTTTCAGCCGCATGCTGGGCTTTTAAAAACTTACTCCGAGATGACGCAACGGTGTCAATGGGGTTCAGTACGTCACCGTTAACACTTGAATACTTGAAGAAATCAACCTGTGTTTGCCTGTCCTCGATGGATTGTATCTTTAAGATCTTTAACAAACACCTTGCATATCGCGTAGTTTCGCGAAGATACTGTCTTGCGAATCACAGGGTACGTGATAGCGAGAACTGCTCCATATCAAGCAAAATAATTTAATAGGCAGTGTATGTCTTTGACAAAGATTTGTACCGCTAGGATTTGTCTGTACAACTCGTTGAAATCAACGTTGAATGTGAACGTAGCGTTCACATTAACAACAATTCATAGGCGTACTAACTACATGTATCTGAATGAAAACATCCAAATGGTAGAGTAGTAGGTGGATGTAATGTACATCATTAACCAGAGTACCCTGTCATCGTGGTCATCGTGCTCTCCGAGCAAGTGCTCATATCGGACGCTACGGACATACCGTACATAGGAGGCGAGGCGTTCTTCTTGTACACAAACTGCTCTCGAGCAGCTTCCTGCGTGTCCATTTGCGTAGCTTCCACCACGCACTTGACACAGAACGTGACCTTCCGTTGTGTGAGCGTCAAGTCCGGGGCGATGAAGCTCAGTTTCTTGGATATCTTGCACGAGCCACACACAGCTCCAAAGCACAGCTTGCAAGTGTCGACAGCACCACCGAGTTTCGATGCCTTGACACCTTTCATACACGTCACACAGAATGGTTTGTAAGCTGGTGTGCCTTTCTCACGAGCTTCACTCTGCTTCTGCTCGAGTAACCAAGCAAATTTCTTCATCTGGCCGCAGTACGAGTACTTGAGTCCAGCCATCGTGGCTTGCACCATGCCCATGACTGCCATTGCACGGATCATATCACCACCAGGGTCCATGATGCCAGTGCCACGACAGTCTGTTCGATCAGGACCTTCCTGGTGGAAAATGCCGCAAAAAGACATGTTACCACGAACTCGGTTCGGTAGTTCATACGCTTGAGGGAAGTTCACCGAATGAAAAAGATGATAACCCACACGCTCGCCGTTCTGGAGGTGAAGGATACCCGTACTCTCCACGTAGACGTAGTCTCGATTACGTACTAGGCCAATGGAGGCAAGAGGGATGTCGATCTCCATCCACTTGACCACTACGGAGCGAAACGGATCATCGACTGTAGGCTCAACGACGGTAGCGAGGACAGCTGCAGCGTTGAAATCGTTCAGATACGACGACTTGATCCGCATCGACTCGATAGTCGGATTCACGATACCGAACAAGTTTTCGTCCAGTGTACCAGGGAGTGGGCCGACCATGAGCAATTGAGGTAACTTCGTGTTCGGACTCGACGACTTTCGCTCAAGATACGCCGTCGTAGGTCCCGACTTGGAGAACTTTTTCCAGCGTTTCAGGTCAACTTTCTTGCCAATGTTGAGATGTTCCTCGTACTCTTCGAACTTGGCCATAATGATTTCGTCGGTGATCTCGATGAGTCTGGTGCGGTCCTCAGCGGTGAGTGGGAGTTCCCCAAAGGGATTTAACGTGAAGCGTTGATCGTTCATGCTGCCTTCCTCGCTAATAGACGAATGAAATGATTTCGTGCCAAGAATCGTGGCCCAAATTGACAGAAACTCGCGGTAGAGGAACACATCCTGCAAGTGAGCCTGTGCATCCACCAGCTGCTGTTGATTTCCGGAGCTCCTTAGCAGAAATGAAACCAGTTTGACTGGTTGTCAGATGCATTCATCCTCACCTGTGAGGAACCTCGACTATTGTATTCCAGAGTATTCGAAAGGTTCTTATATCAGAGTCAAAACCTTATCCGGAGAACCACGTGTCGATGACCAGCATATCGAATCCATGCAGTGTAGCTGCTACCGAAATGTTAAACTAACACCGTACGGTGGCATTGCTTACCTACAGTACTTTAGTGCGGTACAGTACAGCAAATTCCCCAGCACTATACATGTAATCCACAATCAGCCGCACATTGACGAAACTGTTATGGATGGTGAATTGAATGCAAGACTTCAAGGTCTCTCACGAAAATCCTAGTTGTCCTGCCGAAACTTGCAGTCACAACAAGCAAAGTATATACTGTAAAAATGTAGATTCCGTTCAAACAGCTACTGAACATACCTAAGTGGTGCGAAGCGCCCCGCTACGTCGTACGTGATAACATTGAAGGAATTTCAAGATCTTCAATTCGCAAACTAGGTCGACGGGCAGGGATGATGCGGATGTCAACTCTCATTTGCCACGTGTCCCGTGCGGTGTTGAAGGTATTCCTTCGAAATCTTATCCAGGATGCTGTTGTCTATACTGAACATGCACACCGTAAGACGGTCGCAAATATGGATGTCCTATATGCATGTGTATTATCCGCGTGCAGTGAGCGGAACAAGCGGATAATGAGTTTTCCTGATGAAGGAAGGCATTCACCACCGAAGCCAGCTCAGCCGGCAAGGCTGACAACGGTCATATCCTGATATCTAAAAGAGGCTCAGACTCAAGCAAGGAGCCTAATAGCTTGGCCCATAACCAAAATGAACCACATTTTCCCCCAATGCCTGTATGATTGATATGGAAAGTGAAGCGCCAAGGTCGGACGCTCTACGGTCTTTGATGCCTAATATATGTTTTTTACCGTAAAAGCGTAATAGTTATTTTGTTTTTTATTGCCTCCATTATGAACCACAGATCAAGTGTATGAGTGTTGATACAGTAATTTTACGGAGCGATTTCGAAGCGGTACTCACGGCGTCCAGACCGGACATGCTGCCCAATTAAAGGGAGATCTAGCACAGTTATTTGACCACAAGCACACACAGCAGTAGAAGGAGGTGTGCTTTCTCAACTGCTGATCGCCGCCATCGCGGAGAGCGAGAACGATGCTGGTACCGTTTGAACCAGCCAAAAAATAACTGAATACGAATAATTATTGTATTGGGTTGCACCAACATACTATTATTGGTTTTCCCGAAATTTGAACTGCTCATAGGATGACCAGCAACCCATGATACCATCCTCGACTCTATTATATCCCTCTACGAACAAAGACCTCACATCTAATGCTGTGGTTTGGTTTGCCTAGTGAGAGTTCAAAATGGGCTTTGACACGTGGCTGGCCAGTAAGGAGTTCCAGTAGTGCATGCAGCAGATCAACGAGCTGCAGGACGGGCCGGAGCTGTACATGAAGGACGACTTTTCCTCCTCTAAGCAGATGTCAAACACAAGAGACCCAGCAGACTAGAAGAGCAATTCATTTGCACTGTATAATTGCACGTATGATTGCTTAAGTTTGTGTCACATTTTATTCATTGCTTTATTTTCCATCGCCTCTCTACAGCCGCCACATCTTGTATATCTAGTAGCTCACTGTTTGCCCAAAGCGCACGCTCGCGAAAGCCCTGCGGTAGTCATACTCGAGGACTGAAACCATTGTACACCCTTCAACCACTTGAGCTGTTGTCTAGGAAGACTCGTCCTTGCAGCTCTTAAATTGTTCACAATTAAAATCAGCACAGGTGCAATTTACAGAATTTTGGTTTAGTGAATATCATTTGTTGCCAAGGACTACTTCCCCTTGGAAAATAAAGGAATTTTGAAAAGAAAAAAATCTTTGAACTGGGAATATATATGTATTAGTTGTGCACAGAGCACCAACATTCAAGTACTCACCAAACTTTGAGTGACACGGGTCGAGAGTTTTAGAGCGACAAGCGCATGAAGGCAGCAGAGTACGAAAGGTGTGAGGAACAGGGAGCTATGTCGTACATGTTCCGCAATTAGCTGTGTGCGTGGGTGTCATGCCGTCAGCAAGATTATTCGTAAAATGAGCGGTGTGAGCTTTGCAGCATGCGGCCATGCAACATCATAGAACGAGCAGCTAGTCACAGGCATCAAAATAGACCCTTGTATACGATACTCAACGCGCCATAGCGTGCGCTCCTTGCCTCGTGAACACAATCTTTAACAGAGAGGGATGCTCTAAAGCACCATACTCGTACTCTTTACAGTACAGGACCGGACAGCAGACGCAGTATAATAGATATTAGTGCCCCGTAAAGCAGCTTAGTATACGCCAAAACTCAAACAAAATCCATTAAACCTTTCCAGCAACTAAACGCTTTCGTCGTTCATTTCTGCTACTACATACTATGAAGCGTCGTCACTTGCATCCGCATCGTCACCGTCTCTTTAAACGCTTCCAGCGGCGTTCTCCGAATCACCGCTCGTAGAATACACCGACGTAGAGGGCCGCTCTGACTCCCGAGACACACCGCTGCTTGGAACGCTTTCTGCGTTGGATTTGCTGCTTGGTTCCGCATCTTCATCTGGGTTGGATTAGCTGCTTGACTTGGACCCCCTGCTTGGTACCGCATCTTCATCCGCGTTGGATTCGCTGCTGGTGTCGCATCTTCATCATCCTTGGATTCGCTGCTTGACTTGGACTCCCTAGTTGGTACCGCATCTTCAGGTGGAACCTGGGTCGTAAACATCGACCTGGAGTCCAGAGCATTCATGCGTCTTTGTGGCAGCACGACCGGCTCCGAGCCATTGAAATTACCACTAATGTTGCTTGAATGTCGCGTAACACTTGGCGCTTGAGCAAGAACTCCTTCCTCCAACGGCGGCCCCAGATTCAATCGTTTGGACGCACGAACGGGGCTTCAATCATAGCTCGACATGGGTGTAGGATGCACCGCCTTGGACGAAGAGGAATCACCCGATGGTTCCGCTGCAACAGGGGGTAAATCCACTACTGGTAGTAGCAGTTGATGAATTGTATGTTGGTGAGCACTCCGGCGCGCACGCCGATATGCAATCGTCTCGACCAGTCCAGCGCAATGGTACACGGAGTCAGCTCCGTTGGCATCTTCGCAAGCCTGATCGTATCCCACCTGTCGGTTGTAAATCTTTGTTTACAGCACTTCGTACAATGTGGCTGTTAGCGGAGTGGCTCTATCGCGACACGTGCAGCGCTTCGCAAGCTTCCGTAAACGTCCTAGATGCTTCAATCTCCCGGTCGATGCTTTGCCGGCGTTCATCTTGTACTACCTCCATTAGACCTCGAATTGTGGTAGCGTCAGGTCCTCGAGCGACAGTTAGTCAATTGAAAAGAAATTATCTTTTGTGGTTTTTACTTTGTTGCCACTTGATTGTCGCCGCAAACGCGGCGGCAAACGCGGCGGCAATTGGCTACTTTTGGCACCGGATGTACAGAAATTGTTACGTTCGGTTACGATGTACTTAGCACTACTACCGTCTTACCGCTCACCAGACGCCTAGGCGTTATATTAAAATTGACAGCCTAGTGGGCGTTCTATTCCTGTATAACACCTAGGCGGTCTATTGTAGCATGAAAATCAAAACTAGAAGCAAGCTGCAGCAGGATGACCTTCATCTATTAGATATGCATACCATCTACTGTACCTGCAAGGCATAGTAGGGGCCAATGCGAGCAATACAAATCGATTTAGAAGCGTTTGTGACAGTGTACGTGTACGTCGATATGACTCTGCATTCATCGTTGAGTGTTTTGACCTGAATGTTGCAACAGTGCAGCCGAGATGCAGCAAAAAGTTCGAGATCGCTACCTTCTTGTTTTCCATCAAGACGATGTAGTCGTCATCGTACAAGCCGTTCAGGTCATCCAGCTCTTACATGTAGCTCGTCAGGACATCAACGTAGTCCGCTACAGCACCCAATGAGAGAGTGCCTCAGACAGCAGAATAGACTTGACTTAATGTCTTCCGGCAAGTATCAAGCAGGTGGGTGGGGGCATATCTCCTCTCTGTCGTCGTCTACGTCGTCGACCAAGTGCTGATACCGAAGATGCCACTAGTCCATGTCGATACTGGAGGAGAGAAGCTCCTGCAGCGGAGGGTGCAGCTCGGACTTGTCGAACACAGAGCTTGCCACAAGTCCTGTAGCTGGCTCGTTTTTTCTCGCCAGACATGCTCGAGAAGGCGTTTTGCAGAATGATCACGGAGGTGGACCGGGAGCAGGCTCGTTAAGAGGCTGGCAAGTCAAGCAGACGAAAAGCTGCTGAGAATGGTTGGTGAAGGCGTGCTGAACTAGTATGGTTGGTGAAAGCATAACGAGTACAGCAACTGTTAGGCGTTCGTTCTATTGGACCACACGTACATATTGAGGGCACCATGCGTATGGAAATTGAAAGAGTTCTCGAGTTGAAGACCTAGGCGTCTGGTGCGCGGTAAGGTAAGACGGTAGTAGTTATGGAATGGTATTTTTTTTAATTTTTCGCGATTCAAACCGAACAAATGTTCGATACGTAAATCTCGGTTTTTTATGAGTTTGCTACGTATGGCTCAAGATCGTTGATTGGGTGTATTATCGTTTCTGGATGTACTATCATCGTTTTCGTTTAATTTTTTTAAAGTTAAAATTTTAACGTTGGCCCGTTCAAATGGTTCGAAACATGAGGCTAAAAATAAAAGACGTTTTAAACCTCGTTTTAAACCCAAATGTTTTGATAGAAAGCCAACTAATCCATACAGTAGCGCGCGCGAGGTCTTTCAGCCACACACCCGATATGGTTGAGGTAGCATAGTTTAGAAGTATATGGGAGGTCTATAGTGATTGAGAACCCTAGCTGGAAAGATGGAGAACGTTCATTCGAAAATATGAATAGAATAAATAGAACAGTGATGGTAAAACTAGTAGACACGCTATCGAATTGTTTCCCGCCAAATTTTACATTTGTACTCGTAGTAGGTCATATTTTTCTTTTTACCTCCAGTGACAAATTAGAATCCTAGATTCATGCTTTGAACAAAAAGCTTTTGTGTGCTTAGACTAAATAGTAATTATTAGGCTTGACGGACCCGGCGTAGTTTCGCAGTGGTCCACGCCTTGAATGTCCTCGAGTTTGAGTGGTAGAAGGCTCACCAACGTTGTACTCTGACCGGTACACGTGCGCCAGTGGGCACTCATGTGGCGCTACAGTTCCAGTTGGGTAACAGGTCGTACTTTGCGACAGTGATCAGGAGCCTCCTGGCCTCCCGGTTAGTCCGAGTCGGAAGGGAACCTGAACGTGTGTGAAGGCAGGAAGGAATCATGCCGTTGGCGGTATCTCGGAAGCATTTCATGATGATAGCTATGTTGGAGACGCTTACGCCATGTTGGTGCAAGTCTTCAATTCTCTTCCGCTCGCGACCTCTCAATCTGGGGGAATAGCCTTCGAGCCGGCACCATACGTTAGGAGAAACACAACCTCTATAATTCCGTTAACAGTATGGACGACTAACCCTCACACCAACGGCGGTCAAGTCTACCCGGCACCCACCAAACACTCTCTGACATCGCAATCTGGGCTACACGGCGGCCACGTCGCATTCACAACTATACTACCGCCGTTCTACCAACGGTACGGGTGCCCTACCCACAAACCAACCGGCGACAGGACGGTTCAGTCTACCGGTCACCCTCACACTCTCTGACATCGGAGCTTGCGCTACAATATAGTTATTCGTATAAGTACGATTGGCGACTTCAAAAGATGATTGTCATTTTGCGAATTGCTCTCAAAAACCCTCGACCTGGCGTTCAGCAGAGATGAGTGAACACAGCCGAGAAGATGTTCTAGAGCGCTTCAAATCTCTTAAAGCTGTTCGAGAAGGTGGCCATGACGTCATAATTATTGACACAGACTCAGAATCGGACGGAGATGCTGCTGGCCAAGTACAACCTATCACGTTCACCCCTCGTCAGCACCAAATCCAAGCTCTGGCACGTCACGGACTTATCCGTCAAAACGTGCCGAAGAGGCCGATCCATCCTTCTTAAGCGTCTTCAACAGCGCAAGCGAACGCGCCTCGACTACGATCAAACACGTTGTTCTAGTTGATGATCTATTACTTAATACAAACCTGTTAGTTGCACCGCCGAAGGTGCATACACTATCTATCTTCTCATCTTACACGTACAACATCACGTATTTAATTCGTACCTTAATCATTGTTGATGCTTCTTATTTTATTTACTTCACTGGTCATCAATACATTCCGAGAGAAAAGAATAAAAAAGCTATCAGAGAACTGGTGCTATCAAACGACTCAAACACCAAACGGATCCTCTACTGGGAGCGCGCACCGACGTTTACAAATTCAACGCTATCGTCACTGGCCAGCGTCCCGTTTTTTGACGAATCTTTTTTTTTCTTACGACTGTGTAATTGTGCTAATCTAAAAACATAGCATACATGTTAAGGATCTTCGAGTGAAATCAACATCATTTTGGAATTTACTCTCAACTAACGCACCGAACCTAATCCACCACCTGTTACTATCACCAGTGATGCGCATTCTGGCCACTCTCGATGCTGAATTAGCGCCACAGCGCCAAGAAGAGGAACGGGCGGCATTCACGCGAGTCGATGACATTCGAGAGTTTATTACTCACGAAGAACCTCTTCCAGCCCTCAACATTTCGATGTGTATTCTCGACATCGTTGAGGAGCCAACACACTGGCGTGTTCTCCTCATCGATGATGAGTTATCGCAAAGTATCGATGCGTTCAGCGCCATTTTCGACGAGCTCGACGCCGCGAGGCGCAGCAAATTCACCTTCCAACACTGTGGAAACCACGCGGTGGGTTCATGACCGACATTCCATACAGCAAAAGGGGTGGGGGTGGACGTGGGGGGTACACATTCATCAAGGTGCACTCCCTATGCGTGCGATACAACCAGCCTCTAGGTCCCGTCCAACTCACGCGACGGAAGGCATCCGAGTGCCTAAAATGCGCAGTTCTCCGTCGTGTGGCGACTCGAACACCCCAACCAAGAAAGGGAAGGCCGGGGGGTAAGGCAAGGCTGGCCGCTCAATGGGTGTGCCTGTGGCGTAGCTGAACGGTAAGTCCATTTGTTTTCACAGGTCATAACCGAAGTTTACCGACAACACCAAAGCCCACCCGATCCATTCACGCAATACAACCAGCAATCAGACGTTTACTTTAAGACCTTCAGGTAATACGCTTTCAGCATCGGTGTAAATGCATATCCTTTTACAACAATACTTTAATATGCGGTGAACCGCGGTCTTGTATTCTACGAGATTTAAGTCGCATCTGCACAAGTGGCTAATTTTTTGCCACCCCCAAAGCATGTAGTTAGACTTGAGGTAAAATAGGTCTGTCGGAAGAGATACTCAGTAACGTGTATCTACCGCTTGTTGTTGTTGTTGTTGTTGTTGTTGTTGTTGTAGATTTTACTTGATGAACAGCTTACAAGGCTTTACAAAACATCACCAACGAAGTGGCAAGGAGATGTGAAATAACTGATAAATCTTATGAAAGAAATCAGGATGAGTATTCTTCGTTAGTATTACAGACGCTGGTTAGCTTTCCACTGCCTAAACGGCTTGCTTCCTCCACAGATATGTATGGTGGAAATACTACGTGCTCAATGAGCCGCTGCATTTCGCTCGCAATCACCGTGGTCGGTTTAAACTTATCAAGATACGGTCGGGTAATTTTCTCGGTCTGTATGAGCCCTTCCAAGCTCATAGCCCTCGATAATGCAACATAAAATGTTCGACATGGCGTGCCTTGACGTCGACGGTCAAGCGGTGTAACCACGATGCCATCATGGCATGTTTTGCCTTGTAATTTTTCTGTTGTGCACGCAAAGGCAGGGACGACAGCAAACTGGTAACAGTGACGAAAGATTGAGACAGGTTGGGGATCCGATTGAGTCGCACGCTTACATGAAGCGGCGGTAGTGCGATGGTACCTTCTGGGAACCCGGCGACTAAAAAGTCTTGGCAATCATGAAGCCTAATAAGTAGCAACTCAGGTAAATGCGGAAGGATGTTGATCACTATGTCGGACACTTTATATGTGGTACTCTGAAGCATTGTAAGCGGTGTATGCGCCCCAACAATAGTACATTCCCACCATTGACAAGTGATGCCAGCCTCAAGCAAATCAGGGTGCTTGCGGGTCAGCATAACAGGCATTCCAATAAAAAAATAGCCGTTTGAAAGGAATCCTGTCTGTCAAGTCGTCGTTCGCATTGGCGAGATGTCCACCATGTTTTGGCAACGAGAACACGGGACCGCAAAGCATTCGGAGAGGGGTAATTTGTGGTTTCTGCAATTTGAAAAACCAGATTGTAGTTTATGGCACACCGGAGCTTATCTGTGAACACAATAACAGGACGATAAAACTCGTTTTGATCTGCCGTCCTGTGCACTTCAGACAAACTTGCAGTCTGCACGCGCGTATTGCGTCTATCCATCTGCGAACCAGAAATTCTCCCCCAGCGAAAGTCGTCAAGTATTTTTGTGTACTCGGCATCGAATCTGGCTCGCATGTTATCAGTAAAAAAAATAACAAAGTTGATTGCACTGTAGAGAGCATACCCGGCGTGACGCAATCGATTAGCGTATTCGGGTGGTGCATGAAAACCTACAATAAAGTAAGTGCCATTAGATATGGTGAATATTATGTAAGAACGCACAAATCGAACGTACAAGGTGACCCAGCTACTGGCGGGATTTGTAGGAGATCGCCAATCAATAGTGTATGATTGGCTCCCATGAATTGCGTTGGTGACATTGACATCGATCGCGATACGGCGTCAGTTCCCCCAATAGTGCTTGATCGGTAATAGAAATTTCATCTATGATGACTAGTACCACTTGGCTGAATTTCGTTTTCACTTCGATTGTTGGAGCACCGTTTGACTCGGCCCCACTGAACTTCAGGTTTCAGACACTGTGCATAGTTCTACTACGGTGGTTAGTAAGGTACTGGCTCAAAACGCTCGTGTAAACGTTCCAAGCGAGTTGGCGCATCTTGAAACTCTGTGATGAATGTGCAAATTATTTAAAAAGTACTATCAAAAATCATACTTTCGATAATTTTTATTTTTTATATCTATATTTTATGAAGATTTCATTAATCCTCTATTTATACTCCAGTTTATCAGTTTTGAAAAAATGTATAAAGTTGAGCTTTAATTCGTTTCTTTCAACTTAAAAAAACACCTACAACCCCTTTACGCCTAATCATTCCGAATAATGCTCGCTCCTACCATTTTAAATCTATTTAATTATAGAAATTAATTATCTCTTATAATTTAAAAGTACTAAACAAATTTATTATACCGACAGAATCACCACTTTCGGCGACCATAATTGCCGGGAGGATTCTAAAAGCATATGAGCTAAGTCGGAAATCTGGCAAAATATATGTAGTACTAGCAATCTGTAGGGCAGTGGCCAATGAAGGTACCGCTTCCACAATTGCAGCCGCTTCGCCAAATAATATTTCGGTTGAACAGTTTGGCACCGTCCTCAGTAATTGATCAAAAAAATTCCCCCAGGGTCCTCTTCGTCAATAATTCCGTCTGCTTCGAGATGCGTTTCACCAGTATCACTCGGATTCCAAACAAATGTTGGAGTTTCCCTCGATCGAAGTATTTTCGCTTCTTTAGATTCCTCGGCAGCGCTACCTTCCCGTGTTCCTCTATAATAATCACACCACTGGGCCTCGTACTTCTTCAAACGACGAACATTAACTGGATCGCCCTTATCTAGAAACATGTGAAACGCGCTAACGATGACACACCAGAAGCCGAAAGTGTTGTCTGGCGATGCGGTTTGAATAACGCCAACAACGTTGTGAAGTAAAAACGATATGTTTCAGGTTCAAGATGGTTCGAGATGTCAGGAAGTTCATCGCCATAAAGCACCAGTACTTTTGCTGAGTCGAGTTTGGTGTATGCAGTCGATGATAGTGAATCTGTCGTTTTGCTCGCGTTTCTTCTTATACAGTCATACTGTTCACAAATGTCAATGAATGGTACATTCTCCAGCTTGTCTGAACGCTTCCAGTACCGCTCTAAAAGATTGTCGGAAGAAATGCTGGATTGATTTGACTGTGGTGGCACCAGCAGCAGGTCTCCGAAAGGCATCTATACCTGGAATAACCGGTTTCAATTTTCCTTCCGTTTGACAGCGAGAGCACTTATCTTCATTATTCAAACACGGGTGTGTGGCAGTCAGCACAGAATCAACTAACTCGAGAAATCGTTCCTTAAAAATTGTTTTCCCGACCAGTGCATCGGATAAATTGGATGAGGTTGTCGGAAACCCGTGCAACCAGATAGCAAGGTGTGCGTGCAAGTTTCCAGCTAATTGTGTTACTGCACAAGCGCCAAAAGCGCGAACAACACCAACAATTCCACTGCCGCGTTAGGAGCTCGTGCGTTTAGGTCCCAACCCTGTCCTATTTCAATAATAGTATCCATCACTCTTAAAAAAGTAGCGAACGCATTCCACTAGATGTGCAGCCGGAATGGCTTTACGCTCAGCGCGATTAGGAACCAAAGTTAAGTTGGCATCGTCAATTGTTTTCTTACTTAATTTCCCTGGTTTTATAACGATATTATACGTCCCGGCGGAATCAGGCGAAATTGTAAAAAAATTTTTGGAGTGGTCCAAACCCTTTAAGCATGCTGAATAGAACGTGTCGCGCTCGCATTCTGCTAATATTTGAGTCGTAGAAAGCTGACTCTGGGACACACAGTCCTTTTCTGATGTCTATAACACTCTGTACTTCTGTAACTGGGGGTCTGGGTTTTGCCCCTCTCGTGCGGCAAGCCGTAAGGTATTTAAATTACTTAACCGCTTGGAGAATTGCACTGCGCGAAATTTCATCAGCCTTCAACGCCTGTCGTTTGACATTCATCTTTATATAAAGCATTTACCTTGCATTTGTTGACGCAAGATGGTGAAAGGCTAACAACACGAACGCAAAATGAATTTCGAACCGATGGCCATGCACTCGTAAACAACTTAAAATCCATTTTCGAACAGAAATACGTTTTTCACGCGGCTCCGCAGGCCCTCCGCAGCCCCCAGGGAATAGAGTATGAAGCATTTGTACACACCATGCCCAAGTTTTCATAGATACGTAATCGGTCGACTTTCTAACTAGAACATCGACATAGTCGTGTTGTTGTGATTGAAATATCATGCTCGAAGGCGCAATCCAGATGTTCTCGATACTGGAATCTCCACTACTTTCTTCCACTTTAGAACCTAAGGTAGAGTACGTACTTTCGTCGCGTATACGATTTGCTACACAATCTTCCCCATCCATTTTATTCGGTAATCTGGATTTGTCAATAATAACACTGGTCTTAAATATATTTCCGTGCTGGTCGTTAGTATGCTGCTGGCGGCTAATGTACTCTCCGTTATTTAATTTAAGAAACCCAAGAAACGTGTGGCACAATGGGATATCCACGTCGAAGTGCTTCTTGCATGCTGCTACCTGATCTGGTGTCATACTCCCCACCATTGTGACGCGCACACGATTGGTAAGATCGCGCGGTAACATCTCGACAATCGGTCCTTCAGTGTTCCTAACAATATAGTGGTGGGACGGAATTGTCCGACATGGGCCATCCGTAACCACGGATAGTGAAACGCAAGGAAGCATGAGCGCCACTGCCTGTTCGTCTGTTCGTGTCACTTTCATGAAGCGACTAGGCAAATGGCCGATGTAATTGCCATTCGCTATTGCTGCACTGGGTGGGGACATCCTTGTGGAGTACTCGATGTGAGGATTACCCGATTTGCCCATATCGGCCATAATCTTGCCGTTTTCTTTGTTGATTGCTGGAGGACGACAATAGTTCATACTAGGTCACATGTATCGCCAACATTACGGCGGCACTCACCTTCCGGAAGCAGCAGTAAACCTTTAAGACGATTATCGATTGTCGATGCGTCATACTGAATGGTAAGTGTCGCAGGAATATTAAGACACATTGGGACAAAGAGACAACGCTTCATTTTCTACAAAGTGGACAAATAAACAGAAAGTGAATCGTTACAATATCCTTGGATTGTCTCCGGCTAAACCTATCACGATACCTCAACAAAGGCGTCGGTCAACTCGCATTTGCAGATATCACTTTGAGAATAATCCAGCTCACACACACAACACAGTTTCATTTCTTCATATGCCAACCCATCGAGCCCTCCGGTTTAGAAATTGTAGGGGTGGTCACGATTTTATTGGACATGGGCGCCGACGATCTTGCGTGTGCCGCCCTGGCACCTCGAAGAGCTGCTTATTCTTGCAGGGTGGTCTGGACCGCAGGGCGATTGCGAATTCGCCGGGTTTCCTCAGATGTTTGAACGCGCCGCCGCTTTGACGGCATGTTGAAGGTGAGGATGAGTCCAAAGTGAGCGTAGACGCGAGCAATGAGCTGCGCAACGCAGCTGCCAGCAATGCCATCAGCCTTGATGCGGCTCTATCGTTGTGGTACGCACAACGGCTCCAGTGGCGTTTACTGCTCAACAATGCACTGGAACCAACAGCTTTTACGCGGCTCTATCGCTTTTGTTTTTTACAGTTGGTGTATTGTCACATATAATCCTAACGACAAACCGTTCCGTGACCTTCTGGTCGAGCAGCTCAGTGCCACGCAATCGGCGTTGGCAAACGACGAGGTGAACGCAATCCCCGGGTTGTTGTCCCACTAAAGGCCATCGAAGGCACTGACGTCAGCGGTAATACATCACGTCGGCTGCGTCGCCAGCTACGGCTCCGGATACCCAGTGAGCGTGAAGGCTGGCTTTTCGGTCGCCTGCACGCTGCGCTTCTACTTGCTGGCGCTGCACAAGCGCATCTGGCAGATCTACACAGAGTTCGTGTCTATCGTTTTTTTAATTTGATTTGCGGGTTAGACGGCTAACTTGCTCATCGTGAACAACTTGGGAACGCAGACCCGACTCCAGGGAGCCGTGACGCCCGCCGGTACGACCACGGAAACCGCCAACTAGAGCGACAGCGGATGTCAGAATCACTGTTGAAGATGTCTCCACTCACTTGGACAATGATACTAGGATCAACTGGACGATTCCTTCAACGAGTTCGCCACGAGCATCCAAATTCAAATGAAGCCGACATGTCCGTATAGTAAATTCAAAATCAAATCGAGACAACTGCAATTTAGACCATTGTAGATCACCCTCAGAGATCCACGTTGTAGTGCGTACGTGAACAGTAGTATAATCGATTGTCATTCCTGTCGTATGTATAATTTGGTCCTACAGCATGGTCGCGTTCAAGTTTATTTATATTGCGATAGCAAGACTATTAACCTGATCGAGGGATTACCGTGGAGTGCTGCTCAAGTGGGCCGGAGTATCGACAAATTATCTGGGTAATTTCTAAGCCGAGTGTACGTTTCTAAGAGCGCGAAAAGTCGAGCTGCGTCGACTCCCATGCGAGAGTCATCATACTGAGACGAAGTCAAATTGATTCAAACAGATAGCAAATTCTGAAATCAAGTAGAATTCAATAAATACCAAAAGTCGCCCTTTTAGAAATGCTCCAAGACCCTTGTGCTTTCAGCCTCTCGGGCTGAAAGAACTACATGTAGTAGTACTAGTAGAAGTAAATGTACATGTCCATAATTTATGGCTTCTTTATCTCGTCAAAATCGATTTTCTTTTTTTATCAGTTAAGGAAGGATTAGCTTTGACTATAAGCTTGTGTGGGACACACATTCCGAATACCACCAGCCACCGGATGTACAAAAACAGTTGTGTTCAGTCAGCTAAAATCTGTAAACTATGGGCTCAAGCCAGTTAAAGCTAGGCTAAGCCTGAAAGTCGGATCGCTGTTGGCTTGTCGATAGAATAGCGGCCTTCGTCATCTTCTTCCATCACTGTCGCTCTTCAGAGCACCGGTACCACCCGTCGCCAACCTTTGGCCGCAGACAAGCAACGACACCTCATTGGCTTTGTGGGTTATCAGGGTAGACAACAAGGCGCCTGCCTACCACCCAAGCGAACAAGTGTTTCTCCGCCTTCTCGGGAAGAAGAGGCCGTGGACCTCGCCTTGGCGTCACAAACGATTTGCCCTCTTCGGCAGCCGTTACCCATTTACGGATAGTCTGCTCAAGAACGCCTGAAGAAGCAGCGACAACCAGAATGGGAGCCCCGCCTCGAACTTGAGCAACGACGTCGGTGTTCTTCTCGACAGAGTATTTGATCATTCTTGGCGCCAAAATGTCTTTCCCGCCTCTTGTGCATTACTCTTTGCAGGTTTCGCACTTAGCACATTTCGTCCTGTCAAAACCTAGCAAAATATTACTGTGATACCTCTGGTCAATATTGACCGCGGGCCTTAACTGGTCGGCGGCCCTCAACTGGTCATTTCCCTTAAGTTATACCGGGAGATAGGTAGCTATTGGGAAGCCCAACGAGGATTATTTGACGTCAACTAGATCAACGTTCGTGTAACATGGATATGTGTGTGAAGTACGCTACGCTGTGTGATCCATACCATACATCGGTAAAAAAAAGTGATAGGGTAAATGAGTGAGAGAGAGAGTGAGTGAGTGGAAATTAAAATGGGTCACCGGCGGGACTGATCATTTTTGGGTCCGTGACCCAAAAAGGAGACCAGTCTAAAACAGACTAAAAATGCTCCATACACAGGATCAAAAGCGCGACTATTCATAACAAAGTCGCACTGTGCACGAAGCAGCTCAGAAATGTAGTAAAGGGAATGTACCCTTGTTGATCATTCTCGGATTAGAGCAGCTCATGTTGGCCGGCATCTTCGAAGTGCCCTCAGTCCACTTCAGTGCATCTCCTGCGCCTGCTTCGCAGCCGCAACATCTGCACACAACGGTACGGAATAACGCACCTAACACAACTGTATTGACCCAGACATTAGTTTCTACGTTCTCTTCGCGCAACATCCAATTAACACGCGGACTTAACAGAGAGGGAGACGACACAGTCAACATATTCGTACTTAATCAAATCATAACAGGTATGAATTCCTATAGCAACTACTGTAATATATTGCTTGAAAGGTTTACGTTCCCCATCAAATCTGTTTCCGATAACCATATCTAAATTATCTGGTTATGACTCCACGGACAATCAGACCCCACTCGGATATCTCCTTCGCTCTGAAATATATTTCAGAGGATTGTAATAAACAAACTTGTAATAGCTAATGTTGTAGGATACGAGGTATATTTTGAGAGATAAAGATTAAGCCTAAGTGGTGCTTATTCCGGCGTAGGTTGATCAAATAGATCACTAAGACTAAGCTGCGGTACATCTGATTATTCTACGGCGGCGTTGCGTAGATCAGGTGTTAGTTTCACGTTGGGCGCGAGGAGTCTGACACCTTGATCGACCTGATTGGCGACACTGAGTTCCTTGGCGAATAAACGGAACCTCTACTGGGAGTTCGACCACACCTTCTTTGGGTGCAACTTCTCTACGATTCGTGATATCGTTCAGCAGTCGTACGTAACGCTGCGAAAGACCATCAATGGTTTCAACAAAGGCGGGTGGGCACGGGCGTTGCGCTGTGATCGCAGCGTTAATCGCACGGTTCAATCGCGCCAGTGGGTTGTTGGTTCTGCTGACAACCGGCCAATCCACCCCGGTGACATTCCACACATCAACGGGAAACCAGACGAGTCATGTTCGTCGAAAATAGGTCCTGAATTAATTTGTAGCCACAAAGATCAGAGTGTTTGGTTTTGTTGTTGCGGTCCAATGACCGCAACGTCAACTATTTGCTGGAGCAGGTACACAGTTGCGCTAGCCAGCTTCATATTAACCCGGCCGAAAGGTTGCAATTGATATTGTCCGCAAGAAAGACAGAAGGGGTATCCATTTCGAACCTCAACAGTTAGGTTTTCGGTTACCTGCTATCCACCGAGTCGGTTGCTTTGGCGAGGGTAAGTCGGAAACTCGTCCTTCTACATGCCCCCCTCCTGGCTTCTCTTGCACGATAAGGAGTGTATGCAACAACTTATCAGAAAAAACGTAAATTTGGGCAATAATTATAGCAAGGCACATGGGTAAACAAGCCGCAACTCTATACAAGTCGGTATAGCCAAAAGAAGCCAAGGTATACCTTGTATACAACCCTAGTACCCTAAAACGGGTAGTGTTGCTTGATCGATGCACGAGTCCGTGGTAGGGCTCACTGGTGAGCTTGCGCTTGTTCTACTTGAAGTACCATTATCTCCACACACATACACTCGTCCAGATACGGTCTTCTTCATGCCGCGCTCGCTCTTTATGCGGGCTTTTACCTTGACTTCTCAGTCTCCCTCGATCCCGTTGGTATGAGCACCGGTCGAAGGGTCCACGAAGCTGCGACTATGGCTCACCCATTGATGGAATGAGCGTATTCCAGAAAGAATTTTGTTATTCTCCTAGGTGTAGAGCATGCCTTTGCGTGCACCTCGGCGACGTGCAACTTGAACTCGTCTGACTGAACAACAAAAAAGTGAACACATACCCATCGAATCGAACCGAACGCTTACCCTGGCTTGAGGTGCGCCTAGATGCATGCAGGTAAGGCGGGTTTCGCGCTATCTTCGTACACGACAAGAGCAAACCACGTTTGGTGGCGCGATCTATATTATTTTTGCTATGCTCGTTTCGTCGATTTAAATGACATGGTCGTCGCCTCCGACCTGTGAAACCCTAGAATAGTCAGCTTAGCACAATAAATTGTGAATAATCCAATTACCTTCATTTCGTAGCGCAACATCTAGCACTCCACACGTCTCGAGCGAACTGATACATCCGTCACGTGCGTGCCAGGTGCCCAGGATAATAAAACCTTCATCGATTTAGAGAGTGGTGCACTCGATCACGCGAAAAAACTGTATGCACCATTTTGTTGTGCAGCCGGTGCTGAGATAGCAGAACCAACGCGCACCAATGCGGAGCATAGTGGCGCCGCACCTGGGGCAGTCGCGGGACGGTTGTATATCCGTTGGTTTGTTTGTTTCAGCGATCTAGCAACGTACCAAACGCTCAATCTTGTTGAATGCTTCTCGGTGTACTTGACATTGGCAGAATCCCTGCGAATCCTTTCCGCCAAAAATGTTCTTCGGTGGAGTGTCAAAGTAGATAACAGTGTTTTCTGCGCTATAGATATTAGGTAGGGCGAAACAGCTATCGTGCTTGCCCCAAGCTGTATCACACACTTCGCCCAGTTTTTATCCAGATCTACCACCCTGCTGAGTACCTTGAACTATAAAGCCATAACCGCAAAAATGATAAACCGCACATTAATACAAGTGTTATTTAACACTGGATTTCTCCGTCGAGACCGAAATCGTAGGTCGACTAGAGGCTAATAAACAAGGTTTGGTTTTGGGGAGTGTTACTGATGTCGCATCAGAGAATGAGCCACCTTTCAAATTCATCGGAACACACAAGCTTCTAGACGCACGAGTGTAATCATCGGTCACTCAAATTTAATATTGGGTCACTGAAGCGGTCATTAAAGTGAAGTGATCGACTCATGTGAGGCTACTTGAGCGGCTGTCCCTGCCTCCCGCAATCACTTGGATTCGACCACCGAGGAAATAAGCAACACTGAGCCCATGGGTGACCTAGACAGATATAAGTCGAGCGGCACACTGCCGCCGTTTAGTATTTCTGGTGACGAGCTTGCCAATGATGACATGGACATGTCCGCACTGGCGTTCGAGTTCTCGGTAGCGGCCAAGGCCATTAAAACGCCTGCACCAGCTGCTTCGAAACGAGCGCAGATTAAACAAGCTAAAGGATCAGTCTCTAAGCGCTCTACGAACGCTAAAGTTTCAACGGAGCGAGAACCAACAAAACCCAGGACATCCAGTGCATCTAACGCCGACGCTCGTCAGCGGCTCGCTACAAATATCTGGTTGACCGCCCTGATCCTGTTGGTGGCGTGAACCTAACCACAATGGTAGACTCGACGAAGAGACGCACGTACGCTGAATTCGAGGAGGGCAGTTACACCAAGCAAAAACGCCTCCAAGCTGAGATAGCTGTCACAGAGCTGAAACGTAAACTTGACGAGACCA
The DNA here is from genome assembly GCA_014706145.1 of Phytophthora sp. ST_20190627. Lineage (NCBI taxonomy): Eukaryota > Oomycota > Peronosporomycetes > Peronosporales > Peronosporaceae > Phytophthora > Phytophthora sp. ST_20190627. The sequence continues at coordinate 764,366 of JACBOU010000061.1, forward strand.
CACAGGCGTCAGACGAGATTTCCAATGCCCTTGTAATGACTGTGGTGGTCTTGCGCGCCGATGCTGACAGGGAGGAGCGCGCGCGAGTTGAGTCAACCGACGCTAAATGAAGGAACGCCGCCGCGAAGAACGCCGCGAGGAACGAGAGGCGATGGAGAAACACCGCCGTGAAGAACGTCGCGGAGAGCGAGAGACGATGGGGGAGCGTAGGAGCGTCGTCGTGCGGATCGTCAGGAAGCTCGAGCTTATATGCGGGAGATGCAGATGATGATCTCGGCTCTTCAAAATGGCAAGATGCCGAACATGGAGCTATGACCACCCCCACCAGACGTTCTTTACAGGTTGTTGACTGATCGCGCCGAGTGACAGATATCAACTGAGTAAAGTAGTCGACAAGCACCAGGTACTTCGAGACCAGATGCATGCATTGTAGTTAGTGTTTCATGCTAATGCAAACCCTTCAGATGTCTTCTTTGGTGTTCTATCTTTCACATGTTCGGCCTTGAGAAGGTTAAAAGCAGGAATATGTAGCTAACATACCAATATTCAGCTTCAAACCGACCGAGTTAGATGATGTCCCATTCAATCGTTTATACGACATCTAGTATTGGGAGCTATTTGAGCGCGTAAACGTCGTAAGAATCCGGTCGATCCCAGTCGTCCGCACCCTGTAAATGGTCAAGTGAAACATGTTTGAAGGCTGAACGCGGCGTTGTTCTGGATCGTGGGGAAGTAGCAGCAAGGGGCTGTGTTATACTTTCTCCACGCTCCCCAACCCCCACTCCGCTGCCTGTCGGATGGACGTTATGGCGTTGTGAAGCATACGCGTGGAGCTTCGCACCAAACGCAGGAGATGGTCGATATAACCGTGTTTTAAAGGGGTTAGAATGCGTAGTTGCATGGCTGCAAAGCACGGGAACGCAGAGTAACTGCAAACGCCTAGACTTCGGTTGGGGCACATACGCGGGTCCAGCATTTTCTCACGAAACTCAAGACTCGTATCCGCATTATTTCATCATCCAGGACAATTATGTTTTGTCCACAGTATACAACCGTCGGCTCCGAAGCAAATCGTTCCAGTCACGAACACACAACGGAGCCAACCACTATGGTAGGAATCCGAAGGTCGGTGTCGCTAGGTTGCATCTTCTACAAGGCAGACATTGTTCACATGTAAGTAGACGCACCACACTAGCCACACCAAGACCATAGTTGCCGTACCCGATAGTTCTTGCCGTCAGCAAAGCTGAAGATGTTCTTCAAAAGAGGCTCTGCCATACGTTACTGGTGCTCTAACGATAGCCAGCCGATACGCGCTGGTTAAAGCCTTTCAGTACTGCTTGAAGTGCTACGTTACCTCTGTGTACGGAAGCTGAAATATCGAATTGCAGGCAAATCGAACACGATGAAATGAAATTCATGAGTGCTGGACTCAGACATGTTATATAACGCGATGTTGTACCTGACGATTTGTCCCTTGTGTTGTACACGGCACTCATAACGACATACACTATATGATGCTATTATTGAAGCTCTGTACTCTCGGGCGGGATTGCTTCGAGCATGAGTGCGGTGGAAACTGACCTTGGAACACTTGGTCGCTGTGAGCCCGGCCTAAGCCACTCGATTTGTCCAATATCTACAAGAACTACCACATGAACTCGACCGTCGCTATACTGATGCCGACACCGTACCAACACCTTTTTTATTCCAGCCAACGAGCTCCGGATATGGGTCATTTTGGCAGACAACCTGGAACCGGTACAACATTTACCGCCTGCTCACGCGCATCAGGTAGTGGTCGAGCTGCACAGGGCGCAGTATGAAATAGGCCATTCTGGCAACGGGTTGCACATTCATTGAACATAATTCACATAGTTCTACGCGAATCGACATGTCTATCATACTGTCTAGCATGACCCGCTAAGACAAACAAAGCCGCCTTGGCGATATTCGGACGGACGATTGATGCAGATTTTATGCACGAATGACGATGGCGCTACCGTAAGCGTGGTTGTAGGTGTAGATAAGTTCGCCGAGGCATTAGTATTCCAGACCAGGAAAAGAGAAGAGGTTGCCAGTCATACGATGCAACTGAACGGAAAATTGGGGCCAGCGTCTATTCCCAACTCACACCCGGAAGCATGGATACTGATTGGATATGATCGCCCGGGTGCGTGCGACAAGTGTAGCGGCTGTGAAGACTGTGGAAAGATCTGACGTGGAGACATCTAGGACCAGACTATTGGGGGCCAGACTATTGGTGATGACTACATTGAAAGATTGACGTACTGTGACTGAGGAGCGTGCCACATTCAACACCGTAAGTGATTGAGTGATCTGAATGGAGTACCCCAAGATACGTGAAGCCGCAGTTGCCGCCAATGAAGAGTTATTTTGGAGCCCGGTGATGCTGTACAAGCCCCAGGACCAATGTCGTTCCGGAAGGAGACGTGGTGTTCCGATCGGAGAGAGTCCAAACGGCGTGCTCCCGGATGACCAAGTTCCAGATACACAAAGTGTACCCACGGGAGGGAACATGTATCCAGTCAGCACCCACAATTAGACCTTCCAGTTCCCAAGTATACTCAAACCAAGATGTTAACGACCGACCAAGACGATCAACCGGATCTGCTTTGCACGAAGAGTCGGATGATGTGCAGCACCTGACTCCTGATGAGTGAGCCGATTACGCCAACTGCACCTATAGTCAAACCAATATTAGGACGCTGACATTCGAAAAGACCGTAGTGTAGAGAGCATCTTGTATCAACTTTATTCAACAGAGAATTCGTTTTGCCTTGTGAGTAACAAGTGCGGCCAGACAAGCCTGTTTGAGGGCCCGGCGTCAGGAACTTACATATAAGGACACCTCAGAACGCGAAGACTGGCGTGGAGTTCTCCGAATCATCAAGACCAAATTGGACGGGGACCTCGGCGACGCGCGCTGGGGACTGACCCGCTTCATTTCATATTCCAGTTAGATGTATCGTTCTGAACGGTACCTTTATTTCATTTTAACTTACGTTGTAGTAGAGGTTGTTGGTAGTCACCCCTTGAACTTGATCGAATAACCGCTGTGTGGCGGGTTGTGTACTTGTGTTTAGAGCGAATTATCTTCCGGACCGAAACCTACTTTTCCTTCCGGAAGTGGTGCGCATTTGATTGCCATTTGGATTGCCAGTGCGTTTGGAACTAGCCAGGGTTCTGAATAAAGCTTTGTTGACTGGACCGTAAACTCACCGTTCAAGGGTCCGAAATAATAAGAACGGCTACATATTGTGCATAATTCTCTGTATTGATATTGGTTATTTGAGACGCCTTTACTCATAGTCTAACTATCCACCGGACCGGCGACGTTTGGAAGTAACGTAACGCGATCGACACCTGTATATCTGATTAATATATTTGTATCAAAGCAACTCACTTAGTGGAGCTTCCGAAGGTACCAAAGTCACACGACACCTAAGGGGATACTCACAATGTCACACGCCAACCTCCCTTTGGAGCGCTTGCGTGACATTTGGAGTCTGACATGGCTGGGCTTTCCGAAAGGCGAGGTTATTTTCGACCTCCTCGTTCCTGGATCCAATTGGTAGGCACGCTACAGATATTTTAGACGACAAAATACGTTCACCCGCCTTGCCTCGCCAGACGTAGTAATGATCGACACAACAGTTCAAATAAATACTTGTAAATACAGGTAGTGGATGCCATCCACGGCAAGATATCAATTATAAGTGGGAAACCCATTTGTTGTTGGTATCTAACGAATTGTTATCTTTTAATGGTGCAGAGTCAGCATGTACAGCATCCACTCACGACATCCGAGGAAAACAATAGCATGGCATATGTGATGAAGTTATTCAAGAAAAATAACAGCTCTTGGCGATCAGTACCGGTTATCGTCAAAGATAAAGACTTCACTTAACGTCAGGTTCTAGTTAGCTCTTTTCCTTCCGTGCGCTCGATTATATGACTATTTCATGTTGTTAAGTATATCAAGCGGCAGGTGGGTTAGCAAGTTGATAACGAAGGCCTCACGTACTTTGACTAAGGTAGAAAACAAAATGCAGGCGCACCACCTTTACTTAGGGACGGACCATGAAAAAGAAAAGGTGATCGATATAATGCACGTTCTTGTGTATGGTGACTTGGTGGTTAAGCATGGACGTGTGACTCTTGCTACTTACCCTGGCCGAGGATGAGAAGCCTCCTATATACGCTTACTTCATTCGCAATCGAGATGGTATAATCGACTAATGAGTGTCATTCTAGAGAAATAACACCTTGCATTTAGGCAACAATACCAACAACAGGTATGCATTGTGTCATGGGAAATACTTGTGTTTGCGTGGTTACCTGCTTATTTGCTATGTAGGTAAGACCGGATCGAAATGGTCTAAGTTGAAACTGGACGTTGACGACACTATTGACTTGGAAGACTGCGCCGGAGCGCTGATGAGGATGCATGCGCTTAGTAATTTTGAATACGTTTTGGAGCTTAAGCGTGTGGGGATATGACTTTTGCCTAACGACCTTGTTGTCCGAAAGCTCTCTCCCCAACATTAATCCGAACTGAGCAGACTCGCGAACATCATTGTCCTTTTTGCGTTTAAGCAGAAAAGGGTAAGGCGAAGACTGGTCTATGTTGAAAGTGGTAGCTAATCCAAAGCATTCGAAACATTGTACAGAGCGAATTCAAACACATTATTCGAGAAATAGCACGTAATCGGATGGGTGCGGGAAGAGTGGCAAACCTCTTTGAGGAGTATTCGAAATACGTGATGCATCGTGATGTACATGCATACTAAAAAGAGTTAAAGGGTAAATGGTTAGCTTGGGAGGGGTCCAAATGCACCCCTGCGAATCAGAGTATGTAACCTTTCCTCCCCAGGTCAGTAGCATACCGGTAGACAGGATGCAAGCATACCCGTATGTTTTGGCACGAGTTCGTTTATCTAAACGTTTGTATTGATTTCCATATGTATGACATAAAACACATCACGAACAAATCACGTTGAAGAGAAATGCAATCATGATTTACCGCGTTTATATTTTCTCGGGTCTATTTGACATTGTCAACAACACGAGATCCAACCTGCATCGTTGCCATCACTACATGGCTGTTTGCCTCCGCTAAATTTGCACAAGGCTGCCAGACATCTCAGCATTCTTGCGATCCTTCAGGTGACACTCGGTTCGCAGTGTAGCATTCGGAAACTAATTTTGAAGTTGCGTATACCTGTTTGCGTACGAGCATACGGGTATATGGGGAGGAATGGTTAACCCTTTCGTGGTGAATGGGCGCATTTCTCGCCATTTAAGGGGGTTACCAACACGCGGTACAATTTACCCCTGTAAAAGGGCGAAGAATGCGCCCTTCTACTCAGGTTCAACCTATAGTCAACCGTGTTTTGTGACATAGCAAAAAAGGTGCGTGGCGTAATCATCAAGTAATCAGGACCGTATACTAAAACCAAGTAATACACTACCTTTGTATCGCACCCAGCAAATCCTACAAATCACCGCAGATAGCATGTCTCATGAGATATGCAAGACGAGTAAAAATTGTTGAAGGGCGATAAATGCGCCTTTTCAGAAGCGAATGATTTAGATTTGTATAGTATAGTTAAGGGAAGTGGCTCGCGAAAGGGTTAAAGCCCAAGATTATTGATTTAAAGTTTTGACATAGTATTCACTGTGTGCACTGTAATAGAGGTGTCTAGCGGCAGACGAACCGCTGTGGCCAAATCGGTTCAGCTTATGAGCCATGGTCAATATTGGGAGTGGTCTGGGCAGACCTCTACAAGCCATATGAAAGCCCTGGAAACTAAATGTTAAAGGATAATTCTTAAGAAAATCTTACTTTTTTGTGTACAACGCAGTACTTCCCGTGAGCGTATATCCTTTGCGCATATTCGTGTCTTTCCGTGTCGGCATGCGTACTACAACCGTTTTCAAGCAAACTCATACAAATCCATCGTACCGTTACGCTATATCAATTGTCTGTGGGTCTGGGAGCATGTTTTAAGCGATATCGACTGATGAAGTTTCCAGGGGTCATTAGGGATTCATCAATCCTTCATCATGAAAAGGCCACAGGCAATGTTTCCGGGTGGAAATTACACATAGGCAATGGCTGTAATGCCAGCCGAGATATTGCAAACAATGAGAATGGTCAAGTATCAGCAAATACTTGCAGTGAAAAGTTTCGTGATGGAGCAGCTGCATCAGTGATTCCCAAACCACCCCGTGCACAGAATGATGTCGCCGCTTCGAGTAGTATCGATTCTTGTGATGCAGTGATAATAGTACGTTCTTTTGCGCTTTTCCGGTAGGTTTTGTCCCCTTTATCACATATAATCTTTTCATTGTTCTCATTCTTTATGAAAGTTTGGTATGGCTGACGCCAAGGTTGCAACGAGCACTAAGTCAAAGTAAAATATGCAACAACGATGAAATAGTAGCAGGTTGTAAAGAGATACATAACAAGAAACAGTAAATGAAAGTTTTCGTAGTTTTCAACACCAACACTCACCCGACTGGCTTGAGGACAAGAACAACCAAACCACTATTATAATTCAATGTTGTGGCGGCTTCCAGTAATCATAGATAAATTCCACCATTCAAACACACAAACAAGCAACAAGAAAAGTCATGGAGTAAATTTGGCCTCCGCCGGGCTTCTTCGGCGTGTCCACATTTGCGGTTACCTTTGACGTACATGATGTGTTCACCAACTTATTTGTTGTAATTATTTATACATTATAGGAAGGAAATGTCGTTGCCGTGCGATACTACTATTCTGCTTACTCGAAAATATAAGGTGGATCTTGACAACACCACAACTCGATAATACCGAGGGTCGTCACGATGTCTCGGATCCAACAATACGCACGGCGATCGACAAGTGGAATTCAGCGTCATAGTCGCGCTGCTAGAGCTACGTACATGAAGCTACAACCACTGCAAGTTGGCACGTCTGGCACATGAACAATCATCATGGGTCTGCAGCTATACACGTGACGTCCTTCACCCATGACCGTGTGGAGTACATCGTAGCTCCTGGTCGCATGTAGAAGGTTCACGGGATGGATTTGCAGGTCGTCCGCAGAACCAACAACCCACGAGAGCCGTTCAATCGTGAGATTGACGCTGCGATCACAGCTCGACCACCGAGCCTGCCCGCATTTGTCGGAACCATTGGTGGTCTTTCGCAACGTTACGTACGCCTGCTGAACGGCATCACGAATCGCCCAGCGGTTGTAAACAAGAAGAAGACGTATGGTGGTGTTGCACCTCCCCCACTTGGAGATTAGTATCGCAATGGAAGTGAGGGTGTTGGACATGCTGGCAGTGTTGCCACCGGTCGATGTCAACCCGGCCGGACTGAGGTAGGGTCTCGTATGTTTGAATCTGGCGGAGGCGGACAACAGTAGCCAATCCGTGGCTCGTATTTCAAGTGCCGCATACGGGTCACCGCCGCCCGAAATATTGGCCGGCGGCAACCTGTGCTGCTTTAAGGAGGGAAGACGTGGTCCCAGCGGGAGTCTGCCATCAGTGGTTGTCGTAGCTTCGTGTCCCCACGGTAGGTAAATTTGGAGGGTAGCTTAAACGTTTTTTAGAAGTCTTTTACTTTAAAACGTAAAAGACTCCACACGTTAGAAGCGCACCATGTCAGTGCAAGAGGAAGTTCTGATCGTCACTCAGATCCACGCTCTTCCTCTGACCAAGAGCAACGAGGAGGTGCGTGCTCTCCTCAACTAGCACCGTTCCAAGCCGCTTCGCACAGCGTGCACGAAGCTACGCCTTGGAGTACAAAGACGTAGCTCCACTCATGACAACAAGATCGGCTACATCAATCTTCTCTGCGAGTATTACAAGGCTACGTGTGAAGTGGTGTGGGGCACGCTTGAAGGACCAAGGATCTACCCCTCCGATTGAATGGGTAGTCGCGCAACGATGCATTGCCGATGTCGTTTGCTGAACGTGGTTCTCTCCGATGAGTTTGTGAACCGAATGGGCGAGGCGGACAAGACTCCTGATCGCCAAGCGTTGGATATAGGTGCTGTAAATTTGGGAGCCCCTATTGGGTTGACATCTCCAAGGCCTACAATCGAGACAAGCAGAACCACAACGGCTTCGCTTCTGTGGGTGATATATCTGTGCTCCACGGTATTGATCCGGCGCTGTCAGTTCCTCACACTACGGCTAAGCTCAAGATACTATGAGAGGTGACTGTCAAGCGCTATACCGGAGCACTGTGCAGGTCGAAGAAGTCGGGTTCACATTGGCCGTTTTGGGATTATTGTGATGGCCGCATCAACGCTCTGTACTTGGAGAAGTGGCATTCAATTCGCACGGACCGTCGTGAAAGTGTTATGGGGTAAGTACCTGAACCAGCTCGTGTGACCACTATGCCAAGCGAAAGTTATAGTACGTTGGAACAGTCCCCGAGTGGCGATCGCCAAGCTAATCGTCGGCGAGTGACTAACCAAGAACGCCTTCTTGAGATGCTAGAGCAGGATCAGAAGGATAAGTTAGAAGAGCGCCGGCTTGAGCGAAAAGAGCGTGAACGCGATCGAGAAGATCGCAAGCTTGAACGTGAAGCAGCTGAAGCAAGCACGCGCGAGCGTGACCGAGATTTGGCTGAAGTGGGCAAGGGTTACGACGACGTAGTTTGCTCGTCTGCAGCTGTGGTGGTTGCAACGGCTTCTTTGAAGGCGTTGAAGGACAGCCGTGCCAGCGACGAGCAAATAACCAAAGCCTAGTGCTAGCTCGACAAGATGATCTCACGATGGACTCAAGCGATGGAAGAACTCTGATTTTTTAGCAGTATGTAGACGAATCTCACGAATCGCCGAGCCGTTGTAAGCAATAAGAAGACGTATGGTGGCGTTGAACTTCCCACACTCGGGGATTGGTATCGCAACGGAAGTGGGAGTGTTGGACATGCTGACAGGGTTGCCGCCGGTCGATGTCGACCCGGCTGGACGGAGGTTTGATGAGAGAGCGATCAGGCGCCGTTGACGAGAAGAAGCAAGTGAGTACTCATCCGAGCGATGGCCTCAAAATAATTTTGGACCTATTTTCGACGAACATGACTTGGCTGGTTTCCCGTTGATGTGTGGAAAGTCCACGGATGGATTGGCAGGTTGTCAGCTGAACCAACAACCCACTGGAGCGATTCAATCGTGAGATTAACACTGCGATCACATCACCACGCCCGAGCCTCCCGCCTTTGTTGGAACCATTGATGGGCTATCGCAGCGTTACGTACGCCTGCTGAACGACATCACGAATCTCACGAATCTCACGAATCTCACGAATCTCACGAATCTCACGAATCGCCGAGCCGTTGTAAACAATAAGAAGACGTATGGTGGCGTTGAACTTCCCACACTCGGGGATTGGTATCGCAACGGAAGTGGGAGTGTTGGACATGCTGACAGGGTTGCCGCCGGTCGATGTCGACCCGGCTGGACGGAGGTTTGATGAGAGAGCGATCAGGCGCCGTTGACGAGAAGAAGCAAGTGAGTACTCATCCGAGCGATGGCCTCAAAATAATTTTGGACCTATTTTCGACGAACATGACTTGGCTGGTTTCCCGTTGATGTGTGGAAAGTCCACGGGATGGATTGGCAGGTTGTCAGCTGAACCAACAACCCACTGGAGCGATTCAATCGTGAGATTAACACTGCGATCACATCACCACGCCCGAGCCTCCCGCCTTTGTTGGAACCATTGATGGGCTATCGCAGCGTTACGTACGCCTGCTGAACGACATCACGAATCTCACGAATCTCACGAATCTCACGAATCTCACGAATCGCCGAGCCGTTGTAAACAATAAGAAGACGTATGGTGGCGTTGAACTTCCCACACTCGGGGATTGGTATCGCAACGGAAGTGGGAGTGTTGGACATGCTGACAGGGTTGCCGCCGGTCGATGTCGACCCGGCTGGACGGAGGTTTGATGAGAGAGCGATCAGGCGCCGTTGACGAGAAGAAGCAAGTGAGTACTCATCCGAGCGATGGCCTCAAAATAATTTTGGACCTATTTTCGACGAACATGACTTGGCTGGTTTCCCGTTGATGTGTGGAAAGTCCACGGGATGGATTGGCAGGTTGTCAGCTGAACCAACAACCCACTGGAGCGATTCAATCGTGAGATTAACACTGCGATCACATCACCACGCCCGAGCCTCCCGCCTTTGTTGGAACCATTGATGGGCTATCGCAGCGTTACGTACGCCTGCTGAACGACATCACGAATCTCACGAATCTCACGAATCTCACGAATCTCACGAATCTCACGAATCGCCGAGCCGTTGTAAACAATAAGAAGACGTATGGTGGCGTTGAACTTCCCACACTCGGGGATTGGTATCGCAACGGAAGTGGGAGTGTTGGACATGCTGACAGGGTTGCCGCCGGTCGATGTCGACCCGGCTGGACGGAGGTTTGATGAGAGAGCGATCAGGCGCCGTTGACGAGAAGAAGCAAGTGAGTACTCATCCGAGCGATGGCCTCAAAATAATTTTGGACCTATTTTCGACGAACATGACTTGGCTGGTTTCCCGTTGATGTGTGGAAAGTCCACGGATGGATTGGCAGGTTGTCAGCTGAACCAACAACCCACTGGAGCGATTCAATCGTGAGATTAACACTGCGATCACATCACCACGCCCGAGCCTCCCGCCTTTGTTGGAACCATTGATGGGCTATCGCAGCGTTACGTACGCCTGCTGAACGACATCACGAATCTCACGAATCTCACGAATCTCACGAATCTCACGAATCGCCGAGCCGTTGTAAACAATAAGAAGACGTATGGTGGCGTTGAACTTCCCACACTCGGGGATTGGTATCGCAACGGAAGTGGGAGTGTTGGACATGCTGACAGGGTTGCCGCCGGTCGATGTCGACCCGGCTGGACGGAGGTTTGATGAGAGAGCGATCAGGCGCCGTTGACGAGAAGAAGCAAGTGAGTACTCATCCGAGCGATGGCCTCAAAATAATTTTGGACCTATTTTCGACGAACATGACTTGGCTGGTTTCCCGTTGATGTGTGGAAAGTCCACGGGATGGATTGGCAGGTTGTCAGCTGAACCAACAACCCACTGGAGCGATTCAATCGTGAGATTAACACTGCGATCACATCACCACGCCCGAGCCTCCCGCCTTTGTTGGAACCATTGATGGGCTATCGCAGCGTTACGTACGCCTGCTGAACGACATCACGAATCTCACGAATCTCACGAATCTCACGAATCGCCGAGCCGTTGTAAACAATAAGAAGACGTATGGTGGCGTTGAACTTCCCACACTCGGGGATTGGTATCGCAACGGAAGTGGGAGTGTTGGACATGCTGACAGGGTTGCCGCCGGTCGATGTCGACCCGGCTGGACGGAGGTTTGATGAGAGAGCGATCAGGCGCCGTTGACGAGAAGAAGCAAGTGAGTACTCATCCGAGCGATGGCCTCAAAATAATTTTGGACCTATTTTCGACGAACATGACTTGGCTGGTTTCCCGTTGATGTGTGGAAAGTCCACGGGATGGATTGGCAGGTTGTCAGCTGAACCAACAACCCACTGGAGCGATTCAATCGTGAGATTAACACTGCGATCACATCACCACGCCCGAGCCTCCCGCCTTTGTTGGAACCATTGATGGGCTATCGCAGCGTTACGTACGCCTGCTGAACGACATCACGAATCTCACGAATCTCACGAATCTCACGAATCGCCGAGCCGTTGTAAACAATAAGAAGACGTATGGTGGCGTTGAACTTCCCACACTCGGGGATTGGTATCGCAACGGAAGTGGGAGTGTTGGACATGCTGACAGGGTTGCCGCCGGTCGATGTCGACCCGGCTGGACGGAGGTTTGATGAGAGAGCGATCAGGCGCCGTTGACGAGAAGAAGCAAGTGAGTACTCATCCGAGCGATGGCCTCAAAATAATTTTGGACCTATTTTCGACGAACATGACTTGGCTGGTTTCCCGTTGATGTGTGGAAAGTCCACGGGATGGATTGGCAGGTTGTCAGCTGAACCAACAACCCACTGGAGCGATTCAATCGTGAGATTAACACTGCGATCACATCACCACGCCCGAGCCTCCCGCCTTTGTTGGAACCATTGATGGGCTATCGCAGCGTTACGTACGCCTGCTGAACGACATCACGAATCTCACGAATCTCACGAATCTCACGAATCGCCGAGCCGTTGTAAACAATAAGAAGACGTATGGTGGCGTTGAACTTCCCACACTCGGGGATTGGTATCGCAACGGAAGTGGGAGTGTTGGACATGCTGACAGGGTTGCCGCCGGTCGATGTCGACCCGGCTGGACGGAGGTTTGATGAGAGAGCGATCAGGCGCCGTTGACGAGAAGAAGCAAGTGAGTACTCATCCGAGCGATGGCCTCAAAATAATTTTGGACCTATTTTCGACGAACATGACTTGGCTGGTTTCCCGTTGATGTGTGGAAAGTCCACGGATGGATTGGCAGGTTGTCAGCTGAACCAACAACCCACTGGAGCGATTCAATCGTGAGATTAACACTGCGATCACATCACCACGCCCGAGCCTCCCGCCTTTGTTGGAACCATTGATGGGCTATCGCAGCGTTACGTACGCCTGCTGAACGACATCACGAATCTCACGAATCTCACGAATCTCACGAATCGCCGAGCCGTTGTAAACAATAAGAAGACGTATGGTGGCGTTGAACTTCCCACACTCGGGGATTGGTATCGCAACGGAAGTGGGAGTGTTGGACATGCTGACAGGGTTGCCGCCGGTCGATGTCGACCCGGCTGGACGGAGGTTTGATGAGAGAGCGATCAGGCGCCGTTGACGAGAAGAAGCAAGTGAGTACTCATCCGAGCGATGGCCTCAAAATAATTTTGGACCTATTTTCGACGAACATGACTTGGCTGGTTTCCCGTTGATGTGTGGAAAGTCCACGGATGGATTGGCAGGTTGTCAGCTGAACCAACAACCCACTGGAGCGATTCAATCGTGAGATTAACACTGCGATCACATCACCACGCCCGAGCCTCCCGCCTTTGTTGGAACCATTGATGGGCTATCGCAGCGTTACGTACGCCTGCTGAACGACATCACGAATCTCACGAATCTCACGAATCTCACGAATCGCCGAGCCGTTGTAAACAATAAGAAGACGTATGGTGGCGTTGAACTTCCCACACTCGGGGATTGGTATCGCAACGGAAGTGGGAGTGTTGGACATGCTGACAGGGTTGCCGCCGGTCGATGTCGACCCGGCTGGACGGAGGTTTGATGAGAGAGCGATCAGGCGCCGTTGACGAGAAGAAGCAAGTGAGTACTCATCCGAGCGATGGCCTCAAAATAATTTTGGACCTATTTTCGACGAACATGACTTGGCTGGTTTCCCGTTGATGTGTGGAAAGTCCACGGATGGATTGGCAGGTTGTCAGCTGAACCAACAACCCACTGGAGCGATTCAATCGTGAGATTAACACTGCGATCACATCACCACGCCCGAGCCTCCCGCCTTTGTTGGAACCATTGATGGGCTATCGCAGCGTTACGTACGCCTGCTGAACGACATCACGAATCTCACGAATCTCACGAATCTCACGAATCGCCGAGCCGTTGTAAACAATAAGAAGACGTATGGTGGCGTTGAACTTCCCACACTCGGGGATTGGTATCGCAACGGAAGTGGGAGTGTTGGACATGCTGACAGGGTTGCCGCCGGTCGATGTCGACCCGGCTGGACGGAGGTTTGATGAGAGAGCGATCAGGCGCCGTTGACGAGAAGAAGCAAGTGAGTACTCATCCGAGCGATGGCCTCAAAATAATTTTGGACCTATTTTCGACGAACATGACTTGGCTGGTTTCCCGTTGATGTGTGGAAAGTCCACGGATGGATTGGCAGGTTGTCAGCTGAACCAACAACCCACTGGAGCGATTCAATCGTGAGATTAACACTGCGATCACATCACCACGCCCGAGCCTCCCGCCTTTGTTGGAACCATTGATGGGCTATCGCAGCGTTACGTACGCCTGCTGAACGACATCACGAATCTCACGAATCTCACGAATCTCACGAATCTCACGAATCGCCGAGCCGTTGTAAACAATAAGAAGACGTATGGTGGCGTTGAACTTCCCACACTCGGGGATTGGTATCGCAACGGAAGTGGGAGTGTTGGACATGCTGACAGGGTTGCCGCCGGTCGATGTCGACCCGGCTGGACGGAGGTTTGATGAGAGAGCGATCAGGCGCCGTTGACGAGAAGAAGCAAGTGAGTACTCATCCGAGCGATGGCCTCAAAATAATTTTGGACCTATTTTCGACGAACATGACTTGGCTGGTTTCCCGTTGATGTGTGGAAAGTCCACGGATGGATTGGCAGGTTGTCAGCTGAACCAACAACCCACTGGAGCGATTCAATCGTGAGATTAACACTGCGATCACATCACCACGCCCGAGCCTCCCGCCTTTGTTGGAACCATTGATGGGCTATCGCAGCGTTACGTACGCCTGCTGAACGACATCACGAATCTCACGAATCTCACGAATCTCACGAATCGCCGAGCCGTTGTAAACAATAAGAAGACGTATGGTGGCGTTGAACTTCCCACACTCGGGGATTGGTATCGCAACGGAAGTGGGAGTGTTGGACATGCTGACAGGTTGCCGCCGGTCGATGTCGACCCGGCTGGACGGAGGTTTGATGAGAGAGCGATCAGGCGCCGTTGACGAGAAGAAGCAAGTGAGTACTCATCCGAGCGATGGCCTCAAAATAATTTTGGACCTATTTTCGACGAACATGACTTGGCTGGTTTCCCGTTGATGTGTGGAAAGTCCACGGATGGATTGGCAGGTTGTCAGCTGAACCAACAACCCACTGGAGCGATTCAATCGTGAGATTAACACTGCGATCACATCACCACGCCCGAGCCTCCCGCCTTTGTTGGAACCATTGATGGGCTATCGCAGCGTTACGTACGCCTGCTGAACGACATCACGAATCTCACGAATCTCACGAATCTCACGAATCTCACGAATCGCCGAGCCGTTGTAAACAATAAGAAGACGTATGGTGGCGTTGAACTTCCCACACTCGGGGATTGGTATCGCAACGGAAGTGGGAGTGTTGGACATGCTGACAGGGTTGCCGCCGGTCGATGTCGACCCGGCTGGACGGAGGTTTGATGAGAGAGCGATCAGGCGCCGTTGACGAGAAGAAGCAAGTGAGTACTCATCCGAGCGATGGCCTCAAAATAATTTTGGACCTATTTTCGACGAACATGACTTGGCTGGTTTCCCGTTGATGTGTGGAAAGTCCACGGATGGATTGGCAGGTTGTCAGCTGAACCAACAACCCACTGGAGCGATTCAATCGTGAGATTAACACTGCGATCACATCACCACGCCCGAGCCTCCCGCCTTTGTTGGAACCATTGATGGGCTATCGCAGCGTTACGTACGCCTGCTGAACGACATCACGAATCTCACGAATCTCACGAATCTCACGAATCTCACGAATCGCCGAGCCGTTGTAAACAATAAGAAGACGTATGGTGGCGTTGAACTTCCCACACTCGGGGATTGGTATCGCAACGGAAGTGGGAGTGTTGGACATGCTGACAGGGTTGCCGCCGGTCGATGTCGACCCGGCTGGACGGAGGTTTGATGAGAGAGCGATCAGGCGCCGTTGACGAGAAGAAGCAAGTGAGTACTCATCCGAGCGATGGCCTCAAAATAATTTTGGACCTATTTTCGACGAACATGACTTGGCTGGTTTCCCGTTGATGTGTGGAAAGTCCACGGATGGATTGGCAGGTTGTCAGCTGAACCAACAACCCACTGGAGCGATTCAATCGTGAGATTAACACTGCGATCACATCACCACGCCCGAGCCTCCCGCCTTTGTTGGAACCATTGATGGGCTATCGCAGCGTTACGTACGCCTGCTGAACGACATCACGAATCTCACGAATCTCACGAATCTCACGAATCGCCGAGCCGTTGTAAACAATAAGAAGACGTATGGTGGCGTTGAACTTCCCACACTCGGGGATTGGTATCGCAACGGAAGTGGGAGTGTTGGACATGCTGACAGGGTTGCCGCCGGTCGATGTCGACCCGGCTGGACGGAGGTTTGATGAGAGAGCGATCAGGCGCCGTTGACGAGAAGAAGCAAGTGAGTACTCATCCGAGCGATGGCCTCAAAATAATTTTGGACCTATTTTCGACGAACATGACTTGGCTGGTTTCCCGTTGATGTGTGGAAAGTCCACGGATGGATTGGCAGGTTGTCAGCTGAACCAACAACCCACTGGAGCGATTCAATCGTGAGATTAACACTGCGATCACATCACCACGCCCGAGCCTCCCGCCTTTGTTGGAACCATTGATGGGCTATCGCAGCGTTACGTACGCCTGCTGAACGACATCACGAATCTCACGAATCTCACGAATCTCACGAATCTCACGAATCGCCGAGCCGTTGTAAACAATAAGAAGACGTATGGTGGCGTTGAACTTCCCACACTCGGGGATTGGTATCGCAACGGAAGTGGGAGTGTTGGACATGCTGACAGGGTTGCCGCCGGTCGATGTCGACCCGGCTGGACGGAGGTTTGATGAGAGAGCGATCAGGCGCCGTTGACGAGAAGAAGCAAGTGAGTACTCATCCGAGCGATGGCCTCAAAATAATTTTGGACCTATTTTCGACGAACATGACTTGGCTGGTTTCCCGTTGATGTGTGGAAAGTCCACGGATGGATTGGCAGGTTGTCAGCTGAACCAACAACCCACTGGAGCGATTCAATCGTGAGATTAACACTGCGATCACATCACCACGCCCGAGCCTCCCGCCTTTGTTGGAACCATTGATGGGCTATCGCAGCGTTACGTACGCCTGCTGAACGACATCACGAATCTCACGAATCTCACGAATCTCACGAATCGCCGAGCCGTTGTAAACAATAAGAAGACGTATGGTGGCGTTGAACTTCCCACACTCGGGGATTGGTATCGCAACGGAAGTGGGAGTGTTGGACATGCTGACAGGGTTGCCGCCGGTCGATGTCGACCCGGCTGGACGGAGGTTTGATGAGAGAGCGATCAGGCGCCGTTGACGAGAAGAAGCAAGTGAGTACTCATCCGAGCGATGGCCTCAAAATAATTTTGGACCTATTTTCGACGAACATGACTTGGCTGGTTTCCCGTTGATGTGTGGAAAGTCCACGGATGGATTGGCAGGTTGTCAGCTGAACCAACAACCCACTGGAGCGATTCAATCGTGAGATTAACACTGCGATCACATCACCACGCCCGAGCCTCCCGCCTTTGTTGGAACCATTGATGGGCTATCGCAGCGTTACGTACGCCTGCTGAACGACATCACGAATCTCACGAATCTCACGAATCTCACGAATCGCCGAGCCGTTGTAAACAATAAGAAGACGTATGGTGGCGTTGAACTTCCCACACTCGGGGATTGGTATCGCAACGGAAGTGGGAGTGTTGGACATGCTGACAGGGTTGCCGCCGGTCGATGTCGACCCGGCTGGACGGAGGTTTGATGAGAGAGCGATCAGGCGCCGTTGACGAGAAGAAGCAAGTGAGTACTCATCCGAGCGATGGCCTCAAAATAATTTTGGACCTATTTTCGACGAACATGACTTGGCTGGTTTCCCGTTGATGTGTGGAAAGTCCACGGATGGATTGGCAGGTTGTCAGCTGAACCAACAACCCACTGGAGCGATTCAATCGTGAGATTAACACTGCGATCACATCACCACGCCCGAGCCTCCCGCCTTTGTTGGAACCATTGATGGGCTATCGCAGCGTTACGTACGCCTGCTGAACGACATCACGAATCTCACGAATCTCACGAATCTCACGAATCTCACGAATCGCCGAGCCGTTGTAAACAATAAGAAGACGTATGGTGGCGTTGAACTTCCCACACTCGGGGATTGGTATCGCAACGGAAGTGGGAGTGTTGGACATGCTGACAGGGTTGCCGCCGGTCGATGTCGACCCGGCTGGACGGAGGTTTGATGAGAGAGCGATCAGGCGCCGTTGACGAGAAGAAGCAAGTGAGTACTCATCCGAGCGATGGCCTCAAAATAATTTTGGACCTATTTTCGACGAACATGACTTGGCTGGTTTCCCGTTGATGTGTGGAAAGTCCACGGATGGATTGGCAGGTTGTCAGCTGAACCAACAACCCACTGGAGCGATTCAATCGTGAGATTAACACTGCGATCACATCACCACGCCCGAGCCTCCCGCCTTTGTTGGAACCATTGATGGGCTATCGCAGCGTTACGTACGCCTGCTGAACGACATCACGAATCACGAATCACGAATCTCACGAATCTCACGAATCGCCGAGCCGTTGTAAACAATAAGAAGACGTATGGTGGCGTTGAACTTCCCACACTCGGGGATTGGTATCGCAACGGAAGTGGGAGTGTTGGACATGCTGACAGGGTTGCCGCCGGTCGATGTCGACCCGGCTGGACGGAGGTTTGATGAGAGAGCGATCAGGCGCCGTTGACGAGAAGAAGCAAGTGAGTACTCATCCGAGCGATGGCCTCAAAATAATTTTGGACCTATTTTCGACGAACATGACTTGGCTGGTTTCCCGTTGATGTGTGGAAAGTCCACGGATGGATTGGCAGGTTGTCAGCTGAACCAACAACCCACTGGAGCGATTCAATCGTGAGATTAACACTGCGATCACATCACCACGCCCGAGCCTCCCGCCTTTGTTGGAACCATTGATGGGCTATCGCAGCGTTACGTACGCCTGCTGAACGACATCACGAATCTCACGAATCTCACGAATCTCACGAATCCCGAGCCGTTGTAAACAATAAGAAGACGTATGGTGGCGTTGAACTTCCCACACTCGGGGATTGGTATCGCAACGGAAGTGGGAGTGTTGGACATGCTGACAGGGTTGCCGCCGGTCGATGTCGACCCGGCTGGACGGAGGTTTGATGAGAGAGCGATCAGGCGCCGTTGACGAGAAGAAGCAAGTGAGTACTCATCCGAGCGATGGCCTCAAAATAATTTTGGACCTATTTTCGACGAACATGACTTGGCTGGTTTCCCGTTGATGTGTGGAAAGTCCACGGATGGATTGGCAGGTTGTCAGCTGAACCAACAACCCACTGGAGCGATTCAATCGTGAGATTAACACTGCGATCACATCACCACGCCCGAGCCTCCCGCCTTTGTTGGAACCATTGATGGGCTATCGCAGCGTTACGTACGCCTGCTGAACGACATCACGAATCTCACGAATCACGAATCTCACGAATCTCACGAATCGCCGAGCCGTTGTAAACAATAAGAAGACGTATGGTGGCGTTGAACTTCCCACACTCGGGGATTGGTATCGCAACGGAAGTGGGAGTGTTGGACATGCTGACAGGGTTGCCGCCGGTCGATGTCGACCCGGCTGGACGGAGGTTTGATGAGAGAGCGATCAGGCGCCGTTGACGAGAAGAAGCAAGTGAGTACTCATCCGAGCGATGGCCTCAAAATAATTTTGGACCTATTTTCGACGAACATGACTTGGCTGGTTTCCCGTTGATGTGTGGAAAGTCCACGGATGGATTGGCAGGTTGTCAGCTGAACCAACAACCCACTGGAGCGATTCAATCGTGAGATTAACACTGCGATCACATCACCACGCCCGAGCCTCCCGCCTTTGTTGGAACCATTGATGGGCTATCGCAGCGTTACGTACGCCTGCTGAACGACATCACGAATCTCACGAATCTCACGAATCTCACGAATCTCACGAATCGCCGAGCCGTTGTAAACAATAAGAAGACGTATGGTGGCGTTGAACTTCCCACACTCGGGGATTGGTATCGCAACGGAAGTGGGAGTGTTGGACATGCTGACAGGGTTGCCGCCGGTCGATGTCGACCCGGCTGGACGGAGGTTTGATGAGAGAGCGATCAGGCGCCGTTGACGAGAAGAAGCAAGTGAGTACTCATCCGAGCGATGGCCTCAAAATAATTTTGGACCTATTTTCGACGAACATGACTTGGCTGGTTTCCCGTTGATGTGTGGAAAGTCCACGGATGGATTGGCAGGTTGTCAGCTGAACCAACAACCCACTGGAGCGATTCAATCGTGAGATTAACACTGCGATCACATCACCACGCCCGAGCCTCCCGCCTTTGTTGGAACCATTGATGGGCTATCGCAGCGTTACGTACGCCTGCTGAACGACATCACGAATCTCACGAATCTCACGAATCTCACGAATCGCCGAGCCGTTGTAAACAATAAGAAGACGTATGGTGGCGTTGAACTTCCCACACTCGGGGATTGGTATCGCAACGGAAGTGGGAGTGTTGGACATGCTGACAGGGTTGCCGCCGGTCGATGTCGACCCGGCTGGACGGAGGTTTGATGAGAGAGCGATCAGGCGCCGTTGACGAGAAGAAGCAAGTGAGTACTCATCCGAGCGATGGCCTCAAAATAATTTTGGACCTATTTTCGACGAACATGACTTGGCTGGTTTCCCGTTGATGTGTGGAAAGTCCACGGATGGATTGGCAGGTTGTCAGCTGAACCAACAACCCACTGGAGCGATTCAATCGTGAGATTAACACTGCGATCACATCACCACGCCCGAGCCTCCCGCCTTTGTTGGAACCATTGATGGGCTATCGCAGCGTTACGTACGCCTGCTGAACGACATCACGAATCTCACGAATCTCACGAATCTCACGAATCGCCGAGCCGTTGTAAACAATAAGAAGACGTATGGTGGCGTTGAACTTCCCACACTCGGGGATTGGTATCGCAACGGAAGTGGGAGTGTTGGACATGCTGACAGGGTTGCCGCCGGTCGATGTCGACCCGGCTGGACGGAGGTTTGATGAGAGAGCGATCAGGCGCCGTTGACGAGAAGAAGCAAGTGAGTACTCATCCGAGCGATGGCCTCAAAATAATTTTGGACCTATTTTCGACGAACATGACTTGGCTGGTTTCCCGTTGATGTGTGGAAAGTCCACGGATGGATTGGCAGGTTGTCAGCTGAACCAACAACCCACTGGAGCGATTCAATCGTGAGATTAACACTGCGATCACATCACCACGCCCGAGCCTCCCGCCTTTGTTGGAACCATTGATGGGCTATCGCAGCGTTACGTACGCCTGCTGAACGACATCACGAATCTCACGAATCTCACGAATCTCACGAATCGCCGAGCCGTTGTAAACAATAAGAAGACGTATGGTGGCGTTGAACTTCCCACACTCGGGGATTGGTATCGCAACGGAAGTGGGAGTGTTGGACATGCTGACAGGGTTGCCGCCGGTCGATGTCGACCCGGCTGGACGGAGGTTTGATGAGAGAGCGATCAGGCGCCGTTGACGAGAAGAAGCAAGTGAGTACTCATCCGAGCGATGGCCTCAAAATAATTTTGGACCTATTTTCGACGAACATGACTTGGCTGGTTTCCCGTTGATGTGTGGAAAGTCCACGGATGGATTGGCAGGTTGTCAGCTGAACCAACAACCCACTGGAGCGATTCAATCGTGAGATTAACACTGCGATCACATCACCACGCCCGAGCCTCCCGCCTTTGTTGGAACCATTGATGGGCTATCGCAGCGTTACGTACGCCTGCTGAACGACATCACGAATCTCACGAATCTCACGAATCTCACGAATCTCACGAATCGCCGAGCCGTTGTAAACAATAAGAAGACGTATGGTGGCGTTGAACTTCCCACACTCGGGGATTGGTATCGCAACGGAAGTGGGAGTGTTGGACATGCTGACAGGGTTGCCGCCGGTCGATGTCGACCCGGCTGGACGGAGGTTTGATGAGAGAGCGATCAGGCGCCGTTGACGAGAAGAAGCAAGTGAGTACTCATCCGAGCGATGGCCTCAAAATAATTTTGGACCTATTTTCGACGAACATGACTTGGCTGGTTTCCCGTTGATGTGTGGAAAGTCCACGGATGGATTGGCAGGTTGTCAGCTGAACCAACAACCCACTGGAGCGATTCAATCGTGAGATTAACACTGCGATCACATCACCACGCCCGAGCCTCCCGCCTTTGTTGGAACCATTGATGGGCTATCGCAGCGTTACGTACGCCTGCTGAACGACATCACGAATCTCACGAATCTCACGAATCTCACGAATCGCCGAGCCGTTGTAAACAATAAGAAGACGTATGGTGGCGTTGAACTTCCCACACTCGGGGATTGGTATCGCAACGGAAGTGGGAGTGTTGGACATGCTGACAGGGTTGCCGCCGGTCGATGTCGACCCGGCTGGACGGAGGTTTGATGAGAGAGCGATCAGGCGCCGTTGACGAGAAGAAGCAAGTGAGTACTCATCCGAGCGATGGCCTCAAAATAATTTTGGACCTATTTTCGACGAACATGACTTGGCTGGTTTCCCGTTGATGTGTGGAAAGTCCACGGATGGATTGGCAGGTTGTCAGCTGAACCAACAACCCACTGGAGCGATTCAATCGTGAGATTAACACTGCGATCACATCACCACGCCCGAGCCTCCCGCCTTTGTTGGAACCATTGATGGGCTATCGCAGCGTTACGTACGCCTGCTGAACGACATCACGAATCTCACGAATCTCACGAATCGCCGAGCCGTTGTAAACAATAAGAAGACGTATGGTGGCGTTGAACTTCCCACACTCGGGGATTGGTATCGCAACGGAAGTGGGAGTGTTGGACATGCTGACAGGGTTGCCGCCGGTCGATGTCGACCCGGCTGGACGGAGGTTTGATGAGAGAGCGATCAGGCGCCGTTGACGAGAAGAAGCAAGTGAGTACTCATCCGAGCGATGGCCTCAAAATAATTTTGGACCTATTTTCGACGAACATGACTTGGCTGGTTTCCCGTTGATGTGTGGAAAGTCCACGGATGGATTGGCAGGTTGTCAGCTGAACCAACAACCCACTGGAGCGATTCAATCGTGAGATTAACACTGCGATCACATCACCACGCCCGAGCCTCCCGCCTTTGTTGGAACCATTGATGGGCTATCGCAGCGTTACGTACGCCTGCTGAACGACATCACGAATCTCACGAATCTCACGAATCTCACGAATCTCACGAATCGCCGAGCCGTTGTAAACAATAAGAAGACGTATGGTGGCGTTGAACTTCCCACACTCGGGGATTGGTATCGCAACGGAAGTGGGAGTGTTGGACATGCTGACAGGGTTGCCGCCGGTCGATGTCGACCCGGCTGGACGGAGGTTTGATGAGAGAGCGATCAGGCGCCGTTGACGAGAAGAAGCAAGTGAGTACTCATCCGAGCGATGGCCTCAAAATAATTTTGGACCTATTTTCGACGAACATGACTTGGCTGGTTTCCCGTTGATGTGTGGAAAGTCCACGGATGGATTGGCAGGTTGTCAGCTGAACCAACAACCCACTGGAGCGATTCAATCGTGAGATTAACACTGCGATCACATCACCACGCCCGAGCCTCCCGCCTTTGTTGGAACCATTGATGGGCTATCGCAGCGTTACGTACGCCTGCTGAACGACATCACGAATCTCACGAATCTCACGAATCTCACGAATCTCACGAATCGCCGAGCCGTTGTAAACAATAAGAAGACGTATGGTGGCGTTGAACTTCCCACACTCGGGGATTGGTATCGCAACGGAAGTGGGAGTGTTGGACATGCTGACAGGGTTGCCGCCGGTCGATGTCGACCCGGCTGGACGGAGGTTTGATGAGAGAGCGATCAGGCGCCGTTGACGAGAAGAAGCAAGTGAGTACTCATCCGAGCGATGGCCTCAAAATAATTTTGGACCTATTTTCGACGAACATGACTTGGCTGGTTTCCCGTTGATGTGTGGAAAGTCCACGGATGGATTGGCAGGTTGTCAGCTGAACCAACAACCCACTGGAGCGATTCAATCGTGAGATTAACACTGCGATCACATCACCACGCCCGAGCCTCCCGCCTTTGTTGGAACCATTGATGGGCTATCGCAGCGTTACGTACGCCTGCTGAACGACATCACGAATCTCACGAATCTCACGAATCTCACGAATCTCACGAATCGCCGAGCCGTTGTAAACAATAAGAAGACGTATGGTGGCGTTGAACTTCCCACACTCGGGGATTGGTATCGCAACGGAAGTGGGAGTGTTGGACATGCTGACAGGGTTGCCGCCGGTCGATGTCGACCCGGCTGGACGGAGGTTTGATGAGAGAGCGATCAGGCGCCGTTGACGAGAAGAAGCAAGTGAGTACTCATCCGAGCGATGGCCTCAAAATAATTTTGGACCTATTTTCGACGAACATGACTTGGCTGGTTTCCCGTTGATGTGTGGAAAGTCCACGGATGGATTGGCAGGTTGTCAGCTGAACCAACAACCCACTGGAGCGATTCAATCGTGAGATTAACACTGCGATCACATCACCACGCCCGAGCCTCCCGCCTTTGTTGGAACCATTGATGGGCTATCGCAGCGTTACGTACGCCTGCTGAACGACATCACGAATCTCACGAATCTCACGAATCTCACGAATCGCCGAGCCGTTGTAAACAATAAGAAGACGTATGGTGGCGTTGAACTTCCCACACTCGGGGATTGGTATCGCAACGGAAGTGGGAGTGTTGGACATGCTGACAGGGTTGCCGCCGGTCGATGTCGACCCGGCTGGACGGAGGTTTGATGAGAGAGCGATCAGGCGCCGTTGACGAGAAGAAGCAAGTGAGTACTCATCCGAGCGATGGCCTCAAAATAATTTTGGACCTATTTTCGACGAACATGACTTGGCTGGTTTCCCGTTGATGTGTGGAAAGTCCACGGATGGATTGGCAGGTTGTCAGCTGAACCAACAACCCACTGGAGCGATTCAATCGTGAGATTAACACTGCGATCACATCACCACGCCCGAGCCTCCCGCCTTTGTTGGAACCATTGATGGGCTATCGCAGCGTTACGTACGCCTGCTGAACGACATCACGAATCTCACGAATCTCACGAATCTCACGAATCCGAGCCGTTGTAAACAATAAGAAGACGTATGGTGGCGTTGAACTTCCCACACTCGGGGATTGGTATCGCAACGGAAGTGGGAGTGTTGGACATGCTGACAGGGTTGCCGCCGGTCGATGTCGACCCGGCTGGACGGAGGTTTGATGAGAGAGCGATCAGGCGCCGTTGACGAGAAGAAGCAAGTGAGTACTCATCCGAGCGATGGCCTCAAAATAATTTTGGACCTATTTTCGACGAACATGACTTGGCTGGTTTCCCGTTGATGTGTGGAAAGTCCACGGGATGGATTGGCAGGTTGTCAGCTGAACCAACAACCCACTGGAGCGATTCAATCGTGAGATTAACACTGCGATCACATCACCACGCCCGAGCCTCCCGCCTTTGTTGGAACCATTGATGGGCTATCGCAGCGTTACGTACGCCTGCTGAACGACATCACGAATCTCACGAATCTCACGAATCTCACGAATCTCACGAATCGCCGAGCCGTTGTAAACAATAAGAAGACGTATGGTGGCGTTGAACTTCCCACACTCGGGGATTGGTATCGCAACGGAAGTGGGAGTGTTGGACATGCTGACAGGGTTGCCGCCGGTCGATGTCGACCCGGCTGGACGGAGGTTTGATGAGAGAGCGATCAGGCGCCGTTGACGAGAAGAAGCAAGTGAGTACTCATCCGAGCGATGGCCTCAAAATAATTTTGGACCTATTTTCGACGAACATGACTTGGCTGGTTTCCCGTTGATGTGTGGAAAGTCCACGGATGGATTGGCAGGTTGTCAGCTGAACCAACAACCCACTGGAGCGATTCAATCGTGAGATTAACACTGCGATCACATCACCACGCCCGAGCCTCCCGCCTTTGTTGGAACCATTGATGGGCTATCGCAGCGTTACGTACGCCTGCTGAACGACATCACGAATCTCACGAATCTCACGAATCGCCGAGCCGTTGTAAACAATAAGAAGACGTATGGTGGCGTTGAACTTCCCACACTCGGGGATTGGTATCGCAACGGAAGTGGGAGTGTTGGACATGCTGACAGGGTTGCCGCCGGTCGATGTCGACCCGGCTGGACGGAGGTTTGATGAGAGAGCGATCAGGCGCCGTTGACGAGAAGAAGCAAGTGAGTACTCATCCGAGCGATGGCCTCAAAATAATTTTGGACCTATTTTCGACGAACATGACTTGGCTGGTTTCCCGTTGATGTGTGGAAAGTCCACGGATGGATTGGCAGGTTGTCAGCTGAACCAACAACCCACTGGAGCGATTCAATCGTGAGATTAACACTGCGATCACATCACCACGCCCGAGCCTCCCGCCTTTGTTGGAACCATTGATGGGCTATCGCAGCGTTACGTACGCCTGCTGAACGACATCACGAATCTCACGAATCTCACGAATCTCACGAATCTCACGAATCGCCGAGCCGTTGTAAACAATAAGAAGACGTATGGTGGCGTTGAACTTCCCACACTCGGGGATTGGTATCGCAACGGAAGTGGGAGTGTTGGACATGCTGACAGGGTTGCCGCCGGTCGATGTCGACCCGGCTGGACGGAGGTTTGATGAGAGAGCGATCAGGCGCCGTTGACGAGAAGAAGCAAGTGAGTACTCATCCGAGCGATGGCCTCAAAATAATTTTGGACCTATTTTCGACGAACATGACTTGGCTGGTTTCCCGTTGATGTGTGGAAAGTCCACGGGATGGATTGGCAGGTTGTCAGCTGAACCAACAACCCACTGGAGCGATTCAATCGTGAGATTAACACTGCGATCACATCACCACGCCCGAGCCTCCCGCCTTTGTTGGAACCATTGATGGGCTATCGCAGCGTTACGTACGCCTGCTGAACGACATCACGAATCTCACGAATCTCACGAATCTCACGAATCGCCGAGCCGTTGTAAACAATAAGAAGACGTATGGTGGCGTTGAACTTCCCACACTCGGGGATTGGTATCGCAACGGAAGTGGGAGTGTTGGACATGCTGACAGGGTTGCCGCCGGTCGATGTCGACCCGGCTGGACGGAGGTTTGATGAGAGAGCGATCAGGCGCCGTTGACGAGAAGAAGCAAGTGAGTACTCATCCGAGCGATGGCCTCAAAATAATTTTGGACCTATTTTCGACGAACATGACTTGGCTGGTTTCCCGTTGATGTGTGGAAAGTCCACGGGATGGATTGGCAGGTTGTCAGCTGAACCAACAACCCACTGGAGCGATTCAATCGTGAGATTAACACTGCGATCACATCACCACGCCCGAGCCTCCCGCCTTTGTTGGAACCATTGATGGGCTATCGCAGCGTTACGTACGCCTGCTGAACGACATCACGAATCTCACGAATCTCACGAATCTCACGAATCTCACGAATCGCCGAGCCGTTGTAAACAATAAGAAGACGTATGGTGGCGTTGAACTTCCCACACTCGGGGATTGGTATCGCAACGGAAGTGGGAGTGTTGGACATGCTGACAGGGTTGCCGCCGGTCGATGTCGACCCGGCTGGACGGAGGTTTGATGAGAGAGCGATCAGGCGCCGTTGACGAGAAGAAGCAAGTGAGTACTCATCCGAGCGATGGCCTCAAAATAATTTTGGACCTATTTTCGACGAACATGACTTGGCTGGTTTCCCGTTGATGTGTGGAAAGTCCACGGGATGGATTGGCAGGTTGTCAGCTGAACCAACAACCCACTGGAGCGATTCAATCGTGAGATTAACACTGCGATCACATCACCACGCCCGAGCCTCCCGCCTTTGTTGGAACCATTGATGGGCTATCGCAGCGTTACGTACGCCTGCTGAACGACATCACGAATCTCACGAATCTCACGAATCTCACGAATCTCACGAATCGCCGAGCCGTTGTAAACAATAAGAAGACGTATGGTGGCGTTGAACTTCCCACACTCGGGGATTGGTATCGCAACGGAAGTGGGAGTGTTGGACATGCTGACAGGGTTGCCGCCGGTCGATGTCGACCCGGCTGGACGGAGGTTTGATGAGAGAGCGATCAGGCGCCGTTGACGAGAAGAAGCAAGTGAGTACTCATCCGAGCGATGGCCTCAAAATAATTTTGGACCTATTTTCGACGAACATGACTTGGCTGGTTTCCCGTTGATGTGTGGAAAGTCCACGGGATGGATTGGCAGGTTGTCAGCTGAACCAACAACCCACTGGAGCGATTCAATCGTGAGATTAACACTGCGATCACATCACCACGCCCGAGCCTCCCGCCTTTGTTGGAACCATTGATGGGCTATCGCAGCGTTACGTACGCCTGCTGAACGACATCACGAATCTCACGAATCTCACGAATCGCCGAGCCGTTGTAAACAATAAGAAGACGTATGGTGGCGTTGAACTTCCCACACTCGGGGATTGGTATCGCAACGGAAGTGGGAGTGTTGGACATGCTGACAGGGTTGCCGCCGGTCGATGTCGACCCGGCTGGACGGAGGTTTGATGAGAGAGCGATCAGGCGCCGTTGACGAGAAGAAGCAAGTGAGTACTCATCCGAGCGATGGCCTCAAAATAATTTTGGACCTATTTTCGACGAACATGACTTGGCTGGTTTCCCGTTGATGTGTGGAAAGTCCACGGGATGGATTGGCAGGTTGTCAGCTGAACCAACAACCCACTGGAGCGATTCAATCGTGAGATTAACACTGCGATCACATCACCACGCCCGAGCCTCCCGCCTTTGTTGGAACCATTGATGGGCTATCGCAGCGTTACGTACGCCTGCTGAACGACATCACGAATCTCACGAATCTCACGAATCTCACGAATCTCACGAATCGCCGAGCCGTTGTAAACAATAAGAAGACGTATGGTGGCGTTGAACTTCCCACACTCGGGGATTGGTATCGCAACGGAAGTGGGAGTGTTGGACATGCTGACAGGGTTGCCGCCGGTCGATGTCGACCCGGCTGGACGGAGGTTTGATGAGAGAGCGATCAGGCGCCGTTGACGAGAAGAAGCAAGTGAGTACTCATCCGAGCGATGGCCTCAAAATAATTTTGGACCTATTTTCGACGAACATGACTTGGCTGGTTTCCCGTTGATGTGTGGAAAGTCCACGGGATGGATTGGCAGGTTGTCAGCTGAACCAACAACCCACTGGAGCGATTCAATCGTGAGATTAACACTGCGATCACATCACCACGCCCGAGCCTCCCGCCTTTGTTGGAACCATTGATGGGCTATCGCAGCGTTACGTACGCCTGCTGAACGACATCACGAATCTCACGAATCTCACGAATCTCACGAATCTCACGAATCGCCGAGCCGTTGTAAACAATAAGAAGACGTATGGTGGCGTTGAACTTCCCACACTCGGGGATTGGTATCGCAACGGAAGTGGGAGTGTTGGACATGCTGACAGGGTTGCCGCCGGTCGATGTCGACCCGGCTGGACGGAGGTTTGATGAGAGAGCGATCAGGCGCCGTTGACGAGAAGAAGCAAGTGAGTACTCATCCGAGCGATGGCCTCAAAATAATTTTGGACCTATTTTCGACGAACATGACTTGGCTGGTTTCCCGTTGATGTGTGGAAAGTCCACGGGATGGATTGGCAGGTTGTCAGCTGAACCAACAACCCACTGGAGCGATTCAATCGTGAGATTAACACTGCGATCACATCACCACGCCCGAGCCTCCCGCCTTTGTTGGAACCATTGATGGGCTATCGCAGCGTTACGTACGCCTGCTGAACGACATCACGAATCTCACGAATCTCACGAATCGCCGAGCCGTTGTAAACAATAAGAAGA
The DNA here is from genome assembly GCA_014706145.1 of Phytophthora sp. ST_20190627. Classification (NCBI taxonomy): domain Eukaryota; phylum Oomycota; class Peronosporomycetes; order Peronosporales; family Peronosporaceae; genus Phytophthora; species Phytophthora sp. ST_20190627. Next base: position 794,206 of record JACBOU010000061.1, read on the forward strand.
CGTATGGTGGCGTTGAACTTCCCACACTCGGGGATTGGTATCGCAACGGAAGTGGGAGTGTTGGACATGCTGACAGGGTTGCCGCCGGTCGATGTCGACCCGGCTGGACGGAGGTTTGATGAGAGAGCGATCAGGCGCCGTTGACGAGAAGAAGCAAGTGAGTACTCATCCGAGCGATGGCCTCAAAATAATTTTGGACCTATTTTCGACGAACATGACTTGGCTGGTTTCCCGTTGATGTGTGGAAAGTCCACGGGATGGATTGGCAGGTTGTCAGCTGAACCAACAACCCACTGGAGCGATTCAATCGTGAGATTAACACTGCGATCACATCACCACGCCCGAGCCTCCCGCCTTTGTTGGAACCATTGATGGGCTATCGCAGCGTTACGTACGCCTGCTGAACGACATCACGAATCTCACGAATCTCACGAATCTCACGAATCTCACGAATCGCCGAGCCGTTGTAAACAATAAGAAGACGTATGGTGGCGTTGAACTTCCCACACTCGGGGATTGGTATCGCAACGGAAGTGGGAGTGTTGGACATGCTGACAGGGTTGCCGCCGGTCGATGTCGACCCGGCTGGACGGAGGTTTGATGAGAGAGCGATCAGGCGCCGTTGACGAGAAGAAGCAAGTGAGTACTCATCCGAGCGATGGCCTCAAAATAATTTTGGACCTATTTTCGACGAACATGACTTGGCTGGTTTCCCGTTGATGTGTGGAAAGTCCACGGGATGGATTGGCAGGTTGTCAGCTGAACCAACAACCCACTGGAGCGATTCAATCGTGAGATTAACACTGCGATCACATCACCACGCCCGAGCCTCCCGCCTTTGTTGGAACCATTGATGGGCTATCGCAGCGTTACGTACGCCTGCTGAACGACATCACGAATCTCACGAATCTCACGAATCGCCGAGCCGTTGTAAACAATAAGAAGACGTATGGTGGCGTTGAACTTCCCACACTCGGGGATTGGTATCGCAACGGAAGTGGGAGTGTTGGACATGCTGACAGGGTTGCCGCCGGTCGATGTCGACCCGGCTGGACGGAGGTTTGATGAGAGAGCGATCAGGCGCCGTTGACGAGAAGAAGCAAGTGAGTACTCATCCGAGCGATGGCCTCAAAATAATTTTGGACCTATTTTCGACGAACATGACTTGGCTGGTTTCCCGTTGATGTGTGGAAAGTCCACGGGATGGATTGGCAGGTTGTCAGCTGAACCAACAACCCACTGGAGCGATTCAATCGTGAGATTAACACTGCGATCACATCACCACGCCCGAGCCTCCCGCCTTTGTTGGAACCATTGATGGGCTATCGCAGCGTTACGTACGCCTGCTGAACGACATCACGAATCTCACGAATCTCACGAATCGCCGAGCCGTTGTAAACAATAAGAAGACGTATGGTGGCGTTGAACTTCCCACACTCGGGGATTGGTATCGCAACGGAAGTGGGAGTGTTGGACATGCTGACAGGGTTGCCGCCGGTCGATGTCGACCCGGCTGGACGGAGGTTTGATGAGAGAGCGATCAGGCGCCGTTGACGAGAAGAAGCAAGTGAGTACTCATCCGAGCGATGGCCTCAAAATAATTTTGGACCTATTTTCGACGAACATGACTTGGCTGGTTTCCCGTTGATGTGTGGAAAGTCCACGGGATGGATTGGCAGGTTGTCAGCTGAACCAACAACCCACTGGAGCGATTCAATCGTGAGATTAACACTGCGATCACATCACCACGCCCGAGCCTCCCGCCTTTGTTGGAACCATTGATGGGCTATCGCAGCGTTACGTACGCCTGCTGAACGACATCACGAATCTCACGAATCTCACGAATCGCCGAGCCGTTGTAAACAATAAGAAGACGTATGGTGGCGTTGAACTTCCCACACTCGGGGATTGGTATCGCAACGGAAGTGGGAGTGTTGGACATGCTGACAGGGTTGCCGCCGGTCGATGTCGACCCGGCTGGACGGAGGTTTGATGAGAGAGCGATCAGGCGCCGTTGACGAGAAGAAGCAAGTGAGTACTCATCCGAGCGATGGCCTCAAAATAATTTTGGACCTATTTTCGACGAACATGACTTGGCTGGTTTCCCGTTGATGTGTGGAAAGTCCACGGATGGATTGGCAGGTTGTCAGCTGAACCAACAACCCACTGGAGCGATTCAATCGTGAGATTAACACTGCGATCACATCACCACGCCCGAGCCTCCCGCCTTTGTTGGAACCATTGATGGGCTATCGCAGCGTTACGTACGCCTGCTGAACGACATCACGAATCTCACGAATCTCACGAATCGCCGAGCCGTTGTAAACAATAAGAAGACGTATGGTGGCGTTGAACTTCCCACACTCGGGGATTGGTATCGCAACGGAAGTGGGAGTGTTGGACATGCTGACAGGGTTGCCGCCGGTCGATGTCGACCCGGCTGGACGGAGGTTTGATGAGAGAGCGATCAGGCGCCGTTGACGAGAAGAAGCAAGTGAGTACTCATCCGAGCGATGGCCTCAAAATAATTTTGGACCTATTTTCGACGAACATGACTTGGCTGGTTTCCCGTTGATGTGTGGAAAGTCCACGGGATGGATTGGCAGGTTGTCAGCTGAACCAACAACCCACTGGAGCGATTCAATCGTGAGATTAACACTGCGATCACATCACCACGCCCGAGCCTCCCGCCTTTGTTGGAACCATTGATGGGCTATCGCAGCGTTACGTACGCCTGCTGAACGACATCACGAATCTCACGAATCTCACGAATCGCCGAGCCGTTGTAAACAATAAGAAGACGTATGGTGGCGTTGAACTTCCCACACTCGGGGATTGGTATCGCAACGGAAGTGGGAGTGTTGGACATGCTGACAGGGTTGCCGCCGGTCGATGTCGACCCGGCTGGACGGAGGTTTGATGAGAGAGCGATCAGGCGCCGTTGACGAGAAGAAGCAAGTGAGTACTCATCCGAGCGATGGCCTCAAAATAATTTTGGACCTATTTTCGACGAACATGACTTGGCTGGTTTCCCGTTGATGTGTGGAAAGTCCACGGATGGATTGGCAGGTTGTCAGCTGAACCAACAACCCACTGGAGCGATTCAATCGTGAGATTAACACTGCGATCACATCACCACGCCCGAGCCTCCCGCCTTTGTTGGAACCATTGATGGGCTATCGCAGCGTTACGTACGCCTGCTGAACGACATCACGAATCTCACGAATCTCACGAATCGCCGAGCCGTTGTAAACAATAAGAAGACGTATGGTGGCGTTGAACTTCCCACACTCGGGGATTGGTATCGCAACGGAAGTGGGAGTGTTGGACATGCTGACAGGGTTGCCGCCGGTCGATGTCGACCCGGCTGGACGGAGGTTTGATGAGAGAGCGATCAGGCGCCGTTGACGAGAAGAAGCAAGTGAGTACTCATCCGAGCGATGGCCTCAAAATAATTTTGGACCTATTTTCGACGAACATGACTTGGCTGGTTTCCCGTTGATGTGTGGAAAGTCCACGGATGGATTGGCAGGTTGTCAGCTGAACCAACAACCCACTGGAGCGATTCAATCGTGAGATTAACACTGCGATCACATCACCACGCCCGAGCCTCCCGCCTTTGTTGGAACCATTGATGGGCTATCGCAGCGTTACGTACGCCTGCTGAACGACATCACGAATCTCACGAATCTCACGAATCTCACGAATCTCACGAATCGCCGAGCCGTTGTAAACAATAAGAAGACGTATGGTGGCGTTGAACTTCCCACACTCGGGGATTGGTATCGCAACGGAAGTGGGAGTGTTGGACATGCTGACAGGGTTGCCGCCGGTCGATGTCGACCCGGCTGGACGGAGGTTTGATGAGAGAGCGATCAGGCGCCGTTGACGAGAAGAAGCAAGTGAGTACTCATCCGAGCGATGGCCTCAAAATAATTTTGGACCTATTTTCGACGAACATGACTTGGCTGGTTTCCCGTTGATGTGTGGAAAGTCCACGGATGGATTGGCAGGTTGTCAGCTGAACCAACAACCCACTGGAGCGATTCAATCGTGAGATTAACACTGCGATCACATCACCACGCCCGAGCCTCCCGCCTTTGTTGGAACCATTGATGGGCTATCGCAGCGTTACGTACGCCTGCTGAACGACATCACGAATCTCACGAATCTCACGAATCGCCGAGCCGTTGTAAACAATAAGAAGACGTATGGTGGCGTTGAACTTCCCACACTCGGGGATTGGTATCGCAACGGAAGTGGGAGTGTTGGACATGCTGACAGGGTTGCCGCCGGTCGATGTCGACCCGGCTGGACGGAGGTTTGATGAGAGAGCGATCAGGCGCCGTTGACGAGAAGAAGCAAGTGAGTACTCATCCGAGCGATGGCCTCAAAATAATTTTGGACCTATTTTCGACGAACATGACTTGGCTGGTTTCCCGTTGATGTGTGGAAAGTCCACGGGATGGATTGGCAGGTTGTCAGCTGAACCAACAACCCACTGGAGCGATTCAATCGTGAGATTAACACTGCGATCACATCACCACGCCCGAGCCTCCCGCCTTTGTTGGAACCATTGATGGGCTATCGCAGCGTTACGTACGCCTGCTGAACGACATCACGAATCTCACGAATCTCACGAATCGCCGAGCCGTTGTAAACAATAAGAAGACGTATGGTGGCGTTGAACTTCCCACACTCGGGGATTGGTATCGCAACGGAAGTGGGAGTGTTGGACATGCTGACAGGGTTGCCGCCGGTCGATGTCGACCCGGCTGGACGGAGGTTTGATGAGAGAGCGATCAGGCGCCGTTGACGAGAAGAAGCAAGTGAGTACTCATCCGAGCGATGGCCTCAAAATAATTTTGGACCTATTTTCGACGAACATGACTTGGCTGGTTTCCCGTTGATGTGTGGAAAGTCCACGGGATGGATTGGCAGGTTGTCAGCTGAACCAACAACCCACTGGAGCGATTCAATCGTGAGATTAACACTGCGATCACATCACCACGCCCGAGCCTCCCGCCTTTGTTGGAACCATTGATGGGCTATCGCAGCGTTACGTACGCCTGCTGAACGACATCACGAATCTCACGAATCTCACGAATCGCCGAGCCGTTGTAAACAATAAGAAGACGTATGGTGGCGTTGAACTTCCCACACTCGGGGATTGGTATCGCAACGGAAGTGGGAGTGTTGGACATGCTGACAGGGTTGCCGCCGGTCGATGTCGACCCGGCTGGACGGAGGTTTGATGAGAGAGCGATCAGGCGCCGTTGACGAGAAGAAGCAAGTGAGTACTCATCCGAGCGATGGCCTCAAAATAATTTTGGACCTATTTTCGACGAACATGACTTGGCTGGTTTCCCGTTGATGTGTGGAAAGTCCACGGATGGATTGGCAGGTTGTCAGCTGAACCAACAACCCACTGGAGCGATTCAATCGTGAGATTAACACTGCGATCACATCACCACGCCCGAGCCTCCCGCCTTTGTTGGAACCATTGATGGGCTATCGCAGCGTTACGTACGCCTGCTGAACGACATCACGAATCTCACGAATCTCACGAATCTCACGAATCGCCGAGCCGTTGTAAACAATAAGAAGACGTATGGTGGCGTTGAACTTCCCACACTCGGGGATTGGTATCGCAACGGAAGTGGGAGTGTTGGACATGCTGACAGGGTTGCCGCCGGTCGATGTCGACCCGGCTGGACGGAGGTTTGATGAGAGAGCGATCAGGCGCCGTTGACGAGAAGAAGCAAGTGAGTACTCATCCGAGCGATGGCCTCAAAATAATTTTGGACCTATTTTCGACGAACATGACTTGGCTGGTTTCCCGTTGATGTGTGGAAAGTCCACGGATGGATTGGCAGGTTGTCAGCTGAACCAACAACCCACTGGAGCGATTCAATCGTGAGATTAACACTGCGATCACATCACCACGCCCGAGCCTCCCGCCTTTGTTGGAACCATTGATGGGCTATCGCAGCGTTACGTACGCCTGCTGAACGACATCACGAATCTCACGAATCTCACGAATCGCCGAGCCGTTGTAAACAATAAGAAGACGTATGGTGGCGTTGAACTTCCCACACTCGGGGATTGGTATCGCAACGGAAGTGGGAGTGTTGGACATGCTGACAGGGTTGCCGCCGGTCGATGTCGACCCGGCTGGACGGAGGTTTGATGAGAGAGCGATCAGGCGCCGTTGACGAGAAGAAGCAAGTGAGTACTCATCCGAGCGATGGCCTCAAAATAATTTTGGACCTATTTTCGACGAACATGACTTGGCTGGTTTCCCGTTGATGTGTGGAAAGTCCACGGATGGATTGGCAGGTTGTCAGCTGAACCAACAACCCACTGGAGCGATTCAATCGTGAGATTAACACTGCGATCACATCACCACGCCCGAGCCTCCCGCCTTTGTTGGAACCATTGATGGGCTATCGCAGCGTTACGTACGCCTGCTGAACGACATCACGAATCTCACGAATCTCACGAATCTCACGAATCTCACGAATCGCCGAGCCGTTGTAAACAATAAGAAGACGTATGGTGGCGTTGAACTTCCCACACTCGGGGATTGGTATCGCAACGGAAGTGGGAGTGTTGGACATGCTGACAGGGTTGCCGCCGGTCGATGTCGACCCGGCTGGACGGAGGTTTGATGAGAGAGCGATCAGGCGCCGTTGACGAGAAGAAGCAAGTGAGTACTCATCCGAGCGATGGCCTCAAAATAATTTTGGACCTATTTTCGACGAACATGACTTGGCTGGTTTCCCGTTGATGTGTGGAAAGTCCACGGATGGATTGGCAGGTTGTCAGCTGAACCAACAACCCACTGGAGCGATTCAATCGTGAGATTAACACTGCGATCACATCACCACGCCCGAGCCTCCCGCCTTTGTTGGAACCATTGATGGGCTATCGCAGCGTTACGTACGCCTGCTGAACGACATCACGAATCTCACGAATCTCACGAATCTCACGAATCTCACGAATCGCCGAGCCGTTGTAAACAATAAGAAGACGTATGGTGGCGTTGAACTTCCCACACTCGGGGATTGGTATCGCAACGGAAGTGGGAGTGTTGGACATGCTGACAGGGTTGCCGCCGGTCGATGTCGACCCGGCTGGACGGAGGTTTGATGAGAGAGCGATCAGGCGCCGTTGACGAGAAGAAGCAAGTGAGTACTCATCCGAGCGATGGCCTCAAAATAATTTTGGACCTATTTTCGACGAACATGACTTGGCTGGTTTCCCGTTGATGTGTGGAAAGTCCACGGATGGATTGGCAGGTTGTCAGCTGAACCAACAACCCACTGGAGCGATTCAATCGTGAGATTAACACTGCGATCACATCACCACGCCCGAGCCTCCCGCCTTTGTTGGAACCATTGATGGGCTATCGCAGCGTTACGTACGCCTGCTGAACGACATCACGAATCTCACGAATCTCACGAATCTCACGAATCTCACGAATCGCCGAGCCGTTGTAAACAATAAGAAGACGTATGGTGGCGTTGAACTTCCCACACTCGGGGATTGGTATCGCAACGGAAGTGGGAGTGTTGGACATGCTGACAGGGTTGCCGCCGGTCGATGTCGACCCGGCTGGACGGAGGTTTGATGAGAGAGCGATCAGGCGCCGTTGACGAGAAGAAGCAAGTGAGTACTCATCCGAGCGATGGCCTCAAAATAATTTTGGACCTATTTTCGACGAACATGACTTGGCTGGTTTCCCGTTGATGTGTGGAAAGTCCACGGGATGGATTGGCAGGTTGTCAGCTGAACCAACAACCCACTGGAGCGATTCAATCGTGAGATTAACACTGCGATCACATCACCACGCCCGAGCCTCCCGCCTTTGTTGGAACCATTGATGGGCTATCGCAGCGTTACGTACGCCTGCTGAACGACATCACGAATCTCACGAATCTCACGAATCGAATCCGAGCCGTTGTAAACAATAAGAAGACGTATGGTGGCGTTGAACTTCCCACACTCGGGGATTGGTATCGCAACGGAAGTGGGAGTGTTGGACATGCTGACAGGGTTGCCGCCGGTCGATGTCGACCCGGCTGGACGGAGGTTTGATGAGAGAGCGATCAGGCGCCGTTGACGAGAAGAAGCAAGTGAGTACTCATCCGAGCGATGGCCTCAAAATAATTTTGGACCTATTTTCGACGAACATGACTTGGCTGGTTTCCCGTTGATGTGTGGAAAGTCCACGGATGGATTGGCAGGTTGTCAGCTGAACCAACAACCCACTGGAGCGATTCAATCGTGAGATTAACACTGCGATCACATCACCACGCCCGAGCCTCCCGCCTTTGTTGGAACCATTGATGGGCTATCGCAGCGTTACGTACGCCTGCTGAACGACATCACGAATCTCACGAATCTCAATCTCACGAATCTCACGAATCGCCGAGCCGTTGTAAACAATAAGAAGACGTATGGTGGCGTTGAACTTCCCACACTCGGGGATTGGTATCGCAACGGAAGTGGGAGTGTTGGACATGCTGACAGGGTTGCCGCCGGTCGATGTCGACCCGGCTGGACGGAGGTTTGATGAGAGAGCGATCAGGCGCCGTTGACGAGAAGAAGCAAGTGAGTACTCATCCGAGCGATGGCCTCAAAATAATTTTGGACCTATTTTCGACGAACATGACTTGGCTGGTTTCCCGTTGATGTGTGGAAAGTCCACGGATGGATTGGCAGGTTGTCAGCTGAACCAACAACCCACTGGAGCGATTCAATCGTGAGATTAACACTGCGATCACATCACCACGCCCGAGCCTCCCGCCTTTGTTGGAACCATTGATGGGCTATCGCAGCGTTACGTACGCCTGCTGAACGACATCACGAATCTCACGAATCTCACGAATCTCACGAATCTCACGAATCGCCGAGCCGTTGTAAACAATAAGAAGACGTATGGTGGCGTTGAACTTCCCACACTCGGGGATTGGTATCGCAACGGAAGTGGGAGTGTTGGACATGCTGACAGGGTTGCCGCCGGTCGATGTCGACCCGGCTGGACGGAGGTTTGATGAGAGAGCGATCAGGCGCCGTTGACGAGAAGAAGCAAGTGAGTACTCATCCGAGCGATGGCCTCAAAATAATTTTGGACCTATTTTCGACGAACATGACTTGGCTGGTTTCCCGTTGATGTGTGGAAAGTCCACGGATGGATTGGCAGGTTGTCAGCTGAACCAACAACCCACTGGAGCGATTCAATCGTGAGATTAACACTGCGATCACATCACCACGCCCGAGCCTCCCGCCTTTGTTGGAACCATTGATGGGCTATCGCAGCGTTACGTACGCCTGCTGAACGACATCACGAATCTCACGAATCTCACGAATCTCACGAATCTCACGAATCGCCGAGCCGTTGTAAACAATAAGAAGACGTATGGTGGCGTTGAACTTCCCACACTCGGGGATTGGTATCGCAACGGAAGTGGGAGTGTTGGACATGCTGACAGGGTTGCCGCCGGTCGATGTCGACCCGGCTGGACGGAGGTTTGATGAGAGAGCGATCAGGCGCCGTTGACGAGAAGAAGCAAGTGAGTACTCATCCGAGCGATGGCCTCAAAATAATTTTGGACCTATTTTCGACGAACATGACTTGGCTGGTTTCCCGTTGATGTGTGGAAAGTCCACGGATGGATTGGCAGGTTGTCAGCTGAACCAACAACCCACTGGAGCGATTCAATCGTGAGATTAACACTGCGATCACATCACCACGCCCGAGCCTCCCGCCTTTGTTGGAACCATTGATGGGCTATCGCAGCGTTACGTACGCCTGCTGAACGACATCACGAATCTCACGAATCTCACGAATCTCACGAATCTCACGAATCGCCGAGCCGTTGTAAACAATAAGAAGACGTATGGTGGCGTTGAACTTCCCACACTCGGGGATTGGTATCGCAACGGAAGTGGGAGTGTTGGACATGCTGACAGGGTTGCCGCCGGTCGATGTCGACCCGGCTGGACGGAGGTTTGATGAGAGAGCGATCAGGCGCCGTTGACGAGAAGAAGCAAGTGAGTACTCATCCGAGCGATGGCCTCAAAATAATTTTGGACCTATTTTCGACGAACATGACTTGGCTGGTTTCCCGTTGATGTGTGGAAAGTCCACGGGATGGATTGGCAGGTTGTCAGCTGAACCAACAACCCACTGGAGCGATTCAATCGTGAGATTAACACTGCGATCACATCACCACGCCCGAGCCTCCCGCCTTTGTTGGAACCATTGATGGGCTATCGCAGCGTTACGTACGCCTGCTGAACGACATCACGAATCTCACGAATCTCACGAATCTCACGAATCTCACGAATCGCCGAGCCGTTGTAAACAATAAGAAGACGTATGGTGGCGTTGAACTTCCCACACTCGGGGATTGGTATCGCAACGGAAGTGGGAGTGTTGGACATGCTGACAGGGTTGCCGCCGGTCGATGTCGACCCGGCTGGACGGAGGTTTGATGAGAGAGCGATCAGGCGCCGTTGACGAGAAGAAGCAAGTGAGTACTCATCCGAGCGATGGCCTCAAAATAATTTTGGACCTATTTTCGACGAACATGACTTGGCTGGTTTCCCGTTGATGTGTGGAAAGTCCACGGATGGATTGGCAGGTTGTCAGCTGAACCAACAACCCACTGGAGCGATTCAATCGTGAGATTAACACTGCGATCACATCACCACGCCCGAGCCTCCCGCCTTTGTTGGAACCATTGATGGGCTATCGCAGCGTTACGTACGCCTGCTGAACGACATCACGAATCTCACGAATCTCACGAATCTCACGAATCTCACGAATCGCCGAGCCGTTGTAAACAATAAGAAGACGTATGGTGGCGTTGAACTTCCCACACTCGGGGATTGGTATCGCAACGGAAGTGGGAGTGTTGGACATGCTGACAGGGTTGCCGCCGGTCGATGTCGACCCGGCTGGACGGAGGTTTGATGAGAGAGCGATCAGGCGCCGTTGACGAGAAGAAGCAAGTGAGTACTCATCCGAGCGATGGCCTCAAAATAATTTTGGACCTATTTTCGACGAACATGACTTGGCTGGTTTCCCGTTGATGTGTGGAAAGTCCACGGATGGATTGGCAGGTTGTCAGCTGAACCAACAACCCACTGGAGCGATTCAATCGTGAGATTAACACTGCGATCACATCACCACGCCCGAGCCTCCCGCCTTTGTTGGAACCATTGATGGGCTATCGCAGCGTTACGTACGCCTGCTGAACGACATCACGAATCTCACGAATCTCACGAATCTCACGAATCTCACGAATCGCCGAGCCGTTGTAAACAATAAGAAGACGTATGGTGGCGTTGAACTTCCCACACTCGGGGATTGGTATCGCAACGGAAGTGGGAGTGTTGGACATGCTGACAGGGTTGCCGCCGGTCGATGTCGACCCGGCTGGACGGAGGTTTGATGAGAGAGCGATCAGGCGCCGTTGACGAGAAGAAGCAAGTGAGTACTCATCCGAGCGATGGCCTCAAAATAATTTTGGACCTATTTTCGACGAACATGACTTGGCTGGTTTCCCGTTGATGTGTGGAAAGTCCACGGATGGATTGGCAGGTTGTCAGCTGAACCAACAACCCACTGGAGCGATTCAATCGTGAGATTAACACTGCGATCACATCACCACGCCCGAGCCTCCCGCCTTTGTTGGAACCATTGATGGGCTATCGCAGCGTTACGTACGCCTGCTGAACGACATCACGAATCTCACGAATCTCACGAATCTCACGAATCTCACGAATCGCCGAGCCGTTGTAAACAATAAGAAGACGTATGGTGGCGTTGAACTTCCCACACTCGGGGATTGGTATCGCAACGGAAGTGGGAGTGTTGGACATGCTGACAGGGTTGCCGCCGGTCGATGTCGACCCGGCTGGACGGAGGTTTGATGAGAGAGCGATCAGGCGCCGTTGACGAGAAGAAGCAAGTGAGTACTCATCCGAGCGATGGCCTCAAAATAATTTTGGACCTATTTTCGACGAACATGACTTGGCTGGTTTCCCGTTGATGTGTGGAAAGTCCACGGATGGATTGGCAGGTTGTCAGCTGAACCAACAACCCACTGGAGCGATTCAATCGTGAGATTAACACTGCGATCACATCACCACGCCCGAGCCTCCCGCCTTTGTTGGAACCATTGATGGGCTATCGCAGCGTTACGTACGCCTGCTGAACGACATCACGAATCTCACGAATCTCACGAATCTCACGAATCTCACGAATCGCCGAGCCGTTGTAAACAATAAGAAGACGTATGGTGGCGTTGAACTTCCCACACTCGGGGATTGGTATCGCAACGGAAGTGGGAGTGTTGGACATGCTGACAGGGTTGCCGCCGGTCGATGTCGACCCGGCTGGACGGAGGTTTGATGAGAGAGCGATCAGGCGCCGTTGACGAGAAGAAGCAAGTGAGTACTCATCCGAGCGATGGCCTCAAAATAATTTTGGACCTATTTTCGACGAACATGACTTGGCTGGTTTCCCGTTGATGTGTGGAAAGTCCACGGATGGATTGGCAGGTTGTCAGCTGAACCAACAACCCACTGGAGCGATTCAATCGTGAGATTAACACTGCGATCACATCACCACGCCCGAGCCTCCCGCCTTTGTTGGAACCATTGATGGGCTATCGCAGCGTTACGTACGCCTGCTGAACGACATCACGAATCTCACGAATCTCACGAATCTCACGAATCTCACGAATCGCCGAGCCGTTGTAAACAATAAGAAGACGTATGGTGGCGTTGAACTTCCCACACTCGGGGATTGGTATCGCAACGGAAGTGGGAGTGTTGGACATGCTGACAGGGTTGCCGCCGGTCGATGTCGACCCGGCTGGACGGAGGTTTGATGAGAGAGCGATCAGGCGCCGTTGACGAGAAGAAGCAAGTGAGTACTCATCCGAGCGATGGCCTCAAAATAATTTTGGACCTATTTTCGACGAACATGACTTGGCTGGTTTCCCGTTGATGTGTGGAAAGTCCACGGATGGATTGGCAGGTTGTCAGCTGAACCAACAACCCACTGGAGCGATTCAATCGTGAGATTAACACTGCGATCACATCACCACGCCCGAGCCTCCCGCCTTTGTTGGAACCATTGATGGGCTATCGCAGCGTTACGTACGCCTGCTGAACGACATCACGAATCTCACGAATCTCACGAATCTCACGAATCTCACGAATCGCCGAGCCGTTGTAAACAATAAGAAGACGTATGGTGGCGTTGAACTTCCCACACTCGGGGATTGGTATCGCAACGGAAGTGGGAGTGTTGGACATGCTGACAGGGTTGCCGCCGGTCGATGTCGACCCGGCTGGACGGAGGTTTGATGAGAGAGCGATCAGGCGCCGTTGACGAGAAGAAGCAAGTGAGTACTCATCCGAGCGATGGCCTCAAAATAATTTTGGACCTATTTTCGACGAACATGACTTGGCTGGTTTCCCGTTGATGTGTGGAAAGTCCACGGATGGATTGGCAGGTTGTCAGCTGAACCAACAACCCACTGGAGCGATTCAATCGTGAGATTAACACTGCGATCACATCACCACGCCCGAGCCTCCCGCCTTTGTTGGAACCATTGATGGGCTATCGCAGCGTTACGTACGCCTGCTGAACGACATCACGAATCTCACGAATCTCACGAATCTCACGAATCTCACGAATCGCCGAGCCGTTGTAAACAATAAGAAGACGTATGGTGGCGTTGAACTTCCCACACTCGGGGATTGGTATCGCAACGGAAGTGGGAGTGTTGGACATGCTGACAGGGTTGCCGCCGGTCGATGTCGACCCGGCTGGACGGAGGTTTGATGAGAGAGCGATCAGGCGCCGTTGACGAGAAGAAGCAAGTGAGTACTCATCCGAGCGATGGCCTCAAAATAATTTTGGACCTATTTTCGACGAACATGACTTGGCTGGTTTCCCGTTGATGTGTGGAAAGTCCACGGATGGATTGGCAGGTTGTCAGCTGAACCAACAACCCACTGGAGCGATTCAATCGTGAGATTAACACTGCGATCACATCACCACGCCCGAGCCTCCCGCCTTTGTTGGAACCATTGATGGGCTATCGCAGCGTTACGTACGCCTGCTGAACGACATCACGAATCTCACGAATCTCACGAATCGCCGAGCCGTTGTAAACAATAAGAAGACGTATGGTGGCGTTGAACTTCCCACACTCGGGGATTGGTATCGCAACGGAAGTGGGAGTGTTGGACATGCTGACAGGGTTGCCGCCGGTCGATGTCGACCCGGCTGGACGGAGGTTTGATGAGAGAGCGATCAGGCGCCGTTGACGAGAAGAAGCAAGTGAGTACTCATCCGAGCGATGGCCTCAAAATAATTTTGGACCTATTTTCGACGAACATGACTTGGCTGGTTTCCCGTTGATGTGTGGAAAGTCCACGGATGGATTGGCAGGTTGTCAGCTGAACCAACAACCCACTGGAGCGATTCAATCGTGAGATTAACACTGCGATCACATCACCACGCCCGAGCCTCCCGCCTTTGTTGGAACCATTGATGGGCTATCGCAGCGTTACGTACGCCTGCTGAACGACATCACGAATCTCACGAATCTCACGAATCGCCGAGCCGTTGTAAACAATAAGAAGACGTATGGTGGCGTTGAACTTCCCACACTCGGGGATTGGTATCGCAACGGAAGTGGGAGTGTTGGACATGCTGACAGGGTTGCCGCCGGTCGATGTCGACCCGGCTGGACGGAGGTTTGATGAGAGAGCGATCAGGCGCCGTTGACGAGAAGAAGCAAGTGAGTACTCATCCGAGCGATGGCCTCAAAATAATTTTGGACCTATTTTCGACGAACATGACTTGGCTGGTTTCCCGTTGATGTGTGGAAAGTCCACGGATGGATTGGCAGGTTGTCAGCTGAACCAACAACCCACTGGAGCGATTCAATCGTGAGATTAACACTGCGATCACATCACCACGCCCGAGCCTCCCGCCTTTGTTGGAACCATTGATGGGCTATCGCAGCGTTACGTACGCCTGCTGAACGACATCACGAATCTCACGAATCTCACGAATCTCACGAATCTCACGAATCGCCGAGCCGTTGTAAACAATAAGAAGACGTATGGTGGCGTTGAACTTCCCACACTCGGGGATTGGTATCGCAACGGAAGTGGGAGTGTTGGACATGCTGACAGGGTTGCCGCCGGTCGATGTCGACCCGGCTGGACGGAGGTTTGATGAGAGAGCGATCAGGCGCCGTTGACGAGAAGAAGCAAGTGAGTACTCATCCGAGCGATGGCCTCAAAATAATTTTGGACCTATTTTCGACGAACATGACTTGGCTGGTTTCCCGTTGATGTGTGGAAAGTCCACGGATGGATTGGCAGGTTGTCAGCTGAACCAACAACCCACTGGAGCGATTCAATCGTGAGATTAACACTGCGATCACATCACCACGCCCGAGCCTCCCGCCTTTGTTGGAACCATTGATGGGCTATCGCAGCGTTACGTACGCCTGCTGAACGACATCACGAATCTCACGAATCTCACGAATCTCACGAATCTCACGAATCGCCGAGCCGTTGTAAACAATAAGAAGACGTATGGTGGCGTTGAACTTCCCACACTCGGGGATTGGTATCGCAACGGAAGTGGGAGTGTTGGACATGCTGACAGGGTTGCCGCCGGTCGATGTCGACCCGGCTGGACGGAGGTTTGATGAGAGAGCGATCAGGCGCCGTTGACGAGAAGAAGCAAGTGAGTACTCATCCGAGCGATGGCCTCAAAATAATTTTGGACCTATTTTCGACGAACATGACTTGGCTGGTTTCCCGTTGATGTGTGGAAAGTCCACGGGATGGATTGGCAGGTTGTCAGCTGAACCAACAACCCACTGGAGCGATTCAATCGTGAGATTAACACTGCGATCACATCACCACGCCCGAGCCTCCCGCCTTTGTTGGAACCATTGATGGGCTATCGCAGCGTTACGTACGCCTGCTGAACGACATCACGAATCTCACGAATCTCACGAATCTCACGAATCTCACGAATCGCCGAGCCGTTGTAAACAATAAGAAGACGTATGGTGGCGTTGAACTTCCCACACTCGGGGATTGGTATCGCAACGGAAGTGGGAGTGTTGGACATGCTGACAGGGTTGCCGCCGGTCGATGTCGACCCGGCTGGACGGAGGTTTGATGAGAGAGCGATCAGGCGCCGTTGACGAGAAGAAGCAAGTGAGTACTCATCCGAGCGATGGCCTCAAAATAATTTTGGACCTATTTTCGACGAACATGACTTGGCTGGTTTCCCGTTGATGTGTGGAAAGTCCACGGGATGGATTGGCAGGTTGTCAGCTGAACCAACAACCCACTGGAGCGATTCAATCGTGAGATTAACACTGCGATCACATCACCACGCCCGAGCCTCCCGCCTTTGTTGGAACCATTGATGGGCTATCGCAGCGTTACGTACGCCTGCTGAACGACATCACGAATCTCACGAATCTCACGAATCTCACGAATCTCACGAATCGCCGAGCCGTTGTAAACAATAAGAAGACGTATGGTGGCGTTGAACTTCCCACACTCGGGGATTGGTATCGCAACGGAAGTGGGAGTGTTGGACATGCTGACAGGGTTGCCGCCGGTCGATGTCGACCCGGCTGGACGGAGGTTTGATGAGAGAGCGATCAGGCGCCGTTGACGAGAAGAAGCAAGTGAGTACTCATCCGAGCGATGGCCTCAAAATAATTTTGGACCTATTTTCGACGAACATGACTTGGCTGGTTTCCCGTTGATGTGTGGAAAGTCCACGGATGGATTGGCAGGTTGTCAGCTGAACCAACAACCCACTGGAGCGATTCAATCGTGAGATTAACACTGCGATCACATCACCACGCCCGAGCCTCCCGCCTTTGTTGGAACCATTGATGGGCTATCGCAGCGTTACGTACGCCTGCTGAACGACATCACGAATCTCACGAATCTCACGAATCTCACGAATCTCACGAATCGCCGAGCCGTTGTAAACAATAAGAAGACGTATGGTGGCGTTGAACTTCCCACACTCGGGGATTGGTATCGCAACGGAAGTGGGAGTGTTGGACATGCTGACAGGGTTGCCGCCGGTCGATGTCGACCCGGCTGGACGGAGGTTTGATGAGAGAGCGATCAGGCGCCGTTGACGAGAAGAAGCAAGTGAGTACTCATCCGAGCGATGGCCTCAAAATAATTTTGGACCTATTTTCGACGAACATGACTTGGCTGGTTTCCCGTTGATGTGTGGAAAGTCCACGGGATGGATTGGCAGGTTGTCAGCTGAACCAACAACCCACTGGAGCGATTCAATCGTGAGATTAACACTGCGATCACATCACCACGCCCGAGCCTCCCGCCTTTGTTGGAACCATTGATGGGCTATCGCAGCGTTACGTACGCCTGCTGAACGACATCACGAATCTCACGAATCTCACGAATCTCACGAATCTCACGAATCGCCGAGCCGTTGTAAACAATAAGAAGACGTATGGTGGCGTTGAACTTCCCACACTCGGGGATTGGTATCGCAACGGAAGTGGGAGTGTTGGACATGCTGACAGGGTTGCCGCCGGTCGATGTCGACCCGGCTGGACGGAGGTTTGATGAGAGAGCGATCAGGCGCCGTTGACGAGAAGAAGCAAGTGAGTACTCATCCGAGCGATGGCCTCAAAATAATTTTGGACCTATTTTCGACGAACATGACTTGGCTGGTTTCCCGTTGATGTGTGGAAAGTCCACGGGATGGATTGGCAGGTTGTCAGCTGAACCAACAACCCACTGGAGCGATTCAATCGTGAGATTAACACTGCGATCACATCACCACGCCCGAGCCTCCCGCCTTTGTTGGAACCATTGATGGGCTATCGCAGCGTTACGTACGCCTGCTGAACGACATCACGAATCTCACGAATCTCACGAATCTCACGAATCTCACGAATCGCCGAGCCGTTGTAAACAATAAGAAGACGTATGGTGGCGTTGAACTTCCCACACTCGGGGATTGGTATCGCAACGGAAGTGGGAGTGTTGGACATGCTGACAGGGTTGCCGCCGGTCGATGTCGACCCGGCTGGACGGAGGTTTGATGAGAGAGCGATCAGGCGCCGTTGACGAGAAGAAGCAAGTGAGTACTCATCCGAGCGATGGCCTCAAAATAATTTTGGACCTATTTTCGACGAACATGACTTGGCTGGTTTCCCGTTGATGTGTGGAAAGTCCACGGATGGATTGGCAGGTTGTCAGCTGAACCAACAACCCACTGGAGCGATTCAATCGTGAGATTAACACTGCGATCACATCACCACGCCCGAGCCTCCCGCCTTTGTTGGAACCATTGATGGGCTATCGCAGCGTTACGTACGCCTGCTGAACGACATCACGAATCTCACGAATCTCACGAATCGCCGAGCCGTTGTAAACAATAAGAAGACGTATGGTGGCGTTGAACTTCCCACACTCGGGGATTGGTATCGCAACGGAAGTGGGAGTGTTGGACATGCTGACAGGGTTGCCGCCGGTCGATGTCGACCCGGCTGGACGGAGGTTTGATGAGAGAGCGATCAGGCGCCGTTGACGAGAAGAAGCAAGTGAGTACTCATCCGAGCGATGGCCTCAAAATAATTTTGGACCTATTTTCGACGAACATGACTTGGCTGGTTTCCCGTTGATGTGTGGAAAGTCCACGGGATGGATTGGCAGGTTGTCAGCTGAACCAACAACCCACTGGAGCGATTCAATCGTGAGATTAACACTGCGATCACATCACCACGCCCGAGCCTCCCGCCTTTGTTGGAACCATTGATGGGCTATCGCAGCGTTACGTACGCCTGCTGAACGACATCACGAATCTCACGAATCTCACGAATCTCACGAATCTCACGAATCGCCGAGCCGTTGTAAACAATAAGAAGACGTATGGTGGCGTTGAACTTCCCACACTCGGGGATTGGTATCGCAACGGAAGTGGGAGTGTTGGACATGCTGACAGGGTTGCCGCCGGTCGATGTCGACCCGGCTGGACGGAGGTTTGATGAGAGAGCGATCAGGCGCCGTTGACGAGAAGAAGCAAGTGAGTACTCATCCGAGCGATGGCCTCAAAATAATTTTGGACCTATTTTCGACGAACATGACTTGGCTGGTTTCCCGTTGATGTGTGGAAAGTCCACGGGATGGATTGGCAGGTTGTCAGCTGAACCAACAACCCACTGGAGCGATTCAATCGTGAGATTAACACTGCGATCACATCACCACGCCCGAGCCTCCCGCCTTTGTTGGAACCATTGATGGGCTATCGCAGCGTTACGTACGCCTGCTGAACGACATCACGAATCTCACGAATCTCACGAATCGCCGAGCCGTTGTAAACAATAAGAAGACGTATGGTGGCGTTGAACTTCCCACACTCGGGGATTGGTATCGCAACGGAAGTGGGAGTGTTGGACATGCTGACAGGGTTGCCGCCGGTCGATGTCGACCTGGCTGGACGGAGGTTTGATGAGAGAGCGATCAGGCGCCGTTGCCGTGAAGAAGCAATTGAGTACTCAACAATAGGGCTGTCGACGTCTGGTCGTCGGCCCGTCTAACGGTCAGACGTCGAATGTTGTCAGCCGACGTCGCTGCTGACGACCCTCGACATCGTGCTCATTGTCACTATTTCGAATTAAGAGATGTACTCGAGCACCTCAGTGAGGGCACTTCAGTTACCATGCTAGCCTCTTGCTTCGATGATCGAGGCCACAGATGCTTCATTTCTCTTCCAGGCGAGCATGCTGTGATCGACTATTGCTTGTGGTGTACATGTTTGTGGTGTGCTGACGTTCGCGTGCGTACTCGGGAAGCTGCCGCTCACAACTGGGGCACATGCATAGATCATTTGATCCAACACACACTTGCTACAATTTGACCAGGATGATAACCGAATGACCATATTTGACAGGCTCATTGTGGTAAACTGGGCGGCTTCACGCTAGATGAATGGATGGAGTACGCCCCTCGCACACAACCATTACCGGCGTGGTCGAAGAGGGTGAGAATCCTCTATTTACTGCTTTATTCAAGACATGGACTGAGCCAAGCAAGGGCGTTGCTCACATGAAAGACGACAAACCGGTTGATGTTAAGGCGTTGGTGAAGGCTGCCTCGCAGTCAGACGAGGACATTATTGGCGTGGATCTGAGTTCCGTTGCGAGCTTACTTGAGTCCCAAGCACAAATGGGATGGGGCAATGAGGCATCGCGCGACCCTGCAAGATTGAGCTCTCTGATTGGTTTTACTGAAGTCATTTTGACCAATCAACAGCTTAAAGAGGCCTGATGTCAGCCTGGCGTCGGTAAGACACCACCAACCAACGGACGTCGAGTCGACATTCAGACCCTCGACGTCGACAGCCCTGGTCAACAGAGCGATTCTGGTTTCTGTCAAATCTATATGAGAGTGAGTACTGAGTGTTGCCATATCGTGACCATATTTTTACCTAACCCTTCTGCCGTATCCGTCCGGCAGATATACTCGTATAGCGGTATACCATCAAGCCACTCATTTGGCAACGGCGGAGAGAAAATCAGCAGGAAGACCATGGTGCACGACCTGCGTGTGAAGGCGGCGGTGCGGCCGCCGCACCACGAGGCGCATAGCGACGGGGAGGAGGAGTGGGTGGACTCTGCCGAGGAGACGTCCAGCACCGCAAGCAGCTACGCTTCGTCCAAGCAACGGCGGTCCGCTACGACATGCTGTGCTCCTCAGGACGTTAGCGACGATCAGGGCGTAGTTGCCGTCGCCCCCTCTCGATCAGATGCAGTTCGGTTCATGGGAGGAGCTGCATGGCTACCTACGAGAATACGAGAACGCCACGTTCCAGGTATATAATACGCAGAGGGTGCTAAAGTTGCTGATGCTCATGGTAACTGTCGATGGCTGTATAAACGGACTGCAGTCTGAGAGCGAGATCAGCGAGTCTCCCGCATTGATCAGCAGCCATGAGTAAATTTCACAGAAAGTGACTCTATCCCCGAGAAGTTTGCCAAATCATGGGCGCCTTTAATGGGCCAGCGTCACAGTGAGCTACCCCAAGAGAAGGTGAAGAAAGAAGTGGAGCAGTTTCTCGCAGTTCCGTCGGAGAGAAAAGTACGTGCAAAAGATAACGCGATGCTCATGGCACCTATTAATGTGTACTCCACAATAGCTGGTCTGCAGCGACACAAAGCGGCCGGGGAAGATGGCTTAAACAATGATTTTTATGCGGATCTACCGAGTGTGATGACCCCACGACTCGTCGAAGTGTGCAATGATCTTCTCAACGACAAACCAGCCCAAGAATCCTTCCTCAAGGCTGTTGTGGTGCCAATGCGGAAAATAGGAGACTCGCCGAACGCCCTCGACTACCGACCAATTTTTCTCCTACAGACGAGTTACAAGATCTTCGCTAAAATCCTCGCGACAAGACTCCAGAGCTTTCTTGGCCGGTTAATTGGGAACACGCAACAAGGATTCGTGCATGGGCAGCAAATGGACCGCTCAGTAGCGATGGTGTTAGCGTTACTGGAAACTGAGATATATGGCTCGCTCGTATCGGCAGGTGACAGTGCTGGAATTCTTCTCCTAGACTTCGCAAAAGCGTATGATACGGTGGATCGTGTTTACCTGATGGAGGCGCTGCGGCAATTTGGGTTGGCGCGGAATTTGTGGATCTCATGGAGCGTGTTCATGCTTACACGACAGCGCAGTTCCTTGTGAACGGTGAGCTGTCGACGCCGCTGGAAGTTCGGTCCGGAATACGGCAAGGCTGCCCGTTAGCACCACTATTGTTCATCTTAGCTGCGGAATTATTGGGACTCGTGGTGCAGCAGGATCAAGTTTTACGAGGAATTGCGGTACCAGGTACGCAACCGGTCAAGGAACACAAATTCCCTGCTTTCGTCGATGACTCCACGCTCTTTCTGGAAAAGAGCAGTCAGATGCCACGGGCTCTAGAGATCATTAACGAATTCGGCAGGATTTCGGGGCTGCAGTGCAACCTGCAAAGAGTCGATTCAACTTCCTGAACAGAGCAATTGGTCTTTCGAAGTGGTGTGGCATTCCAGTGCTGCAAGATGGAACCACGATCCGCTACTTGGGCTACGACATGGGGTTCGCGAATTTACAACAAGTTAACTGGGCCAACCGCATCCGGAATATTCGAAGACGAATGATAACCGCAGAGAATGCAGCCACTACAGTCCGGGACCGCGTGGGTCTGTTCAATACTGTCGTCCTTCCAGCTATTTTGTTTACTGCAAGGGTATTTGCTCCTCCCCCAGAGGTATTGACAACGCTGGTCAGCATTCAAAAGCAATTCGTATGACACCGTCAATGGAAGGACGATCCAAGTCGGCACAAAATGTCCCCGGATCTCATATTCACTCCTCGAGGAGCGGGGGATCTCGGCCTCGTGGCGTTACCAGCAGCCATACAGGCCCGACGTATCAAACTCGCAATGTTGTGGCTCATTGGGCAACCTGACATCTACCAAGACGCGTGGAAGTTCTGGATAGGTATACACGATTCGGTCGACAACGATCCAGGCATTACTCCACTACGAGTGACCCAGCGCAGATATCCAGCGAACTGGTCCGGTAGACGAAGACTATTTCGGCAAGAGATGGGGGAACTTTTAGCGCCATCAGCCTGCACGGATCTCGAAAGCGTCCAAACAACCGCGAAGTGCAACATACCAGCCTACAGAGCTGGAGACAATACAGGTGGAAACTGATATGGACAGTATTCCACCACACGATTACTTGCCGTGCGAGCTGATTGCCGTGCGAGCTGAAGCATTTTGGGGCAGGTTCTCGTGGGCGGAGAACCCATGGATTCCAGACACCTCCGCGCCAGTGCTCTCGCGTGCCAAATATGATAAAATCGAAGTGACTTCGATCCGTCAATTGGAGATCACCAGAACGTTCAGCTCAACTTACTCTGCACGAGTGCTAACAATAGCTCCATCCAGTCACACGATCGCGAAACTCGAGCGATGGATGCTCGCTATACTACTCGTTTCGCCACGGCTAGTTATTGGCGAACAACTCGGCCTTCCCCCCACAGCTAACTTTGCGTCAACCACCAGACGCCTATAAGAATCTCTAATGGGTCTCAGAGCCAAATGAGACTGTTCTTGGAAGGACTGGGGATGCGAAGCCAGTAGTGCTCCTACAGCAGCGCGGAAATGGGATCTATTGGGACCTGGTGGAGATGTACACGGACGAGAAGGACAAGAAGGGGGCGTTACCATCAAGGTGTCATGTATTCGAACCACACCCGCAGATTCACGGTTTTCTGTGGCAGGTTGCACCAACCAAAAAGAATCGCCATGTGCTGGCAGAGTTGAAGCAGCTGCCAAAGAAATGGTGCAGACGTGTCGACTACAAGAATCTACATACCATCCTGACAAAGTGGACAGCAAAAAGCAAAGACGAGTGGGTGAGAGGCCAACAGAGCCAATCACCAAAGCAGTTGCGGGCTCACGCTAATACGCTCACGGATTACCAGGTATGGGTAGCTTATCGGATGGCGACGGCACAGCTCAATCATTTTTTACGATGGCAAAGACCAGGAACAGGGGTGTCCGCTAGACGACGACTGCACCACCTACTGCAGCTCGATCTCGCACATAGGCTGGTCGTGCAGGCGAACACAAGCTTACTGGACGAGAGTTCTCGAACACTGGCTGGGGTATGAAGTGGGGTCCCAGCGATTAGCAGAGTACCAACACTATTTTTCAGCACGAACAGCGCCGCCAATTGGAAAGCGGTTGCAGCAGCGCCTGACCGACCGCTACGGGAAGTGGCGACTTCAATACGGGGACCAACCTCGACGGATCTGGTGGGCATTATGTGGTATTGGCAACGCCCTCCTTTGGCAAATTAGGAACCAAGTCGTTCATGAAGGCACAGAACGGACAGCTGCGCGTCAACTAAAGTACATGTGGATGAGCGGGCTTCGGCAGCTCCACGCAGTAGCACGCAGCGAACGAAAAAGACCAGGACTCCGGATTCAAGGGCTACATTTGCAGATCAGCCTCGAATGTTTGCAGGAGATGGCAGTGGAAATACCACTTTCAGAGCCTCCTCCTCCACCTGCGCCATGGCTCAAGCACCAGGAACTTGAGCTGCAGAAGCGACTAAAACTTTTCCAGGTAGCTGATAACGCTGGACTATCTTCTCTCCGATAAGCGCACCAAGTACCGGCTTTTCTGTTGGAAAAGATTTACCCACGACCCCATGGGGCGCTGGATGAAGATCCAGCAGAAGCGAGGGCTTATTGAGGGTGCGTACTGCAGACCAAGATTCCAGCAGATTGAGGCCAATTCCAGCGGAATGGCCGATCCGCTGCCGTGTACTGCCTGCAATTCCAGCGGAAATTCGGCCATATTCCAGCGGATTTCATCCGCCCGAATTCGGATTGATCAATTTGTGCCTTTACAAAGACATATTTTTCAAATAGATAGACCCGAAGCAAATGACGTGCATGGTGTGAAGTACGCACCGTTTGAGACATACGCGAGTATGCGACCACCGCGGCGTGATCGCGAATATTGCGGCATACGCGACGTAATGATCAGATACTAAATGACTGCCTCGTAGTCTTGGGATTAATTACGGCACAACGAATGTATATGAAGTAGACAACGACTTCTCCAATGAATGTGAATGATGTTAGAGTCTAACAGCTAGACAACAACTGTTCCATCTCTTCCGGCGATGTACCTGAGGTAGTCGTGCCACATTTTCGTGGCAATCTTGTCTCGAATCCGCTTCATTGACGTGTCGTCTGCATCATTTGCCGCGATGGTTACGTTTCCGGCCGCCTCAATGCGATCGTTAACTCTTGGTAGATTGGGTTGGAGCTCTTTGTCGGCAAACTTATCGTTGTGATAACGAACGAAATTGTGGATTGCAAATGCTGCTTGAACGAGGTCCACCTGCGCGTTGAATTTGTAGTTTGGCATCGGAATTTTTTTTGCCAGCCCCGTAGGTCCTTTCGATGACATTGCGAAGTGATGAGTGCCGCACGTTAAAAGCTCTTCCTTCGTCTGTGGTTTTTGGCTGCCTTCGCCAAAATCTTTCAGGTGGTATCTGACTCCTCTGTACGGCGTTAGCGTGTACTTGTTTGGCGCGTAGCCAGCATCCCCGAGGTAGTACTTGCCTGTAGCATACATGGTAAGAAAGTTAGTAGAGTTTTACCAGTATAATTCAGTAAAATCCAACATTCCCATAGCACCTTCTGGGATTATGAGTCATAATTTATGACGTCGCGCAGCACCGCATCCTTAAATACGCCCGTCGTGGTTGCCTCCCTCTACAACTCAATATACGTTCACTTTTGATGCATGCTGCATATATATCATTTGGCAGTGTAATATAGCGGATCGATGAGCAGCTAAATCGTGCACTGCCACACAGCCCAGCGGATTGCCCGTTCCAGAGGATGACTTTGTTCCAGCAGAAGTGGCAATCCGCTGTTTCATTCCAGCGAAATTGCAGTACGCAGCCTGAAAAAGCCGCCGAGTGTCCGACAATGACCCAGGAGGAGCTAGCAGCGTGGGCAAAGACAACGTACAAGCTAAAGAAAGCGCCAGCACAACCACCGTTTCAGACATTTACGAAAGGGTGCTTGCTACGTAATGGTGTAGATGATAGCACCAAGACTGATGTTACCACGTACGGATCCGACACTGACATAGAGGAGATTATCATTCGTGCCTCACAGTTAAGCCTTTAAGAGAAAATAGCAAATCATAAGAGACGGTCGGACCACGATACCGGAAGTGAGAGCATTTACTGTATCTATATGTATAGTAGTATGCCTCTCTCTAGAGGCGATATGTATTACTTTCACCGTTACTATTTTCAAAAGACTCGGATTTTTAATTTGCAATTTCTAAGTGATTGTCTGTGAAAGATTGCCATTCTCAAAAATCCTCCCAAGACCCAAAGACCAAATCATGGGCTGCGCGGTGAAAGCATGCCAAGAAGGCGACCAGCTCAAAACGGACCCCTGCAGTGTGTGTGGTAAGCCTACCCACCATATATGTGCCATTGGAGTCTTCGAGGGCAAGGACTCTTCGCTGAACGAGAGGTATTTGATATTTGTTATCTCGGGGGTGTATTTATCGTACTGACAGTGACATGCGCATAGATTTTGTTTTCCTGAAAGAAGAACACCGCAAAGTATACGCACAGATGACCAAGCTGGGAAAGATCACTTTGTCCCAGACGTCGTCGTCTCAGACCAGCATACTCAGCCAAGACATGACCTCCCCGCTCTCGTCGCCAGCATCAACTGGTTGGGACGACGAAGATCAAGTGTTGGTAGGAGCACCAATTCGAGCGAGCAAGACGAGGGACGAGCTGAAGGATACTAAGTTGAACGCTAGAGTAGACGCCGTCATGAAAGAATGGTTCGAGTGGAGCCTGAGTGGCTGGAAGTTGCCCAGCTCCAAAACCCGGACAAGATCAAGGAGGATTTGTCCAAGGACATGTCTATCAACAGTCCCAGCGGTATGCATTGGGCACTGCTGGGCCTGTACAAGCACATAGACGTGCTGAAGTGGTTCCGCGACGAAGGTGAGCGCCTATTTCCTTCGATCGCGCTACTTGCGCGTATCCACCTCGGCAAAATTTCATCTTCGGCGTTCCAGAGCGCGTTTTCAACCGGAGTGATCGTCATGGGCCCGCTTCGTACCAGGACGGACAGCAGGCGCGAGGAGAAGCAGCTATTGCTAAGGCACAATAGGAACGAGATTGTTAAGATGAAACAGGACGCGCGCAAGGAGGTTTAGTCGAAATAGTACTGAGAGTAGTAGTAGTAATATTACTCATATTACTACCCCTTGGGGCTACTATGAGTATGCCTGCGAAAACAATTGCCCGATAGTATCGGTACTACTACTATTCAGTTTTTTGGGGTACTATTAACCTATGTCTGAGACCCCCAATAAGTACTAGTCGCCGGATAGTAAATTGATACTACAGTAGTAGTAGTAGTTCCCGCAAACTAGTACAGCAAGTTACTGTCAATCCCTGCCTGAATGGTGTTACCAACAAATTACCAATGGGCATTGCTCACATAGAGCTCGCTCTATGTGTTCCGCACTCGCGCGAAATGAGCTTTGTGAGTTGAGTGAAAGTTCTACCAGGCACGAGTGCGACGAACTTTGCTAAGAAGGTAGGAACAATAGGCGACAAACAAGTTGGACTACAAGTCTATGAAGTATTGTTCTTTGGGCTGCGCGATTCCTGAGATGTAGACGACGTTTCCTCACGAAACTTTCCCCACCACCATGCCCACTACGTAGGATAGTGCACAACTGGTTCAGCTTTATCTAACACTCGTACATGTACGACCATGCCAGACACGATCCAGATAACCAATCGTGTCAACTTATCCGGAGGCAATCGGACCACTTCAACTTGAGTCCAACCTCAAGCATGACACACGCGTTGGTCCTTCTTGCGAGTAACTGGTGTGTGCACTCTCCATGACCTCGATAGTCTATCACTCGTTTACCACTCAGTGCTGTTCACGTTCCTGCGATCGGCTGAAAGCTGAACTGATAAGTTTTCAGCGCGCTGTGGTCGGAACACTTGAAGCCCACTACAGTACACACGTTCAGGCCTAATATGACCATCCGATCAACTGTTACAGCGTCTACGAACGTTCAGCCAGGCTCGGGCCTTCTCCGGGGCACCTCATTCCCGAATTTGCTCGACCGACCGAAAGCGAGGAAGTACAGGTCCCGATTCGGGACTCCCGAACGCGAAAGCCGTGTACAATACCAACGAATGGCGACTTCATCCACGGAGCCGCCACCGAAACACGTGAAGCTCCGATACCGAGCGTTGGCCTATGTTCGTCGAATCGGACGACATCACCGACCCCGAGCGACAAGTCGACGCAGTTTTGCCGACACGGATGGGGCTCGTCCTCCCATTCAAGTCAACACCAAAG
This sequence comes from Phytophthora sp. ST_20190627, assembly GCA_014706145.1. Classification (NCBI taxonomy): domain Eukaryota; phylum Oomycota; class Peronosporomycetes; order Peronosporales; family Peronosporaceae; genus Phytophthora; species Phytophthora sp. ST_20190627. The sequence continues at coordinate 822,271 of JACBOU010000061.1, forward strand.
GGAGGTTCTTCAATTTGGGTGGAGTTGCCAAACGTCCGGTGGTACGAACTGGCAGTCGCAAGAGCTTCGCAGACTCGAGGGGGTCAAAATCTGGGATCGCACAACCAAGTAACCTTGATTTCAACGAAGCAGCTTCCACACCTGGAGGGATTAAGGTCAGCACGCGAAACAGGACAACCAGAAAGAAATTTCGCACGACTCGAGAGAATTATAGTGAACGCCGTCACCGATTCTTAGCATCACTTCACGATCATGGCGGACATCGATTTCGACTGTTCTGTGGATGTTGTATCGAGCAGGATGCGGTCGATCCGGAGGAGACGCCTACATTTCATTGGGGTGTGGGCTTTGACGACAGCTACTACCGCACACCAAACTATCAAAGACTCTCCAGCGGTACAAGATTTCGTCTTGAACTTTGTGGGCTCCATCGAACAAGTCGCAGCAGCGAACCGGTGGGTATCAGCTCGGTTGGCGCTCGTGCTGACAGTTTTGACAGCGGGTTTGGCTTCACGTGCGCCAGTCTAGTATCCTGTCCTCCTCCTCTTGGACTTGCACCAGCACTCCCTACGATGCTCCAACTACGCTCACGCGATAGCGGCAAAGTCACGCTTAACGCTGAAAATAGTAGGTTCTTGTCGACGGGGTTTAAGCGTAAAGCACCAACGATATCTTCAGGCTATCCGTCTTACACGCCAACTACGCCACCATCACCGTTCATGAACGACTTCGCGCCATCAGGCACCTTTAACAACACACGGGTTCGCACGCGTGTGTCGGTCGGGTGCAACGGGTGGTTCTTAAATGACGATGACCCGGTCATCGTGGGCTGGCACCGACGTAGCAGCAGTGGTGAAGTCAAGCTCCTCTCACAGATGACCGAGGCTTCTCGAGAAAGTGATGCGGACTTCGATCGGGAGTTACCGAAACGATACAAGAGGAGCCAAGTGTCCTCGTCGCTGCCGGCATCGTCGCCTACACGCTTGTCGATACAGGTACTAGCAGTTATGCCTTCCCCAGAGCCTCGTGTCTCCATTGTGCTCTTGAGTCAGGATGGGTCGGTGTCGTCGTCGAACGGTAAGCTTGGCTGGTTAGACAGCAGCGGAATCGCATTGGTGCCATTGCCAACGTCTCCACTACCACCGTCGACGACAACTCAATATTCGTACACGACAACACCACCGCCGCAAATTGACACGTCTCGAAGTTCCGGCTCGGTATCGCAAACGTACGACTCGAGTCTGGCGTGGCAAAGAGAAAGCAGCAACACGGCGAATGACGACTGCGTATCCCCGACCAAGCGACTACGAAACACTGGCAGTTCATCAAACAGCAGCGGTGGTTTTGGATTCCTGAACATGCGAGGGTCGATGCATGAAGAGGAGAGACGTGAGAGTCTCCATAACGAAGAGAGAGGAAGCACAAGCCTCACCGCTCGTTTCAGCGCGAGTTTGCGTCTGACCCGGTCGCACTCTCCACGATCTCTCAGAAGGGCTCTATCTTCTAGCACACGTCGGAGAACAAGTCGCAGCGCGAGTCGAAGTCGAGGCAGACAATTGCTTTATCTCGGCTCCAAGGTTAAGTCTGCGTCACCACCACCACCTACTCCAGTGAGGATAGCGTCCAGCACGTCCATCGTCTTCATCGACTGCCCACCGTAGGTATGGAGAGAGGAGACCATCTACATATCCTGTTTTGCTTTGTTATCTATTTGCCAGACAGACCAGGCACCATTCAGCCCACACTCTTATCAACAATGTCAAGGTTAGTCTACCGCGAGAAGCTTCAAAGGAAGAGCTTCAACTTGCCAGCAAGCAGATCGAATTGAATGCTACTGCAGTCATACCAGACTGCTTTATCCCTTTTGCGTTGTCGTTGTTGGGCTTGAGACGTTGCAAAATATCAAAGTCGCAGAGAGCACTGCCGACTCGGCAGTCGTTTACAGGTCGAGGCGTAACTCAGAGCTCATCATCTTGTTTGGGGATGTACGAACCGTATCTCGGTAGTCTGTACACCTTTGAGTCGGGATGCGTGGCCATGCACAGGATCCTGCTGCCATGGTCTCCAATGTCAAACAAGTGCCGTAGTGTAGTTCAATGTAGCGTGGGTCGCGCCTTGAATTCCTGGCATACAACGTCGCCTTCGGCTCTTTACTATTAGTATTAGCATTACTCTGATCTTCGAGTCGAAGCCACTGCATCTTGCAGTGGTAGCTGCCAGCTACCATTGACGTCGGATGCGTTGCTGCAGCTGCACAAATCACCTGCGTCGTTACGGTTGCTCGAGATGCGGAGCGACGGCGATGCGCCTTGTAGACGGGGAAAATAGCTGCGCTAGATGAGCAGAGTGCGGACATTAACGCTTGCCTGGCGATGGATAGTATCCATTGAATACTGTATCGGCGGAAGCATACGGCGCATTCACGCGTTGACACGCGCAACCTTGGTCACCTCTTTCAACAGATCCAGGTGAAGGTGGCGAAAGCGACGACTCTTCTCAATGATTTGCAACACGGATTCCCACCGTGGTAAGCCCATTAATCCGTGCCAAATTCTCTTCGCGTGAGTAAAACACTTCCCCACGTCGGAATTGTCATCCTGCACGTTTTGGCCACCGCAGTGCTCACTTTGCAATTGGTCTCCTGGCACTCAAGTCTCCAAGTCTCCACCTCGCGTCTCGTCCCAAGTAACCATGGGCAAGAAGCCGTTCTTCACTTTCGAGGACGCCAAGACGTCCTTCAACCTCTTCTGCTGTATCTATGGCATTGGAACGCTTGGTATGCCCGGTAACTTCGCCCGGGCCGGACCGACCATCGCAGTGGTGGCTATGGCCTTCATGGCTTTCGCCAACATCTACTCGTCCGTGGCCATGTCCAAGGTGATGCTGCTGTCCCCCAACTCCGTCAAGACTTTCGGTGATCTCGGAGAATGGGCCATGGGCCAGTGGGGCCGTTGGCTCTGCGTCATCTCCCAGATGGGCTCGTGTCTATTGATCCCGACTGTCTTCCTCGTGCTCGGCGGCTCGCTGCTTGACGGCCTCTTCCCGGACGCCTTCGAGCAAACAACATGGTCCATTTTCATGGCACTCATGGTGCTGCCGGTGTGTCTCGTTCCGACGCTAAAGGAAGGCTCGGGTGCTGCATTCGCCGGTTGTATGGGCACGATCATCGCCGATATCATTGGCGTCGCCGTCGTGATGCACGGTATGCGCGGCCACCCAAGCGTCCCGTTCCCGGAGCTGAAGTTCTCGCAAGTGGCGGGTGTCTTTGGCAACTTGTCACTCGCTTACGGTGCTGGTATCGTCATCCCGGACCTGCAGCGTCAACACAGCGACCCCACCCGTATGCCTCGAGTCGTGGGTGTTACGGTTGCCTTTATTTCGTGCCTGTTCTTGACACTGGCGAGCACCGCGTACTCTGCTGTGGGCTGCCAAATCTCGGGTAACCTGTTGTTCACCATCTACCCAAACTCGGAGACTGGCATGACCAACTTGGGCTTTTCTCCTCGCTGGGGCATGGTCGTACTGGCCTATCTCTTTATGCAGCTCCACATCACTATCGCTTTCTCCGTCATCCTGAACCCGGCCTTCTACATCGCCGAGCGTCTGCTCCTTGGCATGCACAAGAAGAAGCCGAGCGGTCTCGAGAACCCCGTGAGTTACATGGAAGCTGCTACACCTAACGTCACGCAAGAAGAGCCTCGACGCAGCTCCAAGATGTCATATGTGTCGGTCGCTGACGCTGAAAACGAGCACAAGGGCTACGTCGAGGAGGAGATGGCCGAGTACCGCGGCGGCATGAACACGATCAAGTACGTCGTGCTCCGTGTCATCATCATCATTGTCTTGGTGGTGCTGGCCATCATTTTCAAGGATCATTTCTCTGATTTTGCTGATTTCGTGGGCGCGTCTTGCATCACGGTGAACTGCATCCTGCTACCGATTGTCTTCTACCTCATCAAGGCTTGGAACCGCATCCCGATGTACGAGAAGATCCCGGCCATCATCGTGACACTTGTGTGCTTCGTGCTTGGCTGCTACGTGACGTACACGACTGGCAAGAGCCTGTTCGCACCCACGGAGAACGACGCCGCGTTCCCCTACTGCTCGGCCAAGTACGAAAACACGGTCTACTATAACTACACCGCCGAGCACGAGTCGTAGCCAGCTGACAGCAGCTCGCCTTCATGTTCCGTTCGTAACAAAACCTTATCTTTGAAATACACGTTGCTTGCCATCATACGCTGCTGCTTGCATCTCTTCCATGTGATGTTGCAAACATGGCTACACTGAAAGTGGCTACACTTCGATGATATAACTAGTTCCCTGCAAGACGATCATCGTCATACGTTCGCTCTAAAGTCGATTAAGTTCGCTTCTGGCATTACACCTTCCATATCTTATATTTTGTCGTATCAACTTTCACCAATTTTGTTGTGGTCCACACAGCTGCAAAACGACTGGCGTTGGGCCTTGCTGGGCGCCGCGCCACCACCGCCTTTGTTGTCATTCCATCAGAACGGGAGATAGGAACCAGAGCTAAAGGCATCGACGATGGTCAAGAACGTGCGCATCACCTACCGCCGCCGGCACTCGTACGCCACCCGGTCCAACGGCATCAAGGCCGTCAAGACCCCCGGTACGTCATACAGCAGCTACAGCGAACACAGAGATACAGGGAACCGCAAGGACAGTCGCACTTGACTGACACTTGTGCTATTTGACTAATCAGGTGGCAAGCTGGTCGCCCAGTACCGTAAGAAGCGCGCTGCCGGCCCCAAGTGCGGTGACTGCAAGCAGTCGCTCAAGGGCATCAAGCACCTGCAGTCCAAGGAGTACAAGAACGTGAGCAAGACGCAGCGCACTGTGTCGCGTGCTTACGGCGGCTCGCGTTGCGCCACGTGCGTGCGTCAGCGCATCGTGCGTGCCTTCCTGATTGAGGAGCAGAAGATCGTCAAGAAGGTGCTTCTGGAGAAGCTCAAGAAGAGCAAGTCGGCCTAAGTCTTTTGATCGACTTTCGCTCATCCTAATTCTCTAGGAGGAACTGCTCCTTTCTTCCCGTGTGGCTCGGTACTAGCTTAAATGCAAGTTTCATCGCCGCGACCCGTTTCAGCTCTCACTCCGTGCAGACTTCAGTTATTTTGTTGCGTCGAACTCTTATGTCTACTTGGGCGATGTTGTGTTACTGCTGCGATGCTGGACTATGGTTGTTTGTGAAGGGGTGTACAGGTTCAGATGCTGAGGATTGAGCGAGCAACCGATGGATTTAGGACTGTCAATGATGGACTTGCAGCTACAGTATATCTTCATTTTGAGCATGTTCTATGACTTCTATGCACTGCAGATTAGTCCTTATCTGGGCTTCGATTTCGACGCTCTTGTCTGGAATCCGTACGTCGACCAGCTCATTCTTCAGAGTATCTTTCGTGACAGACTTCATGTTATCTCTACACTGTAGACTGCAGAGGTCTCCATTAACTGCATCTTGTGTCTTATAACAGCTCTCTTCTCTCATTCGTCAATTACTTCCGTTTTTTGCTTTCCAATTCGTCTAAATTCAGTGTCACTAATATCTCCCACATAACAGTACGCCTTTCTTTCGCAGTCTCCACCGCATATCACCCAGCGCTTCCTCTTTGGAGCAGGGGAAGGTCGTCTTTAATCTCCATTTTCTCCACTTTCCAGACCTTTCTCCTCACCACCAAGTAGTGCATATTGAAGCCAAGACTCTCCTCTATCATCTCCAACCTATCCCAGCCTCCAGCTCCGTCTACAAGCCACGCAATCCGATGCAGTTCCAGCCCAGTCAAGACCGAGAGCACGTTGAGACGCTGCTGGCTTCCCTCGTGCAGCGTCTGGACGTACAAGACACCAACACACGTCACATACGCGTCTTGGAGCTGTACGCAGCTGTGGCGTCGCTCAGTCGGCAGCTCTCGGCCGAGAGATTCGCTAAAGCTTTGGGTCAATTGACTCCTCAGCTCTACAATTTACTGCAAAAAGGGTCCTCGGAGAGCTCCCAATTGGGCGCTTTACTGGCTATTGAGCGCCTCATTGACGTGTCAAATGAGGACCAATTCATCCGCTTCGTCAACTACTTGAGGTACTTTTTACAGCAGCCTCACACTAGCACAAGAGCTCTCTTAGCGGCGTCCTCAGCTATGGGGAAGTTAGCAGCTTCTAGTGTCAGTGGGACGCTAGTGGCGAGTTTCGTGGACTTTGAGGCAAAACGAGCCTTTGAGTGGCTTCAAGAGGGACCTTCAGGTCCTCATGCAGCCAGGAATGAGGCACTAGTGAGTCAAAGAAGACTCGCAGCCTGCTTTGTACTCAGAGAACTGGCACAGGCGGCACCTACACTGTTTCACGTCAACTTGACCACGTTCTTTCAGAGTATTTGGGGAGCAGTGAGAGACCAGAGAGTCGAGATCAGAGAAGCGGCCACCAGTGCATTGGCTGCGTGTTTGCAGCTCATTACTAGAAGACAGACTCGACACAGAGTGCAGTGGTACTGTAAAGTGTACGACCAAGTTTTTGAAGGCTTGGCGTTGAGACCAAGTGCCAGTTCCAGTTCGGGATTGACGTCTTCGCCGCCGACGAGTGGTGGACAAACGACATTGGCGACGTGGGAGTGTGCACATGGCTCGTTGCTGGTGATCGGAGAATTGATCGCCAATACGGGGAGATTCATGGTGCCGAGATTCCGAGAAGTGTGTGATACAGTTTTGAGATACAAGGACGCGAAGGAGAGACTCGTGAGTCGTGCAGTGTCGAGATTATTGCCGCAGTTGGCAGAGTTTTGTCCTGGAGCTTTCGTGCAGTATTATCTGGATGTATGTGTGGCGCACTTGACCAAGCGGATTGTCGAGTATTCAGCGCCACCTTCAGAGCGCGGCGTGGCTTTCTTGGCTATGGGCAGACTTTCGCTGGCTGTGGGTGATGCGTTGCTGCCACATCTTCCTCCCACTCTCAAACTGGTGAAGGAATCGTTGGCGCCACATACCGGATCTAAACGCAAACGAACTAGGAACAAACTGTTCTGTGTCCAAACGCTCACGTGCGTTGCCAACATGTCGAGAGCGTTGGGACCGCGATTCGAGCCGTTTCTGTTCCAGGATGGAGTTCTGGAGACCATGATGGTTGGCGGCCTCAGCGATGAGCTTATTGACTCCCTTGCCGAGGTTGTTGCCAGTGTACCAAGCGCACTTCCTTATGTGCAAGAGCGATTGCTGAACGAAATCTCTGGAATTTTGCGTGGCACACCGTTTTCACTGGCTGGAGGCGGCGGAGCAGCTTATCCGCCTGGAAGTAGCGGCGGAGCAGGCAGTTCTACTGGCGGGGATGGTGAACTGGCACTGGATGCATCATACTATGATACTGCCACTGAAGCTCCGCCCATTAAGCAGACGGCCGTTCAAGCACTGTTTTCGTCGATGAAGCGAGGGTTCTCAAGTGCCGAGGACGATCCATCAAGTGGGAGTGGCTCATTGATGATCAAGGGTGAGACGGGTGACGAGATTGATACTATTTTGTTGTCCCTGCGCACGCTGAGCTGCTTCGATTTCAGTGGCAGCTTCTGTCTCCTGCCATTTGTGCGCGACTGCGTTGCTCTGTATCTAAAGAACCCGGATGCACGCATTCGAAAGCAAGCGGTGATCACCTGCAGCAAGCTCCTGCTTCCATCTCCTGAATCTCCAGACACAGCGTTGATGTCATCGTGGAGACATGTTAAGAAACGGGGACCTAGTGGACGCGTTATCGATCTGGTGCTTACACAGCTACTTCAAGTTGGTATCTCGGATATGGATGTGGCAGTACGAAGGAGCGTTGTGGAGTCGTTGGATGCACGCTTCGATGAACTGTTGAGCCAGGAGACGCATTTGAAATTGGTGTTCTTATTGCTGAATGACGAGAATGCCAACATTCGGGAACGTGCCATGCAGCTGCTGGAACGATTAGCACCACGCAACCCAGCTTTCGTGATGCCATCATTGCGCCGCGTAATAATCCAACTGGTTACGGAGCTGCAGCATACGTCTGATCTGCGAATGCGCGAAGACAGCACCCGACTTCTAGGGTGCCTTATTCGTGGTGCGCAACATTTGGTTGACCCGTACGTCGTGCGCATCCTTGAGGTGCTTCTACCAATTCTTGTGCGTGGAAATGCCCCGTTGACGATGGCAGTTCTAGTAACTCTGGGTGAACTGGCGCTGGTGTCGCGTACGCAAATCGCGGCATACGAGCGTTATCTCTTTCCACTTATCATTCATACACTTCAAGATCACTCATCTATTGAGAAGCGGCAAGTGGCGTTGCAGACATTAGGCCAACTTGCGGGTAGTACAGGCTGTGTAGTCCGCCCGTACCTGGCGTCGCCCAAGTTGCTGGAGATCTTCCTTAATCTCCTGCACCACAACGTGGGTAGCCCGTGGTCTCTGAGGCGCGAGGCAATGAGAACCATTGGTATTCTTGGTGCGCTGGACCCGTACAAGTACAAGTTGTGCATTTCGCGGGCGTCACTGCGACAAGCCAACGAAGTTGCGTCTACGGCGGATACATCTACGGCTAGGGAGGAAGAGGAAAAGAATGCTGACAGTGCCACACTCGGTGTGTCAAAATCGATCGCTGGTACGTTGGTATCACAGTACCCAACACTGGATATTGACCTGAAGGCGTTAGGTGTGACGATCAACCTCGCAAGCTTCGACCGCAAGGCAACAAGTGATGCGCTGGATGAGAAGCAGCAGATTGAGCTGCAACTGTTCACTGCTGCGCCTATTGGTACCCGAAAGATTGATGCCGGTACAGCTGCTGGAACGTTGGCTGTTGGTTCGCAATCTTCTCACCCAGTAAGTGGCGCTGCTGGAGTGTCCGCAGGAGCTCCGTCATCGTCATTATCGTCCTCCTCGCGTAAGAGGCGGCAAGTAGGTTCTATCGATATGAGCCTGAATGACGATTCATTTGATTTCGAGAGCTCACTGATGGACAGCGAGTTGGAGCTTGATCCAACAGAGTTGTCCCCAGCGTCGGAGGCGTACTTCCCAACAGTGGCAATTCACGCGCTGCTGCGCATTCTACGCGAGCCATCACTGAACGCGCACCACCACGGTGTTATTCAGGCTATTATGTTCATCTTCAAGAGCCTCAGCACGCAGTGCGTGCCATTCCTCAAGTACATTTTACCGCCTTTCCTGCGAGTGCTGTCGCGCGGCGAGCCGCGGCTACGCGAGTCGCTTTTCCTGCAGCTTACTACGTTGATCTCGATTGTCAACACACACATGAAAACATTTTTCCCACCGATTATGGTGCTTGCGCTGCGCTTCTGGGGGTCGCATTTGACGCAGATTGTACGCCTCGTTGAGAAGATTTCGCAGGCCGCGCCGCATGAGTTCCGCACGCAGTACTTCCCCAAGCTGTTGCCTAAACTGCTCGAGGTTCTTCAGCCGCATTTCGGAATGGGTGGCGGTGCTGCTGATGGCGAACTCTCTGGAGCTAGCGCAAGTGTAGGCGGCACGAAAGCTATTGCGCAGAGCCCTGGTGATGGTGTGGGTGTAGTTGGAGGAAGCGGGGATCACAATGGACAGGCAAATGGCAGCAGCTCTAGTGGAAACGTCGACCACGTCTCCAGTACCTACGATATCGTGCAAAATGGTGGTGCTGATGGCAGCACGGCTGTTGCGGTGGCAGCGATCCAGGTGCAAGTGGTTCAGTCGCTGATTGTGTTTGGCGACGCTGTGGAGGACTACGTGTATCTGCTCGTGCCTGCACTTGTGCATCTTATGGAAAGCTTGGATACCCCGCTTGAAGTTAAGATCACCGCTGTCTATGCCCTGGCGCGTATATCTGTGGTTGCCAACTTCGAGCAGTACGCTGGACCGAGGTTGCTTCAGCCCCTTGCGCGTGTGGCGTCGCAGGTGTCAGCAAAGGGACCATTCTTCTTTAGCCGCTCTAGTAGCAACGCCGCCATTACCGTGAGTGGTGGATCTAATGTGCCGGGGTCGACTGGAAGTGGATCAGCTGGCGCGGCAGCGGCACGGATTGCGACCACAAAGTCGGAAGCTACGCGCTTCTCTGAAGTGATGATATATGCACTTGGTGCTCTCGTGTTTCAGCTACAAGCAGAAGTTTTGAGTTTTGAGCCATTGCTGCAGCAGATCATCGCGTCGCTGCCATTTTCTCACCGCGGTAATCTTGCAACGGCTGCCAATGTCCCCGAAGGCAGCAGTCCCTCTTCGTCTGCACAGGCCATGGTACAGCGGATTGCGCAGGCGTTAGAAAGTTTGCGTCGCGGCGCACGTGTGCCACGGACATTCCTGAACGACCCGGCATTCATGACGCCTACGCTACGCAAATTCTCTACGGAGCTGCAGGCCCAGACAGCAGCGTCAATGACTCCGGCTCCGTCTCCACCGACAAATGTACGTTTGCACGTTAACCAGCAGAATTTGCGACGAGCTTGGGAGGCTTCTCAGCGTAGCACGAAGGAGGACTGGCTAGAGTGGATGCGGCGGTTCTCTATTGAGCTGCTACGTGAATCCCCCAGCGCTGCGTTGCGTTCATGCTGCGCACTAGCCCAGGCGTATAACCCTCTGGCGCGCGCACTGTTCAACCCAGCGTTTGTTTCATGCTGGAACGAACTGTACGAGCAGTATCAGGATTATCTGGTTCGGGCTCTGGAGACTGCCTTCCAAAGCGACACTATTCCCGCGGAGATTTTGCAAACATTGCTTAACCTCGCTGAGTTTATGGAGCACGACGTGGAGGCGTTGCCCATCGACATCCGAGAGCTGGGTGAGCTAGCACAGAAATGTCACGCTTACGCTAAGGCGCTGCATTACAAAGAACTGGAGTTCCACACATCGCCCAGCACATGTATCGAGGCGCTGATCTCGATCAACAACCAACTTGGCCAGCCTGAGGCTGCCGTCGGAATTTTGAAGTATGCACAAGCACATCACAGTCGCGTCATCCAAGTGAAGGAAACGTGGTTCGAGAAGCTGCAGGATTGGCGGGCAGCTCTTGCCCTGTATGATCGACGACTTCAGTATGCACAGCAACAGGGTGGAGACAACCAAGGGCTAGACATCGAGGTTTGCATTGGAAAGATGCGATGTTTGGAGGCTCTGGGGAAATGGGAAGAGCTGGGTGCGCTAGCGGCTCAGGTGTGGAGTTTTTTGCGCTCGTCCGAACGTAGCTCGAACAAAACGACCGTCCCTCCTTCTCGAGGTCGACCGCTATCTGCTGGACGGGCTCCTTCGAGCAGTTCTGGTGTTGGGTCTGGTCGAGGCAACCCTGGCCTCCTTCGCAGAGGCAGCAGCAACTATGGTTCATCATCATCGCTGGCTTCAGCAGGTGGCCCTCAGTCATCGTCTTCTCACCAGTTTGGAGATGATCGCGGCGATGAAGCTACTGCGCTCAGACGCGTGGCGATGCTTGGTGCTCGAGCAAGTTGGTGTCTATCACAGTGGGATAGTATGACACAATACGTTACTGAGTGTGCGGCACAGAACGACACAAGCAACGCCAACAGTGCGGTTATTTCTCGGGCTGCTAATGGCAATGGGCATGCCTACGGGTACGGCCACACACACGGCCACGGAATCTTCGGTGCGGATGAAGATGTCACCGAGCTCTCGTTGTATCAGTCTGTACTGGCGGTACACCAAAACAACTTCGAGCATGCAGCGACATTGATTGATGCCACGCGGAAGACGCTTGATACAAAGCTTGGTGCGCTTGTCGGCGAGTCATACAGCCGCGCATACCGCAGTATGGTGACTTTGCAGCAGCTCAGTGAGCTGGAGGAAGTCGTGACGTATAAGAAGCTTCGCGCTCAGATTTCCAAGGGTGAGGAAGCAGCTCGTTACAAGCGGCACTTGATGCGTATGTGGCGTGACCGTCTTTCAGGCTGTAAGTGCGTGGTGGAAGTGTGGCAGCAGTTGATTGTCGTCCGTGCGTTGATCTTATCACCACACGAGGACATCGACACGTATCTGCAGTTTGCCAGTTTGTGCCGCCAGTCAGGAAACCTTTCGCTCTCGCTGAAGGTGTTTACGAATGCGCTGCATGTTCATGGTGGTGCTGGATCGAATGGCACAGGAATTTCGGAGATGCTAAGTGTGGCGCCGTCGAGCTCTGGAGCAGCCCCGTCCTTTGGATTTGGCGAAAAGGATCGCAACCGCGTTGCATTCGCGTACCTGAAGCACCTTTGGGCTGCTGGACAGAAGCAGGAAGCTCTATCAGACCTGCACCGTTTGGTCGTCCGCATTTCGTCGATGGCTCGCCACCGCTCGCAAGCTTCAGGTGGGATGGGTGGCGTGCCTTCTCCCGCACCAGCCATGATGCCCATGAGGAGCGAAGAAGAGGAGCTTCTTGTCAAGTGCCACTTAAAGATGGCCGAGTGGCAGCTTGCTGTGCATGACCAGCAGATTGAGCATGTACCTGTCGAGAGCGTTCTGTCCTCGTTAAGGTTGTGTACCGAGCTCGAGCCGCGGAGCTACAAGGCGTGGCATGCATGGGCGTTGATGAACTTTCAGGTTGTGGAGCACTCGACGCACAGCCAACATATTTCAGCTAATGCGACAGCATCGGCAGTGGCGGCATCTGCGTCTGTAGCTCCCTACATTGCTCCAGCAATTGAGGGCTTCTTCCGGTCTGTTGCGTTAGGTCGCAGTCGTTGGGCTGCCAATGTGCAGCAGGATATTCTGCGCGTGCTCACCCTGTGGTTCGCACATGGCCACCGCACTGATGTGCATGCAGCATTGGAGAAAGGGTTCCGTTCTGTGAGCATCGAGACGTGGCTCATTGTGATCCCGCAGCTTATTGCTCGTATTCACACGCCATACCCGCGTATCCAGAAGCAGCTCCACCGCTTGCTTGTAACCGTGGGGAAGCAGCATCCGCATGCTCTCATTTATCCGCTGTCTGTGGCGCTGAAGTCGTCAGTGAGTGAGCGGCAACAAGCTGCCGAGGCCATCATGAGCACGATGCGTACCAACTATGTGGAACTTGTGGACGAGGCGTTGCTTGTGAGTCGCGAACTCATCCGCGTCGCTATTTTGTGGCACGAGATGTGGCACGAAGGTCTGGAGGAAGCTTCGCGTCTGTACTTCGGTGAACACAACGTGGACGGCATGGCTGAAGTGCTGCGGCCACTTCATGCAATGATGGAGCGTGGCCCGGAGACTCTACGTGAAGTGAGCTTCCACGGGGCGTTTGGCCGCGATCTCCGCGAAGCGAACGAGTGGCTGCAGCGTTTCCTGAGCAACCGTCGCAATGAATCGGACCTGAATCGCGCGTGGGATCTCTACTACCACGTTTTCCGCCGCATTAACAAGCAGCTCCCACAGATCACAACTCTGGAGTTGCAAGTGGTGTCGCCCAACCTCTTGTCGGCGAGAAACCTGCAGTTGGTTGTGCCAGGCACATACCGGGCTGGCCACGCTATCGTGAAGATCGGTAGCTTCTTGCCAACGGTGGCAGTCATCACGAGTAAGCAGCGTCCTCGCCGTATCACGATCGTGGGATCCAATGGTCTGGAGTACATGTTCCTGCTAAAAGGCCACGAGGATTTGCGTCAGGACGAGCGTGTGACGCAGCTTTTCGGTCTCGTGAACGCGTTGTTGATCAATGATCGCAACACTTCCAAGAAGGACCTGAAGATCCATCGATACCCCGTTATTCCGCTGTCCGACAATGCTGGTATCGTTGGCTGGGTGCCCCACTGTGACACACTTCACCAATTGATCCGCGACTACCGCGAGGCCCGCAAGATCTTGCTCAACATTGAGCATCGCTTGATGCTGCAAATGGCTCCGGACTACGACGCTCTGACGCTACTTGAGAAGGTGGAGGTCTTCCAATATGCTCTAGAGAATACGGCCGGTCAGGACTTGTACAAGGTGTTGTGGCTCAAGTCGGAGAACTCGGAGGTTTGGCTGGACCGGCGTACGAACTACACGCGTTCGCTTGCCGTCATGTCGATGGTGGGCTACATTCTTGGCCTTGGTGATCGTCACCCGAGCAACTTGATGCTGCACCGATTTACGGGAACGATCGTTCACATCGATTTCGGCGACTGCTTTGAGGTGGCCATGGACCGTGAAAAGTATCCTGAGAAGATCCCGTTCCGTTTGACGCGTATGCTGACGAATGCAATGGAGGTGAGTGGAATCGAGGGCAACTTCCGCTTCTCGTGCGAGAGCGTGATGGCTGTACTGCGTGAGAATCGTCACAGTCTCATGGCTATGCTTGAAGCCTTCGTGCACGATCCACTTATCAATTGGCGTCTGCTTTCGGCGACAAACGTGCAGCCTTCGAGTCACGCAAGCAGCTCGGTCGCATCTAGTGTTGCGTCCTCGTCCATCGTTTCTAGTGCTATGAGCATGGACAGCGACAGCGACTACGAACCTTCAGAAACTTCTTCCCATGGCCCATCAGAAGCTTCTTCTCATGGACCATCGGATGATTCCTCTCATGGACCATCAGAGGCTTCGTCTCATGGACCATTGGAAGCGTCGTCTCATGGCCCATCTGAGGCCTCAATCCATGGTCCTGGCGAGGACGAGGTACCTCACCGCCGCAGTGAAAGCATTTCGATCCCGGACCCGACACCTTCGTCGACAGCCACGCTGCTTGACGATCGAGATGAGCGTCGACCAACTACTAAAGAGAAGCCTGCACAGGAATCGGAAAGCAAAGAAGAGCACGAAGAAGAGAAGCAAGAGACAAGTGAATCAAGGTCAGCAATTGAGGAGAACAAGGTTTCCGAAAGTGCAGCAGGAGCCGACGCTCAAGCAGAGGAAGCTCCAGCTCCACAGCAAGGACAACAGCAACTTCCTCCCCGTGCCAAGCCTCCAGTGCCGCGTCAAGTTAGCGCAAGTCTGGCTGCTCCTCGTCAGCTCCCGCCACGTCCAGGAACAAAGGATGCAGAAGCGGCTCCACCCCCACTACCTTCGTCGTTGTCGTCGCGCCCAATGAGTCTGAGCAAGTCGATCCCGCTACCGATGCGCAAGCTCCCGCCTCGAGCCCCACAAGCTAACCGAGTTCGAGAGGATACGATCGACGAGAACGAGGAGTCCAATGTCGTCGAGAAGATCGACTATTCAACCACCAACTTGCACGCAGAGATCTCGTCTCTAGCAGCCAGCGTATCCAGCGTCGGCCACTCGAGTTTGAGCCGCAGTTTCTCCGTCACGCAGGCTCAAATCCAGGCGCAGTCTCGTGCAGCTGAGCAGCAGCAGCAGATGCGACAGCAGCAACGACAGGAAGTTGAGATCGGCCAGACAGGAGAGCGTCAACCAGTGGCACCTAGCACCCCGCTGGGCCCCCCACCACGAATGGCTCCGACAGCCTCAACTTCGTTTGTGTCAGTGACAGCAGCCGCACAGATCCCGCCGTCGTCGGAGGCGGTGCCGCCATCCGTGACAAACAACGACTTGCCCACCAACCGCAGCGTCCGCGAACGCGAGCTGCTGAGTGCTTTGGGACCTGAAGGCATTGCAGCACCTCGCGTCGCACTGAACGAGAAGGCCGTGGCTGTCATTCGTCGCGTACAGGCGAAACTTTCGGGCCGCGACTTTGAAGGCGATGGCGGCGAGCCACTCGATGTGAGTGCGCAAGTGCAGCGTCTCATCTCGCAAGCCACCTCGCATGAAAATCTCTGCCAGTGCTACATCGGTTGGTGTCCTTTCTGGTAAATCAATACTCGTATAACATAAATTGCGTGAACTCAGGAAACGGTGTGAGCATGACATCATGAATATTAGACAACGGTTGAAATCCACCGGTGGAAACGGTGCTGGGTGACTCCGCGCACATCAAAATTCGGAGAGCCAACGTACCTGGCTCATCCGTTTCGTTTGACGTGACGGCGCGAAATTCTTGATTCCGCAGTGAGATCGCACGCGATGTGTTCGAGCTACCCACTTCTGCAGATGGTATGCCAGCAAATCAGGAGCGCACGCAAGTGGAAGCAAGAGCGAGAATACGTTGAAATGGATTCCAATATACTAATACACGTTCGCACCTCTTCCTTCAGCGAACTTCATGGCCATGTATTGCAGCTGCAGCCAACACCACAGCCGTGAGAACACAGTCATCGAAAACACGCACACGCACCCTTGATTCCGTCCTTGTCTTCTTTTCCTTACGACGCCGGTGCAGCGATCGCTTGCGGTTGCAGCTCGACGGCGCGTCCGCCAAACAACGCCCGTTTCTCAATCTGCAAGTCAAGATCCAGCTTGCGGTTTCGCAGTTGCTCCGCACTCTTCTTCCTCTTGAGCAACGGCCGGATCGGCAGCGTCCAAATGGAGCCGCCCTTGCTCTTTGTCGAGCGCGTGCGGCCTCGTCCTCGACCACGGGTGGTGGGTGGCATGTCGACCGCTACACCCGTCGTAGGTGGCAGTGGAGCCGAGTGCGGACGGCGCGACGTACGGTCACTAGCAGCGAGAGCAGCGACTGCTTCCGCTGGCTCACGCGGCTGCGACGTAGCAGCCGCGTTGTCGTTGTTCAACACCAGCGTCTCACAGACGACACAAACCTTTTGCGGCTTGTGGAGTCCGTACAGAGTCACGGGATGCCGCGTGCTGCTCGTGCACTGCAGACAGCAGCTCTCGCGGCACTGGCGGCAGTGGTGGCGACGTCTGTGCAGCGCCTTACCGAACTTCTTCCCACACACGTAGCAGCCCGAGCTCTTAGTGAACGGCGGGGCTGCGACGCCTCCAGCTGTGACGGCAGCCACGTCACGTCGCGCCTGGGAGCGCGCGCGGCGCATCTGGCGGCGGTGAGAGCGCGCGCGATCCTTCTCGGCCTTGCGCGCCAGGCGGATGCGCGTCTTGGTGGCCTTCTTGGCGATCTTGACGGCTTTTACGGCCTCCTTCTGCTGCTGTTTGGCCTCCTTCTGCGCCTGCTTCTCCTGGCGCTTGGCCACCTTGTGCTGCTGCTTGAGACGCGCCTGCTGGGCCTTGTGCTCCTTGGTCGCGTGCTTGCGCTGCGCCTTGGCCACGCGCTCGAGCTCCTTGAGCATGCGCGCCTGCTCCTTCTCAGCTTGGGTCTTTTTCAGCTTGAAAAAAGCCATCAGAGTGATGGTCACGATGTTGAAGATGAAGGGACTTGCGCTCGAGACGGCAAAATGCCAAGTGAGAAGGAGGTCAGAACTGGCGGTGGCACGGAATTCAGTTGTGTGGCTGGGCTCGAGTGATGGAAGGCGCCCATGGCAACGGTTGCCTGCGAGTGTACAGCGTGGATCAGGGATGGGGTCGGACCATCACTTCAACGTTAACGGATGTGATGGGATTATTCAATGATACAGGGAGTTAGAACCTGAATTTGCTATTCATACAGATTTACGACATACCGAGTGGTAGAATAAATTGATTCTGGAAGGAATTCCGGATCGACGCCCCGCACTAATTGTCTATCGGCCCAGCACGTCTGCTTACTAAAACGAAGTGCGAGCCGTTTAACGTGGGATTCGCTTGGACTTCAGTACTGGTCCGTTAGGGCTAATCAGACATCAGTTAAGAGCCGTCTACTGCGGTCAACGCGCCTCTATCTGTCTACGCTTGCTAACAAGGGCTGGGATCGTTCGCTACTAGCGAATCGCTCCCTATGAATCTAAAGCGGGAGAGGTCATGACGCAAGATACTCGACAGTCGAGCTGTGTGCATGCCATTGGGTCGTGGATCCTTGCATGGAGCGTCTACGGTTGGTACAGTACGCTTCCATAAATGAGTTCGCAGTTACGATAAACCAGGATACGTCAACGATTTTGAAGGCATAGTTACTGTACGCACTTCGTCCGGCCGACAAGCACCACCAGACTCCAACAACCAGCAAATGACTGTCTTAACGCTGCGTACTGTATCACGTTAATCCAAGCAAACTATTTTCACCGACTCGAAAACATACATCAAAGAGTCGTCTTTCGTCGCCTCTCACAACGCAGGGGGCATCCATGCCACTCCCCACTGACGCGCAGGGTGGGCACCGAAAAGAGACGGACAATCGAGGACTGCAGCCTTTGTCCAGTTCATCCCGCCCACATCAAACTAAACCGGGCATCGCATCAAGGAAGAACGATGGTCGATCGGTGGCTGGGCACTATTTCGAAACCTATAAGTTATAGGTTTCACAAAACGTTTCGTATAGGCTATAACAGGGGGCAGAAAAACAGTATCAATAGGGTACGAGGTCGCTGAAGCATCGGCTAGTCGCTGCGTTATGATCGCTAATGTCCTCGAGTGTACGTATCGGTATTGAGATCTTTTACAACCCGTTAGCTCTGAGTTACTTTTAGCCGAAGGCTCCATCGAATACCAAGCACTGCGAGGAAGATCAGCACGGCGAGGAGATTCACGACTCGCTGTTGAATTTCAACACGTCCATCTACGACAAACCCTCGAAGCATTCGAAACGGGGGTATGGGAGATGGTGGGATTTGTTCCGCGACCACATTCGATCACTTCGATCAATGTAATGTAATGTTTACGTGTTCGCGTAACAATTAAGCTGCTCCTAGGCTAGAGTTAGCAACTAAAACTGGTGTGCTACACACGATATCGTACTGAGTACAATACCGGTACACCTTCCGCATTACGTCAGGATGTGTGGCTCTCCTCGCCCCCTCCCTCCACCTCGTCCAGCGATGGAAGCGCTGTGTGCGTCGCTCTCCTCCCCCTTCCTCTTCATCAACCTCAGGCGATCTAGGCTCCGCCGTCCTTCCGCTCCGGGAACTGTGCCAGTGATTCCGCGTATCTCTATAGTTCTTCGTGCACAGTTACACCTCCTGGAATATTCGGCAGGCCAACAGCGGGGCCGGAACCTTGCGCCTTGATCCGTAGTTTCTGTTCTTTTCCTCGCGTTCTCGATCCGGCACCTTGAACGACTTCAGTCGATTAGAGTCTTGAGAGGAGCGCTCCTCGCTCCTCGGCCTTGTCTAGCGTCCGAATTGTCTCCTGTGCCTTGCCGCATTTGTCCGCGTGTCAGAGCTCGCAGTGTAGTCTTCAGCCGGACGCGGCCGCAGAATGAGATTCCGCAGCCTGCCCTTCCTCCTCTCTGCCTGGGGAGACACCGACATCCCGCAAGGAGCTAGGCGCCGTCCGAAGACAGCGCCCGCAGAGCGACGCAGAGTCTCAACTCGGCGCCGTCTACCGGGAGGACGTTACCCCGTATCCGACCAAAACTCTTCGATCACATTCGATCAAATAAATGTCTCGGCAATGTGTCCCGGTGTCATAATTGTATAAACAGTTGGTAATTTGATGCAGCTGGTAACATGCATCGAGGTTGGTATACGAAAAGAACGAGAAGCAGATGAGTATTATTGCGAGGTTCTACGTTCCAAAGAAGTATCTAATCGTACGGTTTCCTGTGTTCTTTGCAAGCAAGCACTCACGGTTCTGTGTTTAATCTCCACACTTCATATGCTTTTTACGGCAACTTGAACAAGATGTTGCCTTGCTTGTTTCGGTGAAAGGCATTTCAACAGTAGCTGACAATTGGGCGATATTAGGCGGCTCAGCCTTGAATTTCTTGGACGCACGAAGTCGGTTGATTCTGCAACGTAATTGGTTGTCTGTTAGAATTGCTTCAGGATAGTGTTTCTCGAGCTCCTGTTGTAGCAACTCCGCTTTGCCGCGCGAATAACGGAGAGAATCAGATAAGGCGAGAAGTCCAGCCAAATGATCAGGAGCAATACACACTGGTCGACGTGGGTTTTGCATAACGCGATCAGAACTGGTTGGTGTATCAATTACTGGTGCATTATCACAACAAATCGCAATTGTGGGGTCGCCGGCAATAACTCTGTCATCTTGCTGCGATTGAATACTCATGGTGGCTGCATCTGTTGCAATCGCGGGTGGGCCATTGTCTATTATTCGCCAACACTTACAGTTGCTTGATGTACTGCGGTAGTGATAGGCTGCTCCGCGACACCGGAAGCTGGTAGGCTTCGTTTGATAACCCCACTGTCAAGCTGATTAGCCACGTTGCGCTTTTTACGATTCTGCGCAGCCTTTAATGCTTCCCAGCGAGCTAGAGTCACCGAATCGGATAGACGTCCAATTCCACTGCAAACACGACTTGCAAAATCATAGATATTACAAAACAATTGTTTCCGAGCGGTACCAGCTTTGAATCCTCTGATGATTTTGAATACATCGCGAAGCAGATCTCCTTCCCAATCACTTGGCGAACGTGAAGAAGGCACATCATCAGCGCAGTTTGCGAAGGAAAATATTTTTGTTGGCCTTTGTGTCGCGCTGGAACTGGCACATTCGGGTCTTAAAGATTTGACTTTAAACTGGATCGTATCATAGCTCCGTCGGTTTAGGCGTAGTTGCGAGTTCGTATTGCTACCAGCAACAATGTTGAACATGATTGTCGTGATCATTTCGCACTTGCTCCACGTACGACCACTACCATCTTGCTCGCTACGAAGCTGTCGAAGAAGCTCATGCTGTTCCATCGAAAAACCTCCATGGCCTTCACACTCTGTACTTGAAAGCCGAAGTGAAGTTAAAAAAGTCGTCGCGGCTCAACTTAGATGCTTGAAGAGCAACTGTATTCTTCCTAAGCAGCTCTGCAATTGTAGGTCGGTGCTGCCGCGATCGATTGAGGTTGCCTTCGAGGCCAGATACATTCACTCGAGCACTTTGAAATAACCGACACCGGGAGTTGAAATCGAAATCCCTCTCAGTTTTAGTTCGATATTGAGGAGGAGCAAGCGGTGAAGAGAAAAGATGCGTAACATATTCCATCTGAGGCGATGTTGGCACCAATGTTCCACACAGCATTCCAGTATGTGCAGCCGAAATAAAGTCGACACTATTCATCGACGGATTCCTACCAAACTTGACACCAACTGATAAATTGTGTCACAATAAACCAGTCGAGTATCCGCAAGCCAACATCAACCGAAACATTTCTGCAGAGCAACTTTTTCAGAGACGAGTGGAACTCCTCTAGCGGACTAGTTGACACCACACGTACACTTTTACCACCCTCTTGATAAATATTTGAACTCACATGCAGCTCGCCTCGCTGAATTTGCCCCAAATTACTGGCACAAGTTACCTTCCAATCCTTTTCTTTGCATTATATGCTTCCACATGAAACACCACTGACTACGCTCTGAAACGGGAGTTCCATTTCGGAAGGAGAGCGTAATTCTCGTTCAACAGTATATAAGGCTCCAGACAACTCCTTTGACAACCGTTTGCGCAATATAGGCGACTTGATCTTCTCGGTGATACGTGTTATCACATGAAAAGGATCCTGCTTAGTAAGAACACTGCTCCCAAACACTTCCGCAACCATATTCTTCACTGCTGTAGCGTTATCGGAGACGACGATAGGGACTACGCCTTCTTCAGTGGGAGTCACAAACTGTGCCTTAACGTGCTGCATCAAAGCACGCGTTTCTTCCTTGTTTTCAGATTTGGTCAGCCTGCGTCCAATTATCTGACCGATCTTATTCTGGAACAACAACAACATCTTCGCGTCTTTCAAACACTCTCTTTTTCCACTGGCCTTATAAATCTTCAACCTCTTACAGAACTTGACACTGTGATCCATTCTCATAACTCGTTTCACAGCACAGTCTTCCATTACTTTTTCGCACAGTGATCCAAATAGCTCGGTGGCATGCAGCCAAGCGGTGGTGAGTGTGATTGTCAACTAATTTGTTCAGCTTCATATACTGATCCACTGTTAGTGGTATTGGAGCCAAATATGAGTCATGTTTTCGCGCGTGATTTCGCTTTAGACCAGCTGCAAACAGACCCAAAAGCTCGTCGAAGCGCTGCTGTCGCCTGCGTTCGATAATAGCCATCGCACGTGACAATCCATTTTGTGCCGTAATTCCATCATGAACTAGGTTCATCAGCGACTTGGAAAATACAAGCTTTTGGCTTAGTACGAACGGGAAATGTAAAATCATATCGGGCCACTGCGTGAAGTAGTCCGTACTCAATGTTGAAAAAGTCTTCTGGCTAACCGCACATCTGTACTTCACGTAAAACATATCACATTTGCACTTTACTAATTCCACACTTCGACAGCAATATTCTTTCGTACTGGGTTTGCAGCTACACTCAGGATTGATACATGACGGAGTTGTTGCGCCTCTATGGTACTCCGGGATCCATACAAACGAAGGACGTGAAAACAGGCGCGACAACTGCTTGCAATCCTCTTTCTCCTCAGGAAACACAACTCGCGGGGGGAAAGCACGCTTGCCAACGGCCATATTCACGATCGCTTTCACATCATCACGCGCCATTGCTCACCAACTTCCAGAGACACTTGGATCGAAAATGTTTAGTTTTAGCGCAAGCCAGCGCGCCCTTACGGTCAGCGGGCGGAGATCGGAGATAGCAGCTAAATTTATCGGAGATCGGAGGCTAATCGCTCAGATCAATGCGTTTCGTATGGGCGGTTAGGTGATACTGGATCATTGCCAGGTTAGTTTAATTAAACCCGTCTATATACCTGTACATGTATTTACGTTCGCCTTCGATTACCGGTATTTATTATCAGTGTGTTAGTCACCTTGGATAACCAATATCATTGGACCACCAAACGGACTGACAAGTGGCGTATTGCAGTGACACTCACTTCGTAAAAACAATTGCGTGACTGTCCCAACGATCTCCTTCGTCGTGTCAAGACTCCTCAGAAACACACATGAAACTGAGAATCGCGTGGCCGATGCGTACTGCGTTTTCCTCACGCAATTGCAACAAAAATACTAAAGCGTTCCAAAAACTTCGTCATCGCTCCCTGAGAACCCGACTGCGACCTTATTTGAATTTGTTTTTACAGTTTCCAGTACTTCTATCGTCGTCGATTCTCTACTATTAACTGAGGATGACTAATCTAGCAAACTCACGAATCTAGCAAACTCACAAACTTTGTCTACTTGAACATCGAAATGGCGACTGGGAGTACATGTACCACTGGTTTCTGTTCCTTTCCAGAATTTTGTGGCGGTCTGAAGGAAAACCGAGTACTTGTAGTTCAATTCGCCACAGACAACATGAAAATCTACGCCGCCACTCCTTTCACTTTACCGCTCGGATTTCATAAGCACATAATTTGATGAAGACTTACGAAAACTAGTCCCCCAATTTGTCAGGAGAAACCCAAATTCATCATCGATAGAGTATTCACTCGGTCAGCTAAGTACTCCCGAAGCCAATGCTTCGGCGCATTGCTGCCCGATGCATCCCGTCTTTACTACCTGAAGTACACCACAATTTTTTCGGCAGATCATGATTATTACACACGACTCCTACGGTGGTCGAAACTCGAGAACGAGTTGCATTCATTTGACGCATGGATGTGTAGTTGCAGTAGCACCTGAGCTGCTCCTTGAGGCTATTGGCGTTGATCACAGCCTCAATATTAGAACCAGTGTGGACAATTTTGGAAACGGAAGCGAAAGCTGTATAACAAAAAAGATACTAGTCTTCAGTCCGCACAGGTATTAACGTTAGTTCGAATAGTTAGGATAACTATTCAAACGGCATTCCATACTGCAGGTCCAACGTGGACGTCGACGTAGGACGTACTAGTCCACACTGTCGTACGTGTTGAAGAGAAGAGTTCCCGATTCGCCATCGCTATCGTAGAGCATAACATGGGTTTGCGCCACAAGGTGCCGTTGACAGCCTCCCGGTTCTTACTTCTCGCTCATGATCTTCTCTCTCTGACGCGCAAGCCACTCTACGTGCTTGCCTTCGGTACTAAGCATATTTTTAATCTTTGTTGCGTGTGCAGCCTTCTTTACAGCATTGACGGGGTTGAGTTTCTTCATCCACGATCCAACATCCGTCCCGGATCTCTCTTCTTCGAACTTCTCGTCGTCCAGGGAATCCTTCTCAACACGACGCAACAGGCGCCCACCATCCGTGCCGACGATGTCAGGCGGCGAAGCCCCGTTTTCGATCACGGCCTTGGACTCTTTGACCGCAGGAAGCGCAATGCCATAGGCGTGGAAAGTGGCTGCAACCACCACCGCGGAGGGCGCATACTGGACTTTGATTCTTGGCGGTGAAGCTTGAGGGATTGCTCGCGGAAGCGTGCGACCTATAGACTACCGAGCAAATTATGGAATGAGGTGCGCGGTTTGGAGGGTATGAAGACGCTGCACAACTTGCTCATACGGTAGCGAGGACTATGCCACGTCCTACACATCTTGTGCATTATATTCTGTGGGTGAGGTTTCTGCGTGTGCAACATTTGGTCTGATAGTTTTGCTTCCTACATGTAACTAGCAGATAATCACCAATTTACTGGAGTACAGTATATTGAAAGAAACCACGTCTCAATCTTTGTAGTCAGGATTGAAGTAAACATGTGTATCGTCCACACTTTAGTGAGCCAGGACTTCACATAAGCTGACACGTTTTCCTGCCGTACGTACATGTACATGTAATGTCGGTAGCATGAAGACCAAGACAGCTGTGATATTGTGTTAGCTGTGCAAACGTGATGACGATAGGAATCCTATCATATGATACATATCCTGTCACAACGGAGCGATCCGAAGCTGGATCTTTGATATTGTTGCACGATATTCGACAATGCGATTTGCTTACGCTGACAACGCGCTCACAACAAGGAAGGCCGCTGAAGCTCGACGCATTAAAAATCGGAAATTAATAGGTGGTGGTGATTGTGAAATTGTGAAACGAAGCAAATTCCGATAGCGCTGAAGACACTAGGTTCACCAGTGCGCTAATTTCGACAGCGCAAAGGGATATCAATGTTCCGTCACCATCGAGCTGAAGATCCGATGCGTTAATCTGCGATACAGTGCTGGAACCGGCAGATTATACAGGATACCAGTAAAGAGAATTTTCCTAACGGCCTCAGAGAGGCTAGCGTGTCGTCGTTTGTTGCAAGCAAAGTGGCTGGCGTCAAAGTTCAGGAATGTGTAGATTAGCACAGTGTGGTGTTGAGTCCTTGGCACAGTTCGGAAAGTACCTAGATCGAGTTGGGATCCTGATCAACATAACTTATAATATATATATTTAAATAACTTGTAACAGATCGAGTTTTTCTGCATGCCTCTTCTGTCCAGGCTCGGATCGCTCCTTATCTCTGAAATTTATTTCAGATTTCAGAGAACAACAAATTTTGCCATTTTTCGTAATGCAACAGCACAGGTACAGTATAACATATCCAAGTATACATTGTAAGAGGGTTCAGTGGGGTCCCATCTCAAGTTCTTCTCGTCAATCCCACCTGCTTTGGCTGCGTAATTCCGGGCAATGAGCAACAGTTTTTGCAACTCGAGAGCGTAACGATACTACGGCTCTCGAGTTGTGTTGAATCTGCCTCCTACGTCAACGCTGACAATACGACGCACTGTGCTGTCACCAGTGATATTACCAACAGCTGGAAGAAGCCAATAAAGCTCGAATGAGCTCGTATGCAATAGAGATCCCACACCACCGCCGACTTTTCCGGCTTCAATCCCTGTTTGTGATTTTCCATCCCAACGACTTGGTCCAATTTGTCAATAACGGGATACTGGGTGCCCGAGCCAGGGATGTACGGGGGCTCGGGTGAAAGTGGAACGCTCCACCAAAATCATAGCAGCCCCTTGCTATTGATTGAGGGAGACACGATGAGACCGTCGGCCAAAAGACCGAGCTCTTTTAAATATAAAGTAAACCTTGTTGAGCTGTTAGAATGTTGCTGAGCTGTTAGAATGTGCTCTCAGCCTGTCGAATTCAAGAGAAAATGGAAAATAAGTGACTGACTTGACCGTGGCGTCGGCAGAGCCGACGCGCTAGGAAGCATGTCACCTCCCCCCCAACGCACCTTAGCGAGCCCTGTACGGCAACCATCCTCATTAGGGGCCACAACCCTCCTCTTTTCTTTCACGTAAATGTAGTTCCAGAACAGCCTATGACTAGTGCTGTCAACGTTTAGGGGTCTAAACGTTTTAAACTGCCCAAACCCTTAACCTCGAGACTTCGTTTGCAAACGTTCTAAACTGCCAAGGTTTAGCGATTGCCCGATGACTGAATTAAAGTATATTCACACAAAAACAAAGTGAATGGATTTGTGCTGGCCGCACTAATACTAAGTAGTACTGCTAAGTCCTTGGTAAGTGCACAATTCGCAGCAAGCTACGTGCACTGGGCCAGCCGACCAACGTCGCTTGCTCTTCTTGTACCTCCCTGGCGTCGCAAAGATCTCAGTGACCATGTCAACTTCGTTTTGGAATCCAGAAAACAGAGCACTGCATCGAGACACTTCCAACCATGTTGACAGCAGTGTTGCGCTATGCCACCCCTCTATCAAGTCCTAGATATGTCAGACCCAGGGAGTAGTATTCATCAAGGATTTATGCATATTATCCCTACGACTCAATCCCTTCATGCCCTATACAGTACTTTGTCCGCCAGCATCGCATACAGTTCCCCCAGAGGCATCCTCATATCGTCGAAGTACATGTACATGTAGTCCGAAGAGATTGAGGCACGGAAGAATTCTGCAATGCATGCTGCTGCAATACGTTTGGTCGGCCGCGTAACAGCCACCAAAGACCTCGGGGGATGCCTCCACCGCACCAGCAATTACGTTCTGGCTCCGATCGAACGGACCGCCATACTCAGATCTTGAGTAAATCCGCGTTTGTAAACGTTGGCGTCGACACAGCACATCGTTCTTGTAGGCAACCTCGATAGGATTAACCGCGACGCCAGATCTACATGTAGCTGATGCGGACCCGTACACAGATGCACAGATCAGCGAGCGTGCCCTCGGCATGCCCCGTTGTGTGGGCCACATACGGCTATACCTCAAGGTTTAGAGGCGCGTTAAGGTTTCGAAAAAAACGTTTTCGACGTTTCGAGGTTTAGCCAAACGTTGACACCACCCCACGGAAATCACTTCTGATCCTAAGCGTATACCTTACGTGTTGAGCTCTTGTGGACCACTCTGCGTCCAGGAACGCTGGGTCGGCTGTATGTGACAACAGCAAGAGTTCAACTGCAGTCTCGATAATTCTCAATAGGCTCAAAGCGTAGATCGAAGGGGTTCTACTCGAAGTTTCCGGGGCTGGTTAGTTGAACGACAGAGCCAAAACCGTCAGCCAATCGGCCCAAAGGGTAAAGTCACTTGAGATCACTATAATCTCGTATAAGTATGAAATCGGACTTAGCTGAAGCCCCTCCAGCTGCGATTGTCGATTGACAAATGACTTTATCTTTGTATGGTTGTTTACAACCCATGTCGTAGAACCGGCCATGCGGAATTAGCAATAAACGGGTTAAGGACATGTAGCGTAACGGGATATTTGAGTCTGCCATCATCACTGGACGTTCCCAAACGCTGGCGTAAATCTCAAATTCCGGCCAGAAAAGGGACATCCATCAGTCTGAGAGCCAATCACGAAGTCTGTGCGAGGGGGGACCCCTATTTTTGGGTTTGAGGCGCTCCCATAACGCTCCCTAAATGCTGCGGGAATCGGTCCATTACATGTATAGCACAACGATGAAGAATACATGCGCATTTGCGATCGACCTGACCGGTCAATAACCGTCGGCCAGGCTGCCAAAACCGTTTTTGTTGATCAGGCCCGTGGACGCAGAAACAAAGGTAAAACTGTAAATTAGGAACCATTCACTCACGCACTAAAATGCAGACATATATGTTGAATTTAGGCTCCCCTGTCTGGCACAGGGTCACTGAACCGTCGGCCTTCACTCAACGCGACATCGCCTCCTCTCCACCTGCGCAGAACTGCTTAACGTCGCTTTGATAACGCCATCGCCGTAGCTACAGTCAGCCCACCACGCAAAACTGCCAATAACGGCGAGTAACTCGAATATTCTTGTGGCAGACCAAGCCAATGCGCGAATACACCGTTGAAGTCGTTTGAATATAGCACTCTAACATGCTTTTTAGACGCTTGCATGCTCTCAATATCTCGCTGAATCATCTTGGCAGCAATCGGGTGGTAGAGCGACTTGCACTCCTCGAAAATAGCAGCGCCACGCGCTACGCCCAGAGCCGCACACAGGTCTCGGAAAAGTGGGCGCACAAATTTCATGCGGCCCTGCTCCTTCAGGAATTCCACAGTACGGTCGAGCACGCGAATATCGCACGAACGGAGCGATAGCGTAAACCAACGGAAACGCAGTTCCGAGTTATGCGTCGTGCTCAGGTGGTAGTGCGCGAACGCGTTGATAGCGTCTAGGTGGGCTGCAGCGAGTTGAGCATGGCTGCCAGTTTGCAGCAGGAGCAACGTGTCCAGAAGCAGAATCCACAGCGAAGCTGGCCACTTGCGTAGAATGCGAGGGTCCAAGACCTTAGCCCACTTCATGTCATCGGTAGTGGTCATCATCTTCTCACCCAAAGATCGAACCTGACTAATCATCGACGTATCAAACTTGTTTCGATCAGAGGCATTCCAGTCGAGAAGAACCAAAATGCTTCTCGAAGAACACACGGAAGTCTTGAGACGTGACAGTCTGGAACTTGAATTTCTGGATGTAAGCCTGAGCGAACAAGTCGAACTCCTCAGATCCCACCAAGGTCGATAGATAGTGTAAGAAGTTAAATCCCTTCTCGTACGGTACGCGCGAGAATACATCATCCGGGTCAACATCCTCCGATTTCGGCACCAACGCTGTGTAAGGGTTCGATGACCCAAACGACTGAATCGACTCAACCAGTCCCCTCATGCCCAACGCAGCCTTCAGATCATAAGTCTTGGGGTCGTTGTGAATCTTGGCGACAATCTTCGGTTCAAGCCACACTGTCCAGCCTTCATTAAGCCAGAAATCACTCCACGTCGCATTGGTCACCAGATTCCCCGTCCACGAGTGCGCAATTTCATGAGCCACCACATCCGCCAGTGATCTATCTCCAGCCAGCAACGTGCGTCAAACATGGGTCCATTTCCAGGGAACGACGTGACACCAAACCAGTGGTGGACAAGCTGGAAATGGGTACACTGAGTGCACGTCCGAACACAGTGTTGGTCACTCAAACTGAAGTTGTCGACATTCACTCCGTCCACTATGAGTCTGAATACTCAGAAACTGAGTATCGAGAATCAGAACCGGAGTCTTGGACGTGCCAGTGTACGCGAACGTGTACTCAGCAAATCCCTTGAGCTGCTGGCGCTCGAAGTCAATGGACAATGTCCATTGCAAGTGGCGGTATAGCACTTCGTCCAGATTGGCGAAGGACTGCGAGCGCAGCGAGGGGGAGGCCGAAGCTGCGGCGGGGGTAGCCAAGACACGATTTGAGACTGTGGCACACACCACATATCAGGAGGACTGTATATTCGTGTTTTTACATCAAATGTAGCCATGTCGCGAAACGACACGACTTGTAGCAAGACATTGACAGCAATTTGTTGCTATCTGTTGCTGTCACGATGATTCCTCCACAGAGTTCGCTGGTGAAGTACAATAACCCGATCCTTGTGAGTTCGAGCAAGGATAAGGCGTTGCTGAAGGGGAAGAAGCCGGGCGTCGCTGCCAAGTTCGGAAACCAGGCGCCGAATGTCGACGCGAACGGATCGGGGGTTCCACCAGCACCCAAGCCGACGGTTTTCACGGGGAGTAACACGCAGAGTGGCAACCCGACGGAAGATATACTGAACTCGATCCTGCCACCGAAGGAATGGACGGAAGACGGACAGCTGTGGGTGCAGTACGTATCGAGCACCCCGGCGACGCGGCTAGATGTGGTAAACCTGCAGGAGCAGTTGGATCTGAAACTGCAACAGCGACAAGCGAGGGAGACTGGCATCTGCCCTGTTCGTGAAGAGCTCTATGCGCAGTGCTTCGGTATGTTGTCTATTGAGGCGAATCGAATTAGTCTCTAATAAGTCTTGGTCTGATGTGTAGACGAATTGATCCGGCAGATCACGATCAACTGTTCGGAGCGTGGACTTCTGCTGCTTCGTGTGCGTGATGAAGCGCGAATGACGATTGCAGCTTACCAAACGCTGTACGAATCCAGTATCGCATTCGGAATGCGCAAGGCTTTGATGGCTGAGCAGAAGAAGATGGAGGCGGAGCAGCAGATTCGCACCATCGAAGGCGAGCTTCGTGACCTAACGTCGCAGATTGAGGAGCTGAGCACGAGATGCGAGGCCGTTGCGAGACGTGAAGAGGAGAAGAAATCCCTCGATGAAAAGAAGCATCAGGAAGAGGTGGAGCTTCTGCGCAAGAACAATGATCAGTTGAAGGCTAGTCTCGAGAGCATGCTTGCGGCCCCGAAGTAGACACGGAACGAATCGCTGGGAGGTTTGCTTCGTCTATTAATGCATTATGGCTTCTCTATTCTTCTCCTCCATCGCTCAAAACTCTCTATCGACATCTTCTGTTATTCATCTATCATCTTGTTAATTGGGCAGCCTTTCAGAAATGGGAACCTCAATAGGCATGAGACCATCCGGACGATAGGAGCCGTGCAGGAGTGCTAGCATGTGCTGCTCAGCGCCATCCGCCAGAGCTCCGAGGTGATAGCCACCCTCCATGACCGACACAAGCTTGCCTTCGCAGCATTCCCACGCTAAATTGCACAGTTGTTCTGTGATCCAGTAGAAATCGCTGGCCTCTAGTCGAAAATCTGCCAGTGGATCACGTGACGAACCGTCAAAGCCCATGGATATCAGCAACAACTGCGGACAGAACTCTCGCACTCGTGGAATCACCGTCGCAGCAAATTGTTGGCGGTATTTCTGAGCAGTACATCGTGCTCTCAGCGGCACATTCAGCAAGTTCCCGTGCTTTCCCTTTTCACAAGCAAAACCCGAACTCGGGAAGCACGGTGCCGCCTGGTGCATCGACACATACAGCAGTCTCGGCTCTCTATTTGCAACATCCTGCGTTCCATTGCCATGATGCACATCGACATCTACAATTGCCACACGAGTGAGTCCATGCTTCTCCATGGCATGCAACGCCGCCACCGCGACGTTGTTAAACACGCAGAACCCCATCGCGCGACAGCGTTCCGCATGATGTCCAGGTGGCCGTACCGCGCAGAACGCATTGCGAATCTCATTCTTCTCGCTCAGTACTCTATCAACCGCCAGACAGGCTCCACCGGCTGCAACTCTTGACGCCGCCAACGTGTGTCTCATGAGCGTCATATCGTCGCCCAATTCCACACACTCATACTGCTGATAGTACTCCTTCTTGCCCTGTATCGTGGGGATCCTACCAGCCCTCGGACTTGACACCACAAAGGCTGCATAAGCTTCTCCGTCGTCACAAATCAACTCATAGCGCTTCAAAGCTTCCAACGCCGTCATGCTGCGCTCCACCTTACTGCTCATTCGGACCACCATATCCACATACACTTCTCCATGCACGCGCTGCAGCTGCTCATCTGTAGCTGCAGGTAGCGACGTCTCTGTCTCCAGCCTCGGGAACTTGTCGTTAAGGCGTTGTAGCACAACTTGCAGTCGTTCCGGACGCTCTATCCGCCCGGGGATGCGGTGCAACAGACACATGTCGCTTGAGAGCAGCAGCGTCCGCGAGCCGTGGAGAACCGCAGTTGCAATTACATACCAGGAGCGACAGACGAAGAGCAGATACTCACATTCATGTTGAGTTAGGAGGCCCGAGAGCAGCAGCGAGCGCAGCATCAGAAAGTGATGGACGTCCCGGTGTACGTACAGCTCTTCAGCTATTTTTTAGAAATGTTGACGCTGATTGGTCAGTTGTTAACGTTAACATGGTATGATATCCACGTTATGATAAATCGAGTGAAGACAAAAGCCAAGTCAATTGCGAAGAGCTACAAGGGCGGCGGATATTTTCTTGGCGCGATGGGGCCGTACATCCGTGTGAAGAGAAGGAACCAGACGGTGTTCCTGGACGTGCAGCTGGCTGACTCCTTCCTCAGTGTGAAGGAGAAGCTGGGATCGTTCTTCCACCTGCCACCCACGAGTATCCAGCTCTGGCAGGGGCTCAACCAGGTTGGCATGAAGGGAATATCCGATTTTTCTTGGATATTATTTACTAAAATATGAATACTATGTATGATGGGCTATGTTATTATTGAGGCAGAAAGAAAGCAAGGAATTCGCGGACGCGGCGACGCTGGCGGACCACGAACTGCAGAATGACGCCGTGATCTACATGTGCTGGAAGAAAGAGAGTACGCCGCCCGACGTTTTATCATTCTGTGCTAAATACTATTTTATGATGTATTATTGGGGTGACCTAACGATGTTTGTACTTTGCTATTTTTTTTGTAGATTCTGATCAGTGGGAGGAGTTGAGTGTGGCTAAGGTGGAAGCTCTGGATGCTGGAGATGTGCCGGGTTCGGTTGGTGGATCGGCAGGAGGAAGCGGAGCCAAGGCGGAGTGAGGCGGATTTTCTTTTACTTTATAACTTTCAGAAAATGGCTTCATCACCAGCAAACCTTATGAATACTGAAGTAAAGTGGGGGTAGCAGCGGCAAGATGCACTAGGTGGGGTCTCTAATATAAGAGAGAGAACGGTTGGAGAGAGTTGATCGACTGCTGGGTGAAATTATTCGGTGTCTTGGGTGATGCATGCATGGTGATGCTGCCAACCTTTCTGTTTGCACTAACGATTAATTTTGTGGGAACGATGATGATCTTTCTTGAAAAATATCCGGGTTTGATTTACTTAATATTTGGATACGGTCTGCTAACTGCATCTCAAGACATGTATCAAGGTCATGAAGAATATGGGACTGCCGAGTTATGGCTAGAGCTCCGCTCCACATTTGCCAATGTGAGTACCAGGGCTTCTGTGGCTTGATTCTGATCTCGATTTCGATCGCGATAGTTGTTAAGTGCCATACCGCTGCTGAAAGTAAACGGGCCAATCCATTCGGCGGATGGTCTTCGTGAAGAAAGTGATCATGAGCTCAAGTATCTCGGCTTTAGACCAGTCTGTGATCACGGGACTGCTCATGCTCAATTGGGACTTCATTTTGGTTAACGATACACAACCCAAAGCGACTTCCAAGTGAAAATGAACCCCGAGGATACTGAACGACGTACGTTTAGCGCTATATCTCCTTCCCTGATGTCTCCTACGCGCTCTACCCAGTACGATCATGTAGCTGGCTGTCAGCGCTATCCATCGACACCCTGTTCCCCCTTCTAGGCACGCGTTTAGTGGACGGTGGAGTTCACCACGTCCAAGGACATCACCATCTTTACCACGTTCAATGCTATGGGGCTTAAGGAGGATCTTCTACTTGTACGGTACGTGTCTTCTCTTACTGTCCATGCAATTTACTCGTTCTACATGTCCCTGTGTATTAACGCTAATATTGTTTGTTTCCATTTGTGTTAACAAGTTTCGAGAAGCGTCCAGCTATCCAGCAGAGTGCCATCAAGCCTGCCATACAGGGCCGTGACCTGATCACTCAGTTATTGGACATATCCAGTGGGAGACTTTATGAACGCCCAGTGCCACACCTGCATCGGTAGCAAGAGTGTGGGCAAGGACATTCGCCGTCTTGACTTCGGCGTGCAGGTGATCTCCGGAACGCCCGGTCGGATATGTATCCGACATGATATCTCGGCGCAACCTGCGCACGGACAACATTAAGACGCTGGCGATCGACGAAGCCGACGAGATGCTAAACAAGGGCTTCAAGGAACAGATTTACGACAACTGCCGCTACCCTCCACCGCCGACGCAGGGCGGCTACCATCCCTCAAAAGGTGCTGGACTTGACGCGCAAGTTTATGAACAAGCCTGTGAAGGTGCTGATGAAGCACGATGAACTGACGCTGGAAGGCACTAAGCAGTTCTTCGTGCTGTCGATAAGGAGAAGTGACTGTGTGATCTATTCGACACACCGACAATCACACAGGCTGTGATTTTCTGCAACACGAAGCAAACAAGATGCATGAGGCTGCCATGCATAGCGACATGCCGCAGAAGGAGCGTGGCGCAATTATGCAGGAGGTCCGCTCAGGTGGCTCGCGTGGGCTCATTACCACTGCATGCAGCAGGTCCCGCTTGTTATCTGCTACGGCCTGCCGAACAACCGTAAGCTGTACATTCGCCGCATGGGTTGTTCCGGACGCTTCGGATGCGAGGGTGTTGCTATTAAATTTGCCAAGGACGACGACATCGCATCCTGCGTGACATCGAACTGTACTACGTGTATAGCCAAACGACAAGAGCCCTACGAACGTGGCAGATCTCATCTAAGTTGTGCATGAGCCTCGTGTAAGTTCCCATTTGCTTTAAAGTCACTCTGAATACATCAACTACGCCGTTCATATAGAAAGGAATATCCATTAGAGCTCGTCACGGTGGATGCTCATTTGCTGTTGGTCGTTCCGCGCATACAGAGCTTCCTCGCGCTGCTCAAGTAGAGTGAGCCGTTCGTCTAGGATAGCCGAGATAGCAGCGCGGAGGGGTGCTGTGCTCTCGGGTGTATCAAGCAGCTGCCGAAGTTGCTTCGTAGGCATCACCTGGAGCTCTTCAATAGTCAACGTCTTCGTCACCTTCTCCACTATAGGTTTCGGCAGCTCCACAGTGGCCTCCTCAAAATGGTTCACTTCCTGCTCCTCGCCCGTCTCGCTCTCAAGTTCCCCTTCACACTCCCACCTCGCGAATAACTCGTGGCGGCGTTGACGTCGCTCTTCGACCATCTTGATCCAGAAGGTCTCAATAGCGTCCTCATCCATCTCTGGAAACTCATTAATTGCAATACTGCGAGTCGCGTTAAACTTGCCACTGGCACGCTCCTCAATACGAGGTTTGCTCTCCAACACCATCATCTCAAACTCCTCCACCTCCCGTTTGCTGCGGAAATACGGTGACGCTAACGCCACTTGCAGGTGGATCACATAGTGAAAGTCTCCTAACTGCACTTAAAAGAAAATACCAGCATAACGTTTTAGCCTTGTCCCTAATGTCCACAGAAGACTTCAAGTGCTGCACCTCCGTGGCTGCCGCGTTGGTCTTGGCCAGCGACAACGTCGTGTAGATGCCAGAGTCTGACAACGCTCGAAGTTGATCCACTGCGAACTGTACAATAATCACACACAACAATATCATAAGTATTCGTACACAAATTAGAGTATTCTACAGTCGAGTTGATACATTGGCGGCGTCAGCGATGACCGGGTCGTTTGGTGACTGAGTGGCGCGAACACTGGAAAAATACGAGCGAGGGGCGATAGAGGCAGCGGCAATGTGGTCGCAATTGCCAATGAGGATTGCAATAAAGCAGAGAAGGAGATAATGCAGCATGAAGCGATATAGCGGCAACATGATTAGAGACGACTTTGCGAAAGATCGCGTTTTGACATGCATGTCATTACGTCCCTCGACCCAGTGACTGGATAAAGTTGAAGTTGCTTCGTTGAATTCGCCCTTGTCTGTGCTTACTGTTCCGATAGTCGAGAGGAACCGTGAGATTGAGCCCGGGTCAGCCACACACGACATGTCCATTTTCTCCAGGTCTGCATTGTTACGTACGTACGCCGCAAAGATGTTCACCCCGAACGTTTCAAGTTGTGTTATGCAGCTCAATTGTTGCTCGTGGGTCAGGATTGTACGCGACGGGGTGGATGCTTCGACCAACGCAAGTGTGGAGATGTTTCGGCATTTCCAGTCATGTCAGCACTAAAGGGGGAAGGATTTTGTGTCTTGGGTGCTGATGTAACTTAGGGTATGGAATCACCTGCTCCAGGGGCATAGCGATAACGTGGGACAGCGTAGACGGAATAGACCAGCTAGTTTCACTCGATGGTGACTTGATGTACAGTACTGTAGTCTACGCCCAACAACTTGGAATGAGCCATCAATCCGTTGAGGAAGTGAATGTTCACACTAATTCCACATTCGAGAACTTGTTCATTCCCTGCGTTTGACGATTACTACCAGTATTAGAGACCTTGGCGATCCTGGATCCAAACTGGATAGCACGCTTAGCAAGTCCCGCACAACTTCTTAACCCCAGAGAGTTTGCCACAAGACGCAACGCGCGCTTATCACCGACACCACGCGGCAAATCAGCGTCACACAGACTAGAGACAGGGAATGTTGAAATTGTTGAAACCACGTCCTCGTCAAGGTAGGGAAAACGCGCCTCTCGTCCGTGAGAAGCAATGCAGCGATCATCGCGTCCAAGGTTGCGCTTCCAGATTCGACCCAGGTCCATTCGTAGCTCAGCTCGTAACGCTTCTTCTCCTCCGTTGATCAGCGTTGTGCGGTGACGTCCGTACCCTGCGAGCTGCTCGTCCGCACCAATGCCCACGAGCACCACTCGCGCAGGGGTCTGATAATCATACGACGTCGAACTGGTAGTTGACGATGTCTCAACTGGAGTTGAATGTGTTGGTCCGCTTGTCTGCTCCTGTTTAGAACGATGTACTCGGCAGCAGATAAATGGAGTAGATTCCAATTCTCGGTCTCGTTCTTCCTGCTTCTTTGTCTTGAGGAGTTCCAACAGAAGGTCAAGATGAGCGTCTGATTGAATGCCCATAGAAACCAATTTGGTCCGATAACCCTGCGCTTCGCGCTGGACTACATCCTGGCCACTGCTCATTAATTTGTCAACTGCTCGCTGTATCTTGAAGCAGCAGCTTTTGCAGACACCCAGCACGCAACCATGTTTCCGTTTGCGACCACATCGATCCACAGGACACAATAGCGAGGTATCACTAGCAGGCTGACCACCAAAGAGGTTCAGGGCAGCAACTTCAACCTCTACCTCACGGAGATCGGATCGTTGCGGGTTGAGAAATGCGTTCAACTCCTCTAGCGTTACATTTCCAGATTCTTTAGTTGATTTCTTTAATTCTCCGCGGCCACGTGAGAGGAACCAAAACGCTGCGCCGATATTGAAATCCATGTGCGTATCGCAAGGAGCCATGAGCGTTAGCACCTCTCGTTGCATGCTCAACAGCTCCACTCGTGGCACGTTTACCTTGATGAGGTTCCACTGGCGTTTTGGGTATAATGCACAGAGCTCAGCATGAGCTAACTCAGCAGCTCGGCGGTCAGGTGAGGCGAAACCTGAATTTTCATCGAAGCAGACGGTCAGTAGGTCAACCGGCTCGTCCTCAGGTGCATGAAAGTGACTCAACGCTGCAAGCACAACGGAGTCCAATCCTCCGGAGAAGAGCACAGCAACTCGAGCTGAAGAAACCCCGTCTGCTGAATTTGTCGCCGGAATGGAGCGCACTCTGACCCCGACAGCATTGCTAAGCGCAACGATCAGCGCACGTGCCGAAGACTCCAAAATCGTTGTATTCTCGTGAGCAGCTGCATCGACCTCTGAGTTTGCAGGGCAAGGTAATTTACAGTCAAATCGATCCACAATGCACCTTGGTGCATCTATCGTCGAAGGTGATAGCGGCAATTTGGGAGCCAAAGGCGCATACGGATGGAATTCCATGCTGTACGTTGGCAGCTTCCCATCTGTCGACTGACGTGCTCTTAGATCCAGCACGTACATACCCGACGCAGGCAGTTCTTGATACTGCGCCAACTCCCCATCACTATCTCCAATCGCCACGTTGCTCAGCACAAAGCGACTCAAAACACGTTCACCAAACTCCACCTTGGTTTTCTCGGTCCCCGACAGATCCGCAATCAGATCCGCTTCACTAGCGCATCCACACATCCTGTACAGTAGACTCCTGCGTCCAAACCGGTCGTGAGCAAAGTACACTCGCTTTGTCTTATCGTGGAGCCACGCTACCGCAAAAGGTCCCCGAACTCGACGTAAAACCTCCACCACCGGGTCGCCATCCCTCTCAACCGCCTCCATCGTCATTTCTTGCAGTTTTTCACCTGCAACTTGCAGATTCTGAGACAGCGACTTCGTGTCGCTCTCCTGCATCAGCTTTTTCTCGTCTTTGCCATCTCCTCCATCCATCCCGAACACTTCCCCATTCCAGCACAGGGCACTGTCGTTGGAATCTTCAACAGGTTGGGGG
The DNA here is from genome assembly GCA_014706145.1 of Phytophthora sp. ST_20190627. Lineage (NCBI taxonomy): Eukaryota > Oomycota > Peronosporomycetes > Peronosporales > Peronosporaceae > Phytophthora > Phytophthora sp. ST_20190627. Next base: position 860,208 of record JACBOU010000061.1, read on the forward strand.
GTCAGTTTATCCCCTCGGAGATGCAGCACCGCACTGTGCATTGCAATTGCAAACCCACCGGGGACATCGGCTTCATTGGTGGGTTCCGCCGTAACACGTCGAATGAGTCGCTGGTAGCAGTCGGGACCACGTTGACACAGTCGCCGCTGGAGTTCGTGGTCGAAGTTCGAGAATTCAGTTAAGTTATCGACATGGGAAGCATACCAGGAATCAATAGTTGAAGGTGAAGAGGGTGAAACGCATAGAGAAGCTTGAGAGTTGCAGCTGTACGCACAGGACGGAGAGAGAGCAGTGAGCACGAGTCCGATGCCGCACATAGCCAAATGACAGAAGTTAAGTTCTTTGACAGAAGTTAAGGTATTTGACAGAATATAAAGTCCCCGTTCTTAAATTTTGTCAGTCTTCCTTCCCAGATTTGAACCTCTCATATTTGATATGACATGATAAGTAGAACGAGAAAACTGATATTCCCTCTCAGTAATGATAATTGATCGACTAGAGGCACATCATAACATTTACACAGGCCTAATGCATGTTTTAGCGTTTAACTAGAGAGTTGGGCAGGTAGTGCTGTTTGATATTGAATTGCTTGAAGTTTTACCGTACTGCCCAAAAACAATGCTTTGGGGTAATGGCCAAATGGCACTCATCTTAACGTTAAAACTCCCAGTAAATTTCCTAAACTGCTGGTTTAGTGTTAAGATTTTGCAGTTATACGCGTTCTGATTGGCTAAAATCAAAGGCGGCGTTCAAATAAATTGCATGCGAGCTCCAAACTGCGTTTCGCATTCTTGTTGGGACGTATGGTATTTGCTTCGCGAAAAATAAAATTTGAGGATCCATGTTTCAAACAAGTGATTTTTTTCCAATATTTTTTCATCGATCGATTGAAATTGACTACGACTCGTAGTCAGCAGTCAAATAAATTCATTTCGCATTCTTCCGAGAAAGGGCAGAAGGAGCGTCAAGCTACGAGATAAGCATGAACCCACCAGGTGAGGCGACAGGTAGGTGTAGTGTTTGTTGTGTGGTGCTTGTTGAGGTGCTGACGTCATGATGGTTGATGCAGCGTACGTATTTTTGCTGGCGGAGCAGGGCCAGATGGGCGTTGATCATGATGTATGGCTGAATACTGGGAATTTGCGTGGGCGTATTGATTGGTGGTGATGGCTATATCGCTGGAGGGCGCTATATTACAACGCAGACGTATCATATTTTATCTGTACAACGCATCAATGAATCTACTTATCAACCTATCGTACGAAATGTTGCGAGCTCATGTACTGCGGTGGCCACCCCCTATTTAGGGCCATATACCAAATTACCGTGGTGCTGAGTAAGGCGACAACTAAACGAACCAACGAATCAACGTATCAACTTATCTACGAATCTACTTATCTCCCTAACGTGCGAGATGTTTGGTGAGCTCAGCAGCTGCGGTGGCCACCCCCTTTTCAGGGCCATATACCGTGCCGTCATGGTGCTGAGTAAACAGCAATGCTCATGTACTACCGGTACCGGTACTGTGGCCATCTCCTCGGCATTGCCGTGGTACTTGGAAAACGGGACCAAACGCATCAACGAGTCTATATAGAGCTATCGATGTATTTAGCGACGTGGCAACGGATCAGAAGTGATGTGGTTGCAGCTTACCCTCTATATATCGAGGAGGGTTACAGCGTCAGGGACCTTGACGTCGACCGACCACTCCGTTACCAAACATCAAGAGGTTCTTGACAAGCACATCCGTCAACTCTCAAGATCAAATCGCTTTCGCTGAACAAGGGGTATACCCGTGAATGATATTTCGATACGGGTGCTGCTATTGCAGGTCATAGCCTCTGTCAAGTTCGACATGACTTCACTGGCAATTTGAGGCTGCAAATCGAACACGCTGATGTTAGACCTTACCGAGGACACTACGGGTCTTGCTCTACTGGAATGTAATGCCATTCACGTAGTAATATAGTATAATAATGTCTGCGGCGCAGACTCATTATTATGTGCAGCGTAGCGTCTTCAAGTGCAAGCTATCGGTTTATTGCATGCATGCCTGGTTGCATCAATTCCGCTTCATGCTCAATTTAATGTAAGCGATCAAAATTGTGACCGCAATTAACGTAAGATACCAGTTAAACCTCTCTCCTGCCCAAGTTTATAATAAAAACTGTGTAATTTATTATTATTTAGTAGTTTCTGCGAAATGATGATTTTATAATGGGTCTTCATTAAAAATTTGTATCGATTCAGTACCTATGATTGGAGTGGGCCACATCATGATGACCTTGAATTAAGCTGTCCGTACTGCGTGACCATAGCACTACCACGAAAACGCGTTCTACGAAAATATCCCATTTACAACTTAATCAGATCGTCACACATGTAAACATGATACCCTAACCTATTCTTTTACAGAGGGTATATAGATTGGAATGACAACATGTCATTTTCAAAGCCCATCTACTTCATCAATATGCAGAAGCCAGGCTCGGCGTAACGTGCATTGTAAAGCTAAATGAAATGACTGTAAACGTACGATCGTTTCGATAATGCATTATAGTCGTTAGCTTAGTATATAATAGTAAAGAAGTACCTTAAACAACAGGCCGTGTCATCGCAGCGATATCATTAGCAGAGTTACATTCTAAAGGGTTTCCTCTTCACTTACACTAGCGACAGTGGTGACATCCCACCTGTCACGGTTAACCCGTGGGAAACATAGCTGCTCGAAATTCGCCGGAAGCATCGCGCGCCGCCGGGGTGTCAAGACGAGCTTACACCGGGAAAACAACCGCTCGACGGTGTTGGAGGTGGGGGGAATCCTGTTCACAAGCGGCCTGTAGGTGGTAGAACCTGCTGTCTGCTACCGCTTCTTCCCCTTGCCTTGAAGAAGCGACGACGCGCAATCTCCTCATTTCTGTCCTTGCGCTTCTTCCCTGCGGTCCCCGCTACCTCAACGCGCTTCAAAACTGCTGTTTCCGCTAACGAAAGCGCGGCACCTGTAATCACCTTGACGACACCTGTTTCAAACGCGGGTGTGTGAACGATCTTAGCCGAAGCTTTGAGGTGGTCGGACATGACAAAATACTATGCAACAAGTGTATCAAACATCACCCGCACCTCAGCCATGTCTGTATCTCGCGCTGCAGCTACTTGGAGACGCTTTCAAACTTCTTCAAATGATCGAATAAGGCGACGCGTTTTCGGTGCTTCCCGCCAGTTGGGATAATCTCCTCCACAGCTTCCACCTTCTTGATCTCCGAATGTATCGCTGGACCATCGTAAACGTAGAGGACCAGCGCGTAACGTTGCGTTTGACGGGAAGTAGATTGGTGTGCTTCTTGAGCTTGGCGAGGTTGTTTTCTTGAAGAAATTCAACCATGAGAGCGTTCACATCGGCGAGCAGCGGCGCATATGGTGCAAGGAACTGTAAACGTTTTACTGCCAGGTTGAACCGATGCCTAGCACATCCGACTAGTGGAACACTCATCTTGGTAGCAACGGACTGGTTGGTGCTGCAGTTCTCTCCCACCCGATACCCCACCATCACCTTAGTCTTGTTGTACACGTCGAAAATATTTTCGAACAGCTGCACATGAGCATCAGCGGTCTAGGTTCCATCTGGGAAAGGGGACAGGCCGAAGAGCGGCATACGCAACTCTCCATCGGCAGCGTAAACAGCGTACAGCGCGACGTAATGCACACCTGCAGGTGTCCAGCCGTCAACCATCAGGCCAAAGAGCGTGCCAAGCTCCTTCTCGAGCTGATGGCCGACCTTGATTGCGATGCCTTACATGCACTTCTTGATAGCCCTGACTGTGACAGGCCGCAACTTGCTCATGGCGCAAGTAAGCTCGTCCTCCACTTTGTGGACGGGCATGTTTCTCATTATGACCCACTGAATCCACACGAACAGGTCATTGGCTTCCTCTGAGACAAAACCAAACGCTTGGAGCGAACGGCTGGTGGTGCTCTGGAACGACGCGTATTGGGCCCCTAAGCCCGCATGCTTGCCAGCAAGATGCGCGAGTAGGTTGAAGTAGCCGGACCCAGTCACTTGTTTGCGGCCGTTGTCACAGAGCTTGCAACGGAAGAGACCTTGGCCGAGCGAACTGAAGAAGAAGGTGGTGAGCAGTTTGTTGGAGACCATTCTGGATCAGCGTAAATGCTGTAATGAGAAGGGAAAGCGTTCCCAAACGGCAAACGAAGGCTGAAGAAGTAAACCCTGACCAGCGGTTTGTTATTGATGCGAATATAGTGTGCAAAACACAATCTGTGACGTAATTGTAGTGTGGGTAACACTAGCCTGTGACGCGGAAGTTGTGTGAAAACACCATCGTATGCAGTCATAACGTTGAGATTTGTGGGTGGTCATCTGCTGCTCTTTTGACACATTTATTGTCAATTATTTGGTCAACAAAAATTGTATTGGTTTCAAAACTGTCTAATAATAAAGATTTGTATTGTAAAATCCAATAATTTATTCAATTGCAATATTTACCCGACATCTGCTCCCTTCCAGTCTCCCAAATCCTAACCGTGGTTTGCCTCTCAAGGTCCTTCTTCCCTGGTCAGCAAGACTGCCAGGGCTAAGTTGGATCAGCTAGCTTGGAGGCTTCCTCGGTAGAGATTTATTGAGAATGAGGAGTCGCCTGATATGGAATTAGATACCTCCCATAATTGGTAAATCGGGGTTTGCTAAACCATTTAAAGAGGCAGGGAGGCTGTTGATGTACACCTCTCTACATGGGGATACCACGAGCTCTCTGAGAGCTGATAATAAGCAATGACAAGGCCTCCTGATACCGTTATGTATGGTGTCCACTATGTTCATAGAGGACACCAGACTTATTTAATGGTTGACTTGTAGCTAGCCACCACTGCGCTGTCTTCACGACAGCTTCCTAACTCTTTAATAACACTCACTCCGTCTTTTGACTCCTACTCATCACATCCTTCCTCTTCCTACGTTCTATATGATAGATCATCTAATGATTCTTTCCCAATGACTGTATACAATATCCACCGCTGGAGGAATGGAGCGGAGCTTTTCCTCCACTTTCTCTCCGCAATCTTTGCCAATGAGACAAGGAAGTTCTTGTACTGCTCCTTCCATTTGCATCCCTGCAACTCCCAGATGAGATTCTTGTGGTCTTGCGAAAATGTCTTAATGCAAAGAAGAATCCTGATAATGTGGAGTGTGCAGTATCTGTAGCAACGCAACCAACAGTGCATTAGATAATGCATTTTACTTTAATCCGGAATCCTTGTACTTACCGAACATTGAAATTGTAGGATTCAGTCACGGACTTCGGTCACAGAAAGCCGGATATTCAGGAAGGTTGAGACCAGCTTCACGTAAACACTCTACAAACCAAGTGTAGTTGACGATATCCTCTGCATTTACGAGAGCCACAGCTATAGTGATATTCTTGCAATTGCCATCGCGACCAACCATCAGCATTTGGTGCCTTTTGTACTCTCGATTTTTAGAGTGAGCGCAGTCGATTCCTAGGATCTTTTTATTGAACGGCATGCTTCGCACGAGAGGATCACACACAACAATCGCTCGTAAAAACGGCCTTCTGAGTCAGTTTGCAGATGCGTGTACAAGCCAGGGTTCTTAAATTGTCAGCACGGGCCCTCATTGAGCAAGTCTAAAGAACAGAAGGTGTTGTTCTTCCCAACAACAGCATCGTGTAAAAGATCTGATCACGGAGGGGACTGCCGAGAGCAGAGCCACTGGATACCAGAGAATTCCGTCGTTGCTCGAGCAGTTCTACTGCTGTCGGATAAAACAGCGTTCCGGAACACAGATAGTTGCTTCAGTTGTCGGCCGGTAATTTTAGACACGGAAGTGCCGTGATGTGTTCCAGGTTCAATGAGCTGATGTACCAGGTGCTGAGGTACTTATTTTCCGACTTGTGCTGGTACAACTAAACCTAAAACCCGCATTTAGTAGGAGAAAAATACTTGAACCTCTTGTGGCCTCCACCGCCTCTCGCTACCAGTACACTCTTAGAGATCGACAGAGCGTAGTCCTGCACTGCGTACTTCGCTTCTTCTTTGATGATTTTAAGGACATCTCCCACCGCTAGATTCGACGCAGTCGCCATTTCAAAGACGTCTTTTCACTTTAAACGACTTTCTCTGTGTGTGCTGCGCGTAGGATGAAACTACAACCAAGGCTATGAATAGTTTATGCGAGGACGAGGGTATCATCTGCTCCTCCTGAGTTGCCTATACGAATAGCTCAAGGCTCAGATTCTTGGTATGCCGTTTTTGGAGAGTATGCTGGTTTTGGAGAAAAACTCCTCAGGTATGCTGGTTCTGGAAACTGACCTCGCCATAGAAGATAATCGCGTTTGGAAACGAAAAAAGTACAGGTGCACGACTAATTGCGAAGCACGACTATTAATAAGATGAAAGTGGCTACTTGCACCGGGTGGAAAATAAAAGGGCGGTTTTATCAACTTGAGCGAGCGAACTGTGCGCGTTCCCGCAGCGTCACGGCGTGGTAGGGGCAGCTTCCCCCACGCCCGCCAAAACCGAAAGCCGAAAGCCGAAAGCGTGAGGGCAACACACTAGGCCGGGGTTTATTTTTTTAAGCGAGCGCTGCCCTGGAGGTGCAAATCCCAAGATTCTCCTACAAAATGCAAGACTAAATATCAACACATGTTCTCCACCCGGTGGAAGCAGCCTCTGACCGACTAAATAGCGTACCAAGCCGAGCGAAACGATGTCGTTCGTCGATCATAGTAGCAATAAAGGTGACCGAAAGGTTACGATTGCGATGGTTCAACCATGAAAATAGAGCTGTTGATGTAGGAGGTGGATGTACATGTAGTGTAATAAGCCCAGAAAGTGCTATACTGGCGCTGTGGACGCCGCAGGCGCGACTGGTATAACCCAGGGGCGGTGTCGGTCACGCCGTCGATGGACGGCAACAGGTGATGTCCAGGGATTGACAGTAACTTACAGTGCTAGCTACTATTTAGCCAGAAATACTATCAAACTACTATCCGGCAACTATACTAGCTATTGGTTTGAAGCGAGGTGCAAACTAATAATACTATAGTCGCTATTAGTTTGTGGCGGGACCATCTTAGTATCGCCTCATTACTTCTGCTACCTGGAAGAAAATGGAGGACGATCTTCACTTTTGAACAACGCTTTTCTGGTTCAGCAGCGAGGAAACTAGCGCGGCAGCGTATTCTCCGTGTTTGGCACACAACAGAGACCTGGTGAGAGTAAATTTTCTGATTAAGCGATGTTCGCTAGTGCTAATGGTCGCACGAGCTGATGAGCATGGCAAAGAAGCGCTAAAGCCAAGTCTTAGCGAAGCTGTATGTACAGTCATTCTGCAATTTCCAGAACCCCAGCAAGCGCCCCCGCCTCCTCACGTCTTCGCCAATTGTGCCATGAAGCGCGCCAACCCCGACTGCTCGTGTGCTGAGCTTACCACGACCGATCCATGTGGGGTTTCCGGCCGTGGCGTGCAGCAACGAGCTGTACGACGGCGGAAACCTGTCGGAGCGCTTTTTCAGCGCTTCGTGTGTGTACCGTTGGAAGAATATGACATCCGCACCTTCGCTGTCGGCTGACAGTAGGAGTGAAGGCCATGAATCGTCGGAACTGCCAACCAAAGAATCCGTTGTGTCGGATTCGTAAGTATCCCTGGCCCACCCACGACCCGTCACCATCGGACACCTCTGTGATTAACTTCACGATACGCTCCACTTCGTCACGTTCTACTTCAGCTTCGTCAGGCGTTGACGCGTCCAGAATTCCACGGGAGGTATCCCCCAGGGACGCTATTCGGAACGAATTACGCATCATAGAAAAAAGTCTATAACTTGAAGACAAAATAACGCGAGAAATTGTACCCAGCATGAAAAGAAAGAGGAGATTCAACACTAACTAACAAGATCTTTCACAAACGTATATGAGGCCTCGGCTCGGAATGCCGATCGACGCAAAATGTGCCAAAAGTTCCCTCTCCTGGCATTTCCAGCCGTTCGAGAAAAATCGGCGCAAAGCGGAATGCATATGTTCTATACAAAACCAAGTGAACAAATCAAACTACGACGTCGAAGTCGCAGGATCGAGCCAGAAGTAGCAAGCTCTGCGAGTCTTCGCCTCGCAAGTCAATTGTCGGGATACGCGCGGATAGAACTCCCAAGTCAACCTCCCGTACACCACGTTTGGCTGGTAGCACCTTGGTGTCGGCGACGGCGTTGGATGTGGTTGTACTGGTATTTGACTGGAGCGGTTCAGATGATCTCATCGGCTGCAACACATGAGCTCTCGTCTTCGATGGTGCTTTCGACTTGGTCTTGAACCGAGTTTGTTTTGCAGGATCCTCGAGCTTCTTCGCTAGCTTCTCTGCTGCTTTTCGCTCTCGTTCAGCTTTCTTCTCAGCCTGCCGAAGAGTCTTCAACGCGCTCGCATCTTCTTGCTGCTTTCGTTTCTCGGCACGTTCAGCTGCCTTGGCAACCTTTTCTTCTGCTTTCACGCGTCAGTTTTCTTCTACTTTCTCCACCGCCTTAACCATCGCTGACCGTGTCATGAGGACACCACCATCTACAAACGTACGCTGTCGTTTTGGGGCTTGTGGCGAGCTAGATCGCGTTTGGTGGGCTGAGGTCGGTTGTACATCACGGAGAAGTGTTCGAGCAGCTTCTCGAAGTTGCGCTTGAACACGGAGAAGACTCATTTGTCCAGAGGCTGCGTGAAGTGGCTCGTGTGCGAAGGCAGCACAAAGATTTCGATCGAGTGCTGGCAAGCGTGATTCAACACACGCCCATTAATGCGCGAGAAGTGACAGGCCAAAATCAATAACGCAGGGCGTGGTGCATTCTTGTTTGTGAGCTCGATGTCGAAAAACTTTAACCAGTGGAGGAATAAAATCCGTTGATGTTTGAAGAGTCGGTCACAGCACATACGCCTCCTCGAGAGCACCATCCATCCAGTCGAGTTGCCTTCTTTTCCCTTGAAATATGAACATGGGTGGTATACTGTCCCCCGCCGGATTGGCGCATGCCACGACTGACATTTATCGCGGTCATTCGATCGCAAAACATTCGCTTCATTCCTTTCGGGCAAATGACGCGAGGAGATTTTCTGCCTTGAGGACAAAATCCCGTTTCGTCGCAATTCCAGATCTGGCTAGGACGTAACCCCTCCATTGCTTTCTGGAGGTTCGCATGGTACGATCGAATGCGGTCTTCAGTAGACAAATCGGGCTGGCCATCGTGCCGACGGAAAGAAGGCAGGAACCTGAAGACCTTTGCTCAGCGCAACGTCTCGGACAAGAATACAAAGTTCTCCATCCGTCATGCACACTCCGCGCTTGCTACGATGTAGGATCAGCTCAATGATGCCTTCCTCGTCGTCGCGTGAGAGCAGCGGCTTTCGCCCGGCCTTGGCGCCGATGGCAGCCTTCTTCGTGATCCTTCGATGAAGGCTTGTGGTCACCACGTTGAATGCACCACTGGCCTTAGCGAGCGATGCCCCCCTCCTTCACCATCTTCATTGCTACCGCGAAGCGATCCACTTGGTCACCCTGCTTTTTCGAGCGATTCTGCTTGGTCGGCTTGGTCACCATCGGGCTTGTTTTCCAGTCGGCAAGTTCGATTTTGAAAGTGAAATTCTCGGCGAGCACTGCTCCGTTTTACTTCTGGTAAAAGGGAGGGGCATCGTTTGCCTTTCCTCTTCCACGGAAACGCAACCGCCTTGCAGCAGGCGAGTCGCCCGACCAATAGACACGGCCAAAACGCATATCTATTAATAGACATTGTGTCATTCCGGATTATGGTTCATTACAGATTGTGTACCCAGGGGATATACCATTTCCGTGAGCCGAATCGTCGCCACGGAGTTTGGGACGTTGTGCATCTATAAGACGCGAAGACCAGCAGCCAAGATCCGTTCACGCACGTGTGCCTCCTGTGTGTCCAGCAGCTGACTTCAAACCCCTGCACAACACAATCGCAAAGAGATCCGCCGCATGGAGGCCGACGGGGATGCGCATCCGGGATTGAGCATCTAGGTGATCGACAGTACTAATGGACTACTACAAAATACTACAGTACTATCATATTAGTAGTTTAAGTGGCATGATAGGTACTATAGTACTCGTGTTACCTTAGAACGCGCTAATGCAATGCAGAGAGCAATGATAGTACTAAAGGCGAAAATCAATCAATCCCTGGTCATCATACATGATGGACGCGGGTGACGACGCTAAAACGCTTTTGTTGTGTCCAGAATGTGGCTTGAAGCTATCCTATTCACTGCACTAGAAGGTGTGTACTATGTAGCTTACCTCTAGTACCTCGTACCTGAGGGCGGTTCCGGCTCAACTCCCGACAAGCTGTTGTCGTCTCCGGAGCTTGAGAAAGCCAATCCTAGCACTGGAGGTGGATCAGATTGAGCTCTTCGCTTCATGCGTGAGTTGGTACTGGACCGTCGAGCACTGTTGGCTGTACTGATGACCCCCCATAGGTCGTGTCTCGGATTGTTCGGGTCCAGTTCAACTTCCGGTTCGATCTCGTTGTCCCCCTGGTCGGTGAAGCGCAGACTAAGCCCGGCATACCGGATATCTCCCGTCGTGTTTCCAACGCAGTGTGCGCTGCCTTGGTGACCACTGTCACGTTCGTCGATGCACTCGCGGCAACGAGCACAGACTAGTAGTGGTGCGACGTAGCGGCTGTAGATAGCTACTCGTTCGTGAGAACAACACTGTGGCTCAGCGCACACTCGATATGCACACAAGTCGCATCGTCGCCATCTTTTGCGAAGTGTAGGAAGAAACGAACAAGTACAGGCGATGCAGTGCCAGTTGCGGTGTGCACCTTCGGATCTATCGTCGCCCGAGACACCCAAGGCTCGGAATGGTTTCGTCAGTGTTTGCCATACTCGTCCGGGTGCTGACCGTGGCTGATGGAGCTGATTTCGTCTTCGATGCAGCACCTTCTCCAACCGGCAGACTCCTTTTGCGATAAACAGTAGACGAGCTTGGGCCACTCGAGAATCGCAGCTACCCGGTAGTTCCCCTGGAAATGCTGCCTGGAAGGTAACTCGAAGTGTTTCTGGATCTTGCGGCGTGGACAGCGCTGTGAGCCAGCCAGAGATAGGGTGTAATTCGACCACGCGTTCAGGTGGCGCCTTCCCCGCCGTAACATCGGCTGTGTCCAAAGAGCAAAAGACCGTCTTGAAGCCGTCTTGAGTGGGCGTTAACAGCTCGATGTAGCAGCATTGCTCGTTCTTCGCCCCAGACGCATGGTGCTGATGGATCGAGCTGTGCGAGTCTGACGTTGTCCTGGAGTCTGAATGCGGCGCTGAGGTTAACGATCGCTGCTTGAATGGGTTGGGTAGTCTTGAGTGTGCAAAGCTAACTGTACGCACCATGAGCTGCTGTCCAGCAAAGGTTCCTGTATTCGTGCTTCCTCGAAGAGGGGGAGACAGCAACGAGCCTTGCTCTGATCTTGGTATGGCGTGAACGAGTGAACTATAGATGAAACGCGTCCCGTACAAAGCTCGCAGTAGTGCGTTGCTCTCGCTCTCAGTAGATGCTCTCAACAACGACAGTAGCTCCGATCTTCGCGCTTGTATCTCACCTCCAACAACCACTTGACACTGCCGCGTCGTAACTCTAGGTAGAGACCGGAAGTACATGTTCATGTTGCCTGAAACCCCCGCTCTCACGTGTTTCCAGCCTCGTCGAGCTGACAGTCCGCGTAGATCCACAGGTTCATTGGGTACCACAACCCGCTCTACACGCCGGAGCAGCTCGTGGTCGCTTAGCCGCACCTTTCGAAGCCCCGCAGACAAATTCGAAGACGACGCTGATGCGCCCTGCATAGCGGTGACTGTGACTGAGTCCGTCGCTGAGCTCTGTTGATGCATGCCTGATGCAGCAAGTAGGATAATGGAGACCGGGTTGCTATTATTTTGTCTTGGGCCACCATCGACTGCAAGAGAGCTAAGGGAGGTGGGATGGGAGTGGAAGAGACTCAGACCATGGACAGCGGTTGCTTGGCTTGAAGTCTTCGGTCACGCTTGCGTGGTGGTAGACTTTCGGAATCGACTACGAACCCAGCGCGGGTCAGCGTTGGTTCACGGGTTAACCCCAGTGGATGGTAGGATGGCCTTCCCGCTCATGGCCCTGAAGGTCGTGGGAGCCAGCACCATTCAGATCCGGAGTCGACATTTCTCGGTGTGTGGGCACTCGCGTTGGAATGTCTGGTCTCATTTAGCATGCTCGTAATAGGAACCTTTCCAAGCGGTCGTAAGTGTCCTGAGGTATTGTTGTGGTCGTAAGTGTCCTGATGCTTGGAGGCAGACTGTTGCCTGGCATTCAATCCCATCATCGATAGAGCTCTACGACACTTCGCTGAGCTGATGTGGCATGGTGCCTGGCACCTATCCCCGAGGAGTAACCGGAGCCATTTAAAAGGGTTAAAATACCACAACGAGCTTGTGTTCTGCTAGCTCTTTGAGTAAGGCACTTTTATTCGAACAACTTCATGATGTTTGCCAAGTCCCCGGGATGTTGTGGGCGTCGTCGACTCATATTCGTATAGAACACTTGTGGGCACACAAGTTGTGGCATATACACTGTTGTCCAGACAGCAGGTATAATATGTGATTTTACGTTCCTAAAAGCTTCCTGAAGCTCACATTGCGGCTTTGATAACAACCTACGGATAAACCAACACTCAGATGAGAACTGCACATGCACAAGCTATGGATTCGAAAGTAGTGATCTCGAATCAATTGGCGTCGCAATTACTCTCATGTGTTTTAGCGCGCTCGATTCTAAGTTGGTGACCTCTTGGTGATCTAATCAGCTCAAGTGAGCCAGGAGTTCTGGCCCAGGACTTGCAGCGTGTCACGCGCGCTACAGCTGCACAGCATTGGGGCACCGCTGCCTTGCTTCCGAGCTCGTGTCGAGATTCATGTATCCTCTAGTGACTACGCAATGCCCCGCGGCTGTATCCCCGCATCTCCGACACCTGCCAATTGACGCCAAGGAGATGGTCAGGGTTTACCACTCGAATAAGTCAAAACTGCAGTGGAGACACTAGTTTCGATGACGCTCGATCGTAGCATCGAACTGAGTCCTCAGACCTAGAACCACTCGCGAGAGCTGACCCCACTACAAAAACGCTGTCGAACACAACATGAACCCGAGTCCAGCTCGAGACTTAGACTCGAAACAGGACTCGGCGGCTTTAAGAGCTGCAGATGAAACCCCAATGAGTCCCAGTAGCAAGCTCAAGCGCAAGACGAAGCGGTTGGTTTGGACCGACGACTTGCATATGCGATTCGTCTCAGCAGTATTTGAAACTGCGGTCCAGCAGTTGATATGCCAATTTACGTGACGGTTATGCCTCAAATTGTGTTGTGTGTTCCTCCGTTTCGACAGTTGGGGTGAAGAACGCGTCTCCGAAAGCTCTATTGGAGGTGCGTGTCATCCACCTCACCAGTGTCGATACATTTCCACACCGCTGACATTGGGTTTATGCTGTCGTAGTTGATGGAGACCAAGAGCCCGACGGAGGGACTGACGATGGAGCACATCAAGTCGCACCTGCAAAAGTATCGGATCAACTACGAACGCTCGCGGCTCGAGGTGCAGCGGCAAAATGAGAAACATACGAAGCGACATTTGAAGCGCCACCACAGGCATTCACAACACCAAGGAGCTGGAGGGGACACTAAAGCTCCCGGCGAGTCAATTGCAGGTACATCCGATCAATGGACCTCGTCAGGGGTTACTCTACCACAAGACACGAACCAGCAATGGAACATGTGCGACGCAATAATGAGGCGTCGGAGCACATGCACTGGACGATGCAACAGCGGATGGATTTCCATCGCGAACTGTTGCTCACACGCAGTGTCGAGGTCGGGTCAGGTCTTTCCTGGGCCAACATGATGACCAATCTGGACAACACCAGAATGGATTCTAAAGGAGCTGCAAGTGGTAACTATAATGAGCAGGGGAGCTCAAGCTTTCTTCAGACTTGGGCCAATGCCGAGCAACTTCGACAACAAGAGGAGCAGGTCTACGGCCGACTGCATGAGCAACAACAGAGTCTATTCCAGCAGATGCAAGACGCAGTACCCGTCGCACCATTTCGAGTGAGTCCACCAAGACCAACAGGCGAAGGCGTGGATACCGATGGCGGTGTGGACCTCACCAGCTGGGGCCGACTCAGTCTGACTGTAGATCCTGACGACGACGACGTCTTTGGTTTCTTAGGAGGGTCCTAGACCGTGGTGTACTGTTGACCCCAGTACAGTACCAGCTGAAAATGCCAATCTGCTATCTACTATCCGTCTTCGTACGTCGCGTTTATGTTCACTGCCTAACATGATGAACCACCCCACAGTTGAAGCATTGAAGACTTGATCTGTAAGACAAACACAACAAGCACTGACATTACTTCTATCGTAACATATAACAGTAGTCATTCGCAGCACATAACTCCGGCATTTTTTTCTTACGATAATTTATCAAGGAGAATAGGTTTATATCGTTTCTAAGCGCGAGGAGCAATTTCTAACGAGGCGACTGCTCGACCACCTGAGAGCGTAGATGGCATCAAAAGATAGCTCGATACAAAAGTGAGTTGAACCTGATACATAAACTACTAAGTATATAGAAGAGAACAACGATGTGCAACTACATTATGAAGATCGGGAAAGTGTGCGATAAAGCAAAATCTAAAGGTCGATGCTGCAAACATCCAATTTCAAAGTTTCCTGAAGCTGTATTGGATGTCGATAAAGCCGAGGAAATGATGAGTAAATTCTTTAAATCTCTACTTCATGAAGATGTTGAATGTCCTTGCGGTAAAAAAATGAAACGATGGAACTGTGCCCACCATTGCACCTTCCAAAACACAAAGCATGGGCTTCGTCTATGCCGAAGTCAGGAAACGGTCATTCTTGGATATCGAAGACCGTGGAAGAAATGAATCCAGCCTTAAAACATTAAAAAATAAAGCAATATCTTTTTTGGAGGCGATCGCCCATAATATATATATATATATCTTCAATTAGTTCTGAAGCAGTTCATCAATAGCAGCGCATAGCCTAGGGGCCTTTTCCGTGGCGAACTTACACGATCGGAGCCAGTGCAAATATTCCTTATCAAGTGTAAACACTTGTTTTACTGACTTGCCCTTGTACTTACCAAAATTAAGTAAGTACGATCCGTCGTCGGATCCATCCGCGAACTTACTCGCGAGAATTTTGCAATATCAGAATCAAGACCGCCAATTAGCATTTCCTGAGAACGGAGCCAGCGACAACAGCTGGGATCCTTGTCAAAGATCTCCTCAATGGTGGAGCCTTTGTGCTTGCCGAAAGAAATCTGTGTGAACATGGTATCTATATACCAATACAGATTTTTAACTCAAATGTTTATTAAATATTAAGCTCAAGCAGTGGTAAAGTCAAGCACCTCTCCAGTTAGTCTGTCGTAGCTTAGTTCCTGCTCACTAATTACCAAAACTAGCATGTTGACACACTGGCAACCAGCATTAACACCCTGAACCTGAATCGCATGCGGAACATCCTTCTCAGTTAGACGCGATACACCAGCAATGAGAACACGGTTAGTTAGCGACCACGTCTGGTAGTCAAGCAGACCATTGACAAGTTCGGGAGTTAGATCACCGTTGATTGCACTGATCTTAGCAACCTCGTAAACTGGTGGAAGTCATAATCATGGGAGATATCAAAGCACTGGGTAGAACCGATGCGAACATTGAAGTTGCGAATCGAAGAACCAGGATGTAGGGTCCAAGGAGCACTATCAAAAGGACTCTGGAACTCTTGAACGGCGGCAGCAGCAAAACTGCTTGTCTGCTCAGCAAACGGGAGGAGAATGACGTACTTGGCATTCTTGACACTCGCCGATAGTTGTAGGTCGAAAGCGGCATTTAGTTGTGTTGAATGTTTACCAGTACCAGCACGTTGGTAGAACCACTGAGCATAACAATCGTTGAAGCGTACCTTCTTAACAGGCTTCGAGATAATCGCCTGGGGATTTTCTAGATGGACGAAAGGCGAGCAGTCGTGGAAGGCATATATGTACCATCAATATTAGGTTCAAGTGAGTTTACAACAGCACCCCATGCAATACTCAATCCAGCAGAAGCAGCAAGAACGCCAGCCATTGGATTACCAGTGGAAGAGGCAGCAACCATTACGGGGCATGTATTACCACTGGATAGCGTGGTGCTTGTTAGCGACATACCCTTAGTAGCATCTACGGCAACCGCAGCAACACCCTGATTTACTCGGAAACGAAGGCGAATCTGGGGGCTGGCCATTAGATCAAGCTCCTTAAAGATCGGGTGAAGGTCAACAAGCTTAATCATAAGCATGTAGTTCCACGTACCCATGATTGCATTAGCAGTAGCAGCGCCAGAAACGAACGCGCCGCGTGCCGTCTGATTAGCAATGGTGGTAGAAGCAGCAGCGGATCCAAGCGAAGGCCAAGAGGTGCTGATATCAGTACCAGCAGAAGGAGGGTTTGATAGAAGCCGCTTTGCAAGACCATCGTTAACAATAGAGGCTCCACCAGATGGTCCAGTAGTGGCAAACGCAGATGAGAATGCAGTAGTGTTCGTGTATCCATCACCGGTAGTTGAGGTGGTAGCAGAGCTGTAGAGAACCGACTGGGCAGCGTCAGGGTAAAGGAATGATTCAGCACCGTGCTTCTCAACATATTGAGCACTGTATCCAGTTTGAGCGCGAATGTTGTTCCAGAAGAGCTTGTAGTCAGCCATACTGACAACAGTCTTACCATTCAATTCCAAGGACATCGAATCGATGACGTTCCAGTTACCACACTTCAGCGTAGCACAGAAACGGTTTGCAGGGAGAGTCTGAGCGGTACTGCCATTTTTCATCGAGACCTTGTAAGGAAGCATGATGTAAGCATCTCGAAGCGAAGCAAATCCCTCACTTCCATTCAACTGAGCTGTAGCATCAATCGTAATAACACCATTCTGGTACGATCCCTGATTAAGATCGATAACAAAGGGCACACGCTTGCCGGAAGATACCTTGATCTCTGGATCGCTCTTGAGCGAGCTTTGGTACAGGTATTGGTCGGAGAGTTGTGTTTCAGACATTGTTGAATCTATATGTCCCTCAATATAGTTTTCAGAAATTAAATATTATGACAGACTTTATCGAGCCCATTACCAGTGATCATGATCTTATAGAAATCGCCGAGAGATTAGGCGTGCAACTTGACGATATTCATGAATCCAGTGAGATTACAAAACCGCTCTCAAAGAAAGGTTCATATTTAATTCTTTTGAGACCACCTGCACTGGATGTCGGGCATTGGACGGCTGTCTACAACGGAGAATATTTCGACAGTATGGGTGAAGGACCTCCACGTAAGTATGGAATCAAATGGTACAACACCAAGCAATACCAAGGAACCTATGGCGACTACTGTGGCCCATTCTGCCTTCTTTGGCTATATTCAAAGCAGCACAACCAACCCGATGTATTCAAAAAGATGAAAGATCTGAATTTGATCATTCTAGAATAATATTTGTTTCAGGGAATATAGCAATCATGTATCGTGAATTAACGATTTCAAGCGATGTCCCAGAGCGGAAGCTGACCAAAGCATTCAAGACTGGTAAGCTCAGTCTGACAGCTGACGAACTTAAGGGTACTGGATCAGTTATCCACCTTCACCCTACATCTCACGAAAAGGCGCTCAAGGCACGCAAAGCCGGTCGCGGCGTTCGGCTTGACATCACCAAACACGAGGTCAAAAAGGGATACAAGCGAGCTCAAGGCGGTTCCATTTGGAGTAAAGTATGGGGAGGGATCAAATCGGCGTTCAAGTTTGCTAAGGATAGCGGAATACTCTCGCGTGCTGCCGATGCTGCAGTCCCTGCTCTAGCTACTGCCCTCGGAGCCCCACAGGCTGGAATCCCAGCTCGTGCAGCTATTAAATCAATGACAGGTATTGGTGTTTATGATAGTGATGACGATGCGGGGAAAGGGACGGCTGCAGCAGGTGGTCGCGTTTCTGTAGCTGATGTCAAGAACGCGGCGAAGAATGCCCTATCGTATGCTGAACGTAAGGGGGTACTAACAGATGCTGTTGATGCTGGCGAAAAGTATCTTCTTTCCAAAGCAACCAAGCCGGAGCACGAAAATCTCATCGAATCCCTGCGAGGTGAAGTCCGTCGTCGCTATGGTGTTGGTGTACCTAAGAGTAAAAGGCCAGCGAAGGAGTCCCCTGAAATGAAGGCTAAGATGGTTGCAGTCCGAGCTAAGCGGAAGACCGGAGGAAGCTTTAGATTGTAAGAAAAAAATAGATACGGTCAACTTATTTTTTTGGTCTCAGTAAAAGCATGATGGAAACGGAAGTATCGCGGAACTTAACCTTCTGATCGTTTTGGTTATTAATACTAATCGTAAAGGAAGAACGAGAACCATTGTGACAGTTCATCCACGCGTACTGACTCGGCTTATATGAGATCAATTGACCTACAGAAGCATCTCCTCGATCGAATGCACTTAGAATATCACCACTGGCTACGTATTCATTCTTGATGATGTCACATTGTACGATATAGCTCGAAGTAGGATGGATCTGAGGAATAATATTTGATAGTTGAGCACTTGCTACAGTAGCAGGAGAAGCAGGGTAAGTACCACTCGTCAGACCGACAACCTTACCAAATGCAGCATTATCGATGATAACACGTGGTACACGGGTTGTAGTAGGTAAGCCCGTACCACCAGAGCTGTATAGACCAGCAGCAGGGCGACTGTAGCCCGTTGGGAGACTCGCTGGAGTCGCGCTAAAATCAAACTGAGCAGCATAATATCTCACTCAGCTGGATATAGAACACGTTATTTCCCGATGCATCAATCAAATAGGCTCCAGCATTCACTAGAGCTGTCTGAATGCTTCGATTGATATCCGCATACGTGTAAATACCATCAACGAGGGTAATACTGATAGTAGAAGTAGTTGCAGCAGTTGGTACTTCTACTTTAAACGAGTTATTCCAGAATTGAAGGGAATCGAAGTTGTATTCACTGTTGTACATTGAGATCGACTGAACCGCACAAGTGACATCTTTAAAGTCAGCCGCAGAACCTGGGAAACTGTATTTCCACATGGAATTGTAGCCGTCCTGAACGAGATTGGTGCTGTCGAGTTTGACAAACGATGCCATCTTGATGTATATGAAATAGACCAAAACTTATGTTGAATTATAATTACTCGTCAGTGTTAATGGGGCGATCGAAGTTGTATCTGATTTGACCCTTGACTGAATCAATGAAGAGCATTTGCCCCTTTCGCTCAGTGGCTCGGTTATAGTAATAAGCGATTGACCGTTCATCAACACCAGGAATGTTAAAATCCTTCGCTACCATTGCTAAATTGCGCTTGGAATTCGCCTTAAGAATCGATACATACTCTGAATTTAGCCTTATCATCTTATCCGTTGCAAGTAGCTGTGGCTAAGAAATATGGTACTCAATTTGAAAGTTCTCCCTCGAGTGAAGTAATGACTAAACAGATTCTTCTGGAGTAGCTTATCATTAGAGTAGTCATCTATGATTACAAGCTCAGGTTTATTTGAGTTTAGCGGAGTTCTGCGTACTTGATCAACACTTGGTGGGGAATCAGGGTCTGCGAATGTGATGAATCCATCCAGTTTGTCACGAAGATACTCGTATAGCTCCTGATGAGGATTACGAGCAATAATGGTCAGATGCGCAAACACATGTGGTGAATGTTTTAGGATGAACATACAGAGTTGTTTTCCCCACTAAACGATGGACCAAGGACAATCATTCTGAACAAGGCTTTGATATCCAATGCCGAGATATCTATCACCCATTGAAGCTGATTTGAACTTCTTTGGTAGTGAAGCACCGAAATCGGGATACCGCTCATGATTATCGTTTAATCTATATAGCTTCAGACAAAATGAGTTCTGGTTTTTCCTATCCCCAGCCAATTTTCAAATCAACCATCTACAATCCTGCATTCTATCTTTCGTTAGATGCAAGCGGCTTTCTAACCTATGACTACGCCCATACATTTATCTTGGAAGAAATGACTATCGTCTAACATATCTTACTGGTATCACTGCTGGCACAGCAACACAAGGAGTAGCCCTTGTACCAGGTGATAACAAGGATATTGCAGGTATAGGAGCTTTCAGCTGCTCCAGTTTGACTGTAAATGGGTCTGCGATGACGTCAGCTCCAGACTATGTTGGAATCACAGGTGGCACTGGTCAAAACTCAAAAGCATTGGTCCTCAACACATCTGGATCTATAACGAGCGGTATCGTAAATTTAACACTCAGTGGAACACTGTCGGCCGCTACATTAACTGGAACACTATCGACAGCAGCTCAGACATATATTACTTCCGTTGGAACGTTATCAGGTCTTACTATTGGAGGAAACCTGACATTTACTGGCGCGTCACGATCACTTACATGCTTAGCATCTTTATCATCAACAAACTTAACTGGAACGCTACAGACGGCTTCTCAATCAAATATCACATCAGTTGGGACACTAGCAAACTTGACTTTGAATATGGCAGGAACTGGTCTCAACATCCCTAGCTTGAAATTCAATGGTACTACCTTCAACCAAGATTACTACATCAATATCACTGAAGGAGGAGCTGGTGCAAGCAAAGCTCTTGTTGCTAATTCTAGTAACGATCTATCAGTACTGCGTGATTTATCATGCACTCGCGATTTTACTGCGTCTGCATCTGTTTCAACGCCCACAATTACAACAACAACAATTCAGCCCGCTAGTAGTACTCTGAATATGACGTATACAACATTGAATCTTAACTCGACTGCAATGACAGCTACTGCCACTCAACTAAATTACAATCAAGTTACAACATTAGGTACCTTTCAATCTTCTAGAACCATGACACTAGATTCTAATGGAATGGGAGTGATGGGTTTAGGATCAGTTGCCTCAAACTGCATTAGATTCTACGGTGGAACTGCGAATAAGGAAATGATATCTATTTATCGAGGTAATGACGATGGTGGGTTAATTATTGATACAAAAATTAAGTCCTCTATTGACTCTGCATGCCGGAATTGATCAAACAGGGGTGAGTGGTACTGGTTCAGCCGAATACAAAGAAATAATTCGAGCTAATAATAAATTGGTTGGCTTCACAACTAATTATCAATCGGGATGGTTTAACGGATACCATCTTGGGACCCAATCGTGGGGTGGAAATGAAGGAACTCAATTCTATACTAGTGCGAATACTTTAAACTTGGTCGCCATAGCAGTTTTACATCATCCTTTACATCTGGATGTAATCTATTGCTAACACCAGTTAGTTCTATAAATATACTGATTTTTAACTCAACGACGCCTTATACTAATGGAAATAATGGCAATATGTACATTAAATGCTCTAACTCATTCAATGATGGTAGCACCAACTACGATATGCCAATTTTCTGTGAATCTTCTAATGCTTCTTCGCCTATTAATTTTGGTATACAATTACATAATGGAGCTAGTATAATGATTTTGTCTTGATGACTAATAATAGTCGTAAAGTAACGATACTGGGAGGCACGAATGCAGGGAGAGTTGGAATTGGTACGGCTTCACCTACAGCAGGATTGCAGGTTGCTATCAATGTAAGTCAATCTATTGATTCAAGTGGTAACGGTGTAGCTTACTTCCTAAAAAGTGGTGGCTTGGTTTCAACGATAGGACCCATATCAAGTGTTGCTGTAGCTATCCAAGCAACGGGTGCTATTTTAGCTAGTGCAGACGTTTATACTACCTCAGATGCAAGAAGAAAGAATTTCTTTGATACGCTTGATAATACTTCGATAATGAATGGTATGCTATCTATCGACCAAAAATGTATCGATACAAAACTCAGGATAGTAGTGTTCCATTGCAAATAGGATATAAAGCTCAAGATCTGTTAAAAAATATTCTAGGATCAGTAATTAATTACTTTCCTAATGAAACATTAGTAGTTGGGGATTCTTTTATAGATTTAGCTGGTATTGAGTTTAGTGTAGATTACAGTAAAATATGTTGTTACCTTCATATATTAGCACTTGAACAGCAGAAAAAAATTAATGCTTTAGCATCAACCGCTACTGATCTATCAAATCAATTAGCTACAGCTAATGCTAAGATTACTGATCATGAAACTCGTATAAAGAAATTGGAAGCCAAAATACTGAATAACTTAATATAATTAACAAGTCGAGTGGGATCTGTCTTTCAGCTCAAATAGAAGCTCTTAAAGCTAAATTAGATCCTTTAATATAGAAAGTCGACTGGTTTGAAAATAAAACATCTATGATAGGTTATAAGGCAAAGATGGGTTGCGGACCAAGCTCTTCGCTCGAAACAAATCTAATGACCGATGAACCTAATCAGATTGTTGGCTCCACCCTTCTCCAAGCTGACCAAATTGTTGTTCTCGGTGCTAGCGTGTTCCTCCAACCAAAAATCCTGATGGGGAGCCTACCATACTTGAAGTTAGTATCAGCGACAAAAAAATCAACGTATATCGAGGATTTCGCAATAAACTTGTTAGAAGCGGCATAAGCTAAGCCTACATTGCGAAGGTCTTCACGGTCTTTGTTTTTTTCTTGCTCGAAGGGTAAGCCCAGATACGACCGCCTTCCGTTTGAGTTGATGCATCTACCTTCTTAATGGACTTATCGAGATCAGTAGCCCAAACAGCGGCTTGGGTCTGTTGAGGACGTTCACGAATGATTAGGCTCTTCATGATTACCTTGAGTTCGGAAACATTGAAGTCGGCGTTATCGCCATAGGCGCCGCCTGAGCTTGAAATAATGCGAGGGTTAAAGAAGAACATGCTTATATGAGACGAACTATAATATCCTTGAATTCTGAATCCGAAATAAGACGGTTAGAATACATATCCACACTCAGTGATTCCAGCTGCTTGATGATCGACGGATTGTCATTGCCTAACTCGAGCCCACCCTTTAGTTTGCCATACTCCGCTTTCCGTGATTCTAATGGATCCTCAAGACGATCGTGGAAGCTATACTGAAGATGAGTGATAGCAAGGATTTCCTTGAACAATTTTTTATCGTCGATACTGAGCTTATCATACGCTGCCTGATCGATTTGTTGCTTGAACGCAAGGGTTCGAATCAAGTCTTGAAGACTGCCGCTGATTTCCCGCTTAGGTCCACATTTTCGTCGATTTGGTTGTACAATGACAAGGGTTTTAGAATCGAGATCAGGGATTCGGATATACTTACTTCCCAGTTGGTGATATACGTATGCGGAAGGGGTAGCTAGGCCTTGAATTTCGTTCAGGTTGTAAGTTCGGGAGCAGCGAACTACACCTTCGAGAGGAGTAATTCCAACAATTCACAGACCACGACCCTTTAATTTACGCCTGATTGGAGCGGGCGAAGCCCCTCCAGCCAACATCCCACTGCCAGCAGATTGCGAATCATCAGTAGTATGTTCTCGTTTCTCCTTATCACGCAGGGCATCATTATATCGCTGGAATTTAGAAATGTAGACTGCCTTTGTCGCTTTCATCGCAGACGTTGCCGCCCTCAACGCCGATCGTGCGGGTTTACTATCCGATGATTTCACCACTTCTTTGCTTCTTCTAAGCGTGTCAGAGCTTCTCCATACTGTTTGAATGCAGCTTCAGAAGCATCGTGAAGCTTTTGCATCTGATCATCGTGTTCATACTCCTCAATACTTTGTCGCTTAATGTCATGAACAGTCATGAGAATAGCTTCATTAATAATTGCAAGATTATCCTCGAGATTCTTGCGACGAACCTTGTCCTGTTTCTTCTCACTGTGATAAGCAGAAGCTTCATTCTCATCCATTGGGAGAGGATTTTCGTCGTGGTCTCCTTCATCGTTTAAATAGTGCTCGATTTCTTCAAGTCCATTCAATAGTGAAGTAAAGGTATCCATCCATCTGATATTCTTCATCAACTCTTTCCAGGCAACCGCTTTATGCTGTCCATTTATAATATTTAGAGGACGTTGGATCATAGGCTCGCTAAAGTAGTATTCTGAATGAGATTTTACACCTTTTCTAGTCACCATCATCGGTTTAAGACAGAATGGGATCTTAACTCTCTTCTGGAGAATTTTGTGATAATCCGTGAGAATTTGCTTTGCGTCACTGTCTGCATTGGTCAACTTTGGATCCATATCCTCATCGATTCCACTCAATACCCCATGGCGAGGTTCCGATCTAGCCTCTCCTGGTTTAAAATCCTTAGCAATACGTTCTTCATCCTTTTTACCAATGAACACTAACTCGAGACCTTTATCGTTGACCATGCTGACAAAGTTTTGAAGAGTGGCTTGCCAATTGACCTTTTTAGTGATTGCAGGCTTAACGAGATCGCTACTCTTGCTGTAAACGCTAATTGAATTACCATCGATCCAGACGTATCCGTCTTCATCAATTGGAGACGATTTGGTCGTACCAATAAGGACAGGAGCGATTTACTTATTTAATCCATTTGACTCAAGCATCTCTTTATTTTTACTAATGGTCCAAAGCATTTTGAGCTTACTACTCATCTCGTCAGACTGTGTGGAAGTCTTTGCTTACTGCGATTGGCATCATCACTCGTTGAGGCATTCACTCGTTTTCGCTTTGCACCAATACGTTGCCATGCCTGGTACGGAGTGTTTTCATCTTCAAAATACATTTCACCACGTTCATTCTCCTCCTTGATGTACCTACGAAATCGTACATCGTGCGCTATAATCTTCCCAATGTGGTCGAATGTCTCATTCCAATTAATGCTCGGAACTAACACCAGTTTGTTCGATTTAACTTGATATGTATTAGCATCTTTTCCGATATAATACCTTGTTAGCTGATGCCTAGTCGAAGCGAGCGGATGAATACGTAAATCGGCAAGAATCGGATAAAGGTCAAATATTTCAGCAACCATTTGCTTCGCTCTTTTTTGTTCGAAAATTTCATCGTTTTCATCGTCGCTGAATAAATCTTTCTACGATATCTTCCGTGAATCTTTGGCTGTTTTTTAGTCTTCATCAGAGCATCCGGTCCAACTTTGATTCCAATCATCTCCGGAGTGTTATCGATTCCAACATCGACTACTGAAGGACGTACATTTACTGCTGCATCAGCCATTTGGGGTCGAGCATCGACTTCAGCGTCAGCCACCTCTGCTTTCACATTTACTTCAGGAGCAGTTGAGACATCAGGGTTTTTGTTGGAGTTTTTATCACTCAGTCTTTTTTAAAGATTTCCGAACGAGGTACTTTTAACTCATCGGGTGTTTCTTCATCAGGGCGAACTGAAATATCAGTCTGCGTTGATTCAGTAAATTTCTTTGGTACAGTAATGATACCCTTAACCGTGTCGCTGGCCCATTGAGCTCCTGCATACATATTTCGCTTAGCCGAAGCTTGACGAACCCGACGCTGGGCACGCTCCAGTAGGTCTTGACGCTTTTGCTCTCGTTGAGCTAGCGATTCGAATTTGGGAAACATCGTGTGATTCGTATATATCATTAGCAAACATAAAAAATGAGCACTCGTATTTACAAGTGCTAACGTTTCTACCAGTAGCTTGGCATAACAGAATCATGCGTTGAGTAGTTGTAAGAATGACAAATCTGATTTCTTTCACTTAGCATATTCAAGTATCGATCTTTGATGCAGTGAAATGGCACGCCAAATATCTTTTCCAAATCCTTGCTGTGTTGTCTATTAGCAACAGTGGCACGGAAACTAGCAACTGGATCCATTAGTGTCAGCTCATATTTGATTCGACTTACCTCTTGAATGATCCATAACTTTCGGCGCAATTGATTATATGCCAGTATCTATCTATCTAAATAGTTGAGAGCATTTTCATTTTACAAAAAAATATTCAATCAGATATAATCGAACCACATGATTCGAAGCGAAGAGGATTTTTCTAACAGCTAAATATGAGCTACGACGCAGTAATGAATGGTTCAGTTTTTTTATTCCAGTACTCCTTCTCAAGAGTAGATCGCCTGTTCTTATTGACTAGCCGTAGATTGTCTTGAGGCTCCCAGGAATCAAGCTCATTACCTACCCAACTGATCAAGTACTTGTACTTCCCATTTTTCATTTTCTTATGGTCTAAGATTCGCTTCACTTCGAGAATATCACCCCTATTGATAGCGGCATCTGTCGTTTCCGATTGTACGATTTTGAGATCATTTGGGGCTTTGTAGAGCGTGTGTCCATTCTTAGATCGGATTTGAACTCGGCAGCCATCAATGCCAACAATTGTATAAACCGCTTTGCTCCAGCGCGCAGCCTCTTTATCGAAAGTTGTTTCTTGAGACGATAAAGAACGCTGCTTCCTATCTCTAACTCGTTGTCGATCCTATCAGCTTCCTCTTGATTATGAGCTAACTCAGACTCCATAACCTTACCTTTGGCCTCGCTTGGTTTCATCCCAATAGAACGATGAAAGGCAGTGTTGTAATTAGATACAATGTCAGTGATAAGCTTTTGCGTGATCCTCTTCGGAGACATTTTCGTGAATCTCTGCTTCACAGTCCTGTTAAAACGCTCAATTTTTCCTATGGTGCCGTGATCACTGGCTCGTTATTGTAATGTTCAATCTTTTTAGATTGGAAGAATTTCTGAACGTCCTGATTCATGAATTCGGTACATTATCGCTCGTTAGATATTTCTGCTCTTGAAATCGTTGAATATCAGTCTGGCTTGCATACCAATTCTTGACTGTTTTAAGTGTTACCTTAGGATCTACCTCCTTTGCCTTCTCGTAAAGAGCTTGAGCTCCGACATACCCAGTTTTAGTGTTGTAGTAGAGTTTTGCTAGGAGATCATCCATCACTATATCATATTTAGATTAAAAAAAAATGTGCTGCTCAATGAGCTTAAATATCAAGCGCTTCAGTAGTGATACCATCTTCAAGTACACGTCTCTTATCGTAGAAATAGTTGAGCGCCGTTTTAGTTTGACTACAGGTTATAATAGTTTTAGACTCCTTACCGATACGGAACCCCTTATTATTACCTTGGAGTGTGATACGATCCCGAACGACAGTCTCAAAGCCTTCTGGATTAAGAACATCTTCATTTCGACCACGCCCCTGTTGCACACCTTTAGCTGGGACTTTGACCTTATACTCCTCGTCTGGTAGATAGCAGATGTAGTTCCTGGATGATAGCGAGACCATTGCATCACCGGACCCCTCATCCTTGAATAAACCAGGCGTGCGACGGTCAAACTTAGCTACCTCCGCGTTGTAGTCGTACTTGAGTAGCTTAAGGTGCTCATGTAGCCCAGGTTTGATACAGTCTTGAAACGGATTTTTCCAGCTGAAAGCGATGTAAGCGCTATCAGTGTCCATCGCTTGATACTGAAAATCCGCACGATCGAAGTAGAAGTCGATGCAGTCGTAGTAGAACTGGAGCATACGAAGTTTAGCAAGCTGGTAGATAGCAATCGTAAGGTGAATCGGATTCGTGTTCTTGAGTCGCCGCTTCTTCATAGTAATTTTACAGGCGATATTGAGCTCCTCAAGCCCGTGGAACGTAAAGTGCTCAATCTTCTTGTCATCAGATTCATACTTGATCTCTTTGTGCTTTGACATATCCGTTCCGGATCGACCGAAAGCTGAGTTGCCTACCAGCTTCATCATTTCGGCGATCATAGCCTTTGATTTGTCGACGTCGCCCTCGCGTCTAGCATTTGACACAGCTTCCATAAATGGGGCAAATGCTTTGTGAGAACTAGCTTTGATGAAAGAGTATGTCTTAGTGATTTCCATACCATGGACTTGAGTAGTGGGGTGTACACTAGAATCTTTTCACCAAAGTAGCTACCAATAAGCTTACGAGCAGGTGTAACACGTTGGTTTCCACGCGATTGGTTGTATTCGTACATGTGTGTGCCAATGACTTTCTCATCAGCACAATCAATCAACACATTTTTGAAAATGGGCGTCATTTCCGAGAAGAAGTCTCTCAAGTGCTCTGGTGTTCAAATATCATATTCGAGAAAGCCAAAGATCTTGTCAGACTTAATGTCATCGACAATGCCAGGATAAGCTTCAATCGTAGTCAATCGACCACACGGCATGTCGATTCCAAGCGCCCACAGATATAGAGCGTTCGCATCGTATCCGATTACCTTCTTACAGAGTTTTCCACCGCGAATTTGAGTCTCGTTGCGCTTAGCGTAGCGGTTAAAGATAATTGACGGCCCGCCGACAATGTTGGTCTTCATCTTAGCGTAGATGTCCTTCTCCTCCTTAGCAATCGAGTAGACGAGTCTATCCGAGTTGAATTCGAGAAGTTTGCTAAAGCGGAAACCTTTGATTGACATATCCTTGCGAGCTGTGGTGCATTTGATACAGCTAATCAAGATATTGCCATCGATATGACCAAGCTTATTGTTAACTCTGTCTGCAGAAGCCGTCTCAGCGGTCAGCTGGTAGTAGCAAAGTCCACACAGCTATTTCCGCTTCTTGGCTAGATCATTCAAATGCTTGATAGTCGTGTTGAACTCACGCTTAGCCTCAGAATCCTGAGTTTTGTAGCCCCTCATGCGCTTAGCTGGAAAGCTAAATGCCTTAGCAGGCTTCTTGCTTGGATATTGAAGGTTGTTGAAGCAAGTCTGATACATCACTTTCTCCGATAGACCAGGGAGAGATACACCGTCTGTGAACATATCCAAATCAAAACGCTTGACTAGCTCACGCTGAGCGCTGATGGCCTTAATGAATGGCACTACATCCAGATTATTGTACCAAATCAATAGGTCCTTAATCGACTTCATGTCATAGTGCTCCCAGACAAACTGTACCCGCTTGTAGTCGTCATCACTGATACTTGTGCCACGGAGCTGGCTATCAAAAGCTGATTTCGGAGGAATAGTAGTCTGGTTGAGAACGTTGGATGCAGTTATATACTCGTACGGAAAAATACCCTTACCAAGACCGCAGACGCATCGAATCTTGTCATCACACTTGCAATCACGGAGGTAGGCACTCAGATATTTGCTATGGCTAGTGCCAGCAGGTACATAGTTGCAAATATCGAGCATTTTCAAGTTCGACGTCGCAATGCACATATAGCTGGGGGTTTTGATGACAGATTTGATGTTGTCAGTACCAATAACGGAGAATAAATCGTTCTTGATCAAGTTGATATCATAGCGATCACTATTGAACCCTAGTACTGGGACTTGATCGATTTGCTGCTTGATCTTACCGTAATCGGACCTCTGCTTCCCAAAGCCAATATTGTTGTGGAAGTCAAAGAAGCTACCATATTTTCCCCCTTCAATCAATCTGTCGATATCTGAAATGGTACAGGTTTTACCTAGGTCGATCCCTGGGATCTCCATACCTGTCAACCCGTGACCAGCAATGCTTTTCCGCAGAAGGGGCCCATACTTATCGACATTGTATTGCTGAATCTTGACCACCACATTCCCAATGTACTTGAACATATCCGTAAGTAACGCTTTCGGATCATCATTTACAAAGCAGCGTACCTCCTCAGTTAAGCTATCAGCTACTGATACTGAAACAGGGATATGTTCGTTGGTGAACGTAGTATTCTCCCCATGCTGTACTAGCGTCGGCTTGAGAATAGCCTCAAAATCATATACGATGAAATGATCTAGATACTGGTCGGTGGATCTGATGGAGTACTTCGTAAGCATCGACTTAATTGTGTTTGGGCCGGGCGATATATTGTTGGCTCGGCTGGGAAACTCTCAATGTTTACCAGCTCATATTTGTTCTTCGTGTGATTACGCAGCTTGTCAGAGCTTACAAACACCATCTCACACTTAGAACATTGGTATTTGCATTGAGCATGTCAATGTTCTTGATGTATAGAGCGTGATACTCGTGAGAGAGAATGTGGATAGCCTCGTACTCGTTATCAGAGCGACGGATGCAGTTTACATTACCAGTATCCACATCCATAGAATAGACGTTGATAGATAGCTGGAAACATTCTTCAAGCTCGTCGAGCTGCAGAAGGTCAACTGGCTTAAAGCTACGGAAGAGACCCAACGTATAACTAATCCCCTTGCAGGAGCAGTAACGCTCGAATACTTCCTTCACCTGAGCCTGAATTCTACTAGGATCTTTCTTAGCATGTCGCAGTAGGTGCCAGGCGATGCAGAGGAAGACGCACTTGTTATTAGTCTTCGTGAAGCTGATTACGTGCTTATTATCACGTATAATCTTAGGGATAACGACCTCACTATCGCCTAGGGCATGATTACGATGATAGATGTAGATCTTAACCCGGTGATTGTCTTCAGCTTGTAGCCAGAGCTAGGATAGTCCAGCTTGTCCTCCAATTCCATTGATCGAATCTCAAAAATAACCGTCCTCAGCTTTGCTATTAATAGCAACCGGCTTCTCAAATACGCTAGTATTTGCTAGATTGGGATGCCAGTATTCGATGAAGCTATCCTCGGTTTTACTAATAAGATCGTACCCAAGAGCAATGTTGATCTTGAAGGCATTCTTTTGACTAGCAAGGACGTTTTCGAGCTTGTCGTAGAACTCAGCAGGCTGAATTCCCTCGTACAGGTGTGATTCCATGTGCTTTCCATTGTAGAAGCGGTACTTGGGCTCGGACTTGAAGTCAGGAGACGTGCGCTTCTTGAGGGTCTTGACAGAAACCTTGTACTGCTTAGCTACCAGTTTCTGGTTGCTCGGGCGGGAAATGCTGCTAACATAAACCATCTTACCCGTCCTACCTCCTACCTTGACCCGGTAGCTACTACCCCATTTGATAGCTTGAATATTCAATCTCTTTAGACCTTAAACATGTTGCCTATATATGCTTGACTATATTATTCTCGTGGAACTGACTTTATAATAATTGGATCTTGTGTCAGGATGGACTTTATATCATAGTCTTCTACAAACAATTCTAAAATTAATTAATTCAGATATTTGGCAAACGGGTTGTTGATACCTTACAGCCAATAAGCTTAAGCGTGGTGATCGCCTATATTTGTCTTGACTTTTTATCTGAGATTTTTTTTTTAATTAATTAAGTTCAGTTTCCTCGTTAAGTTCGCGTTCGCGTTGGTTAGGTTCGGTTTTGGTCTTTCGCTTGCGGGCACGAATTAGCTCTCTATTCTTGTCGCCGTACCCCTTTCGATAGGATAAACGAGCTTCGCGAGTGCGCCGCCTTAACACGTTCCTTGTTAGCTTGATACTGTTCTGGTAAATATGCCATCTTTGTATATTATTTTAATAATATAGTTAAAACTTTATATTTATCACGATGAAAAAAAATACTACGAAGTAGTATTGATATACATCGAAGTACTCGATGAATCCTGACGCTTAGTTTCCATGTTGTTCAGTACATCACCTTGAGCTTCAAAAACGAGTTCAGACAAGATCGGTAGTCGTTGGACTCGTGTCCTGGCAAATTGAGAAATCTTAGCCTTCACGTGCATTAAAGAAATCCATCTTTTCAGCGAACGTCATTCCTTCCGACCAAAAATCTTCAAATTCACCTTCATCCGGCTGAATCCACTTCGCCTCGACTGCTTTCTTCCGTGCTAAACGGGCCTGTAAGTTCAAGCAGCGCTTGTAGGGACGCTCCACAGACTTGAAGTACAGTGGTTGATCTTCGATGTCGCCAAACGTTGTCTGGATGTTAAATTGTGTTCCAGGTGCATACACTCGGGTACGCCTTCTCCATCTTCTCGGCAGTTTTTGTCCTCGAAACAGAATTTTTTTACCGCGATCATCTAGATTGTCGAACAATAGTTGTTCGCGCAATGAAGGATCAAAGATTTTCAAACGGAACTCATCATCGTTCTTGTAATAGATGAAACTGATCTGGAGGTGATCAAATGCATGCTCCAGTGGCTTGAATAGCAACAAGCCATTGTTCACATCATCAATGCTGGTGAACCCCATCAGATTGTCAGCGAGAAACTCGTGTTCTCGACGAAACAAATGAGAGGCGATGACCAACTCTGACGGAAGCGCCAAGTTAAGCAGCATACACCGCAGCATTTGGTCGCCCTGATACTTCCCCATGTCACCCTGATACCGCGTGATCAGACTCCCTTTAAAATCTTGGGTTCGTGCAGATGTCGACGAAGGCTCATTCATCAAAGTATGGCGCAAGAGTGCTTCCTGGAGTTCAAGCAATTTGGGATCCGCGGCCAAACGTTCCGGAACCACCACCAGCACGTGAATTTGCCGTGACTTTGGAGCGCGCCCTTCGGTCATGTTGTTGGCTATCAAAACATCCTCAATTGTCCACGTAGCCTTCAGCCGCTCTTCAGTGGTCACCTTTCGAACGTCATCAATCTCCCCTTTATCCAGTCGCACAGCAACAGGATCATCGTCTTTCAACCACGTGCCGTCCTTCTTCGCCAGGAAGAGCTGCAGCTCGTCAGCATCACACTGGATCTTGTTCGGCTTCTCCGCCTTGATCGCCTTCTTCACGTCATCCACCGAGTCGCTTTCATCCACTCGCACCGAGAACACGCTCCCCGCCACACCAATGATCGCACAGAAGAGCTTCACCACCACCATCTCGCGGCAGATGGAGAGAATTTTTGCTACCGTACCTAAGCGGAAATCAAGGCGTGATGAAGCGGTGTCGCATAGATGTAGCCCTATCCCGACGTGACTATAGCTCTAAGCTAGTCAAGAGGTCGCGTCGGTGAAATCGACAGCTGGGCGTCAGAGACGTCTAAACCTATTCTCCTTGGTAAATTACGGTAAGAAATAAAATGACGCTGTTTTGAGCTGGCTATTACTACTTATAACTACCCCCTCTTACTACTTCAGGAAGTAAAAAAGCTCGTCATCTTCAAGCCCGATATTGAATGGGTCCCAGCGATGAATATCCTCACCGATGGCATCACTCTCGGCATCTGCCGGATCTTCATGCGAACGCTCAACCAATGTAGGAAGCGAGTCGCTTGGCACAGCTTGAGAGTTAGCACTAGGCGCTTCGGGTACGGGAAGATATTGCTGCGGCGGGTTTCCCTCAAATTGGTTCAGCTGCTGTTGCTGCAGTCGGTGGGATGCCAATTGCCGCTGGTGAATTTGTTGAGTACGCGTCCATGTCTGCTCAAAGGGACTCGGTTGAGACGTTTGTACACTTGCCCTGTAAAAATCACCGTATTGACTAGAATTCCAGTTCTTCATGCCACTACTTTGATACAAGCCGCCCGATAGCTCCACCTTGCGTGTGAGCATTTGGCGATGGAAGTTCATCTGCGCTTGCATCGCTTGATGCATCTGCTGCAGCTCCTCTTGGACTTGAGCTTGTCCAAGAGGTGTCTCGTGCGGAACATGAATGGACAAGCCGTCGACTCCGAGCGGGGGCGCCGACATGAGCATGCTAAATGTACGCCACTGTGCGTCCGTGAGTTCGGGCATACCGGAAGAAACGGGAGCTATGACAGGAGCTTGTTGTGGCGGGTAAAACTCGGCGGGGTAGCGGGAAGCTGCAATTGAAGCAGCAGCATCAGCAAGCTCGCGAGTACAAACGTATGGCCCCATACTGAGGCCCTCTTCTCCCGTTATACCCGAACTGCTGGTCGCGTCCGACTCAGTTGCTACGTTGGCAATGGAGCTGTCACAGCGTTCACGGACAGGGAAGACGAATGCCTCAGTTGCACTGGAGCGGTGTTCCTCCTGACGGCGACGGCGTTTGCGATCGCGTTTGACCTCCTGGTCACAAAGCTCCTGGAACTCTTGACGTGATCGCTCGTAGTTGATCCGGTACTTCTGCAGGTGTGACTTGAGGTGCTCCGTCGTGAGACCTGAGTCCGGGTCCGACTTATTCATCAACTGAAATACATCCACACACAAGCAGATGGAGGTGAATAAGGTTATTGGATGACGAGATCATTTCGAATCTGGAGAAGGACAAATTACAGGCAAGAGTGCTTTCGGAGACGCATTTTTGAGCCCCACTGAGTTAACGAAGCAACAACACGAAACTTAGTTAGTCGCCATTTTACGATGTCTCACGTCCAACATCAACTTACGGTCGAAGATAGCCGCGACGAAGCGCAGGTGCAGGTCCTCCTGCCAAAGGAAGCGTTTGGTTATCCGCTTGCTTTTCTTGCGCGTGCGTTTGGAGGCAGGATTCGTCTTCTCCATGACGGACACGTCCTTGATTCCCGTAGTCACAACAGCGTCGCTGCTCGTGGAACTTGGCGATCGTGTTTTGTCCATGGTGGTGGCTTTGCGGTAGAAATTCCACACTGTCGGCCCTTCCGTTGGTCGATCCCTCGCACGTTGGTGGGTGGAGCGTGTTCCACTGCAGCGAACGGACAAGATTGGCAATACATGTACGACACGCAAATGGATGTCCTGACGGGTGACCTCGCCCGTCGTTTCTGAACCATTATGCCACCTTGCGACCGAATGGGCCCAGTGATTAATTTAGTACCTCTGGATAGATATATGGTATTGTTAATGAGAAATTCGAGATTCAAGTGCATACATATTTTACTAGTCGCCGTATCGGCGTGGGCACATCCCCCTGACGTGACAGCTCCGTCTGTAGTAGCAGATCGACTTGTCCAGCCACGAGAAGCTACGCGCTGTTGAAATGTGATTCGACAGCATCGTCTTGTATCCACTTTTGGATTCTTTTTTCGTGTGGGGTCTGCAACCGATGACTGCTGCAAGGTCATCGTTTGCCTCTGCAACAGCTTCAACCGACGCGTGTCATTGGGGACTACACCGCTCCAGCTGCCATTTGATCATTTACGCGTAGGGAGGAATCCAGAGGACCAGCTCTCACGATAGCTGCGGAGCTCGCCGCACGCTGCGTGCCTGAAGTCAAGAGCAAAGGGATACTTAAGTACGTAGCAACCACAGCGCGGGGTGCACTCGTCGATTGATTGCCTGCTGTGTGCAAGCCGCAGTACATGTAATGGAAGGGACCAGCGCAAGGCAAGAGCAATGCGTTGGTGACCAACATAACTTGGGCGACGACTCCACCGAGATACGGAGTCAAGGCGTGTGCTGACGATACATGTACAATGTCATGTAACATCGCCGAGGGTGGCGAAGGATCCACTTGCAGCATGTGCTATTTGGACGAAGGAACTCTCCTCACCACCCGTTGTTCAGAAGAACTTGGATTTGCAAGCCCACTCGCAATGAAAGGCAAAGTCTTCCATTTGAGCTTAGAGCCTAAAACCCTGTCAGTAGCTGAAGACAAGAGCAGCTTTTGAACTACGTTCGCTTGCGCACCGGCTTGCCACTTACTACCGGTTGTACGCTGCAAAACATGCACATGTATTATAGCGGATATTGGGGCGCAGTGCAGCGCTGAGTGCTATGATAGAAGAGCCCGCAGCCCCAGCCGAGGGCCGATCCTATAGAGCTTGAGACCGCGTGCGCGAGCTGACATAACTCGGTCGTGAACACGCCGTGAAGTCATCGTATGCGAGGATTACATGTACCTGGCCAGGCCAGACTGGCCTCACGATGTTAAATCAGCCAATTTCCTACGATTTGCAGACCCCACGGCGCGGCCCCTGAATCAGCACCTTCGACATGGCATCGCGCCAAGTAACCTCAGAGTCGAGCACTCATTGTGTACGACTTTAAGGAGCTTGTCAGCGCCAAATGTGCCTAGTTGACACGCTTCCAGCACTGGTCTACAAATGCTTGCAAATGCTACACTGTAACATGGGGTGATAGCTAATAATCGAATTGTCATTTAGATTGTTAGCTTCGGAATTGATCACCATCGGCTGAGAGTACAGATATTTTTTTTCATCCAGTTTGGCCAAGCTACACGGAAACAAGATGGACAACAACCAGGTCACTGGTTGTCACTAGTTGTTGTCCATCCGTGTAGCTTACGGAGATCGTGTAGCAAACGGTGCCTACATGTAAGAGCAGACGGGATTCTAGCGATCTGGTGAACTTGCGCGTGCCGCCGAGCGCAGTTATTTTTGCGCGCTTTGTGTAAGTAGGCGATAAACGACCCCATCTAACGCCAGCAACCAGTGCGTGCCCAATGCGTGTGGCATTTACATTCAACACCTGTACTTCTGGCCAAGGGAATTCAACCAACACCCAGTTTTCACGAATTGAAGCCTACGCCAATCCGCCATGGGGGAGCGACTCGGTATTTGGCACCGTGAGTCGAATTCATGGCAGCATGGTCGCAACTTGTAGAAAATTCACATGTATGAGCCCTGCAGAAAATAAATCTAGTAGACTGTCCATAGCGAGAATGCCAGTCGATCACTACAGAGATCAGCTCGCTTCCGACGGTTAACGAGGCCCCTTCGCTATCGATGATAGGAGACGATTCTTTAGTGGCGGCGCAAAGTGCAGGTGGCGAGTAGCTGTCTGCAATCCGCCGACTCGTCTCCTACATAGGGAAAAACGTTGCCTACGAAAACGCCGAGGCACTTCGTGCTGCGTCCAGCGTTGGCCTGTGCCTAAGCTGAGCAGTAGTTCGAATAGAA
The DNA here is from genome assembly GCA_014706145.1 of Phytophthora sp. ST_20190627. Classification (NCBI taxonomy): domain Eukaryota; phylum Oomycota; class Peronosporomycetes; order Peronosporales; family Peronosporaceae; genus Phytophthora; species Phytophthora sp. ST_20190627. Next base: position 896,772 of record JACBOU010000061.1, read on the forward strand.
GACAAGTCGGACGTAGCTTCCTCTACATCGCCGTCGGACAGTCTCCGATTTGCCTCCTGGCAGGCAAGCCAGGACACTCCGGTTGCTGCTGGTTGGAATGCGAGCTCAGCTTCATGCACGGCACCAAGTAACTGCTCGAGCTCCGGCGGTACCACGCCGCAAGCAACGGTGTAGTTTTCGTCACCGTCCAAACTACACCGCCGTGACACCGCCGTCTACCAGCTCTTCGTCGATCCGATCGTCGCTACGGCGGGCGGTTCGAGTCGATGATCGGGAGCTCTTTCGCCGAACTCGACGCGTGCAGCGCTGGCAGGATCTGTCTCGTAACAGCAGCGAGCACAAGCCCGCAAACCTCGTGAGCCAGGGTTGGAAGTGGCACCGTCAAAAGAAAGGTTTCGAGCTCTACACCCGACAGTCTCCGATGATCAGTGTGTCGGGGGCTCCAATCGGCTCCCAGGCGTTCCCGTCACTGTTGGACAGCGAGGTCTTGGCGGTGGGGAACGTGACCTGCTCTATCAATCAGCTAGCACCTCCGTTGCGTTCTCCTAGTGAGAGCGACTACAACTCGGTCATGCACTCGCTGTACGGCTCGGACTTCATCTATGGTTCACTTGTCCACAAGGCCGTATTTCGTCGTAGGTCACGCAACAACAGTGCCGATACAGTCCAAGAAGCAACACGTGCTCCACAGGCTGACGACCATAGCAACCAGCTTCTCGTCAAGACGTGTGCGTTCGTGCACGCCTCCATGTTCGAAAAGAAGAACGAGCAGATGTGCTACGCAGAGCTTTTCGCGCCGACATCCAGCGGCGGGTTCAGCATCTCCACCTGCTCGCTGGCTGGCCGAGAGGTGATCGCAGGTAAAGTGCATACTCCGCTACGCATCAGGTGCACCCATTTAGTGCTTGGCTGTCTGCTGAGCCGGCCAGTTTAGGGGTCCACGTCGTGTTTCGAGCTCGCTTCCACCGCTCCAAGAGCGACGGATCGTGCTCTTCCAAGGTGATGAACGCGCGTCTGTGGAAACTCGCCAAGGGCATGTGTAAGCTCGGTAAGATCGTGGACAGCAGAGTTCAACAAGCCCATCGACTCAGCAGCAGCTGTATAAACCACGCCGCTGCAGGTAGGTCGAGGAACTCGCGCTGCATCGTGTGCACGCGTACTCTGTACCACATCTTCATGACGCGGAGCTGCTGCCGCTGCGAGCTGTGCTCCTAAAACGTGTGCGACGCGTGCTGTTCAAAGCAGCATGTGGCCATCTACAACAGGCACGTGGCGCCGCTGCTGGTTTGCGCGCGCTGCGGCGAGAGCTCGCCCGGGACGAGTTCGACTGCCAACTGCGAGCCGTGAACCCCGGGTCGCTCTCCATTTAAGTATGCCCTGCCAGCACAGCCATTTCGAATGGAAGAAACGGGCTACGGGCGGGACTCTGTAGTCTAAATACCTTCTTCTTCTTGGCGTCCATATGAACAATCGATAATAACGAGTGAGTGTTGCTGTCCACTTCAACTTGAAGTTACCTTGATGTAGCCATCCCCTTTTAATGCGGGGACGAGCACGCCGTCTAAGTTTACTGTCTGGACTGGTACAGGCGACGATTCATCATGAATGGGCTTGACTCAAGCCGCTCAAGCCTTGAGCGGAGCGAGCGCAAACAGTGCTTGAAGCACGACCTTCGGCCCGAAGTTCGGTGCCCGAATCGGCGGAATTGGCAATGCCAGCAGGCAGATCTGCATCCGGTCGTCCTGTTTTCGTCATTAGACTCGGTTTGACTATGTTCCCGCCTGCTTTCCGCGCGCTTCCTGGAAGTTTGCTCGAAACCTTGAGCCATTCTATCCCAGTGCTTTGCTGGTCAATGCATTGACGGTCAATTTGACCACCACGAAACTCGAAGCCTTTGCATTGCCGTCCTGCTTTGATGGCGACTCGCCTCCGCCTCCTTCACCCGCGTGTTCCCGAGGGCGTCGCCAACAAAACTTTGCGATCTCGTGGCCGAACAAAACTTTGCGATCTCGTGGCCGAACAAAACTTTGCGATCTCGTGGTCACCAGCACGCTGAGCTCGCTGCTACCGCGCAGCTGACGGGAGGGACACGTCGCGTTACTTTCATGCTTACCATCGAGGAAAGTCGACATCTGTCGCCGAAGCATACAGTACCAGAGGCACTTCACCTTAGCTTCACGCACCGAGAACGCTCGACGTCACATTCGTCGCCTTAATGGAAGAAGTCGATGAGGTATCACATCGCAACTCTCTGGGTTCGACCTTCGATTCCGAAAGCTAGAAGCTGTTGTATTACCTTCCGCCGCCTGACCGCCGGTCAAGTCTCCGGTCACTGTGACTTGCATAGGTCTCTTCTTGCCTGGGACCGCCTCGTTCCCATCCCACGGTGGGGCCCACCGTCCCCGCCTCTCTTGCTGTAAGTTGATCCTGTCGTCACTCTTCGATTTGCTGTGTCCGCCACATGCGTCAAAGCTCGGACAGTCCGGCGCCGGCCCCGGCCGCGGTGTTGCTGGGGGCCTCGGCGTCGTCCTCCAACTTGTCGGCGGCGCCGCGCAAGGTGCGACTCAGTGACCGCGAGCTGTTCGCGCGCGCGCAACGCATCGCCGTACCCGACGGCCCCGTCGATCTACGCCGACTGTCACCAAAGCGGGGCTGGAAACGCGTCCGCGCCGGTGTGACGGGCGGCATGGAGATGCACTACCGGGTGCTACGGACACCGACCAATACTGCTCCGTTCCAGACGCGACAGTGCCAGGTCGTCGTGGGCGGCGAGATCAAAGCTCGAGCGTCAGAGCTGCTGTCACTATTGCGAGCTCCGACTGAGAGTGAAAGCAACGCACTGATGCGTGCACTATACGGGTCTCAATTCATCTACAGCTCGTTACTGCATTCAATCCCTAATTCAGAGCGTGGATCACTGCCGTCACCTCCACTAAGGGGAAGTATCCATACTGCTGTGGGGCAACAACTCATGGTACGCACTGCGAGTTTTGCACATAAAGGGTTGTTTAATCCCTTCAATCAGCGATCTTCAACTGTTACAACCCCGTCGGACTCGATGACGTCGAGTTCGCGCAGTTCGAGCCCCCAACAAAGTTCGGGGGTTAGGAACGAACAGTGCTGCAATATTGAACTGTTGACACCTACACAGGAAGGTTTCAAGCTCGCATTCTGTACACTGGATGCAGCTGAAGTTACAGCGGGGAAAGCGCCACCCGAGCGCGTCATCGCGCTACACCCGATTTCAGGATGGTTGACAGCCGAACCCAAGTCCGGCAATCCAGGAACACTCCAAATCACTTTCCAGGCGGCATTCCCAGGTGACCTGCCTGGTGGTTGCGACTCGCGCGTTGCTCAAGCGCGACTACTTTTTATCGCCAAAGGTATTAGCCGACTGGAGAAAGTGCTACGTCGACGACGTCGCTATCATCGCCATCAGCACACAGCACCGGGGAGACTGTGGCAAGTGATCTTGAATCCGTTTCGAGCTATTGGAGTTGTAGGCTCGGACGAAGAAGGCTCAGTGGGCACGCATCACAATTGGCACTGTATTGCCTGCACACGATCGTTCCTACCCACTCTACGCAAGAAATGGAGTCGTTGTGACTTGTGTGCGTATCGAGTATGCGCAGAGCCGCCATGTTGTTCTCAAGAGCGAGTCGCCATCTACAACCGCTACGTGGCACCACTGCTGGTTTGTGCACGATGCCGAGAGTGTATTGATGAACGTGAAATTCCTAACGGGAATCCTCTGGGAAGCACGGGTGGGGACGTTCGCTACACCGGTGTCAGTTTACGATTTGCAGACCGAGAGAGCGAACTTGAGCCGGAGTTGGAGCTGGACCCGTCCGGCCAAAGTCACGACCGATGGGGAACGATCGGTACACCAAACACCGCAAGGCGATCTAGTGGTCTAATGCGACGGAAGCGACGAACTCAATCCGACCCGCCGCCAATGCTGGGACTGGCCTTCTCAAGCTCAGGAGACGATAGCAGTTCTTCAGGAGCGGACATCGCACCGGGTGCACGTACGAAAAATTGATTATTTGTTGTTGATCATGCGCAGCACATCAGCGCACATGAAGAAATGTACGAAACATGTTGAATTTTGTGATGATAGATATTTTTGTCTGTCAGTGTTGAGATCTAGTCACTTGTATCGTAAAGAGCAATAGTGACGCTCGCGAGTGTTTTTTTGCGCTGTTGTGCTGTTGATGAACGTTCGTAAGTTCGCGGTATCGTGCTCCTCCACGACAGTGTGAAACTACAGACAATCCTCTCGACCGTGATATCCCGAATAGTGATTCACTCCGCACACAGATAAAAGGTGGGTTCCGAATGACCGGCGGTATACAAGCTCAAGTCAAATATGCCTCTATCCTCTAGTTAGCAGTTTGTGATATGAAAAGCTGGATTATTACTAAACGAAGGTGCTTAACTATGGAACTGAACAGTTTGCTGAAGGACGGCCGAAGAAGTCCAGCATCGACTTTTGCCGCTTTCGACCCTGCTTTCGCCTTAACTCCTCTCGAAATGCTCGCTGCATTGAACGCAATCCACTCACTGTTCCGGACGACACCCCCATAGCATCAGCGCTGACGAAAAGCTGCGCCATCCACCTCAGGCGCTCCTTCAGCTCTTCCGCAGTAAGATTGTCTGGAGTGGGTGCCACAAAGGCTGCTTCGTTCTCATCGTCTACAGTGTTGGCTCCGTCGCCAACTGCACCACACCTGTTCTCGTCGTCGTGCTTGTCCTCAACGCGACAGAAGTCCTCGTCCGTCGGATCCTCCATCAGAACGTTCTCCTCCGGGGGATTCAGCAGTTCGAGCACTGACATAGGGTTGGACGTATGTAAGCGCGATATCATTGCCGTTAGCTCCTCCGTGATACCGTCTTCTTCATCCGGCCCCGCATACTCGCACGTGTAGTACTCAAGAAGACCTGTCTTCTTCCAGCAGTTCACGAATGTGGTTTTAGAGAGAGCATTCCAGCTCTCGATGCTCCATAGCACTGCTCGTCGAACATCTACGTTGTACAGCTTCGCGACAAGCCCTAAGTCCATTGATGGGTCGGCCTCCAGCAATTCATCAGCGAACCGTAGTTGCGAGCCGCGTGACCTTTAAAATGTACCTCTAAATTGGTACACGAGCACTGTACCGTTGGAGTGGTACACTCTTGATTGTAATTACTCTAGTTTGTAATAAATTGATGGCTCCCGAAGCTATCACAACCGAGAGGATTGTCTGTACTCTCCTGTGTTCAAAACCGCCGCGTAGGTGCACCACAACAGCATCCAACCTGATGATTTGCAATGTACTTGTCGTTGATAGATTCACTCGGGCTTCGTACAGGCGATAGTGTCGTGCCATGAACGGGAATCCCTTAGTATGTTCGTAATCTGAATTGTTGGTTTTAGGTGAGACTTCATTCGTGGACGTGACGGTACTCGCTTCTGATTGGCCAATTCATTCAACATTCCACTAAGTACGATCTCTGTCGACAATACCTATTTGCTTTGGGTGTCGCTGGTAGCAGCATTGGTGCCAGCCTAGCGACTCAATCAGCTTGTGGAGACCAAGTAATGAGCTTAGCTTTGTCGTGGCTGGAGCCCACTGCCGACACCTGTCTGACATTGCCAGCCTCTGCTTCTGGCGACGATACCGGCAGCCCTTCTCGATTGCGGAAGCGGCTTCATGTGTGGTAGAAGTTAGACTCCATGGTGGTGGCACGACAAGCAGAAAGTGCGTCTTCAACTGCAGGTGATACGACCACGACTAACAGCGAAAACAGCAAACTTAGTCCAACCCAGCACAATACGGTGCAAGCGAACCAAACCTCTGCAACATCGCATACATGTAGTAGCTTAGTAAGTACTTACTAAGTAGTAATGCTGGCGAAACGCTACTACGCCAGGGTTCGCTCACGCGACAGCCTGTCGGCATTGCCTCGGCGTCTGAGGCACAAAAAGCCTCTAATCTTGGAGAAACTATTTCCTCGACCGGTCAGCATGTATGTCGGAAACCTCTGAGCACGGGGCGATTCTGAACGCTTTCTGCCCTGCGAACGCTGCCAGCCACACGATACAGCTAAGGAGCAATCCGGGAGATCTCAAATCGTTCGCAGCAGCGCGTACGCATTGGGCGTGCGTCCGGAGGCCGGCGTTACGTAAGCAAAACTTGAATATTATTAGAGGCAAATGAAGCTTGTGCCGTCATATTTTTAGTCATCTGCACCCTCGCTCATCGACTTACTTCAAGCAGTTGCTTGGGTACTTGCTAGTTTTCGCTCACAATCCAAGATGAACTGGCTAGTGATCACTACGTTGTATGTTGTGTGAAGGTAACTCAGATAGCTTCTCGTACTAATCTTCGCTATAGCAACTTCCATCAAGATTCCTTAGATGGGTTGATTTTTTTGTTAGAGATGCAGTTCCGTTGCGGTGTAAGATACATTTGTTTGCCATACATGTATGCACTTTTAGAAATAGACTTGTGCGTTGTTGTCGACAGCAACTCTTTGAGCCTTTTCGCCAAGCTGGCAACGCTGTCCTGCTCGTTTCGCGAAGACAGGGCAAAGCTCAAATCTATCAGGAGTTTTTCGCAAACGGTTGACATTAGACGAACCCAACATCGTAGGCGATATACTTTCGTCTGCGTGGAGCCCAGCGCCGGCACTGGCCAGAGCGTTTCGACCGTGCTTCACCCTTAAAATTCTTCGGTCATTCCTTCTAGGGATGCCAGCACATGGGAACCGGCTGGGCCCAGTGCTGTCTGGCTGCAATAAACCACGAACGCCTACCGCTTGATCTCTGCACGCACTCGCCCGTTGTGAACGGTATTCCTCAATTTACGCGAAGCAGGACACAACGATTCAAAAAATGTCGGCGACGGTTCTAAGTGGCGGGGCGGGGGCGTTGTTCTCCTCGGCCTCCCCACGAGCCATGGACATGCTCGAAACCGCGGGACTCGACGGCTCTCGGTTGTTCGCAACGCCCGACTGCTGCAGTATTCCCGGGTGTGCTCGGATGGCGCCAAATAGCGCAACTACGACTCGAAAGGTGGTGGAGAGCGACGAGGAGCTTCGAAAACGAGTTGAGAGTGTGCAAATCACTACGGACTTCAACAATGCACTAGCGAATGTGTCACTACACGGGTGGAAGTGGAAGAACGACTGCAGAGCCTTCTCAATCTTTACGCGAAGCATCCCCAGCGGAAGTGGCGCGACGGTGGCTGATGCTCAGGTGCTGGCAATGGGCACGGTCTCCGGTGGAAGGGCTTTGGAGAGATTGGTCTCACTTATGCGGACACCGAACGAAAACGCCTTCAACAAGCTGATGCAGGCGCTGTACAAGCGCAACTTCATCTACGGGTCCTTGGTTCACGCTACACCTAATGATTCAACTGCACTGGGCGATGGTAGCCTGCTAACGGTCAAGACTTGTGCTTTTGTGCGCTCCAAGCGGTTCTCACACAAAAAGAACGAGCAGATGTGCTACATCGAGCAGTTCCGACCGACCAAGGACGGCTTCGCGGTGGTTTTTACTTCGATTCCTCAACAGGAAGTCCTCGCAGGCAAAGCCAGTGGTAAGCATGTCGACGAGTTGTGTCCATTCCGAGGATGGATGCTGGTGGAGAAGGCCCCTGAGAGCAAAGCCAGTGTGCGTGTGCTCTTCCACGCAGGCGTCGAGCCAGATTTCATTAATGCTGACAAGAATTTGAGCCTCGGTCTCTGCTCTGCCAAAACGACGGCTGCACGCCTTCACCGACTGGCTAAGGGTATATGTCGACTCGGCGAAGTGCTCCACCAGCAGCGCCGAATGGACAGCGCGAAAGCCAAGGCTGGAAACAACAGAAACAACCTCCGCGAGGTGAGCATGGACATTTCCAACTCACATTGCGTGGCATGCACGTCCAAGTTCGACCTGCTGCGAAGTCGTCGACGCTGTGGACTCTGCGCATACAACGCCTGTGCCAAATGCTGCTACCGCGAACCCATGATCATCTACAACCGTTACGCCGCCACCATCCAATTTTGTGCCCGATGTCGGGAATGCATGGTCGGAGGCGAGTACCCGCACTTGCGACTGGCAGCTCGACGTCACAGTTCTCCGGGCGTCGAGATTCCATTTGGTACTCCTCGATAGCATACATATGCTTGAACCGTAAGTACTATTTTATTTTTGAAAAAGTATAGACCTCCAAAATACAAACCGCTGTGTATTCCTCTCAAAGGCAAATCTTCAGCCTTGAAGTTTTTGGCATGCCCATCGACAACATCGACGTTCTTCGAGTTTTTGGCACTGGAAACATCATCGTGAATCGGATGTGAGGTCAGCAAGCCTTCGAGTGAGGCGATCTTGGAAATCACGCAAGCTCATTTGCTCTGGTCCCTTCTGGCCGCAGTCTTTCAGTGTTCATAGGCGAGGTCGATGTAGGGGTAAGCTCATTCAGAGCAAAGTATGGGAGAGGAGGCAATTGTAGCTGATCCCAGCATACTTCTTTGTGAGTCACTCACAGCAATTTTTCGGGTGTAGCACCTGTCCTTATGGCTGCGGGCGTAACAACCCTTAGTCACTGGATCGATGTTACATGTAACTGCTAACAAGATAGATAATGTGTCATGGCGTACGGGCGCGGCCCAACAATTGTGAGTATCCTTGCTGCCGATTCCTTCGAACATTTTTGAATATTCGACGCTCGTTTGGCGTCTGGCGATCTCAGAGGACGAATTTGCTGTGAATAGGAGCTTCTTGGGCTTGGGCGGCGTCTGATCAAAAGCTGTACAAGCCCCTTGAGGGATGAGCAGACGCAACACCATCCGAGCTGCCATTCACTTCGTCTCTTTTAAGTAGTAAGACGATAGCACAGTTACTTTTAAGTAAAAAAATCGAAAATAAGTGCCATAATAATTGGCCTAAATATTTATTATTGACACATTTTCTGTTGTCGGAGCGAATCGACCAGAATATACTTTTAAATATACATGTATTAAGTATATTCTGGTCGATTCGCTCCGATAATAGAAAACGTGTCAATAATAAATATTTAAGCCAATTATTATGGCACTCATTTTCGATTTTTTTTTTTAGTGAATATCTTGCTTTCATGCATGTTACCTCTCAATAATTATCAATGCAATAAATATATGTTCTAAAAAATCAATTATATGGCAAAAAGATCATTTATTTCCGATCCGTGGCCTTGGCATTTTCATATTGTACAGATACCCCTCGCCAATCTAATACCATCCATGGACGACCATAGTATCAGCAACAACAACCTATTCAATTGTAGGCGTTTAAATCTTAATTTTAGATATTTAGTCAGGATATATTCCTAAAAAAGAAAATACGTTCATAACATGACCTTCCCTACTTTTAATGATATTTGGGGATGAGAAAGCACATAAAATGGCAAAAACTGGGTCGATTGGGCAGTATTTTCGTACAAGCTTTGAGAATTGGTGATATAGCGTAAACTCGACTTGTATCCGACACACACTTATATCCGACAGGTAATTCAGCCCATCACACACACGTTGAAAAACGTATGCGATGGTGAATCCAACATAAATATACACAATAATTTTAACCTTTAATCCACTAACATCTAGGCAGTCTAGAATTTTTACCTAGCTAGCAAACGATCAAAGCCAATTGCCATGCTCGAAAGGTGTCTTACGTCTTTTAGAATGCTAATATGTTGTAAAGGATAAATAAGTGGCGCGGATTCGATCTATATAATCATTTTAGCAACTCCACATCAACCACTATTTCGTAGACTAACTTGTCAGTTTTATGCACCCCTTTCCGTGTGATTTTCACCGTTTCTGTCACGCGGACGACAGGCATATTGCTGTCGGATACAAGTTGAGTTTTATGATACCAGATAAGCTCCATAGTAGAGCCTATCTACCAAGTTAGTGGATCGGTTCTTGAGTCAGCAAAATGGTTATGCTTCTGCCAGTACTTGTCCAGGTCGTATAGATCGTAGGTCGTCTTTCACTAAACAGTCAACACCCAAATGGCAGCAGGAGACTCAACGGACGTCTCCGTGCCGGAGCCACTCGCGCAGTCCATATTTGTATTACGTCACTACCGGGGAATCACTAGCTGCTGCTGGTGTCTCGCCAGCTGTTGTCCTTGTCCTGCTTGCGTGCTGTAGGGAAGATCTTGAACACTGAGGCGTCGCGCTGGACCGCTCCTTTGTTGTGTGTACATTGTGTGCGCCGAAGCTCAACTTCAAGTTGTATCTGCTGCCCCCTTCTGCTGTAGTCCTCACAAACACATCCGCTCACTCTTGCATTAAGTTTGAGCGATTATCAAGTATCTCAGCTACTAATTTGGCGACGATTATCTGTAATATCTTAAGTTAGCTCTGGATCCCACGACGATGACGGATAAGACAGATTGCCGCTGTTTCGTAGGCAATGTCTCCTCGTTTGTGTTGGTTCGTCTGATTTTGTTACGGCGGTTTTGCTATACATCGCTCACACTGTTTAGTCGCAGTTCGAATATAGTCGTGCTTTTGTACTTTTTCGTGGCACCATACAAAATGATTCCCCTCCAAGCATCTAAAAATAATACAAAGACCGCGTATTTGAACGGATCGGGTCGAGCTGGATCCAGTCATGGTCTTAGATCCTCTCAACTGTAAATATTGTAATCACTAGAGCTAATACAAAATTTACTTTTCGGCCCAATAAATCGTAAACCGGATTTGTCAGGGTCCGACTAATTAGCGTGAATGGTGTACCGGTGATGAAAACCTGTGGGGACCTGAATCACTTCGATTTTGTATGATAAGTGATTATTGTGTATGGTGCAAGTTCGCCGAAAAGACCCTACTGGAGTCCGTGACGGTACCACTAATTTGGAACAGTTGGTTTGATGCTGTCGGTTGCTTTAGCCAATGCATGGGTATCAGATCTACTAGAGCCCCGAGACAAACAGCAAGCACACTGCCGTATCTAGCAACTTATCTATAGAGCACGAATCAACAACAGTTACAATTGTGCAAAACGTACACTCTATCAGTTACTGGTATTATGCAAAACGCACACGCTACCAAGTTGTTATCTTAAACGTTTTCGCCGTACCACCTCTCAAACGTTTTCGCCGCGCCACCTCGAAGCCTAAAGCGTCCGTCGTCAACCCACCTATCTGCTACTTTCAAGCCCAATACTGCCGTAGCTGCTGTCTTTAGTCTAAAACAGTTGCCCGCTTCTTGTGGTGAAGCGTACTAGAAATTTATAGGAAAATAAACTTAGATACACTCTAAACCGTTTTCTTTGGTCCATATGTTAGCACCTGTTGTGGTGATGCAGGTAACTGGAACTGGAATCCCTGGATGTATCTCCGACTCGGGTCACTTGACTCCCAGATGTGAGTCGAGTGTGTGTGTGTGTTCCCTGTTGTGATCCTCTCCTTGATTCTTCCTACGGCTACGCTGTGGGCCAGACGTAAGCGTTGCCAAACCTTTCTGAGTGGATCTTGGCTCTGGCTCAGTAGGTCTCAGTCTGCACGTGGCTTTTTCGAACTCGAAATGCCCCAAGTTTTCTTGTATACACGAACTTGTCCTCTTCTCTCTCCCCTTGGCCCAGGACACAGGCCGTAACAGCCTCTTTTCGCCTCGACTCACTCCGGCTTCGAGTTGTCCCAGTTCCTTCTTTTTCTCTTGCGGCTTGAGCTGAGAGCCGCTTAACAGCCTCTTCTCTTTGACGACCTCCGGCTTCGAGTCGTACCAATCACTACGTTTCCTCCGGGCGGCCGAGACTGAGAGCCGCGTACAGGGCCTTCACCCGCTCCTCAGATCTAATAGTAAATGGCTCGGTTTGAGCCTATCCGAATCCGGAGTCCTCGTACCAACCCTGGGACACCCGCGCACCACGCAGTTATTAGGCGAACAATAAGCCAAAGCCGGACAACGCGAACTTGCGACTGAACTGGGATTAAAAGCTGGATCCCCGGACCGAAGCACTGCTGAAACCTCAGAGACTATCACTTTCGACTCGAAAATATGAAGCACCGCCAGAACACCAACCGAAGACCGATGAACCGCGTATATGAATATTGAATAACCCAATCACAACATCAAGACGAAATAATTTGATTAAATGGAGTTGAATTGTTATCTTGGACTTCGCCTTACACCTTGGGGTCACTTGGGCAGTATGTGGCTGCACACAAATGCGATCTTCCGCTCTTCGCTTGCGTCCTTCAGGGCAAATTGAACTCTGATTGAAATATAACACATGCAAACGGAAATCTACAGAAGCTAGAGCACCTGATTCACAATCAAATAGCTACAACTTGAAGTCAAGACGAAGTCACTTGACGGGATCCGCGGATTTAAGCGCGCTTAGGGCTTAGCCTGTACTTATATCTTGTAATCCTTTATGTCGGTGCCGATTCCAGCACTGATTGGTTGATCTCAATGATGGCATCAAAGTGACCGAAGATGTGCCTCATGTGATCCGCACCCAACTCAGTCGACCGTTCATACCTGACATATCTCGTAACCATGTGGCAGGAAAGTGACCGATTCTGGGGCTTGGTCCGGGATCGGAGTCACCAAACAGGGATCCAGCAAACGATCCCGGGATTCAGTACCAATTTTGGGATCCGAGAATAGTATCCTTCCAGCTGTTCACACGAACAAGTCCACTTATGAGAAATATCCATTCCTGGGAACGGGCGATCCACATCGAGGTACGTCACACTGGTGGCCAGTTTGGAATCCAGCGATGGTCTAATCTAGGTTGAAGTCTGGTCTTAGTCTTTCAGTCAAGTCGGTTGGGTCGCGGGCCACTCCGTGATAGGCCTCTGTTCCCACAGATTTTTAGCAGCCTTTTCACATTCTTCTCTCTCCATTTTCGAAATGAAAGCCCACATCACCCCTTCCGTCGTTGCGTTCTTCAAGAAGCATGGTGAACTGAAACCGCAGGCCGGGGAATCTGTATCGTACCATCATCTGTTTGTACGTAACTTAACCTAACTTAATTTCTACTGTGGTGGTGCTCGCGACCAACCCGGAGGCCTAGTTGTATCCTTCTACTCTTGATACTGCGGAGCTACTTGGGTACACGCACCACTCCATATTGGTGAACGGACCCAAATACTTCGCAGCATCCGCTCATATACTCTCATCGAAGGAGAGATATCCGCGCCCACTCGCCGCAAGATGGTTGTGGTGGCTATCCGTGATATTTCGGAGAAGGACTTCGCAGATGCCCAAGCGCAATGCGAAATCTCACAATGCGAGTAAGGCCAACTATCAAACTGCTGTTTCACCGAGCCTTGGCAATGCACTTGCTCGTAACATTCCCGCATTAATTAAACGTTACTTCCTGGTTTACACGTTGTGGTTGTTGTCCCTAATGCAAAAGTGTTTGATCGTAACTGGAAGGATACCCTCTCTGCTGATAGCAGCCATCGAGTTGTTCAACCTGTGTCTGGATCTGTCGATGCTTCCCGATTGGATACCTCCTGCTCGAATCTACTACTCCAATGAAAAGCAAAAGAAATGGTGAATCGTTTTGCTAGATTATATGGCCAAGCATTGGTGATTGTTGATACGCAGAAGGATCGCAAAAACAATAGAATACAGCGTCATGGTTGCCTGCAATCGTCATGGCCCATACCAGCCCAAAAACAAAAGGCGCGAGGGATCAAAGCCTCGTATAAACACAGGTACAAGAAAATGCGGATGCCCATTGCGCATTCATCTGCACCTAAGCAGAGCATCGCTCAAGTGGTACGATCACTATGAACGACCGGTGGATTGACATTTGGGTTTCAATGACAAGGATCTCGAACATAACTATGGATCATGAACGAGTTCCTCTTCGAATCATGCACTTTCAAGGCTTTAACCTGATCTTCTTCGGCCTTGGAATATGAGCTTTTGCGTAGTGAACTACGCCGGGTTGCACCTCTCTGCGTCGTAATCGGGTCAATGGCTTTGATATTACGAACACCGAGGTCACCCACCGGAGCTGTTAAAGATTCCCATGGTCACTATTACAAGTGCAACGACATCGCGAGTTCACGATATCGGTCAGGTGAGACTGACAAGACCATTCGAATAGCAATAGTAGCGTTGACGGCGTTGCAGCCTCGAATTCTTGCTGTGGCATTTGTGCGCTGATTCGCACTTCCTTATTCATGTATAAAATCTGAAATTATATACATGTACATTCATGAGTCAATTAATTGGTTTGGCTAGCATTATCGATTCGACTGTACTGCCGTGCTACTGTGTGCTATTTGTTTGCCGCGGGCTCTAGTAGATCTGATACACATGCATGCGCTCTAGCAACCGACCGCATCTGACCAATAGTACCAAAGTACTGGTGCTGTCTCGGGGCTCTAGTACTTCCGCCACCGGCCTTTAGTAGTTTAGTTCCCTTAATTTCCTACGAGTAATCGGCGCAGACCATTTGCCAAAAACAGGGACGGACCACTAGATAGAGCTGGTGCTCGGGTCCCAGCCGACCACGACCAAAACAGAGCTGACGCAATAAGGTCGCCTCCTATTCTAAATGGCAATTGAGGATTTGAGAGCTCGTGGAACCAACGCGAATTAATGGACGAGTGCAGATGGATCCCCGGTAGGTCCGCATCGTCTCTGGCGGTGTCCAACGACACCGCTAGCTCGAAGATCACGATACCGTTGATTGGTGGCGACTCCCGCACTTGTGTGTGTCGCTCGGAAGCCGGATAGACCGGCGGCTGCATTCGGTTTGGTTGGAGTCCCCGTTGGTGTCTAACGTCAAATCTGCGCGTATGTGTTGCACGCAGTTCAGCCGTCCAGCTTAACCCAGCGCTACAGTAGAGCTGTAGGGCTCGTGCGCTAGCTGCAGTGTGTAGAGGATGGCTGTGGTATCCCTTGTGTCTCGAAACGGAGACTACACAGAAGTGATGGTATTGCGCACAGCTTTCGGCTCTGAGCTACTTGATGAGGTGGTGGTCGCAACGACGGAAGTGTTTCCCGGGACTGACCCGGCCTCCGGTTGTACTTCAGGAACAAACGGATGATCGACTTTGGGATTTGTAGTGGTAGGTTAGACCAAGGGTCTGTTGGACCTTGGAGGCCGTGCTCCGACAGCTACGTTTCACTTTGGGTTTTACTATATACCGGTCGGTCGTGGGATCGATAGTCCTGTAGATTCAGAATAAAATTAGCTTTTCGTCGGTGGACAACATCTGGCTCAAGATGTCGGTGGCGGAAGGTCGTACGCCGAGCACCCGTGGTGAACATTAACACGAAGGCTCACCATCGATACAGAAACGTTGCCCTCTCTACCTCCATCAGGGGACGGACAAGAGCAAAGAGGCGGTTCCCAATGAGCATGGCATTCCCAGATGACTATTCGTTACTGGGGAGGATCATTTGCGACGCCAAAAGCGGTAGCGACATCATGACAGACGACGATGGTCCTATCCCAGCTGTGTCACCAGCTGCGCCGACCTGTCGCGGACCTGGTGACGGGTTTAAGGTGATCAACGCCCCGACGCCCCCGAAGTACTCAACACGGTTCAGGCTCTCCGTGTCTCCGTGAGAGCTTTCGTGACGTACTATAGAACGCAGTGCCGTTTGTCACACTGTTTAATCGACCATTCGTAATGCCGGTATCGGTGTGCATTGAAGAGCACTGATCTATCTCGATGATCGCCTAACTTGGTGGTCGAGGACGATTAGAATGAATATTTCGGGCAACGCTGAAACCGGAGCAGCAGGACTATGCACTGGTGGGCGATGCGTGACGTCGCTGTGCATAGATGTGACGCTGCCAGACGTGGATTCGTGTTCGTTTAAGCTTCGGGTCGACATGTATCCTATCTTAGACAAGCACAACGTCGAACCTGACCATGCTCAAGAAGGAGCAGAAGAAGTTGTTAGGTGATTTGGGCGGAGTTGGGTTGCGATGAGGTGGCAAAGCAGATTACGAGAATAAGGAGCAGGATCCCGTCGTCATTAGCGTGGGAGAGTGACGAGGCTACAAGATCGAAGATCTAGGTTCGAAGATCATGGACCTCTGATCTAACATACGTGAGATGTCGACATGAGGGGAAGTAGTTCGTGCGAGAATGTGAAGCGGTGAGAGCATGTCAATCTGAGAGTCAGCCGTAGAGGAGAAGCATATATAGGATGTAGGATGAGATTAGGTTCAGCATAAATCAGAGTCGAGTTTGCCTTGGAATGCGGAAGTGGTTTGGTCGTAGCGAGAAATACATCGGCCCATACAATAACCCAGTCTAACCAAGAGCGCAAGTGTTTGTCGTCGGAGTTATCTACTTGACCGGAGACCCCCCCACCCCTGTACTGTAGGTCGGATGCGTTGAGTATCCCCAATTTATGTCGTTAATGACAGATATCAATAGCACGCTCGCCGTGACTGCAATGAGCGTTGGTAGCCTCAAGAAGCCGAAGCTTCAACGCGTGCTGCTAGAGTCCATTGGTTGGACAGCGAAACACTTGGCAACTGGGATCGTGAAAATATTTACCCCGCCTCTCCTCAATGTATATATGTACAGGTAGGAGGAAATTTGCATCCGACACGTAGGATACTTGATGGTGTCCCGAGATTTCTTTTAAGATTAATGATATAGACATTATTTGCCCAGTCTTGGGATAATCATTGGCGTCAAAAAGGCTCCAATGTGACACACAACCACATGTCTACGAATCAGGAACACTAACCCACCTCTGACATTTCTATGTGACAATTTATGGTAATACAAACCAGAGTACTTTCTACTAGGTCATGACATAAAATATTAACGGACATATGCTAGCCTACATTTGACCTGTTTATACAACATGTTGGATTTTACCGACTTCCTTGTTTCTAAAACGGTTTGCTTAAGAAGTGTGAAGTGTAATAGTTACTAACCCCCTTTGTTAATGTCACAACGAACAAAAGACCGAATTCGATTGGTCTAAACGTCTTCTAAGGAATGCTCGTCTGAAGTTTATCCTATGCAGATGGCTCTCCCCCTTCGAGCAGCGTTAAATAAAGCCACCTGCCTTTGTTAATAGCAGTTTCAAGGGCACCAGTTCTCGGTGGGTCATCATCGAAAACGAGGCTTTTGTGATTGTGGAGACTTGCAAAAGTCGCAACTACTTGCTTTTGTGACCAAAAGGTGCCTCTATTTAGCGATCACCGGAACTTACTTTAAATCGTCAATCCTTAGTCGCTTGACTCGAATATTCAGACCACCAGGCTCCAACGATGCACATCTACGTTGACACTACTCAACTACGACATTGCCATTGATCAAGTCCCTGTAGAAAAAAATAATTGGGGGATTTGATGTCTCGTTGGTGATGTAGAAGGAGCCAAATGTCGCGCTCAAGGCGGTCACAGTGCTGAAGACAGCGTCTCCCTTGCAAGCAGCTCAATTCGTCTATCCTACGCACGATGGGCTGCTCCCAGCGGCAAGCCAAGGCTGAGCGTGATCCATCCGAACCGATGCCGGATTGTCGCTGGCCATGTGCTTGGTCTCCCGCACTTCGCAGGTAGTGTCTGCCATCATCGAATGAATACTCCGTTTCTTTTTCCTGGCACGACTGGTTAGTGTAGCAAATCAAATCAATCAAACTGAGGCTGAACACGTACAGAGTTCGCCTCGAGACGCTGTTCTGCGAGGTCATAGAAGTGGCTGGCAAGCTTCCGATTGACCTCGATTTCTTCCTCCTCGCCCTTGATCGGTCTCGGCTTGGTTCTAGGAAACAATGTCCGATTCAGTGCCTCAGCTCGTGGCATGCAGTGAGGCAACGACGCGTGAGGCCACAGACAATCCCCTTGCCTACTTCAATAGATTTGGCGTTGTCACTGGTCGAGACACCCATTTCAAGAATGACATTTATGAGCGTTTGTACAAGCCTCTGGCCGATGTGCATTTGACTACGGCCTATTGCCCTTGGGTTAATAGAACTGGCGAAGTTGTAAATCGGTGGTTCTTATGGTGTCTCAAGGTGTCATTGAGCGAGATGAAATTGTTGCAACAGGGTGGTCCATTGTTTTCCCGCTCGTCCATGCAGCTTTGAACTACATGGCGTCCGACAAACATGGAGACGTCGCGTCTGTGACGGCGTTTACGGCTCTGTCAGCGTCGGCGGTTCTATCCACGGTCCCACTGACACGTCAGGATCAAATGCAAGACATTCAGCAGAACGTTCCGCTCATCGCGCTCACCTCATGAAGGTACAAGCCTCGTTCGCGGAGATGCATTGTAAGCGGACCGATGATGTGAACACCAACCGGCGTCACCGCCAGGCACAACGCCAGCGCGTCGAAATGGCGAATTTCGACGTTGGGGCGTTTGGCTTGGCCGCTCGAGTGATCTATATGCGAAAACGCTGGTTGTATCCTAGCGAGGACCCGAGCGCATTGTTTGATCTGTCACTACCCATATCTACGAAATACTAAGCTGTTGTAGATCTTTCGCCTTGTCAATACACCATGCGTCGCGTCTTCATTACTAACAAGATGGCCTCCGCGGTGTCACCCAAGATTTGGAGGCTCACGCTATATACACCGCGGGTGGACACCTCGTCAAACAATATTTTCGCAAGCGCGCTTGGGGTCGACATCCCGCCAGTGGGAAATCCTAACGTTAGTAAAGTGGGTCGGGCTTGACCTCCAGGAAACATCGTGGAAGCCGGCTATTGCTACCGACGGAGACGTTCCGGGATTCGTGGAATGTCTCGTTGACTGCCATCCGAACGATTCATCTGTGCTAAGAAAGCGATCTACCTTCCTGCTGTGCTGCAGGAACTGATGATCCATTTTGGGATCTATAGTGGTAGGATACGGCCCAGGATCTGTTGGACCTTGGACGACATGCTCCTACCTCTCTTCATTAATACTTTAGTTTGGATTTTATTGCATACCCGGCAGTCGCGGGATCGAGTCCGGGCTCAACTAGGGACACCCTATGGACTCAACCTTTTGATGGCGTTGTAGTCATTGAGGAACTGCGCCATCGAGCGTTCCCACTACAGTGTATGTTAAAGCACACGACCCAAAACCGGATAACACTCCTGTTCGCCTCGCGATGGGAGGTGCTTGCATGCTCACGTCCACACGTATGCGCCGCTCTTCGCTGCAGACTTCACCTCATAGGTTAAATTCTTCCTATATATTCTAGAAAACTGAGCAGCTAGCGGAATACCGGCCTGTCTGATCGAAATGGTAGATGACGTTGAGCTAGAAACCCAGGCATTTACCCAGTGAGGCATGTGCAACTTCATTTTGCACAACATGCAGGTGTGGTATTCTACACACTAGTAGACTATATCACTAGTCATCTAGAGCCGATATATATCCCGCATAGATATGTAGCTACGGTGGCAAACCCTGAAAATAGAGATGTAGTGTAAAACGGGCACAAAATGTACCTATTGGGGTTGGCTTGGTGCTCACGAACCCTGGTATCTTGTTCTACTCATACTGAAGTGTACGAAATATGTAAGTTGTTCAACATCTAGAACCCGTCGATGGGGCGAGGTCCTTCATGGCCAGCTCAAGCGCACCGCGTTTCGATTGTGTCACTGCAGGCATGGTACCTCTCGGTTTTGCAACCAGACACAGATCGTCGCCGGGAAGCGGTCACTGTACCTGCGGCAAAACTGATATTGATAATGAAGAAATCGATCTCGATGTTACAATAATCTGACTACTTCAAGCGCAACCACACGCCACTCATGAAACATCGTACACATGCACATAACCATTTCGTCAGCCAAGCGTCCGGTTAGCGGAAGCCTGCTCTTGTGCATAGCACCCATTTTAAGGACCACACGTTGCGACCGCCTGACCATCTCGTCCATTACCATCGGTCGTCAGAGTGTCTGTTTATGTAGTGTCATTGAATGGGCTTTATTTACTATCTGTAGAGACTTGTCGCCACCTCCAACAAGTTCACTCATTACCAAATAGTGTTCTTGAGCTCATGACAGATGTTCGTTGGAGGATCATAGGAAAATAAGCCGTTGGATGTGCATACCTATGGCAGTCATATGGACGAGAGCCAGGCAAATTATGCACATAAATCTTAACATACTGCACAACACTGAATGGGTGGTCAATGCGTCACTTTGTGATTGGGTAGATTTCTTTTTTTTGGCGTCCGAGGCGAAAAAAAGGCGAATCTGATCTATAAACCCGCTAAGAGGGACGAAACTTTACTTTCCTAGGTACCGTATAGCAAAAACCAAAAAGGAAAAGGGTTAGTTTCGGACCGCGTGCTAGTTAAGGTCGCCGCTGTTAGGCCAGTGATTTCGTCGTGAACTTGACTTTTACCGTTGAGATTGGTGGATTGTAAAGACCGATAGTATTGGGCTTTTTGTCTGAATTAGCAAAACTCGGCTGAGCACAACATAACATAGCTGAGCACAACATAACGGCCCAATCGGGTGGGAAACAACTAACCACGTGTTCTAGACATCCGACCACTTTAATCATGGTTGTCCTCGACGAACGGAAAGCAAGTTATGGATTCGTCTGGGTGCATTTTGGAGCATTTCAGCCAAAATTGACACTTTTGCAGTTTTAGTACTCCATAGCAACTCCACGGTGGTTCCTTCCGTGGTCTAGAGCGTAACCGTTTTGCTTGTTAGTGCCTCGTCGTAGAAAAAGATTGGCATCAATGCAACGTATCCCAATTTTAATTTCGATGCAGGTGAGACCATCATACCAGGCATTTTGAGTGAACAGGCGATTCATTTTGCTGCCATGTTGGTACAGGGTGTTGCTGATTCGTTTGGCGAGGTATTAGAAGGCAGGTGCCCCGTTCTAGCCTAAACCGTGCAACAAAGCAATAGTGCGCATTTAAAAAAAAACGATGGTGGACATGCGGGTGTAGTTACCGTGGATCGTGCTGAGCCGAAAATCGGCTCGAACACCTCTGAGCATAATGGGAATACGCTCTTAGACGTGGGATGTAGCGAGTAGGTGGATACGCTAAGTGCTGTCCCGAGGCCGATTCAAACTAACGATGGGAAGTTGTCACGATTCGTGAAGTCGTTCTTTGCGTGACCGAGTAGGATTGAGTAGTCTTTAATTTGGCGAATACCGCCGTTGGTAGAACCTGCTTTGTCAGCATCGCCTGAAATACTGATAAAACGACTTCAGGGAACTGGGTGATGTGCCTTGCACCGACAATCAGGTATCGACCTTGTAGCTGTATGTCTTAAAGAAATGACGCTGATCTTGTAATGGACCTGTCCAAAGCGATCGCGACGAATTTGGGCGGTCAAGTCGCGAATACCAGCGTGATTTAGAGGTTGGGTTTACTGTCTTGGTGGTGAATCTGTAATAGATTTTGGCTGCACCCGTCATGGCACAATAGATTACATTGTTCGACTGTGTGTGTAACCGCGTTACCATTACTACAACGCGATCCGTGGTTGTCCCTGAATCGGACGTTGTCTGCCCAAGAAGTAGATGCAAACTCTGCGGTATGCTCCAGTGACTTCCTTCAGCTCAATCTGACCAGAATCGGACTAGGGCTACGTCAACATCGCTGACGTCAGTCGGATGGCACGGTTGTAACGGGATTCCAATGTTTATTGCGACTTTCCGAAGTTTTTTTTACCAAAAGTGACTTGGATAGCACCGCGAACGGGACCCAAGCTTGGCATGGATTTCAGGTAGCGTACTTTGCGAACACTTTCGTGTTATGGTAGAAAGGTCGCTGCCGTGGTGCGAGGATAACTGATGGGGAGCCACCAGCTCTAGAATTACGTAGAAAGATCACACCAAACACCCCAAAATTGCTGCTTTTGCTCCCGCTGATAATGGGAGGGGGAGAAAGTGTGCACTCAAGCATTTTGAGTACTGACACTCCCATTATGACATGATCTCCCTGCTCACTCAGCGACCATCGGTTGGTTTTGGCAACTGCGCAAATACCTTCGCTGGAATGCGAATGGTGCTTGTCGGTCGGTGGGTTTGAATACTCTAGTTGTTGGCAGTGGTGCGAGACCGTGTGGCGCGCGGTGCTGGCCTGAAGGTTTGGCTTTAAGATCTGACAGCTGCGCGTTTGTCATCACTCCAACAGAAGTAGGTTGAAAGTTCCGATGTCTCGCTCAAGCTGTCTGAGAGTAGCTTGCCGAAAAACAGGCCAGCTTCTCGATGGTGCAGAAGGCAAGTAGCGGCGCATCGTGGGGTCTGGGCAGACATGATCCGCGTAGTCAATAACGAAGTACCTGTCCGCCGAGATAAAGCCTATTGTCGTATTGTAGTAGAAGTGTCTGTCGGTTTTCTTTTCCTTTTGATTCATTAATATGAAGTGTCAAATATGACAACTTGGTGGATAAGTGAAAGATCGGTTTTGTGCCACCCCAAAACCCAGCGCTAGCCGCTTTGGTTGTACCATTTAATGCAGTAAAAATAGACTGCACCAAGGGTTCGAATGACAAGCGAATGCGTTTGGTGATCTGAAGGGCTCATAAGCCGTGCTGCATTCACAAAAACAAGCACAGTAGATCAGGTTGTCTTTAAAACGAGGTATTGTCAATTAAGGGCAGCTTGGTTCACTAAGAAGATTAAGATCGTACTTATAGTCGGTTTTACTGATAATTTGTATGTGCAAATGAGTGAATCGGGCGCTAATCGCGCAAGAATCGCCCACGTTCAGTTGCATTGACTATACTTACCCGACCAAGTAAGACATAATTCTTGACATGTGCCTTGAACACTTTATGTTTTGGGATGATTGCCTTAGGTTCGTCTTGGAGCAATTAACGGGAAACAGCATCTCAACCCCGCGCCATCGGTACCAGCGTCAATATTACTGGTGATTCGTCAACGTTCTACAATCCCTGCACGATTAAACCTAACTTCAATGGTTCGTTTTGCCGATCTATCTTCATCGAAGTAGCATGGCTACATGGATGTAAGTGGAAGCGGATTGTGTGCGCTGGAGCAATCGCTACCACGGTACGTTCGCCAACGATTCTCGGATGATGACCGTCGTGGTACATCCATTAACATTCGCAAGCTCCGTAACGGAAAGCGCCAAATCAGCGCACGGTTTCAATTTGGTGCACGGTTTTCCCTCTCGTCCAATGAGAATCACTTACTGCTATGAAATGCATTACTATTGGCTAAAACGAGATGACCAATTTAGGGCACGGCGGGTTAATGTACAAAAATCGTCGATAGAGACAGAGAGACTAGCGTAGGATTTCTGTGTCGGCCTCCTATGTTTACACATTATGTGGATCGTACATGATGTTGTTGAATGCGGATGTGTACAATAAAAAAAGACGACACTCTTTTTGTTCCTGAATCATCACTGTATAGTCATATCTATTTAAAATAGTACCTACAATGAATTGATTACTGAAGCTTTTGTGTCGAATCGACTTCACGCGGTCTGCCATAACTTTGGCGCATTCATCTCGCTTGCTACTTTGGAGCATGAAACAAGTTACCGGTCCTTCGAACTTCGTATTTAGCCACACAAGTGGCCCTATGTGTGGTTAATTCGGATGTTAGGACAGTTTCCCGAACTGATCATATATCACGCACTAAATTGACGGTTTCCGTTAGCGCTGTTTTAGCGGCTCTATACGGGAGCACACATTAGTTCTCGGTGAGCCAATCCCGACACACGTTCAATTGACAGCATCAATACCGGCACAGGCGGCTGGGCAAACCGTCCTACCCAGTCCCCCGACTTTACAACGGCCTATATAATGTACCTCAAATAGACAGCTGGGTTACAACTTATATATTGGGAGACATTATACAAAATATCGAGCGTGAAGGAAGAAAGGCGTTGTATGTATACTCATATAAGATAACTAGCCAGAGAACCATGGAATCATAGTGTCCTGCGTTGGTCCAACGTACTCAGGCTACATATCACCGAGGTACAGGGCCAAACAAGGTCGAGTGCAACTGCAAGTAAGTAAGACACAGAGCGGAACGTTAAATACACAAAGCGCCTAAGAAACCTTGCAATAAAATAGTCAGAGTTGGTTGCGATGACGGCTTGTTCGTCCGAGTTGGCTCGCCATAACAGCTTTTGCGGCATAGAAAAATACCCACCCGTGCAGGTTTGTGGGCCATCGTAGCTAACCACCCGCCTCCGGTACGACCTAACCTACACACCCAGCGCGATATATGGTGCACAGTTCCTGTGGCATGACCAGCTATCCTATAGTTGAGCTTGCCATAGAAGTATGGGTACTACTGTGAAGGTGCGATGAATTCTGATCAACAATATATATGTAAGTACCATACTTACGTAAGTGTGTAAAGGGCACCACCGATGTAAATTGTTCATCGCACCCTGGAGCCTATCGGGGTAGGCGCATAACGGACGCGTTCTATTAAAAGAGTTTTCCTCGATCAATAGAAACGTCTGGGCGATTCGGCATTAGCACTATGAATTAGTAGCCTCTCTTGAAAAAACCTTCCTATCAACTTGCATCCATATAACTAGTTGAGGCTAAGGTTCTGCCTCGCATAGTAGGCCAATGTCCTCTGCTCGAATCCAACCATCGTTCAGCTTCGTGGGTTGGCACTATTAAAATGTAACCGTTTATTTTTATTCTCTGGATTTTAGATCAGGAGTTTCTACAGAGGTGCGATTCCGCCTAGAAAACTCTATACATTTATTCTCAATACTAAGATTAAAGGTGCCTCTTTCGTTGGCACGCAAGTAAACTCCATTCCTTGAAGTACCTGCTATCACTGAGCGACTCGTGATTTTTTTAAAGTCAAAACAGACGCTATTCACCCCAAAATTAAATGAGATGGATATATCTGTATATTAACGATTCTTTTTCCGTACAAAATGCAATGGCTCTACATTCAATAACCTATAACCGGTGCGCAATTGAAAACCCCTGCTAAATGTCGCTTGAGGCGGCCATGTTCAGCATGAAAACATATTCACCCGTGAATGTTGAGAAACCGCGATAGGGTTAAAGACTCACGAGTTGATGGAGTCAAAACACCCAAGTGGTTTTGAGAAATGTACAACCCAGCATGGTCTCTAAAGACGGAACGATTGTGGCTGAGAAGCAGATGCTAAATAAAATGTAAATCCTAGCGATTAAAAATACGCCTGATTTGATTCGGCGAAATGCGTTTAAAATTTGTAAAATCCAGAGCCTCGCCGCGTGAAACACGGCATTAGTATTTAATAAGGCGAGTTCGTCGCAGACGTTCCATGACCTGCAAGTCCGACGAGGTGATACGGAACGTCAAGTCGTGCTGGGAGATGCTCAAGCAAATCCATCGAAGTGCATTGTCCGATAGGTTTTCTTTAACGCATCCAAGTACATAGATTCGCCGAAATGAGCAACTGGTAAAGACGTCACGCACGTTCGAGTGTGGTGATTCGACGCGTTCGCATGGCTATTGACGGCAGGTTTTTGCTTCACAAACCGTCTGTCGATGGCCAGGTACCAGAGCGGGCAATCTTCGCAGAGAAGATTCCGTGCTGAACATTACTTGTACTATTGCACAAGATTAGATTTCTTATCACATTCAACCAAGTCTCCACCTTACGCTTTACCCTCGCTCCCGTTGTTTCTGCAGTGGTCCCCTTTGTCATTGCACTCTGGGACCCCGTTCAACGATGTTCTACATTTTCTTTTGCAGATTTCGGAAATGCGAGCGCTGAAATGGGCGATGCAACGGCAAGACGTTCATGTTGATCGACAGATCGTGCTCAAACATCGTCGTGGCCATGGCACTGGCCGACTAGTTCGCTTTAGAGTGCGCATCACGTCGCCTTCCTACATAGAAACGGAGCGAAGGTCAACGGAAGACCCTGGGAATCGATGACCCGGGCGCCCCGAGGTTCCAACTTGCTAACCTGACGAAGTGTGCGCAACGGCAACCTCTGCGCACGCTTAATGGACAAGTATATAAGGACGTTATCGGTGAGGAAATTGGAGTTGGGACGCCTGAGGTTATTGCTGGATAGAAGAAGGGCGTCAAGTTCCACGGATCTACAAGTGGCGCGTGAAGATTGACCATGTAGTTGCGATCTTCTAGAGATCAAGAAATCATAGACAATATCGTGGCGTTGCGACGCACCGATTTAGATGTGAAAGGTTTGATATAACCAAGCATGATGCATGGTTTACCGCAAGTGACATGATTGGTCCAAAATGAATTTGGGGTACTTTGATTGGGCTAAATGAGTAAAAACTAATCATGTTGCAGGGTTTTGGGGCAATCGGGTTAAACAATTAGGGGTGATACCGTGCTTATGTCGAAATTGTTGGTCCATGTAGGCACCTCCATAAATGGATCCATTTAAACCCCCACCCCCGATTACAAGACAGCTTCACTAAATTCTGATATTTATCAGTTGGGCAACACAAAATCCTAGAATAAAGTTTTTTTGGGCCTGACGACACATCTACTTTTTTGCCCTAATATGAACCCAACTCAAACGCAGATTGACTTGTCATAACTGATAGTTACCGTTGCCTGGGTACTGTTCTACTTCGAAATACGATGGATCTGGCATAACAGGCGCCAAACACTTCGTATTTATGCGGTGGGGCACTACACGAGTGGTATTCATCCATTTGGGGCAAGCAGATATGACGCGAGGCAGGCGAACGCCTTCGTCGCCCAGGGTATATAATTTCGTGCCCTATGGAGTGGATTGGATTCGGTTGTGGAAAACTATCAACCAAGACAACCCTGGCCGGTGACAGTAGATATCTCCGTCCGGGGTGGTGTGTGTCCTTGTGAACTGTCCTCGTTGGTCCGTTACTTTCATAACTTCGGAATCCCAACCGTGGTTGAGTTGTCTTGTACTATTTGGTCTTGAGCGTGAGGCCGGACGTAACCTTCGGACGTCGCCTTAACAGCTCAGATAACCCAGATAACACGCAAATACATCATTACACACAATATGCGGTTCCTCCTTACTTTGGTTTGGACCGTGGAAGAGTCAGTCACTTACTTCAGTCAGTTGGCCTTAACCCATGATACTGATAAATCCTGGCCGGCCGTACAATCGCGCACCACAATAGATGTACCGATAAGATTTAACACAAGCCAATATAGTCGCTTCAGTAAACTCTCTTAAATCAATATACATTAACCGGAGGCAGGTCCGTTTGGGAAGAGCGGTAATCGGTAATATGAAATGCGGGACTCCTTGCGGGTAAGTATACAGCCGCAATGGGGATGTGAAATGAAATGGATCAACCCTGGGCTCCATACCCAAAACAGACTTCAATTTGGCTTGGACTCAGTATTGGGATTCCGCACCAAGTCGTCCTGCTTCTGGGTGGCCTTCAAACCGTAGCTTCTAGTCTTGCCCCGGGTATGTTACGTCCTGTCGGGCTTGTCCAACGGCTTGCGTGCTTGTCGGAAAACGAATTCTGTTTGTCTGTTATATTTTGTCTGCTATCTGGCTATCTACGGCTAGGTCTCACATGCACTCTTCTCTTGACTTGGTCTCACTATGGTCTTGTTGACGTCGACGTCTCTTGGTTCTCTGTTGTGCACTTCGTACAGTGTCGAGTCTGTGGGTACGCGCTGATGTGCAACGTCCCACTGTTCTCAACAGATCCTTAATTTCTGGTCGGTCCTGATTTCACTTGGACTTTGTATACCTTATGATTTTTGACGTTCAGGGTTCTTGGAATATCTCTGTTCGGGATCCAGGATTTCTTGGGGATCTGGGGTGATCGTCGGTTCTTGGGTAGGCCGGTTGGGCTTCATAGGCGCTCTACGCCTAAGGCGGCACTCAAATGTAGAGGCTCCTTGCCGCACCCTATGGCAATTGGCTATCGTGGGGTTCATAGTTCAATCCGGGA
Organism: Phytophthora sp. ST_20190627; assembly: GCA_014706145.1. Classification (NCBI taxonomy): domain Eukaryota; phylum Oomycota; class Peronosporomycetes; order Peronosporales; family Peronosporaceae; genus Phytophthora; species Phytophthora sp. ST_20190627. Next base: position 924,587 of record JACBOU010000061.1, read on the forward strand.
TCCATATTGAGACCTCCATCCGGGAATACCAAGCCATGCAGGCTGAGCGCAAGATCACCCGGTCTCCATTACGATCCAAGTCCGTACGCCTATCCCAAAACCGGCACTATCGCCAGCCAATCATAGGCGCTGATCTATCCACACGAAAAATCCAGGTTCCCATCCTGTCAGATAGAAAAAAAATGTTCTCTGTATGGGAAAACATACAGAAAATCTATTTCACAAATTTGTCCACGGTAGTATTTAATATAATTAGAAAATTTCTTGTCTCGAACATAGCGAATTCGTTTCGATTTTAAGATCAATTATCAAGTTTTGGACCAATGCTTAAAAAAATGTGGTCATTCAATCTGACTTTTCCATTGAGTTCTTACAAGAAGTATTTCAAGTAAACTTGATAGGCAGCACGAGCAAGTGCTCCGGGGAAGTGCACAGGTCGGCAATGAAGTCGATGGAAAGATGGTGGGTGGTATTTCTGAGAAAAGAAAAGCGCAAATTGGGAGTAAAAATGAAAAGAAAAAAACTTGGCTGAGTCAGCAGTTGCTAGTGAAACGAGAAGTGCATCACTAGTCAATCAACTTTTATTTTATCTATCCTACTGTGGAGACATCGGAAGGCTGGTGATGACCCAGATAGGAAGTCATGTGTATGTGAATTAGAACCCCATGTCCTCGAGACCAGTCAGAATTGAAAACTATGTCCTAGATACACGTGAAGCAGGGTGAAACAAAAAATATTGTATGGGGCTTCGACATTCGCAACAATAACAGATGGAGGACAAGACCTCGTTAATATTTGCAGTTATTGTAATGTACTTTTCCCAATTGTACGTGGGCCCTGCACAAAGAATTTGGATTAGCCGGCTGGGTCCGATGGCGTCAGTTTAAGCCCGCCTTCACGCGTAAGCAGATATTTGTGTAGGAAAAGTGTAATGTATCTTTATCGTCTAGTTGACTTTTTTTTTGTGGTAAAAAAAACGGATTTTGTCATTTTATTACTGTGAAATATTTCTTTTACTAAACCTAGTGAACGTACAGTAATTTCCGTTATATTTCGCACTCGTGGCTGGGAGGCTAGTCAAACGACGATGTCACCTTAGGCGAGGTGGATCGTAATATCATCCCGGTTTTGTTGAGATAGTTGAATTGATCTAAGATAGCGAACTATTGTAATTTACCTATTGACACGTTAATGAGGTGACGCAACCTCCTGTGGTATCTCGCCATGCGCTGCTAGTGAAAAACAAAAGTTTAGCACATAAATTGTAGCGTTGTGTAAACATCCTCAATATGAACACACAACGGTGGAATGCTGGCAGAAAATTCCGTGTGATGCGCGTGTTTGGTGAAAAAAAAAAAACTTAGAATGTCGTCCACTATGGCACGCGCTGAGCATTCCGTTTCACTGCAGACAGTTGAATTTATCTAAGAGGGTGAACTATTGTAAGTTGAGGGGAATGTTGGGCAGCTTCTCGTGCAATAGGTGTCTTCTATTTAATTTTTAATTTTCGTTTGTAATTGAAGCCTGGTATTTTTTTAATTTAAATATACACGCCTTCATGTCATTCATGCATGTTGTCGGCTGGTGTTGTTTGTTTTATAATGATTTGGGTGAGATATCCGAACATAGCCGCTCACTGCTTCAACTGCATCTTCCTCTCGGAATAGTAGAAGCGTATTGACTGGTGTGTAGTGATGTTACGTGCACGCTAGAAACAGCATAATGCAGGGTACTTTCGTGCACGAAACGCATAGTACTTCTCTGTCCCACGAAATTATGATCCGTTAGGTTTTTTGTGTACCACACAATGTTATTGATTGGTCGAATGACGTTGGTTAGGGTGAATTTTGATTTTTGACCAATCATCTCACCCTTATTTGAAAAAACCTCGCAATCTATAACGCGTATTTCTAGGCGTTCTGAAGCCTTTGAAAGGCTGTGATTGGTCCAGTAGCAGAACATTCGTAAGAACTTCACATCCTGAAAGTATGGTGTAATATCGCCATAAACTGATTGTTTTACGAAATTAAACCTATTGACGCTGAAAACGGTGCGCTGAAGAAGTGTTTTCACGGCTACATTTATCGTTTGCTATAGCTGTTAAAATTAGACAGAATACGCCTAAACATTAGCTTCAAATAAGGCCTCATTCATCCGATACTTCGGAGTTGAAAAAAAGTAATGGTTGTTATTATGAAATCATCATAAATTCGTGGGACAGAGAAGTACTATATAATGCGCAACTAGGACTGAAAACGCGAGGTCCTCTCAAAGCATTTACAAACAAGGTCAGTAGAGGAAGATCAGAGGATGAAAGCAATGAAAGGAATGCTCTAGTGAACGAGGGTAAGCCTGAGGCTGTATACTAAGACGTGGTTACTGCTACGTTTGATTCCTTGCACGGCATCGTTCGTGTCAACAGCGACTCGGGAAAGTCTTGCATGCGACGAACCGTGGCGATGATGTCAACTACAACGCAATCTCGTAGCCGTCGTCCACTCCACCTTCTCTTTATCCGAGATGTTCGGGCATTTGAGAACATCTTGAGCAACGAGCGAGACGGCAGCGCGTTTTTTTGTTTTTTTTTTTTACATATTTCTGGCACGTCTTGCACCGGACATCGAGCAACTTTTTCGGGACGCCGTCAACTTTCCTCTTCAATTTGAAGTAACCCCAGAGTTGGGATCGCGGACGTCCCGTTGTATGCTCCGGACCCGACCCCGCCACTGATCTTGAACCTGGTTAGCTCATCGCCTACATTGAAGTTCACAGAGCGACGATCACGGGGAACGGTAGCTTGGACACGCTGCTGCTTGACGCTGTCAATGCGGAATTTGAAGAGTGAATGTCATGAGGCTACACCTGTAAATTTGAGTTCAACAAAGGGCTATGTATGTCATAAATAGAAGACAGCACACCATTGCACTTTCGTGTAATCATGCACCGAGTTTTGTGCATTATAACCGTACTATACTCTTTTGAGCACGAAACGATTCGTGCACGAACCATCGCTACTGGTGTGTTCTTCTTAGTCTTGTCATATTCAAAGGGTGGTATCATAAGTACCTGGTTCTGAAAAAAAAACATTAGGCGTTACTTGTGAGACAATTAACAGGGCCCCTGATTTGGTACCCGGTTTCAGTAAGTTACAAGATTTTTACAGCAGTCGAGCACAGGTCTTCCGAACTATGAATACTCAGATGTTGTTATAGAGTTCTGTATGGAAAAAACTCAACAGCATCAGATACGAGGTTGTACAGGGGTATCTTTCATCGACATGTTGCGGTGCTGTCGGAAATCCACAGTTCGCCAATAGCCAGAGCATTGACTGCCGCGAAGTGGTAAATGCGGTTGCTGGTGTATTTTCCCAGACATACGCCCTCGCACTCGTTTAGCAGCTCTTTCAGACCTTCGATCGTGTCGTTTAATCTTTTACTCAGCCCGAGCAGAAGAGAATCGATGTCGATGCAATCAAAAGATATTGCGTTGCTGAATCGGACGTAATCGATGAACTGCTTCCCAACCAGCCCGTCCAAGTCGTACTCACGCCAGTAGATCGACGAGAACTAGCGGAAATACGCCGGTAGAAGAGGCGGTTAGTCCTCCGCCATGCGACGTCGGTCCCGATCTCTTCATCGCCGGTCTACGCACCAGTACCGCAGAGTACAGTTACAACACAGGAACCGCCATTCTTCCGCTCCGACGGCTGCATCCACAGTTGCCTCGATAAAGCTATTTGTCCCCGTTCACACCTCGACACCAAAACTACGGCGGTCCCGCAAGGTGGTTCGGTTGTCGTACTCAACTGTAAAGGGTGCGGAGACAGCCAAGCCGCTCGACCTATCCAAGAAAACCCCACATCACGGCTCTCTCTGTTGACGCTAGTGACCTTCGAGGTACGGGCTTCGTCCTCAGCGGGCGTTGTCACTCCGTTGTCCGATAGGCAGTCCACCGCTTCCAATAGTTATTTTGATAGCGACGACAAGGCCTTATGGTGAATTCACCGACGGCTGTCCAACACCCACTACCATCTCCGTCTAGTCCCGTTGATACAACATCGGTACCAGACCGTGCGTCTACGCACCTGACGCGACAACTACATATCGCGCACCTGTCTATATCTTGCCCGACGTCAAAGATGGCGCAGGAAACGGGGTGAGGCGCGCGAGTTCAAAGTTGCGCTAAATGTCGGAATATTTTGCACATATTACGTTGTGCGAACAGCGCGATCTTGGGCGAGCAGGATTTGATACCCTTTGGTCTTGTTCGACTTTCCAACAATGATACCTTCATCGGCGCGGCGACTAAGCGCTTTCCTTTTCGGATGTCTGATTTCTGTGCGCGAAGAATCAAACGCAACAATGTCCGTCACCTTGGGTTTCACGCCTGTGAGCACCTCAATCGGTGAAGCCCGCGCTGGGTTCGATCGCGTTGGACTTCTGTTTACAATTTGCGTGGCGTACTCAGCAGCGTCTCCGCAAAAGCTTAGTGGCAAACTGGAGGCAGGTAAGGCAACGTTGGCTTCACCAAGTTCAGCATCTACTTTCTGTGGTACATCCACAATAAAGGGCTCGTCTACCGAAATGTTGCGTGCGATTGTACACCGTAGATGCTTTTGCTTCGCTATGTCTAACGCAATGCCGAGAGGGGTTAGCAGTAGTCCTCCGGGTAGGCCGCGATGAAGTCGGTAATACGCACGATCGTGAAGTTGGGGGTGGTGGGAATGGTCGTCTCGCCTTCACCAATCTCTTCGAACTAATTGATGATGTATCTGTACACGAGAACCGATGGGCACAAGGAACTGGTGTCGAAGGGTCGGTGGGTTCCCAGGAGCAGAAGAAGCTTGCCGTAAGGATCCATAAAGGTGAGGACGACCGAGTGTGATGTTAGTTATTAAGGTGAAGGCTGTTTAACTCTCAATTGCCTTTGTCTTCTGTACTTTAGACACTGAGTTGGATGCTAGTAGTTTTTTTTTTTTTGGGGGGGGGAGGGTTGAATGGGTGGTAGCCAGGCCCAATGTCTCCAAATCCGGAGAGAATGTTGCTTGTGGGCATCGTGCAGCCCAACTCAGTATGCGTATTATAATGTAACAATGCGTTTCAAAACTATAGTTAGCTTCCTCTAATTAAATTTCCTATTACATACGCGCTTGTAGGGATACTCAACAGACCTCGGGCAACCGACCGATATATCAAAAGCAAAATTCGCCGAAGATAGCTTCAACTTCGCTGATGACAACATTGCTCTGGCGCTCAAGAAACTCACGGGCTATAACCGTCGATGTAATTTCCTGGTTGAACATCCGTTTCAACGTTTCCTTTGGACAAGACCCTGTTACCAAGTTCACTGTGTACGCTATGCGAGCCTTAGCTTCGTCTCTTGATATGACGGGAGTCCATGGTTTCCAATAAGGTGCACTAAAATACTAAAATACAGCACGTGCAACGAAAATTATGACGGATGCTGAAGATAAGTACGATACACTGTCGGCTTTTTTTTAATCCGTTTGAGCGTGAGAACCCAGGCTCGAGAGTCTGCTGTCAACATGACAGAAGGGCTGTTTCTTCCGTTCTCTTCTCTTGATGGGTCCTCTTATCGCTATTCGGGACAGTTGGGTTATTTCTTCTGAATCCGCAAATTCGAGGCTATTCTCGATGACTTCGACAAATTATTTGGGTTAAGGGCTATTAGTGACACTACGTGCTGTCGCGCCCCACACTTGCCTGTCGATTATGAGCTTGAATCGAGGGATCACTGGATAATTTCCCGACACTCACTTGTCCGTATTCTTCTTCTTCTCGGCGAGCGTCTATACAGCTACATTGCAGAACATGGTCAATTTCAGGTTCACGTCGTCGCCGGGCGCGCGTGGACAAATCTGAGTATCACGTTGCTGTCCCCAATCGGAATAAAGTGCGCGATCATGCCGTTTTACGCCGACAGTAACGCAGTTAGCGAAGAACCACTCGAAATTGTCCGGTGTTTCCTTGTGGATACAAGCTATTGCAAACCGTACATCAACGTAGGGTGATGATCCACGCCCAAATTATCCACTCTCTTGACCCACCCGCTTGACGGGTTCTATAATGCTCTTACGGGCACTACTTAAACCTGAACTGGACAGCTTTTAACTTCATAAACCGCCCCAAAAAACCTTCGCTGACTGAATCGCAACTAGGAGAGTGCTGACAAATCATGCGTCGCGGGGATAGAATCCATTGTTTGTGTTGATACGCGTAGATATGCTCTTCTTAGGTAAAACGACTTGCGAATGGCACAACTTCGGCTTACACACAGAAACGGTGGTGGTCCGAATACTATTTTTAGTGAATCGACTTTTTCTCATTCAAAACGAAGCTCGAAGGCATCTGCACTGAGTCCCGCTGTTGCAAAAATGTCATACAGACTGATAGTCTGCCGGTCATACTTGTCCAAAAGATAGATCTTGCCAGGTTTCATGATAGTTGGGTAGTGAGCAGTAGGATGTGGGGTTATTTTGAATTTATCCTGGGATAGCAGCATGTTACTGCTGCAGAACGGCTGCCTGGTATTGATTCCCCTTTCTCTTGAATTTGACTTGATTTTTGTATTGAAAGTGTCCTTCACGCTTTTTACGTCATTTCCTGAAATAGTGTTGCACGTAAATTTGGACGACATCCTAGTATCAGCGGCTCTCCGTGAATTGTTCTGGACGTGGCCACACCGATCGATCAAGTCGATCAAGTACATACCCCCTATTGTACTTCACGTGCTGAGCGTCGAGCGCCACAAACATTTTCGGATGCTGTGCAATCACAGCCATTAATGCACGGATTGCAACTTCCTTTTCCATTTGGCACGCCCTCCTTCAGCTCAAAAGCTTCATGTTCAGGTTCTTCCGTCAAATCCCATCTTGCAACTCCGCGACTGCTTCAACCTGAGCAGGCGTCTTCGTCGTCGCCAGCCACCACCGTAGAGTAAAAATACCCAAAAATAACAATTTCTCGCCTCAAGTACAATTCTCATTTGCATTGTTTTCCATCCACTGACTATCCCAGTCACCGCATTAGCCCTAGTTAATAGTTGCTAATGCACGAGACTTCTACAACGCCCGCGCGTCTTAATGCTAGAATAGATATGTTCTATTTTGACGAGTCGCGTTGAAGGTAGTTTCAACGTCAACAACCAATCAACCCGCTCGGTATTACCATGCGGTAGTTTTACGGTCGTATTTGCGGTTCCTGCTGATAATTATCCTCGAGCAATTTACTTTAGTCGCGTACCCTATATTAAACATACCTCAGAGTCACGATTTCCTTATCTGGAAAAAACGTAGAATAGATTTGGTGCTGGATTCCTCGCTGTCCTTCGCACAGCATTTGGCATCTAACGGTCATGATGCACCAACTAGCCGCGCAGCTCAGCAACTTAAATTGCCACAGCAGAGGTTAACCACGTCGAGTGGGAGACCGTGTGCTTCCTGCATGCAAGCAAAGGGTGACAGCGGTATCGCTCTTGAGGAGATTGTTTGCAACATGAGCTACCACGGTCACGAGCCGGTCGGCGAAGACTATTCGGAAGTGCTGGCTTTGCGCACGGCTTTCGGCTAGCATCTGCTGATCGCAAACATGAAGGCTTCATGGGGCAGTCATTGATCGACTGCGCCATGCACGTGTGGTGCATTTTGAGGCACACGACTCGAACCTGGACGAAACCCTCTTTGCATCGCCCCGGGAGGTGCCCACGCCAACAAGTATGCCCTGCGCTTCGCTTCAGGCTTCGCACGCAGCTCGTATTCTCCATGATACTGCATCTGCCGTCGAAGCAATACACGTAGCATCGAGAGGGTTGGAGACACCACCGACCAAAGGCAACATGGTATCCAAATTAGTGGTGATGCCAGACGCGATGGCGCTTGCCAGCACTCACCAAGCCTGGAGCAATCTTAACAGTCTGCGATCCACCTAAATACATGTATTAATTTGTGGGTTGGGTCCACAGGATCTCCATTTTTGCTTCGAGTCGACGTTCTTGCTGCTTGTAACCATAATGATCTTAGTTGTGGCTCAAGTGGTATCTCTGTCTGGTGCTTGCTTGGTTCTTCCCTGTCTTTTTGGCTAATGGGGTGCGCCCGTTACTTGTCGGATTCCGCCAAACTAGCACCATACACACAATCTCTACGGACCATACAAAACCTAAGTGACTCAGATTTGCATTTTAGCAAAAACGGCGGCCAAACGCCTACGAGTCTATATAAACGAGTAGATACGTCCTACGAAACAGCGACAATAGCGCATTTTTCGCCCTTTAAGGGTTGCAAAACACGGTAGAAAATACCCGTCTAAAAGGGCGAAAAATGCGCCATTTCACACAAGTTCAACCGTATTCTGGGACATATCAAAAAAGGTGCGTGGCGTAATCAACGACACTATACAAAAACCAAGTCACATTGTCCCATCCGTGTGCACCTACAAATCACAACACATGGCATGTCTCATGAGACATGCAAGTTAGTACCGTCAACTTCATAAAGGGCGATAAATGCGCCCTTTCAGATGCAAATCACTTATATTTGTATAGTATAGATGAGGTAAGCGGCTGGCGCAAGGGTTAAGGGTCTAACGCAACCACAACACCAGCTGTTGGAGGGTAATATCTTTCAAATGAATTTGTCACGTCGCCATCATCACCAGTGTTCTCAAAACAATCGACAACCAGATGTACACCACGCATTATTGCATGTGCTACACGAACGCGTGTGGCACACATCTCTCACAGTTACTGTATTGTTGGAATGAAGCCACGCCACCGAAACGATGGATGAAAAAATGCTGGCGCATGTGTTGGTACGTACGAAAGGGTTCAAGATGGCGGGTGTTGGAGGCCAAAACGTTCAATTCGAACACGGGTCAGGATTTGTCCAGGATCCAAAATTATGTGCAGGATTAACCCTTTCGCGAACCACTTACTTCAACTATACTATACAAATCTAAGTTTACCCTTTCGCGAGCCACTTACCTCAACTATACTATACAAATATAAGTGATTTGCTTCTGAAAGGGCGCATTTATCGCCCTTTATGAAGTTGACGGTATTTAACTTGCATGTCTCATGAGACATGCCATGTGCTGTGATTTGTAGGTGCACACGGATGGGACAATGTGACTTGGTTTTTGTATGGTGTCGTGATTACTTGATGATTACGCCACGCACCTTTTTTGATATGTCCCAGAATACGGTTGAACTTGTGTGAAATGGCGCATTTTTCGCCCTTTTAGACGGGTATTTTCTACCGTGTTTTGCAAAAAACCTTAAAGGGCGAAATACGTGCCCTTGTATCGCGAAAGGGTTAACCCTTTTAACAGGTGATGATTGCACCAAAACTAGCCCTTTTCGGGGGAAGCGGCAAAATTGGGTTTTGACAGAGGCACAAACAGAGACCCAGATGAACATCATTCGATAGTGCTTGAACTCAGCAGCTCAACGCTCGCTTTTACGGCACCGTAGGTGCAGTGGTTATCGGCGTGATATATAAGTTTTTTGTAGTAGATATTTTTCCTTCGCTGCAAGTTATATATGGCAATACATTTTCCAAGATGACCGATCGAAGAGTCGCTACAAAATATATTTTTTAAAAACAGATTCCATTAAAAGTAAATCCGTCACCAGCGCGACCCTCCACGTCACAGGAATGAACTTGGTTCTAATATACCAAGACGCTCCGACGGTTGTTTTATCGGACCATACTGAAGTTGTCTATGTGTGGCATCTTGCCAATCGAATACCACCAATTATTTTCTGCCAATCCCCTGAAACCTAAATTTCAATTTTAACCAATCAAATTATCTAGGGATAAGTGAGTCCTCTAAGCCAGCCAATCGGACGTATCAAGTCCGATCAACACGCAAAATATTTGTATGCCCAGTCGAAAGTCGTCATTGGCGTATCACTTGCATATTTTGCATTTTTCGGACCAGCTCCATGGGTTTAGACGAGTTGCAGCCTGGCAACACCTTGAGTATCAAGGCAACTGCCATTGCAGCATTCGTCAAATTTCTCAAGGAAGAGGAAGTCGATCAAGAGTATGTACGGAAATGCATTGATAGCAACGACAGTGGTAAGAGCTTTGTATGTGTAATGGATAAGTTTGGCATGTATCTTGCATTTAATGAGGGAAAAAAGGTAAGACATTAGCTCGCAACACTGCGATGCAGTATTATCGGCAAGCCAAGCTTTGGCTACTCGACCAGTTCCCTAAGCACCGAGCATCACTAGAAGCTAGGTTGCTTAAAATGGGAAAGACACTAGACAGCTTCTGTATGAAGCGGGATGGTGGTGGTTTTGTATCCAAGGCACCTCCATGTACGAAAGCTGAATTGAAAAAAAAAGTTGCTTTAATTGTATACTTACGCGTGCTCTGAAAGTGATTATCAAGATGCTGCTTACTGTGCCTCCTCTGGTACCTGTTCGGCCGCGTGTCCGACGTAGCGATGGCCCGCAAGCAAAAGCTCTCCGTTGACACCTCCAACGTCTTCTTCCTGCGGCTGGTACGCGTGAAGACATCGGAGGAGCAGGGGCTGTCGCTATTCCCAGACTCTGACTTTGCGACCTGCCCTCTGATTGTCATAGCGCAATCCTTGGTGGTTCAAGCGGCACCGTGTCCAGTACTCGTCGGGAACCTTCCTGACCAAGCCTCGCACACTACCGCCACGCTGTCACAAGACGTCCCGCTGATCGAGCTCCAAAACGCGCCTCCAGACGCCGCTGGCCTTGCCGCTCCCGCTGCACCCCCGCGCGTTGACACAACACCCACCATCTACGCGTATGTCAACCGAGTGCTTGATCGTGTGGCGCCAGCTGCCGGGGTTGACGTCGCACTCCTTTAGGCGTGGCGGGCACAGCACGCGAACGGCTGCGATAAGATGACCGCGCTCTGGAACTTCGATCGCGGCTCCTTGAACATGAGCACAACGAACAAGGGGTTCAATTACATACTCAACACCAGCAAAGAAGACCACATGATCGCCAAGGTGCTCAGCGGATACAAATCCAAGACCACGGTGCAGCTCCAAGACCTGTCGAACTTAGACGCGCAGACGGTAGATGCAGCGTGTCCTGTTCTCGTCCTGCTGCAAGCTCGAAACAGAACGCTTCAACGTTAACAAGAAGGTGCTGGATGTGCTTACCGCGGTTGTTGTTCGCCACTTCCCGCTGCTGAAGGACTTGAATCCAGGAAGCCCAATCGTCACCCGCGTTGAAGCTGCTGACAGCCACGCCAAGTGCTCGCAGGCCGACCTCCTTGCGTGGGCTTCGCATCTTGCGCTTGGTCCAGCTGTTAAGACAACCAACCAAGCGACAATCATCACACCAGTGACGGCAAGACACCAAAAGAACCGAGCCCTGAGCAGAAGATCATCGACCATCAAGCGGCTGTCATTAAGCTCTTTATCGAGCACATCAAGCGCCAGGATGCACGCATGGACGTACTCGAGGCTAAGCAGAACAACGACCCTATACAAGCATCAAGCAAGCGAAGCTGTCCAGACGAAGAAGCGGTCAGTACACAGAAGAAGAAGAAGCGCAGGAGATCACTAACTCACCTTCACGCGACCTGGTTTGCGTGGTTTGCGCAGGAACCTCGATGGATGGGGCACGCTCCAAAGCAGCAACGTTCGAAGGCCAAGATCCTCGTCGCCTTCATGAAGCTTTTCCTCAACGATGGCTTCGTCCTCGACCAAAGCGCTGTCGATTACCGCGATCGCGTGCTTGAGCTGGGACTGCGCGCTGAGAAAGCCGTGCTTACCTATCTACGTGACGAGCACAAGATCAGCTCCTGCGGGTACAGCGCTTTCCTGAAGCACCTGCAAGGGCTGCACAACAAAGGAGCGCTCAACGACATTATCCAGCGCTACCAGCGACTTCTCCAGACCCCTGCAATCCAAGATCCGTCCCCCTGGCTACACTCAAGACGTCCTCGAGGAAGTCAGCAAGTAAGCAGTAGCGACAAGGCTAGAAATACACAACATGCATAGAACACTTCACGCGGAGCAAACACTGAACGTCCTGACGTGCGGCAGCACCTCGACCGACACGCAACGCACTCCAAGCAGCTTGCTCTTCTCCAAGAGGCCTCCAACCCAGACAGAAACAATAACGAAGGCCCGATTTGAACAGGCATCTCAGAGCCGAAGACCTGCGCTCTCCCGGTTGAGCTACATCGTTGGGGGGTGGGGGAGGAGGCCGCTTGGTTCCACTTGGCGTGTGGGCCGTACAGCCTGTACGGCCTGAACGCTGGAGATCTGCGCAGTAGCGCTCAAAAAAATGGAGAGTGACGCCCTTGGGGTCTTTGTCGGCGACCGATCGACTGAGTGGTTGAGCTGAGAGTCTCTACCAGCCACTAGCTGGCTGCGTGGCTACGCACTGACAAATGGCAACATTCCATTGGAAGTTAGTTGACCAATAAGCGGGCCAGCCAGCTCTGCCAGCCAAGTCCACCGTGTACACATCATAGTTGGCTGCTCGACCTCCTTACATTCAGAAGCTGTTTCATGTTGATACAGAACTCCACCGATGACAAACCGTGACGCATCGGTGTGCAAGAAGTATGACTTACTAAAATCAGGTAGCGCCAGCACCGGAGTGTTGCTAAGTGCCTCTTTCAGTTGCTCGAAAATTTGATAGCACTCAGTCGACTATGTGAGGCGCCGCTTCTCCTTGCTTTTAATCATGCTAAACGATGGCGCACTAAACTTTGAGTAGCCCTTGCAAAATCGTTGGACGTACACAGACGTACCCAGGAACGACTGCAGCTCTTTATCTGTCTGTCGTCGTGGACAATTTCGAATAACGCGAACCTTATCGGGATCAATTTGAACACCACGACGGCCCACCAATTCTCCAAGGCATGGTATTTCTTCGGAGCACAGTGAAGGTTTTGCGAGTTTCAAATACTATCTTTTCTCCTTGCAGCGCCCAAACACCTTTCGAACTGCAACGAGATAAGATTCCACTTCTAGTTTCTTGGTAAACACGTACACCTTGTCAAAGTATGTTGCCACGAAGCTCAAAAATCGCTTGCACAATGCGATGAAATGTTGCAGGCGCATTGCACAGGCCCATTGGAACGGCCAGATATTCGAAACGACCGTCCGAGGCCTGGAATGCAGCAAGTGGAACGTCTTTAAGACGCATCCGTATCTGGTAATAACCTGACAACGAATCGAGCAGCTATACCATAGTGCTCCACTCATTCGGTCGAGAATGATATCCGTGCGTGGCATTGGTGTCGACTGCCGAATCGTTCTCTCGTTCATGGCTCTGTCGTCGTAAACTATGCGCCAACCAACATGCTTCTTGATGCAGAAGTTGGTGCGGCGTGTGGTGACTTGCTTAAGTGTACCCGTTCCGCTCCAAAATCAATTTGGGCCATTCTCTCAACCCTCGCTCCTGATCGGGACTGAGTCGTCATTGTGGCTTATAAATTGTTATTTGCGGGTCAATCACCTCCATCTCGTGTTCGCCGTGCTGGGTTCCGTCTTTCGCACGAGTTTGTCAGCTTTCTTCAAGTTGATGACCTTGGTTACTCCAAATTGTCTTCAATAGTGATAGTTCTTCTCTTCACGCGTGCAATCTCCGGTCTTGGGACTATTTGCTAAAGATGCTTTAACAAATACTTCCTGAGTGAAGACGCGATCTGTTTCCCAGTCGATCACGGGATTCCGTGCTCGTTTCCAAGGAACACCTAGCATTAGTTCACGCTGGTGGGGGATGTGACAGAGCTGAAAGTCGGCGGAATAACTTAAAACGCTGTCGACGATTGCAGTTAGGCGAATCGTCTGATTCTTTACAGCTTCTGTTTTGCCATTCGCGTATGCCACCTCCATCGATCCTAAGCCATTTGCAAATCGGCTCCAGTTCATTTTCTCCCCAACTCCCTCAATATTCCACAGAATTCAGCACCCACGTCGAAGAACTTTCACGATCTGAATGTCACCCCCACGCTCACAGCTCACTTTTTATCAGATACGTTGCTGGTAGCGGCTTCGATTCACATTGCCGCGGGAAGTAGATCGAATTTGCTGCCTTGCCAGGGTCAAAGACCCATTTCTCGCGGCTGCTAGTGGCTGTGTTTGGCCTTGGAACGACATCCCCAGGGCCACCTAGTTTAAACTTGAACTTGGAAAGATAACTCGGTATCGTGCTGAGCACGGGCCAGAGTTTCTTTTCTTTGACATCCTAGGCTACTTCGGTGTGTGCGGCGACACCTTCGCATTCTTTCTTGCTCTTATCATTTAGCCTGTTTGGCTGTAGCTCGGGGTGTACCATCTAGCAGCGAACTTTTGCGTGTCCCTTCTCAGTGCAGTGTGATACCGTGCACTTAGCCGTATCCGTATTTTTTGGTCTTTGGCGTGGATGTGTTGCTGATTTTTGCTACTTTTTTCTGCTGATCGAGTGGTGTCGCGTGGATTCGAAGCGCGCGACGCTTCTATCAGCTCGTCGAGTATATCAAATGACTTCGTCTTGAGCAGGCACAATACTCGCACCTACGACAGTCCTTGTTTGTACCGGAGTATTTTGTGTACTCAGATATTCCCGCTGTGTGTGCTAGACGGCAAAATTCGTAATTGTACATGTCTACTTGAACAAAGTCGAAAACCTGAGCCACCAAATCTTCTTGTCGGGACTTCGTCACGAATCGCTGCTTCATCCTGCGGATTATGCGACTCCATCGCCACTCTCCATGATATTCCTGGGGCAGCCACGACTTGTTTTTCCCTTTGTGTGGTTCATCATGAGTCCTCCAACACGCATATCAACTTGGTCTCGTTGAAAATACAAGCAGTACGCTGTGTACCGCTTGATTATATTGAGCACATACACTTCGATATCCTCACTTGGTTCACCACCATATATGGGAGTTTCACGTTGTTTGTGACATGTTGCCACGCGCACCTCCAGCTCAATACCATCAAATACTGGCGAGTTTGGTGGCATGGGGCCGAGCACGTCCCACTCAATACCTTGGCTCTCGTCAAGACTTGCGAGGACAGGATTGGCAGCTGGTTCATCTGTGTTGAGGCCTCTGGCCGTCAGCATGTGGACTTGTTTCCGCAAGATGGCTACTTCTGACTGAAGTTCTGTGATAACATGCTCTTGCGTAGTTTCCCTTGATTCGTTTTGGTGCGCATACTGTTGAAGTTGCTCGATAACTTGTTGTAGCAGAATTTAGCCGTGATCTCTTTGTGATTTTCTTGATGTTTGCGTTCCATCCGGTTGGCATACTTTGTTACCGTTTCAAGTATCAAAATCTGATCTCGTTGTAGGTCGTTAATTGTCTTCTCTAACTTCCCTAGATTCCCAAGAACAGCTCGAATTTGAGAGAGATCGCTGGCTTGGAGCTGTTCCTCCTTCTCAGCATTGGTGCAGGCGTCAACGTCTTCTGCTTCCATCTTGAATAGCTTCGAAAAAGGCTGCAATGTTGCAAAGATGGTAGACTCTTCTCCTGAACAGCATTTCAACTAGGGAAGATCCAAAATACTGCGGGGACACTTTGGGGTACCAGGAAGCGTTGATTGGACGACTTGAAGGACTTCGGACGACGACAAGTCGAGTAGATAGAAGTTTAACGAAAGAATGTATGTTTTGTTGTTTAGCTGTGGTTTCTCGAATTGACTGTTCCTGCCTACTGGCGGTCAGAGACTTTTTGCTATGAACCTTGTTAACCAAGAGCTACAGTCTTATAATGTTCGACAGGTTACCTATCCAACTTCATGCAAATTGTGTGTCTGACTGTTGTCTGACGAATTCCGTATAAGAACCAACTGTAGGGGGACTGGGGAGGGGGGGGGGAATACAATAGTTCAACTGCAATTTCATTTCTGTATTATACTAGGTTCGTGCGCCTGGCTATGTATGTACAAAATGCAAAATACGCTGTAAAGTATAACTACAAGGCGACTCTATCTTTGTTTTTTCTGGTTTCTCTGTCCATAATTATCAGAATCGGTGTTCTGATTTTGCTTGCAATCGGAACGAAGGAGGACGAGGTGACCAGACAAGTAGAACGGACTTAGCAACTAGACAATACACACTTTCACTCAATGGGTCATCCCGTTTGAGGTCTTGTTACCCACCGCCTTACGAAAGACCTTCGAAAGTAGCTTGTTGCTTTGTCCCAGCTAACCCTTTACTGAATGCTTCTGCGCGGTAATTTACACAAAGACTCGAGCCCTAAGCGACCGAACCATGCTCCGCGGGTGGAATGACTACAACTAATGCACCTGGTATCGTCTAGAAGACTAGACTAAGAAGAAGTGCAAGGTCCTGCTCAACTGCCTTCCTGGAGAATTGAAGACAAGAGCGAAGAACGAAATCGACTTCCGCTTACCTGCTGCAACGTCCAGCGTGTCGGTGCTGTTTAAGTTCGCAGGCGAAAAGACTTTGGAGATCGATCGCGAGAATAAAGCCCTATTGAAGAACAAGAGGATCCTTCACAGGCAGGAAGCGAAGTCGAAAATGGCTACACGCCCTCCGAAACGAGCGAGAATCGTGCAAGAGAAGAAATCCCCTCGTGAATTTCCACCGCAAACAACCCAATGGCAGATATTTCGGACCGACTCGGAGCAAACTCGGTCAGTACCAAAGGGTGGGTGTTTGGACCTGTGGTGGCCAGCACCGGCAAGTCGATTGCCCTGACAAACCTAACGACGACACCGTTGCAACACGGAAACATAACCTGGGGAAATACCGTAAAGCTAAAGCGAATCAGTGAGTGCCTGCCTGATCAACCGGGTCAACCACGAATTCTGCGTGTTGGTGGTGTTGTGGATGTGGAGTACTGTCAGGATTCTGGAGCAGAGACATCGTGTATCAACCCTGAGACTCTCAAAAACATTGGTGAGCGAGGTGTAGCCTACGAGGTGGCGAAGTTGAACAACCCTATCGAGTGCAAACTGTCCGGCGGAAAGAAGACATGACGAAGCTGAAGTTGTCGCTAATGACAACCGCTGGTCCTGTCAATATTCTCAAACCTGTGACGTGTTTGGTGCTTGAATGAAGACGATGAATTTGAACTTGGAGATGATGTGTTGAAGTCATCAGGTATCGATGTTGACAAACAATTGGAGCTGTTAGCAACACCAAGTGGGAACGGTGGAGATGATGATGAGGAAGTACCTGAAGTAGCAGCAGGAGACAATAATGGTGAAGCCATTCGGCTGGCAGTGGAGTTGATGATCCAGCGAGCGTAAGATGAAGGTTTTCCAGCAGATAAAGTCGAGCGGCAACGCACAATTGTGTACGCCTATGATGCGTGGAGGCTTGTACTAGGCAACGACCATCCTGCGAAGGTCGAGCCTATGAAAATTCGGATGAAACTGGGTTGTCCGTCGTACAAGTCTAAATCTCGCAAGTACGCGCCGGAGTACCAAGCATTGTTGGAGTCGTTCAACGAAATGTTGGTCAAGCTGGGGTGGGTTTATGAGAACCCAACCAGTCGTTGGGCCTGTGCGGCTCTGCGAGTGTGCAAGCGTGGTGGAGGTGACTTCCGCCACACTGTGGACTATAAGCCGCTCAATGTGCAGACCGAGCCGATGGCTGGACTCATGCCGAACCTGCACGTTGATCTGGAGAAGGTGAGAGGTAGCAGTTATTTTGGACTGTTTGACTTTATCAAAGGCTACTGGCAGCTCCCGCTTGCCAAGGAGTGCCAGGAGCTGCTGTCATACATAACACATAGGAAGATCTACACCCCAAAGCGAGTACCTCAAAGCAGTACCGACGCAGCGTTATATTTCCAGTCGGCCATTGAGCGGTGCTTCGCAGCGCTGCTGTACAAGCACTTGTTACTCTGGATAGACGATTTGTTGCTGTATGCTGCCGACATTGACACGTACCTGGACAAGTTGCAAAATGCTTGAGCTGACTGCGAAGTTCGGCTTCAAGTTGAGTGTGGCAAAGTCCTGTGTGTACAAATGAGAGGTGAAATAGCGTGGAAAAGTGATAAATGGAGAGGGTGTCAAGCATGACCCAGAGCGCATACAGGCTCTAAGCAGCATGCCCTATCCGACGAATGCTGGAGAGCTTCAGCAGTTTGTGCTCTACGAATTGGATGCGAGACAGTATCATAGACTATGCTCGGTTGGCACGTCCTCTGCAGGACACATTGGACAAGATCATGGCTCAGGCCTCCAGGCGGACAAAGCGTGCGGCAGCGGGTATACCGACCGCACTTACCGCGCAGGAACGCGCGGTGTACGATGCGGTGAAGCTGACTCTGGCTGATACGGCCACCCTCGCCTTCCCAAAGCCAGACGCTGAGATGGTCTGTAGACGGACGCCTCAGACATTGGATGGTCAGTCATTGTGCCGCAGGTGCCCAGTTGGAAAAGTGACGCAGACATCCAGGACCAGCAACATGAGCTACTTATCTGTCTTGGTAGTTATTTCACTGGTGCACAAAAGAACTGGAGTGTTATCGAGAAAGAAGCATACCCCAACATAATGGCGTGTGACAAACTCAGGTACTTGTTGTTGCGACCGGGTGGCTTTCGCATGTAGTGTGACCACCGCAACTCAATCCATGTATTCGCGCCGGGTCATGAAGTGAAGAAGCATATATGGGGAAACTTTTGAGGTGGTCCATGAAATTGATGGAGTTTCGCTACACAATTGAACACATCGACGGATTACATAATGTATGGGCTGATATGGTGTCTCGGTGGGCTGGCACGTGTCCAGCACCAAGTGTGGCGGTGAAGCGCGCCACGTTGCGCCGCCAGCGTGACGACAATCGGTCTGACGCCCAACCAGCAGTCGGACCACTCGGTCTAGTGGCCGCCGCCGATCCGACAATTCAGTGACGGCAACTTTGTATTACCCACGGTTGAAGAGCTGCAAGGCGCTCAACAGCGGCATATTGTGAACCGCCCACAAGGGCTGACACGAAGTCGTGTTGATCTACTGTGTAGCGGTGAACGCATTTGGGTCCCGACTAGCGAGACAAGTATAGTGCAACGGCTCCTAGTGATCGCCCACTGTGGTGCGCAGGGTCACCGAGGTCGTGAAGCGTTGACGAATGTAGTGAACCGCAGGTTCATCATACGGAGTCTCACCGCCGTGGTCAAAACCTTCCTTTCTAGCTGCCTTATGTGCCAGCATGTAAAAAGGGGGAAGGTGGTGATGAGACCATGGGCAGAGACATTCCAATGCAACGAACGGAACGGAGCATTACACTGGGACTACCTACATCTGGGTGGCTTTCCAGTACCTACTAATGCTAAAGATGATACGACCCATTTTTGCGAGCTAGTGCCCTGTGTGGTACCTACTGCAGCTGTGACTGCCGAAGCGATCTTAGACTGGCATAGTCGCTACGGAGCACCTCGTGTGTGGATAAGCGACCAAGGTAGCCACTTCAGGAACCAAATGATGGCCGACGTGTCTAGGGACCTGGTTAGTGGACAGCGGTTTACTGTGGCGCACAGACCGTGGACAAATGGGTGAATTGAGAGGATGAATAGGGACATAGTTCAGATCCTACGAGCTATGTGCCTCGAAGCCAAGGTGGACATCCGTGATTGGGTACATTTTATCCCGGTCCTGTGTTCTACCTGCTGCTTCCCCACTTGACTTTGGGTTCAACAGTGAGGACAACACGTTCCTAGAGATTGGTACCACCACCAGCCCGATAGAGGCAAAGCTTGCGCTGCTACGCGCCACGATGTAAGAGATGCACAAGAAAGTGCAGACTGCAAGGTCGGAACAAACAAGACGGAATCAGAAAGCACACAGAGGAGCAAGGGTGGCAAATTTCGATGTTGATGACTGCGTGCTGCGGTCCAGGGTGGATCAAAAACACAACGACAAGCTGCTTATCACTTGGATAGGATAGTCGGTACAGAAAACACTCTTTCCGCGTGCAGTACCTAGTGACTGGCGCGGAATCAGACGTACATGCCTCACGTCTCAAGTTCTACGCGGATGCGTCTTTTAAAGTGACGGAGGAGATTCGGGAGCACGTGGCAGCTCAAGGAATCGTCCTCACGGTTGCTGAGATGAAGGAGCACCGTTGGAACTCGGTGAAGGGGTGTTACGCGATACTGGTAGGGTGGAAAGGTCTGGAGCCAATTGAGGACTCATGGGAGTCACTCGGGTCACTGTACAAGGATATCCCAGTGATGGTAAAGCAGTACATAGCTGCAAGAAGTGATGACGAGCTACATGTAATGTTGGGGCAACTTTAGGACTTCAAGTTGAAGTGCTAAAGTCACTATGTACCAACATATGGGTACCTGGGTACATGTATACATTCGTGCAACATTACTACATATCCAAGGCGAGGTGATCTCATAACGCGTGGTCAAGTCTTGGTGGGGCGGTGTAGTGGGGCGACGGTCTTCATGACCTGACCACGCACTGTGCTAGCGATCGAGGACTGTCCCAGCTAAAGATAAGAGTCAGAGGTTGGTAAACTAGAGACAGATACCATAGCAGCGATGTAGGAGTATCTGACGACGGAGTCACCGATCTCATTATGGTTTTTGCAGACTACAGTACGAGCAAGGATTCTAAGAAAGCGACAGCTTCCCTCATGAGTGTTCATTCGGATCCCACTACAGTGACAAGTACTGCAGAAATCGATGTTGATGAAGAATCGCCTGCTGTGGATCGCAAGGCACTTCGAACTCGCTTGCTACGTCTCGCTCCGGGTGTTTCTCAGCTTTCTCGACTCGTTCGACGCCGCCGCTTTGGCATTCAAGTGTATGCAGAAGGATCGGCGTTCGGTGAGTGCAACTCTCGCTGCACATGCTGTACGCGAAAACTGACGATGTTTGTCCCGCGAACGCAATGTTATCTTTGCGGCTACTATGTTTGTGTGACCTGCTCGCCGTCCGAGAAAATGGTGACGCGCAACGGACGTTTGATCACCATCACAGTGTGCAGGTGATGTCGGAAGAGCGTCACCGCTTGTGACTACGAGCTCATGATGGCGGTGGTTCCATGAACGAGTATCAGCCGACCAATTATCCACACCTAATCAACAGATATGTCTCCACTCTCCGACATCTTCCAGGAGGACGTCCGAATCGTCGATCTCTTCATCTTCTAACTCGAATTCATCATCCAGTCAAATGCTGGATCAGGTCGTGAACGTCGTTATGCAGCACTCACGGTGCTCGAACAGCGTATCGTGGTGGACCAGAACGATACCCAGGCGCAAGCTGGCAAAAAGCCACCTACTGCGTAAAGCGAGCGCGTCGCCGCATCCTCTAAAGATCGCCAAGCAAGCATTGAACGTCTCACAGTATCCGACGGATCTGGAATCCTGCGAGTTCGCCGGTGCCGATGCTCGACCGTATCCCGTGATACATGTCTTGATCCAGAACGAAGACGAGTCCAAGGAAGGCGAGCCGATTATTTATCCCATTCCAGCTAACGAAGACGAACGTTTGGCAGCCATTGAGCATTTCCATCTCTACGAAATCGTTAACACCCCAGAGCTCAATGTAATCTGCACGATGACAGCTGCCGAAATGGACTGTCCACATAGTGTGCTATCTCTGGTGGAACGAGATATCGTGACGCTGTTGGCAACCAACGCACCAGAAAATTGGGATGTTGGGAGTGGCAATCCACGAGAGCAAATCTTTTGCCAACACTTTGTCATGGACGCTCGCGGATGCAGCGTCAACCATCCTGGAGAGGAACGCGAAAGAGTACATCGCTGGCCCGAACAAGAATCCGCTTGTGTTGGAGTCCAAAACTTCGCCAAGAAGGATGTGGGGCAGCACTTGCATGCTAATCCTTCAAGCTCTCCACAACCGTAGACGGTTCTAACGTTAGATGGTAAGCGAGCACATGTAATCAGGGGTACGTAAAAACCAATGGTATGGTCATTGCAATGGCCATAATGGATGGAAGCGGGAAAAATGGAGCAAACCCATAGTCCCCCAATACAAATAGCAAGTGTGACGTACTGCATCCCTCATCTGCTTCATGTTGGGTTTTGGGCACGGTGCAGTGGGAAGGAGCAGGAGCGAGTGTCTTGTCGGAGCTTGGTCGAATTGCTTGCTCGGAAAGTGAAGTAGTAGATGTTTGGCCTTCGAGGCAAATTGTGAAGTGAATTCAATCTTAGACTAACGACTGCCATCTCTTGCAAGACTTCGAGACAGTAAATGAGTCTGCCATCGAATCTGGGCCCCATACGCTAACTTCTTATATAACTAGCATGCCCCACAGCGCAGCACTGAATCTCGAGCACTGGATCCTAGCGTAATCTAGTGCAAGCCGGACGAGATTCACGTAGCACTGCAGACACCTAGCAGGTCCGACGCGGGCGGAAGTATTCTTGAAACAAATGAAGATTCGCTTGCCGGCGCAAGCACGGAGAGTCCGTCGTAGTTGTGGCGCAATCACAACACTTCACATAGCCTCTTTTCGCCACCTATTCAATGCAAGGATTGACTCTTTAACATTATAGAACCCCTTTGGTGGGAATAAGACACTAGATCGCTTGCGCTTGTACCGGGAGGGTGAAACGCAACTGAAAAATATGTAAGCTTATTACGTTATGAAAGAGGACGTTAATGGTGGCCCCAGTAGCCATCGCGTCCAATATCCAATATCCATTTGATTGTGAGTCTACTCGGCCGCAAGTTTGTTAGCTGTGTTCTGATGAATCACCGTGTTAATGGGAGACACCGGACAAGCTCTAGTGCTCGCACGCGGGATATACCGACGTATATATGCTCAAATTGCCGCGTGAAGATCCACCTAGTAAAAGAATTATTCGAAGCAACGTCACGCCCTGAGCTTTTCATACTGTTAGTACAAATGCAGCATCACCGCATGTTCAGAGTAGCTGACATTTTTTTTGGCAAGCCTAATGCAGCATCGGAGCGTACCAGACTTTCGCTGCAGTGCAACGACACAGACTTATCGTCCAAGTCTTCGTACGATGACTTAGGCTTCTTTACCCATGTAGACTCCACGTGGGAGTCGGAAATCGTCGAGGACGAGTCGTGCCCATTTGAGGTGCTCAATTGCGAATGCTCAAGCCAGACGGCCAGCAACTGCACCTGTACGAGGGCACCGCGACAAGCGCGGCCAGCGGTAGATGCACCAAGAGCAGTGGTGACTTGTCGCACACCTCAACCATGAGCCTGTCCGTGGCCTCGGCACTCCTGGTCTACGTGTGTTGCCTGAGGCAGCGCACTCGAACAACCCAGCAGTTAAGTACGACCTTTATTATCAGTAATTCAGTACGTCGTTCAGTCGACATTTTTGGAACCAATTAAAGTCTGTGATGCCCTACGGTCTACTTCGTAGCCCTCCCGGTACAAGTTTTCTACAGATAAGCTCCGTCAGAATGCTCTCTGGGTGATGCTCACTGATACATCTTCAAGGCCTATGGTTTTCTTCCATTATGGACTATGGCCCCATAATGGATGGAAGCGAAATTTTTACCCTTCCATCCACAGTCCATAACCATTTGCGGACCCTGCGTGTAATTACAACAACTTATGAGCAAAATGATCACATAGCTCAGGTTTATATGAGAGCGATGAGGCATTTCTGTTTAGGCTTTATCGTCTTGACGGGTATCGGATCCCAAGCAAGGAGTCCAGTGCGACTACATCGGGGTTCATCGCACTCAGTGAGTTGTACGATGCGTGATTCACTTGACTGGTCCCAATCGAACACTAAGCAATCAATTCCGGCGGCATGGGTCTCACCTCCGTTCTGCCTCACTCGATCCAAGTCATTCGACAAATCTCTCGAAAGCAAGTCGCCATGCGGAGCGTGCGCTTGCATCTGAACAAGAACGACGAAAACTCGACACCATTTTCTGCGACTACCGAGTCGGAACCAAGTTCCTGGACGGATGGGGAGCCCTCAGCTCCTCCATTGCCATTGTCCATCGCTCTTCGTAGCTTGATGGCCGAAGCCGAAGCTCTTCACGACCGCGTGGACTTCTCTAGCTTCGTTAATATCGCCGAATCACCACAAGTGCCGTTCTTCCGAGATAGTCTAGCCCAATGGAAGCGTGTTGAACGGTCTTCCTCGTTCTCGCTGTTAAAGCGTGACGATGAAGTTCTAGCACTAGCTCGACTTGATGCAAGTGTAGAGGAAGCAGTGAGCATCTTGGGGGCTACCACGGATCACTTGCACGGTGCCACAATGAGAGGACTTTACGGTGACGCGTTCATCGCTGGTTCCGTAGCTTACGTTGAACGGCCACACACCATCTTCGGTGAAGATGACAAAGTATTGGCAGTTAAGACTTCGAGCTTCGTGCGCTCCGACATTCTGGGCAAGAACGAGCAGTGGTGCTTTGGTGAGACCTTACGGAGTAAACCTGAAGGCAGTATTACGATCACGCAGGGCTCACTAACTGCTCATGAGTCGCAGTCACTGCCAGCTCGACTTGCGTTGAAGGACAAGAAGCGGCGTGTTGCTCAGCTTCGAGATGTGAGCACAGCGTATCTGGTGGAGCGGACGACGGACAGTCAAAGCCTACGGATCACCTTCCACGCGCTGTATAAGCCTGGAAGCTCAAGTGCAAAGGATGGAGACAATGCCCCAGTTGTCGCCCGCAGAGCTGCTCGAGCACGTCTACTGCGTCTTGCTCGCGGTACTTCTGAGCTTTCACAGCTCGTCCGTCGACGTCGGTTTGGAACTCAAGTGTTTGCAGACCGCTCAGCGTTTGATGCTCGCAACCTTCGATGCACATGCTGCACGCGCAAATTCACGCCCTTCACCAAGCGGTCGCGGTGTTATCTGTGCGGCTATAACGTGTGCGTGACTTGCTCTTCCTCGGAGAAAATGGAGACGCACAATGGTCGAGTGGCTTCTATCATCGTCTGTACACGCTGTGTGAAGAGCGTCGTAGCATGCAATTATGACCACATGCTGACGGTGAGACCTGGACCTGAACGTGCGCTCTCCGATGAAATGTCAACTCCACCGTCTCCGTGTACAGTCAGCACGTCGAGCACGGTGACATCCGACTTCTCTGCATCCTCGTCCAGCCAAAAGCTCGGAGAGCTACTCAGCCACGTCGTGTGTGACGACTCCGATCAATTCACACTCAACCAACGTCGCGCGGCATTCCTGGTGCTCGAGCAACTTCTGCTAATTGATCAAGAGGAGGCCCAGGCGCAAGCTGACAAAAATGCAAAGCTCCTTAAAGCTGTGACTGAACATCACGATCCGACTGAAGCTGCCAAACGAGCGGTGGATATATCGAAATGCCCAAAGGATCCAGAAGCCTGCCAATTTGCAAGCGCCAACTCACGTCCATACGCGATGCTTCCAGCTATCGTTCAACTCGAAGACGACTCCAACACACAAAGTGAACCGATCATTTATCCCATTCCGACTAACGAAGACGAACGTTTGGCAGCCATTGAGCATTTCCATCTCCACGACATCGTTGACGTCCCAGAGTTGAACGTCATCTGCACGATGGCAGCGGCCGAAATGGACTGCCCACACAGTGTGCTAACTCTGGTGGAACGAGATATCGTGACGCTGTTGGCAACCAACGCACCGGAAAATTGGGATGTTGGGAGTGGCAATCCACGAGAGCAAACATTTTGCCAGCACTTTGTCATGGATGACAAACCACTGCTAGTACGTCACGCTGAGGCGGACATGAGGTTTTACCACATTGCGCCGGTCGTGTTGCGAGGTCTGCGATTCTATGCTGGTTTTCCAGTGTCAGTCGCCACTGTGTCCAAAACTTCAGGACAGCTCGAGAGGGTCGTTGTGGGAGCGTTGTGCTGTCTCGATGAGAAACCCCATGAAATGACGAGGTCGCAGTACTGGCGGTTGATAAAACTCGCGGACGCAGCGTCAACCATCCTGGAGAGGACCGCGAAAGAGTACATCGCCGATCCGAAGAACCATCCATTGGGACAAAATGGCGTTGGAGTTCGAGGCTCTAAAAGCAATGGAATGGCGGCCGTTGCCTGCTAATTGCATCGTACAGTCATGATGGGGCTCCAGGCTTATAAAAAAACAATGTTAGGATACATACTGAAGCAAGTGTCGATGTAGGCAAGTAGGGCCTTTTGTACTTGTGGAACCAACCCGCGATTTCTAGCGGCAATGGTGAGATTTATGGGTAAAACTCATGATCTTCTTTTATAAACTTGAAGAAAGCAGCTTGACCATAACACAGAGTTCAAAGTCTGCTCACCAATATTGCTCTACGGGACATTACGGTCTAGACCCAGATCAATTCGGCAACTGATCCTTGACAAATCTAATCGATCTTTAGAGAATGCGGTGACGCGCTCGCTTCACAGAATACATTGACATTTTTGTTAGCTTGCACTTTGATATCGTCTTGGTCCGCCACAATAAGCTGTTCCAGCACCGCGAGTACTGCACAACGCTGCAACCTGGTCCAGAAGATCTGCTAGCATT
Organism: Phytophthora sp. ST_20190627; assembly: GCA_014706145.1. Taxonomy (NCBI): domain Eukaryota; phylum Oomycota; class Peronosporomycetes; order Peronosporales; family Peronosporaceae; genus Phytophthora; species Phytophthora sp. ST_20190627. The sequence goes on from JACBOU010000061.1 coordinate 950,999, forward strand.
TGGCTGAATGATAATTCCAAGTTAACGGATGAAAAACTCGACAATTGGACATGCTCCTGGAAGATGTCGGAGATAGGAGACTTATCTGTTGTTGAGGTACAGATAATTGGTCGGTAACATGTAATACTCGTTCAGGACCCAGAATCACCGCCGTCATGTGCGCGTAGTTACAAGCGGTGACGCTCTTCCGGCATCGACTGCACACTGTGATGGAGACCAAACGTCCGTTGCGCGTCGCCATTTTCTCGGACGACGAGCAGGTCACACAAACATAGTAGCCGCAGAGATGACATTGCGTTCGCGGGACAAACATTGTCAGTTTTCGCGTACAGCACGTGCAGCGAGGGTTGCGCTCATCGAACGCCGAGCGGTCTACATACACTTGGGTGCCAAAGCGGCGGCGTCGAACGAGTTGAGAAAGCTGAGAAACACCCCGAGCGAGACGTAGCAAGCGAGTTCGAAGTGCCTTGCCAGCCACAGAAGGCGATTCTTCTTCATCGTCGATTTCTGCAGTACTTGTTACCTTGTGACTTGCGTGGAAAACAACCCGGAGGCTGTGGCTTCCAGGCATGCGCTCCACCAAATAAGCAGCAGTCACGTCACGCAGCTGTGCTACACGCCGCGAGCTGTCCTTTAGGGCCGATCGTGCTGGAAGGGAGTATGCTTGATGTGTGGACAGAGAAGCTTGGGTCAGTGTGATGCTCTCGGCTTCGGGTTTGCAGCGTAAGGTCTCAGCAAAACACCATTGCTCGTTCTTGCCCAACATGTCGGAGTGCACGAAGCTGGATGTCTTCACGGCCAAGTGCTGATACTTTTGACCGTCTTCGTACGCTTGAGGACGTTGAACGTACGCTACGGAGCCAGCAATGAATGCGTCTCCGTACAGTCCTTTCATCATAGCAGCGTGTCGCTGGTCGGTTGTCACCCCCAAGATGCTTATCACTTCTTGGACACTTGCATCCAAGCGAACCAAAGCTAGCACTTCATTCTCACGCTTGAGTAACGTGAACGTTAGTGACCGCTCAACGCGTTTCCACTGCGCTTGACCATCTCGATAATACGGGAGTCGAGGCGACTCGGCGATATTCACGAAGGTGGCGAACTTCAGCCTATCATGCAAAGTTTCAACATCGGCCACCAACCCTCGTAGAGCGAGGGAGAGCGGCAATGGAGGCGGTGGGGGCTCCCCATCACTCCACGAGCTTGCAATCGACCCAGTAGTCGCTGTAGAAGATGCCGAACTTTCGTCAAGGTGCAAACGAACGCTTCTCATTGCGAGCTTGGACTGAGGCAAATCCACTTGCCGCGGGGAATTGTACAATGACTAGGTAACTTCACTATGATACAATCCAGGAGAATGAGGATAAACAGGTAGGTAGAGGCCAGCACAGCAAGATGGCCATACCCGACAAGAATCAAGACAAAAACACGCGTTGTTGAAGTGGTGCCTCTTGACCGTTATGAGCAATTACATTTAAAAATGTAAATCAGCGCAACAGGCGAAACAGTGTCCGGAGATCTGCACCGGCCGGATGCCAGGAATTGGTTTTTAGTCGGATATCTAGCAGTAGGCAATGCCTGGAAACGATCGCCTTGTGTACAGCGATGATATGTTCACTGGTTGCTCAGCACTTGAACGTTGGCTTTCTGCTTTCATTTAACTGGCAAACGATGCCAAGTAAGTTACTTGTACAGTACTTGTAGTCATTCCGGGCGTGGGGCATGGCTCAGTCACCTAGCGCTCGTGTCTTTGTACAATCGCTCGCTCGCTAGTGCTTCTGGAAGCATCAAGTAAACGTTTACTAGAGCAACGGCAACAAATTATTTTCGAAAGACTTGCGCCTGGTAACAATCCGTTCTACTTGTCCGACCACTTTGTACTCGTCGTCCTGCTTTGGGCCGCAACGCCTGGCTTGACTTCAGTCATTGCACTGAGTACGACTTTACTAATGTCTCCTCTCTTTCTTGAAAGTGTTTGGTCGCAGTCGCTTCGTATCCAAAGCACCGGTTGCGACTGTGAAGCGGTTCCTTTCCAGTCGAGAGCACCAGTAACAGAAAAAGCAATACGTAAGCACCGAAAGCCCCAAACCAAGCAAAGCAATAAAAGTGCACAACAATTGTCGGAGTAGAACAAGCGAGGGTGGTAAGGAAGCCACCGGTGCGTCGTCTCGTATATAGAGAGGAAACAACCGCACTTGTTCCTTCGGATCCGCGTGGTGGCTCGAGTGTTGCGGGTGAGAATCAACTCCTCGGACACAGACTCTGGCATCCAATGGTCCCTGTCATGGCAGTGGCGGTGCCAGGCACTGAACACTGACTCACTACAATCTTAGTCCTCTGACGCTATTCGCAGCACCACTCTCAAGTAAGTGGCACTGCACGCTTAGGCTACTAATGGTAGAGATTGTAGACGGACGTGGACTTCCAGCCCCACAGTTCTGCTCAGCCATGTTTTCGTCTTCATGCCCGGAAGCAGATCGTCGAGTGGGGATATCCCACGAATACCGGCCTACCGTAGAAGACTTCGGAGCGCTTCTGTCACCGTAGTTGGCTACCATACCGACACTCGTCCTTTTGTCATCACCACAGCACCCGTGTACACTCACTACGTGAGATCATCGTACTATTTGCTGCTATCTCCCAAGAGTTCGTACAGCTAGAACAGGTGTCGTCACCATGTCATCGCTCGAGCACCTACTCTGCTCTGACTCAATTGACAAAAGACCAAGAAGCAGCCTCGAGTACGTACAGTACTCAAACCACCAGGACGCAAGCTCATCCGATTCCAGTGTGAAGCCGAACTCGCGGAGATGCAGTGTCCCAGACTGCAAGAAGACTGCTAAGCGCGGTGGACGTTGCATATCACACGGGGGTGGTAACAAATGTGCCGTAGATGGCTGCACCACGAGCGTGGTCAGTCGAGGTCTATGTGTAGCACATGGAGGCGGCAAAAGATGCCAAACTTCGGGGTGTACCAAAAGTGCCCAGTCCGGTGGGTTTTGCTGGGTCCATGGTGGTGGTAAGAAATGCGGTTTTCATGGCTGCTCCAAGCGCGCACAAAGCGGTGGTGCCTGCATTGCCCACGGTGAGTCAAAATTCCACAGCGAGAGGAGGTATTCAGTGGTTTTTTTGCTAACTATTGTCTGCTCAGGTGGTGGCAAGCGATGCCATATCGATGGATGCAACAAGGTTGTGCAGTACGACGGGCTGTGCGTGGGTCACGGCGGCTATCATCTACCTTATCTGTACAAGCACGTTGGTGTGTGTAGTTCACTTCACTCCTAGGCTCGCAATGCTGGCGTGGCGGCGTGGTGCTTGGTGTAGGCACAGGCCGTCCATGTTGAAGTGACAGTACCAGAGCATTCGGTGCAAAAAATACAGCAAGAGGCTTTCCACTCGGCGTATCTTCTCGGGCCCCCTTGAAAGTGGCGAAGGAACTCTTCGCCATTAGCTTTGCCTGGCAATTCAGCGAGCGATGCAATGCACGACTTGCGCAGCGCAAGTTACGCTGGATCCTTTAGCTTGCAGCTACGAGGAAAAAAATAGACTTGCTCGTTCAACTGAACTTGGTGTTCCTCGAAATCCACTGAAAGCGAGCCGTTTGAGCATTCATGTCTTTCGCCAGAAATACACACACTCAACAAAGCTGTCGTGAGCGCGAGCGATGTTTGCGGACCGATAGTCCACGACTTCGAGGCCATCTGCTGCTGCCCTTCGCTGAATTATGGTCCTGCATTGCTTGGCCACTATCGCAACGTTTCACCGACCGTTTTCCCAACTTTTTTTTTCTCGACCAGCTCAGCTGGTCATCGTTTCAATACACGAATTTTCGCGACTCGAAAAATGGCTCCACGAAAGCTGAAACAGCCGCGTTTGAGTAGGCCACGCCAGCAAAGCGTCAGCGAAAGCTCGCTTGTGCTTGTGCGGCTGGGAGGGACGATCTGGACAGTTCACGAAGAATAAGATGGAGACTGGCGCATAGAGACAACTTGCATCCGATGGATCGCTTCATTCCCAAACCGGTCGACTAGATCACAAGTCTCTCTACCAGCTAGCAATTCAATCAAGACCATGCCGTTGAAGTGGTTCCGCAGCCACCGACGTAGCAGCGCCAGCAGCACTGAAGACGAGGCCACCCGGTCGTCTACGGAGACATCGAACACCAAGCAGAAGTCCAAGCGCGACAAGTCCGTGCCCCTGCGATCCCGACGATCGCACTCGCACGGCTCCGGCCTGCATGCTATGATCGGGTTGGGAGACTCGATGCAGCACGAGCTCAACACTGCTGCAGCCATTGCAGCGGAAGAGGAGCAGCGCCGTATCTCGTACCAGACCAAGACTCGCCGCCGGTTCACGATCCACGGTCTCTCCTACCACCACAAGCACAACGAAGAATCAGGATTTAGCTGCAATTCCACGCCGACCGGATCTCCGTTGCCCGTGCACGCGATGACGTCTCCTAGCTACGTTCACTCACGACACTTTGGATCGGGTCGGATGCCGCAAGGCCGCAGTCCCCAGACGCTCCCGCTCACTCCGGACTCACACCCGTCGATCATTTTCATCGACTGCCCGCCGTAGAGCACCATTATTCCCTCTGGCTGTCTTGATGTATCGATGGTAATGTGTGGCGTAAAGTGGCGTGTGGGTGTACGTCGGTGAAGTAAAGTGTAGTGTGAGAGGTGTAATGTATGAGTGTAGCTCCAGAGGGAAGGGCTGCTAAGGTAAACTAATATCAAGCAGAGAATGCGATGCATTGCAACAGCACGGAGCTGGTGAGTTTGCTGTGCGGCCATTGGTTTAACGAATTTTACGATGGACAAGCCGCTACAACTCTTCGTCTCCACATACTTAGTATTGTGAATTCCAGCCAAATTTACCAAATCGGGCCGCATGTCTAAACCACGCCAATCATCGCCAATACAAAAGCAAGTCATTTGCAAATCGCTCACAAGCGAAAACATATGGTTTCAGGATCACCTTCTAAGTACGATTCGTACTTATCAGTGGCTTCTATGGCTTGCGCGATTATCCGCGCGCGTTGTTCGACCAACCACGCATGGAAATTTTGAGTAAAACCCCACAATATACCTACAGATGTTGTGGATGTGCTGTACCAGCTGCCATAGCTCTCATGGCTGAAAACGATGTGAGCGGCCACGTAGCATTCGCTTTTGACACCTTAATATCTAAGCCCTTCCTACTGCAGCAAATTCATTGCTGTACCTGACGACTCATTGAGGAGTGTAATGCTGGCGCTAACTTAGCTCTAAATCGACGCTATGGGAGGCTCGCATTGCGAGTCGGCTCGGACAAGGCTTCCGATTGGCTAGGATCAGCATTGAAGCTGTGTACCCACTTTCATGGCTAGGCTTTCCTGTAACAAATGCATTCCCATAATTTATAAGTTCCCGCATCCTATAACAAGTATCATTTCCTCATCATTATTCATGGCTACGTACCTATCTCTCGCAGGTCCAACATTTCCCACAGGTTCTGGTCAGCTGTGTCAAGTAAACCTCCTCGTCACTGTTGAACCGTCACGCTCCCGTCCAGATCGATCTCATGGCGTCCTCGCTGCCCGCTCAAGCATCAAACCTGCACGACCAGCGCTACACGGACGGCCACTTTCTCAATGCTCGAGGCCAGAAACTCTTCTATTGTGCCGCTTTTCCTCCCACGTCGGCGCCTCTTCGCGGAGTTGCGCTCTTCCTGCACGGCATCGGCGAACACTCTCTGCGCTTCACGCACGTGTACAAGCACCTGTGCCTCAACGGCTATGGAGTGATTGCGTACGACATGCTGGGTCATGGTCAGAGTGAATGCGAGAAGCCCAGGCTGCGTGCACATGGGTCCGAGTTCCACTTTTTTGTGGACGACACCAACCAGTTCGTGACGGCAGCTAAGCTCGCTGTGTACAGCAAGATGCTACCGCAGGGAACTTCGGATCCTCCGTTGATCATCATGGGCATCTCATTCGGAGCTTTAGTGGCTCTTAATACAATTTTATCGGGGAAACATCATTTTAGCGGCTGTGTGGTGGCTAGTCCTGCGATCGCAGTCGAGTACACACCCGCTCTCCGCATTATGGAGATGGTGTCCAAGCCGCTCGTGTGGATGTTCCCCACTGCAAGATTGGTGGCAGGGGTGAACTTTGCTGGGTTGACTCGTGACCCAGAGTTCTTGAAGGATTACATGGCAGATCCGTTAAATGTCACGGATAACATGACGACGCTCATGGCGGTGCAGGTCGGTTTGGGGATGAAGCAGTTGCAAACCAGCAACCAGATTGAGGACGTGACGAGCACATTTTGCAACGTCCCGCTGCTGGTACTGCAAGGAACGGTGGATAAAGTAACGAGTGTGAAGGTCGTAGAGGACTTCATGGGTCGCGCTGCAAACAAGGACAAAGAGATCAAACTGTTCCCGGGGCTCTATCACTGCCTCTGGAACGAACCGGAGAAGCAGCAAGTGACGGAATATGCTAGCAACTGGCTCAACAAGCGGTTTGCTCAGCTGACAGCGGCAACTGATGCGCCAACAACCTCTCTTAGCTCCTCAAAGCTTTAGAGAGGGGATGGTGTTGATGACGATCGAGGTAGGCTGTACCAGGTTGGGTGTACAGTATTATGGAGGCCTGTTGCTAGAGTTAATCGACTTCTCTAAGACAACCACTGTTTCTGGAAATGGTGTTTGAAGAATCGGAAGCCTTGTCCGAGGTGCTTGCCCGGCAAGTCAACCGATACCTATGTAAGCAGCTTGCATATCGATAGCACGACACTCGGGATTGAAATTGAAATTGTCGTCCTCATGCAACGGTTCCGACAATGTCCGGCATAGGCATACACTTGCGGAAAAGTTGGACAAGCAGGAAGACGAATGGGAACAGAATAGGTTTAGATGTTGCTGAGTCATGTACTTCTACGTCGATAAAGGAGCTCCCAAGAGAAGACAATCTGGAACGTCATATCTGCTACGATTGGTGGTGGGCCACCACTCGTGGCAAGGAATAAAAGATGACGCCTCAGAACTTCTGAGTCAGAAGCGACCTTGGTAGCTCAACCGGTGAGCTGCTGAGAGGGTCATCTTCTTACGCGATATCTAAGACATGACAGGATGAGGTCCAATAAATATCCCAGCTCTACCTCGATACTTCTCATAATCAACCAGCTTCGGAGCTCAAACGGCCATGTGCACAGCCTTCATACAGGTACATGTATCATGGGCCGACAATGCGCTTCAGCACCTGCAGCGGTCCAGACCAGTCAATTTCCGCAATACCCGTCTCCGATTGGTCAAAACCTTTTCGTCCAATCATATAGAGGTATGCACTTTTTTGACTCGGGCGGCGCCGCAGCCAAACATTATCATACCGGTCGCCGCATTCTCTCCGTCTCCAGACCCTTTATCGAGCACCTGCGCAAGTCGTGCGTGTGTGTCTCCGTCTGCTCTTTCATCTCCCGCCAGTTCAAGCGTCAAATTCCGTCCACAGGCTTGGCCATCCCGTCTCGACCACATTAAATCAAACATGACAGAAGCACGGCCCGAGAACCGCGCCACTCTGGACGCTAAGACCAAGCTGAGTGCTTCCGGAAGCTCCTCCAAGCTGCGTCCCACCGCTAAGGAGTTCGTCTTCAACTCGGCGGCCCCTGTCTGGACACCAAGCTCAGTGCCAGTGGCTGCTTCGCCTGTGCGTAGCGCTCCGTCTCCTGCCGCTTCTCCCGCTCCTGCGGCGGCGTCACCTGCTGCTAATGCTCCTACCTCGAAGAAGAGTCAGCTCAAGCTTTCGGCTAAGCCCTTTGTGCCGTCCTGTAAGCAGCTATAGATTTTGATGGATGATGAAGGTTTATTGACGGAATGATTGTTTCTTGTGGCTGTAGTTATGGCACCAGCTTTTGTGCCTTCGTCAATGAAGACATCAGCTGTGGAGAAGAGTGTGAAGGTGGAGACGTCGGTGTCTACGGACGCTACTACAACTACTACTACGACTACTGTGGTGGAAGAGAAGACCATATCAGAGACTGCGTCGACGCCGGCGACATCTGCTGCTTCTTCCAGTGCCTCGGAGCCTGAGGTGGAGGAGATTAAGAAGGAGGGTGAGGTCCAAACTGAGGCTACAGAACGTGAGGAGAAGCAGAAGCAGGACGTCGACGTCGAGCTTGTTGTGAAGGAGGAACCTGCTGCTAAGGAGCCTGAGGTGGATGAGAAGCCTGAGGTTGTGGCAGAGCAGGCTGTGATCGGTGAACGTATTATTTACACAATCAAGCAACTGCTTGAGATGGAGCCTGAGGTCGAGAAGTGTCCAATGCCGGAACGTGTGAAGGGCATGGTTATTGCCGCTGACAAGACAACGAAGGCTTTGTCCGCTCCGGCCCCTGAGGTGTCGGGTAAGGGCATGCGTCGCAACGACTCGTCTCGTTCTCTGGGCCGTCACAACAGCAGCGGCAGCTTCAATGGAGAAGGACGTGGACGTCGTGAGCGTGGCAGTGGCCGTGGAGGCCGCGGTGGTCGCGGTGGCCGTGGACACCACCACGATACTGCTCCTGCTCTCGAGGATTGCGCTCCGCTGGATATTAACGAGGAGACTCGCTGGAAGCCATCGCACTCGAAGTCGCGCCTTGATGATCCGGTTGAGACCTCGGAGGCGTCTTTGAAGGAGGCTAAGTCCATCCTGAACAAGCTGTCGATTGAGAAATTCGACAAACTTTCGGACCAGCTGATTGAGGTTGCTGTGCGCGGCCTGGAGGTACTGAAGGGTGTGATTGAAATGGTTATTGCCAAGGCCCAGATGGAGTGGCACTTCTCCACGATGTACGCCGAGCTTTGTGCCAAGATTGCACAGACTGCCATGCCTGCGATCACCCTCGAGGAAGGCGAGGTTGTGACCGACACACATAAGCTTTTCCGCAAGCTGCTTCTGCAGCGTTGTCAGAAGGAGTTCGAGGCAAAGCCTGAGATCGAGGGACTGGAGGACATGCCAGAGGACGAGCGTGCTGAGAAGGAGCTGATTGCGAAGCGTGCTTCTCTGGGTCACATTCGCTTTGTCGGTGAGCTGTTCAAACAGCGTATGCTGAGCTCGCGCATCATGCACGAGTGTGTTAGCATCCTGTTCGGCGACATCACGGCTCCCGATGAGGAGTCCCTGGAGTGCCTGTGCAACCTGCTGAGCACGATTGGCCAGGCTCTCGAGAACAACGCTCGTGAGAAAGCCGAGCTGAATCACATTAATGGTTACTACGCTACCATCAAGAAGCTGAGTGGCGAGTCGAAGCTTCTGTGCACGCGTGTGCGCTTCATGCTTCAGGACTTGCTTGAGCTGCGCGCCAACCGGTGGGTTGCTCGTCGCAAAGAGACAAAGGCCATGACTATTGCTGAGGTACACGCTGAGGTTGCCCGTGAGGCGAAGGAGAAGGAGCGATCCAGTGGCGGTAAGTCTGGTGGCCACGCCCGCCTGCAGCGCAGCCAGTCCATGAACTCCACAGGCTCGACCGGCTCGAATGACCGGCGGCGTGGCAGCGGCGGTGGTGCCTCTGCTGCCTGGAAGGCTCGTGCTGCGGCCACTTCTGGCCCATCCAGCAACAGCAGCAGCAGCAGCAACAACGCTCCTACTGTGGACGCAGATGGCTGGGAAACCGTGACGGGTGGTGCGCGTCCGAAGGGGCTCAAGCACCGCAGCAACTCGGACCGATTCCCTGCCTCGACGGGTGGCCTCCCTCGTCACCCGAGCGGCACTCGCCTCAGCAGCGCCAACGCTTTTGCTTCCCTTAGCGGCAAGGAATCGGGACGTAAGGAACGTGGCCGCAGCAACAGCTCTTCGTCCACTTCGTCGCGTTCGTCGCGTGGACGTGAGGATTTCAGCCGCCCGCCTACGCCCTCATCGACCAAGTCGAGCAACGGCCGCTCTGCTAAGGCTGAGAAGGCCCCCGAGGCTGAAGCTGCTCCTGCTTTGACGGCTGAGGCTTTCGAGAAGAAGGTGAAGGCTATTCTGGATGAATACGTTGAGCTGGAGGACCTGGATGAGGCGCACGCGAGCTTCACGGAGCTGAATGCCGCGAACCACTACGCTTTGATCCCCAACAAGGTATTTAACATTGGTCTGGAGAAGGGTGACAAGGAACGTGAGGCGATCGCGAGCTTCCTGGCTGGCCTGTACGACCGCAAGGTTGTTACGAGCGCTGCTCTTGAGAGCGCGCTGCAGGACGTGCTGGAGTTTGCTGAGGACATGGAGATTGATATCCCGAAGACGCTGCCGTACTTGAGCGAGATGGTTGCTCCCTCTGTGGTGGCGGGCAGCGTCACGATCCCGGAGCTGGTGTCGATGTCGGAGCACCTGCGCTACAACGGTAAGGCTGCGATGCTGATCGGAACGACTCTTGCCGCCGTGGTGTCGTGCGAGGATGAGGCCAAGGTGCAGGAGCTCCTTGCCGCGGAAAGCGTCGACTTCATGACGCTGCTGGCCGAGGCGAACCGCAACGAGGAGGCCGTACAAGCGTTCTACAAGGACTATTCGCTTGAGTTCCTCCTGTAAGACACCCACGAGGCCGAGCAAGCCCGTCCGTTCCTGCTCCGCTCCATGATTTATTGGGATGGATATAGGTAGGTTTGACATATACGTACGTAGCTGAGAGCAGGAAAAATAAAGCTCACACCAGAAGCAGTTGTCTGTCATGCAACTGTCGGTGTATGAACGTTCGTACCAAGTGGCACAAGAAGTTTTAGAACACAGCAATGAGCACAAAGCACGCATACACCAACATGGTCGGGTACATGACGAGGTACTTCTGCTCCGTCATGTAGAGTGCCTTCTCGAAGAACCGCGACGCCGTGTGCGTGCTCCAAAGTGTGCAAATACTGGCCAGCAAGAAGCCGAAGATGCCCAGATCCTTCACCGACATGACGATGTTGATCGCTGCCAGACCAACGATCGGCAGCAAGCAGTAGCCCAGCACGGAACACACGCGGTAGATGTCGATCGTCCGTTCAGGAGACAGCAAGTTCATCAGCAGATACATGAATAGACACGACAGCACTCCAAAGCCGTAAATGTAGCCAAAGTGAACCTTAGCAGCCTGCAACAGATAAAGAAACAATGAAGTTAATCACCACTGTAACATGAATATATATTTTTTAAATATTTCAACGTACCAATAGCAGGCACATGCCAAAGAGGAAGCAAAAGACCAAAGGTCCTGCTAAGTCTGCATCATCCAGAATGTGCTCGTTGATCTGCTTGGTCGGGAGCAACACAGACACCGTCTTGGCCCAGATATGGTCGAAGTTGATGCCCAGTTCTGTCATAAATAAAAAAATAATATTTTAAGATAAAACAGTTATAGAGCAATAAGAAATAAATACGTCATCAATACAATACCTTCTAGGAGAGGCGGCTCATTGGCGAACTCGTCCTCGTCGTCATCGTCATCGTAGTAGCCGGCGGAGGAGCCCACAGTGCCGCTGAGCCCGCTGGATGAGCCAGGTGCAGACGAGTGGAAACCTGAGCCGCTGCAGTTACTATTTGGGTGCGCAGCCTGGGCGTTCATGGGCGGATAATCGCCCTCGGGCGCCGTGAACCAAGGGCTCATGGCGTTCGGATCCATGTTCATGTTCATTGCTGTGGGGTACGTGGACGAATGTGAACTGGGTGTTTATAGTGTGCGGCACACGAACTTAGGTGTGAATAAAAATTGGTGTGGCAGACACGTATCAGCACACGTCGCAGATTTGACTTCAACATTGTTCCGTGTTGTTATGTTGCCCTTAGATGGACAGCAGTGCTCAATATCCAAGTTCCGGCTTCGCCAGAAGTACATGACGCAGAAACCAAGAACAGCAGGATCACATCGCTCTGACCGCTGGAACTGACCTATCCAGCGAAAGTACGTGATGCCACAAAGAAATACTTAAGTATTGAATGAATTGGTAGAACGGAGCAGAACACCACCATTCCAATGCTAGTTATCCGATCCATAAATATTGCTTACTTTTTATCACCGTTATTCGGAAATAGTAGATCGGCAGACTCGCTAAAAATGGATACAATCGGTTTCAATTGTTTTAGTGGTGGAATTCAGATGAACGAGTATATGGTGCAACTATAATGCCTAGAAAGCAGTACGGCACGAAGAATTCTCTGTGCGGTTATCTTGTTGTCGAAAATCTCGCCAAGAGATAACCGTACAGTACGACTCTACGGAGCGTGGCAGTTTTGCGCGGTGCAATTTCGCGCCGACGATAATTTACCACCGTGAACGACACCGGTCTTGTGACGTCCTCGACAAAGTCTACGTATAATGCGACTCTGGTGGTTGATAAAGCGTCGATGTACTGCATGAACACAGACCCGAATTTGTGTTTGTATTTGTTTTAAGCATGCGTCCGTGATGGAGAACTTTTAGTATCGTTACTATCAAATGCATCACTAGCTGAGGTGGGACGTCTGCCCCAAACATGCCGACGAGTTGGTGCTGTGGTGAAGCACGGAATACGCCCCACTATTTTTCCTGTAGTAGTATGATTGCACGTAGTGCTTGTTAGATGAATGCACTTCAAAGCCCGCATCCGAGCCTTCTTCACCTTCATGGCAGTCAGTTAGGGGGCTGGGTGATCGCTTCAACCTGTCCGGATCCTCTCTAACAACAATCCGAAGCTGTGACTTCAACGGTACCGTGGCTGCTGTGGAGTTGAGTTGGGGTTTGGGAATCGAGACCTCGCTGTTGCGATAGTTCTGCAAGGCTTGAATGTTCGGTAGTAAAGGATAGACTTTCTGCTCTTGACGCTGCGATTAGTGCTGGCGTCTGACGTAGCGCTCTCTCGAGTCGAACTTTTTGGCGTACGTTGGAAACGAAGGAAATTTGTCATCTGCGTTGAGGAGTGCAGAGAGACCTGGCGCTATAGGTGAGTCTCCTCGCTGTACTTCATCGGGGTTCAGAATAACATTCGTGACTGGTGGTGGTGAACGTCTCGCGGTATCGTTCATCTGGGAACATGGAGTTGGTGCGCGGAGGTACGAAGAGGATTTGGTCATTAGACTTTTCAGGTCCAACCTGCTTCGCCATTCTGGTGTCGGCGGCATTCGGTGGATCCTAGTCTGCTCTTCTGGTTTGTGCTTACTTCTTTGTCGATCTCGGTCTTCGTCAGATGATTGACTCGGCGGTGTTGACAACCTGCTGACGTTCACTGATTGAAGCGATGCTCCGGTCTTATGCTCAGAGCACATACCGCCGCGAACAGCACGCTTGTAGCAGCGCTCAAGGAGACACACTGATGACCCACCGTGTTGTTGGCAATGGTCGTTCGCCATTGCGCGTTTATCGCAGTTCTTGAAGACACATCTGCGATAGCCGCCGTGACCCACGCACAGCCCGTCGTACTGCACAACCTTGTTGCATCCATCGATACGGCATCGCTTGCCACCACCTGAGCAGACAATAGTTAGCAAAAAAAACACTGAATACCTCCTCTCGCTGTGGAATTTTGACTCACCGTGGGCAATGCAGGCACCACCGCTTTGTGCGCGCTTGGAGCAGCCATGAAAACCGCATTTCTTACCACCACCATGGACCCAGCAAAACCCACCGGACTGGGCACTTTTGGTACACCCCGAAGTTTGGCATCTTTTGCCGCCTCCATGTGCTACACATAGACCTCGACTGACCACGCTCGTGGTGCAGCCATCTACGGCACATTTGTTACCACCCCCGTGTGATATGCAACGTCCACCGCGCTTAGCAGTCTTCTTGCAGTCTGGGACACTGCATCTCCGCGAGTTCGGCTTCACACTGGAATCGGATGAGCTTGCGTCCTGGTGGTTTGAGTACTGTACGTACTCGAGGCTGCTTCTTGGTCTTTTGTCAATTGAGTCAGAGCAGAGTAGGTGCTCGAGCGATGACATGGTGACGACACCTGTTCTAGCTGTACGAACTCTTGGGAGATAGCAGCAAATAGTACGATGATCTCACGTAGTGAGTGTACACGGGTGCTGTGGTGATGGCAAAAGGACGAGTGTCGGTATGGTAGCCAACTACGAAGGTGGGACAAAGGTCATCCAAGAGCCATCTCTCGGCATGTGGTGGGAGAAGATGAAACGAAGAACCCGTTGATAAGTTTCCTCATAACGCCCTACGAACGCTTTCGTCCCCGGGCTGAGGCCGAAATGGGCTTTTTCTTCGGATTCAGAGTGCTATTTCGATTAGGAGTATCGTGCGATCTCCGCAGCCATGGTTGTGTCACACTCTGGTTGTGCTACAGTAAACGTTCTCTAAAAATACTGAACGAGCACTTGTAGCTGTGGACTCGAGAACTGTTGTGTCGCCTGCCAAATTATCATGGCTGGCTGTGCTACCGGTCATAAGTGCAGTATATTTTGCGGACGAATTCGGCTTCACTACGCTTGGTCACATCAGTTTGCGAGTTTCATTGCACCTTCAACGGTGTTGTCTTTTTAGAGCAAAATAAAATCGTAGACTCTTCCGTTGAGCAAAGTATTGTTGGTGATGACCGCACTACCTGCTTGATTTCACAAACGGTGGTTCCAGTGTTGTCAACGGACGTCTATGTTAGGCTAGACCCATGCGCTCGTTAGCGTCAGAAAGCGTTTCCGAAGTTTTTCATGTGTACGCGCGGTCCCGTGTGGTGAAACCACAGCGAAAATAGTACTTCGAAATCCGGGTGTAAAGCATACTTAAGTAAGCTTGACCGTATCAGGCTTAGGTGGCCATATACCTAAGCTAAGGTAGGCATACCTGAACCATCGCAGGCGTTTTTGAACTGGGCTTGCGTGGTGCTGAGAAGTATGACCAAAGGAAATACTGCATGTACAGAACATATAGGTGTTTAGCTCTAAACGAAACTGTTTCAGTATAGCGTCAACTTCTCCAGGATTCGTTCATGCTACCGTATCTGACTGACTTTGCTATGAGTGGAACATCGGCTGATGGTGAACTCGCACTGGTGTTTCTTCATTCAAATACAGTTCGTGCTACATGTAGACGGCAACCACCCGAATTTTGGTGTGGCTCGTAAAAGTAAACATTCCTGGCATGCAGACGCTGGGGTCTGAAGCGTGTGGCGGCACATCTATCGCCGGCGGGACACGGCAATAAGTGCCACCGTAGCGATGGCAGCCGTCACCGTCGCATAGCCCACGACTTCATCCGACACGCCCAGCCATTGTGCCAGAGCACTCGGGGTTGTCGGGGAAGCGAACTTGACCTTTTTGCCCTTGGCCTTCGCGATGCTGTTCTCGATGTCGCGCTGGATCATCTTGGCAGCGATCGGGTGGTACAGGTTCTTACAGTCCGCAAAGATAGCCTCTGCCTGAGCAGGACCCAGAGCTGTGCATAGGTCGCGGAAGAGCGGACGCACAAACTTCATACGACCCTGCTCCTTGAGCATCTCTACGGTCTTGTCGAGCAGACGCAGATCACCCGAACGAAGTGACACCGTGTACCAGCGGAATCGCAGCTCTGAGTTGTGCGTGGTCGTCAGGTGGTGGTGCGTGAAGGAGTCGATAGCATCCAGGTGGGCAGGCGTGAAGTTCGCATGTTCCTGGTTCAGTAGCAGCGTGTCGAGCAGCAAAATCCACAGACTGGCCGGCCACATCTTCAGCACGTTCTTGCCAACGCTCGTCCACGTTTCTGGGTTGCTGCTAGTGGTCATCTGCTCGCCCAACTTTGTGGCCTGGCCAGTCAGCGCCGTGTCGAACTTGTTCGCCACAGGCGGCATGCCAGGCGAGTGGTACCACGCCTCCCAATCAATCTTGCGCAGTGCCTCCTGCTTGTCGGCAAAGTACTTCCCAAAAAAGTCACGGAACTCGCCCGAGGTGACGGTCTTGAACTTAAACTCTTGGATGTAAGCCTGCGCGAACTTGTCGAACACTTCGTGTCCACCAACCACCGTCGACAGGTAGTGCAGGAAGTTGAAGCCCTTCTCGTACGGAATCGAGGAGAAGACCTCATCCGGGTCAATGCCATCCGTGTTCGGCACCAGCGCAGTGTACGGGTGCTTGGGTCCGAATTCCTCCACAGACTCCACGAGGTCACGCAGACCCATCGCAGCCTTGAGGTCGTAAGCCTTAGGGTCCTGTGCAATACGCGTCTGGATCTTGCGCTCCAGCCACATAGTCCACCCCTCGTTCAACCAAAAGTCAGTCCACGAGCGGTTCGTCACGAGGTTTCCAGTCCACGAGTGCGAGATCTCATGCGCCACAACGTCAGCAAGTGATCGGTCTCCCGCCAACAACGTGGGGGTCACAAATGTCAAGCAAGGGTTCTCCATGCCTCCGTACGGGAAAGACGGGGGCAGACACACCAGATCATATCTCTTCCAGACATATTCCTGCCCTGTGATCTCCTCTGCATGTTGCAAGAAAGCTTCTGTCTGTGCAAACTCATGAGCAGCCTTTGTAACCACTGCAGGCTCGGCCCAGACGCGACTACGTGGTCCTAAGTCCACACTCTCCAGTTTACCGGCCACAATGGCCAATAGATAGGACGGAATAGGCACCGATTGCTGGAACGAGACCTGGTACGTAGAGTCCACACTATTGTGGTTCTTACGGCCCTGAGGATCCGCAATTGCACTCATGAGACACGTGCACCAGTCTGGAACTGTGACTGTAGCTGAGTACGTGAACTTGCAAGCCGGAGTATCAGGACACGGCACGATGGTGCGTGCGTGGATTGCCTGGCACTGGGTGAAGAGGTACGGATGTGTCTTGCCGGCCGTGAGCTCCTTACTGAGCCACTGCAAGCCGCTGGAAGCCGCCGACGTGGTGTAGTCCACACGGACCTTGGTGGCGTGACTACGGACGGAGACGACGAGCGCACGGCCAAACACCGGATGCTCGTTCTCAGCCAGAGTGAAGGTCGTCTCCTTGCCATCTGCGTAGGCCTTGGAGACGTTCAGGTGGTGCGTGTCCAGCACGACGACGGAGGACGTGGCGGTGGACGTGTGGTGGAACGTGTACTCGGCGTATCCCTTGAGCTGCTGCGTCGCGAAGTCCAACGCGACGACCCAGTGGAGATGCGTGAACGTCACTTCGTCTAGGTTCGAGTACGAGTGCGACTTGAGGGCGCGAGCTTGAGCCATTGTGAGTGAGGAGACTTGGGCGATGCGAAGAAGATTGAAGAATGAACATGCAGATACAGTACCGGTACACACACATCGCTGATCGGAGGAGAATAAACCTAAAGATAACGTTCAATAGATAAGGTTTAATGTGGTAGAAACCGGTTTTAATTGTAAAATATACTAGCATATTGTATGGATGGCTCGAAATTGCTGTGGTTTATGTTATTTATGGTTGTTTAGTGTTATTTACTGGAGGGTTTATCAACTTCAGCCGACAAGATGTCGCTGTTCCCTCTGATTTGTGAACATGTCAGTATGCAGGTCTCTGTGCAAGTTAGCAGAGACCTGCGCATTCGTCTACAGGTGGCTCGGCTGCACCGGCGGCTCCACTCCACTCGATTGTTGCGCTGCGAGCACGAAGCTATCCGGACAGGCGTCGACAAGGCACCTACGTCTACCGAAAGCGAGTGCAATTGAGGTTGCTCTTTGTTGTACGCTTGCATTGTCTAAAAATCTACTTTCTAGCATTTGATGGTATGGGATTGTCTGTACTGATGCACCTACATGTATCGTGTGATCTGCCACCCTTGATAACGGCAGCGCAAGAATTCGCGTCTGTTGCTATTGTATTGGTGTCAATGGCTATTATATTGAGTGCTTCGTCACACCATCTTGTCCCGGATCGTGTCAGGACGGCTGCTTGACATGCCTCCTCGGTATCCTGAATGACGCGCTGCGGCTGGGAGAGAGGCGTCTGGCGACGGAAGAGCTATGCCCGCAAGCTTTTCGTGTCTGAGAGGACCACTGTGGACAATGATGACTCGCGACTCAGTGATGAGTCGGCACGGCGATGGCTGGACTGCAAGGACGGAAGGCATGACGAGGTAGGAACGGCAAAGTGCTCCAAGGACAGGAGGGGCGTCGTGTTCACGGACCCTTGGTAAGAATGGAAGGTAAGTCGGCAGGATAGCAGCTGACACTGCTTGCTTGTTAGTCAGTCATGGATTTTCTTCATGGAGCTACTATCAAACACAAATTTGGCGTTTTTACGAAGTCAAGAGGCTTTACTCCTTCTGTGCGATGTGTCCTATCTGAGTTGCGAGCACGCGTATTCCTAGTCGGCCGAAGGTACTCACGACCCCGGCGAAGGAGATCCGTGACGAGTTGGTGGAGAAGCAGGATATCTTCTCACTGACAAGGAACGCGCCTGAACAAGGCGTACTGAGAAAGTAAGACGTGGGGAACCAGACGAGTTCTTCTGGTGTTCCCGGCGGTGGGCTCGGTAACGGTTCTGGCAGGGAGCCCGCTGGGCACGGGTTCGAGGGTCTCGGCCTAGGTGGGATCAACATGTTCGCCGAGGGAGACATCAGCAACGAGAACGCGAGCCGACGAGAGCCAGGTTGCGACTGTGGACGAGGTCGTCGTGGAAGATGTCGCGCTGTCGGCGGTGACGGAAGAGGGACATAACACCGCGACTCCTGGCGGAACTGAGTCGCCGGTCCCAGTAGGCGTTTTGGGACAGCGGCCCCGGCTGCCAGAGGAGCTCGAGTAACGGAGACATGGGGTCCTGCTCGACACGCCTCAAGGACCGAACTCGTTGGATGCGTTCCTGCGGCACCTGGAATCGCGCGACAGTCTGCCTCGGAGGGGCAGACGACCTTGAATGAAAGAGCTACTTCGACGGTGGCGCCTACCGCGCCGATGAATACGGCTTCGAGTGAGCTGCGGATGACAACGAAGGCTGTGAGACAAAACAGCCCGGCGGTACCGACCAACGCTGGACAACCTTCGACGGTTACCTCAGCAGCGACGGCTGACGCGAACAGTGGACAGGCAGTTGCTCGTCCGACGGTGACTTGGGTGACGGCTGTGCCTTCGACGGCTACGATCCCGTCGCCAGTGTCGGGTGCTATAGGAGTGACGAGTACGCCGACGACGGCGCCGCCCGTGACGGCGGCGCTGCCTCAGACGGCTCCTCCTCCTACGCCGCGAGGAACAGTCGCCTCGATGAGGGCGCGTCGCAGCGGTAGGACGATTCACTTAGCGAGCACGGCTGTCGCAGCGGGTGCGGATCTGGACATCGGGGAGCGCACTCACCACCGGCCGGAATCCTGACATGGACCTGATGGCTCAGGTGCTGGCCAGGGCCCAACGTTTGATTGAAAAGCAGGCACGATGCCAAGCGACTCTGCCCTCTGGGGGAACGGGTGGTGCGCCTTCGTCGAGCGGGAATGCCCTACCGCCTCTTCCCCCGACAACAACGATGCCGATGACGAGTGGCCCGTCATGATTGTGGATCCATCGATGGAAGCGTTCCTAATGGACGTGGTGCAGCAAGCATTGCTACAGTACCCTGATCGGTGGGTAGCCTCAGGTAGTACGGCTGGGTCAAGTGCGACTACGGTGAGTGTGCCGGCAAAGACGTCGGTGCAGACGCCCCAAACCACGGTGGCTACACCGAATGTACTGGCGCCGAGGCAGAGGCCGAACGGGCTTTCAAGAGCGGTCATCCGTCGTACGGTGGCGTGTACATCGGACAGACACCAATCGGTGGAGGAACGACGCCGGCCAGTGCGTTCTTCCCGCCTTTTCAGTCTCAGATGTCTGTGACGACGAGGTGGACCCCGTATGCTTACCCGTCTACGGTAAGAGCGATGGTCGAAGGGACTCAAGCTGCTACACTGCCCGGAAGTCAATCGGTGGCGAGCATGAACATGGCGCCGTCGAGCGCGACGACGTCACACGCACTCGGTTCGGGGTACGCGTATGGAAATGGGTTCCAGGGACTCGCGACTGCAGGTCAGCCGCCGAGTCCTGGGTACGGCCAAGGATGGGGTCCTGTCGAACAGCGACCTACGGGGTATGGAGGTACGACGCGCCCTGGGGTATCCGCACGTCGGCATCCCCACACAGCTGAAGAAAGCCGTGAAGGCGATCGTGCCGTTCTACTCAGAGAACACGACGCCTGAACGATCGGTGGTGTTCAGGAGATCCTTCGAGAAGCGCACAGAGGGGATGGATGACGCGCTACGGTTGACAGCTTTCGAGCAGTGCCTCAAGGGCAAGGTGGGGCAGGCGTGGTGGTATAATACGAAGATTGACAACTTTTGAGTCGCTGAAAGTTCGCTTGCATATCCGGTTCATCAGTCCGACGCCTGTACAGCTGTGGAACCAACTACGAGCGGCCAAGAGGAACCGTGGAGAGACCGTCAAATCGGGGGTAGCCGTCTGGGACAAATGTGCGATGCATTGCAGTACAATGAACCGCGCTTGCGGTACGAGTTCTTCGTGGACGGCATCTGCAACAAGCAGCTGCATTTCATGCTCAACCCAAGCATGGTTACGTACATTCCTGAAGCGTGCGCGTTACTTTTGTTCAAGGGTTGCATCGACCCGTCGAGGAGGAGGACGAGTTCCTCGAGGAGAAGCCGAAGGTCAAGTAGGGAGAGACAATTGAATCGACGCAGAGATAACTGCTACAGCAAGTTCAACAAATGAACGTGATGCTGATGCAACAGTGGTAGAGCCCTGCACCGACCCCTCAACCTCCGCGTTCCCCAAGACGGCCATCCATTAACGCTGCAGCCCCTAGTCAAGCTGCCGTGTCGACTACGGAAACGATGCAGGTCATGAGCGCTAGTGGCAGACCGTTGAATATCCTCATGGGCCCGGACACGCGAACCCAACTGGGCGAGACGGAATGCGGCCGATGCTTGCGCTGGAGCTGTAGTTGGCTGACGTGTCCGCGAGGCCAAGGGACGTGTAATCACTGTGGGGAGTTTGGCCACTTCTCGAATGAGTGTTACCTCCCGAGACCGCCATCGAACGGCGGAAACAGGAAAGGTGGCGGACGCTTTCAAAGCGACCGGACGATAGAGTGTACGCTCTGCGACGTGAGGGACCATTTGATGGCGGCGTGTCCGACCATGAAGATGTTAAAGAGGGTTAGTCAAGCAAGTGACGAAGCCCACTGCGGCATCCCAGGCCCAAGAATGAAGAGTGCAGGAGCAAGAGCAAGGGAGTGTCACTCCTTCCTCTTGCCTGACGGGCGGCACGGTGGAGCGCGTCGTGGCATCAGTAGGGCAGGCTGGTGAACGGCGTGGGGCTCCGAGGGACGACCGCAGTCCGGCGCGCGTGGTCGGAGACGGTGCACCTGCAGGGTGTTAGACGATGGAAGCTGCTGAGAAAGAAGACGAGCTCGACGTGAACGATGAAGCCGAGCTCGAGGACCAGGACGGTGTTTTGGACGGCGTGACGGAAAGCACCACCACAACGATTGACGCGAGGACGGACAAGGTGCCCCTGGGTACCGAGTCGACCAAGACAGGAGAGGTGAACGGTGCGACGGAAAGCACCGTTCTTTGAGGAATCGAACGACGTGACGGAAAGCGCTGTGACGCGTGACAAGGACGGAGCAAAGGTGCGACGGAAAGTACCATGACACCCGAGAATGGGAACGCTTAGGAGGAATCGGTTTCCGTAGCGACAGAAGCGGGAAATAAAGACGCTAAGGGTGAGCCGGTCCCCGAAGCGGTCAAAGCGGACGGTTGTGGTGAGGAGTCGGCGATGCCACGGGCGCAACACTGGACAGTATTGAAGATGCCGAGTGTGTACGGCTGAGGCGGTACTCGACCGTGAGAGATGGGGAAGCGGCGGGTGCGACGGAAAGCACCGCGACGCTGAAAGACGACGAAGGGAGGACTGATCCGACTGAGAGTACCAAGGCCGACCGGTCCACGTCAGGTTGAATACAATCTGGCGAAGAGCGAGCCAGAAGAGTACGAGCAAGAGTTGGAGGAGCGCTTGTTCCCGCAGGACGAAGAAGATATATGGTGGCGTATGGAGCAGAACGCTGCCCGCCAAACGAAGATGAGTTTGGAAGAGATCAGCAAAGAGCTTGATGTTCCAGTCGGCAAGCTGAAGCGGACAAGAGAGGTGTCCATGGACGCACTATCAACTCCCGAATACTGACGGAAGAGGTATGAGGACACGCTCGCTGTAGCCGGCGAGGCAAAGCGCGGGAACCAAGAATTTAGGTCGCAGCAACCACAAGATGACGCAGTGAAGAAATCGACGGCCCGGTGGCGGCTGTCGCTGACGGTCCAAGACGAAGGTCTTACGAGTCGGCTGGAGACACCGAGGAGGTGATGACTGCCGTGGAGCGAGATGTCGAGGAGAACGTGAGCGAGGGCCTGGAGGCCGTGGAAGTGAAGGTGAACTCAAGACCCGATATCAGGTATCGGTGGGGACGATCGGTTCCCATTCGAAGACGTTCTCTAATCATATGGGCGGCTATGAAGAGAACTTGAGGACGCTGAGACTGGTGCCGACGTGGAGGTGCCTCCTACCCGTAACAAACGGTTGTCGATGGACGAGCTTGAGTGACTGCGTGACAAGCTACTGAACCTGTTCAAGACGAACAGTGAGTTAATGCTACAGGACATGTTGGACTAGGTTGGCGAGTATTACGCCAACGCGGCGTCGACCATCCTCGCGAAACTGCTAGATCGAGAGAGGCGTCGGGCTAGCGAGACGGGCAGTGTTGAAGCTGACGGCGCGAGCGAATCCGTGAAGAGAGTCACGTTCGGCTCCTCGGACATGGTGGGTTCGATCAGTAGACGGCCCGAGCGCGACGATACCAAGGCCGAAGAGGCCGTGTACGACTCCTTTGAAGGTGGATTCTATGGGGCGTCCAGATGGAGGAGACCCGGCCTGCGTCCTGTCGGAGACGGTAAGGAACGCGTCGTCCCTGAAAGGAAGCGTGTCATTACCGGTGTCGGCGGAGTTGACGCCTTGACGAGTGGCTTTGTGGAGTGTGTGCCGACGGAGATGCTGACCGACACGGGGGGCCTCGTCGGCAAGAAGGTTTGAGGCGGGTCGGCCGTACACGGGGAGGGGAGGGGGTTGTTCCCTATGTGGACGTGAACCAGTTGTATGTGGACATGCTGTTGGGACGGACGCATTGATAGCCAACTTTGGCATCCAACTGTGAATGAATTGTCTTGTACTATTTGGTCTTGAGCGAGAGGCTGGACATAACCTTCGGACGTTGCCTTAACAGCTCGGACAACCAGGTAAGGCACAAAAACAGAATCACACACAATATGCAGCTCTCCCTTATCCTTTTGGACCGTGGAAGAGTCGGTCACTTACTCCAGTCATTTAGCCTTACCCCAGGATACTGGTAAATCCTGGGCGGCTTTACAATCGCGCACCGCCTCTGAAATACTGATGAGAATTCATGCAAATCAATAGTATCGAACCACAAGAGCTCTAAATCTATACGCTCAACCGGAAGCAACTCCGTCCGGGAAGAGTGGTAATCGGTAATATGAAATGCGGGACCCCTTGCGGGTATTCAGCCGCAAGGGGGATGTGAAATGTAGTGGATCAACTCTGGGATCCACACCCGCTACTCACCTCAATTTAGCTTGGACCCCGTATTGGAAGCCCACACCCAGTTGTCCTGCTTCTGAGTGGCCTCCACATTGTAGCTTCTAGTCGGACCCGGGGTATGTCTCTTCCTGGCAGGCTTGCCCAACGGCTTGCGGGCTTGTCGGTAACACGGATTCTGTTTGTCTGTTATCTCTTGTCTGCTATCTGGCTATCTATTGCTAGGACTCAAATGCACTCTTCCCGTGACTTGGTACCACTATGGTCGTGTCGACGTCAACGTCGGCCGGGATCTGCTCTTCATAGAAATGCATAGTGTAGGATACCTTGGCACATCACTGATGTTCAAAGTCCCACTGCTTCTCTGCAGATCCTTTTGCCGGTCGTCTTGGTCGGTCGTTAATCACTTGTGTCTTGTATACTTGAATCTTGGCGTTCAGGGGTCTTGCGTATATCTCCATTCAGGGTTCAGGTCTTCGTGAGGATCTCCATTCAGGATACTGGGTCACTTAGAGATCTCCATTCAGGATACTGGGTCACTTAGAGATCTCCATTCAGGATACTTGGTACGTTTGGGGTGTGATCTTGGGTTCTTGATAAGCCGGTCGGGCTTCTTGTGCGCTCTACGCCCCTCCAAGAGAAGGCGACTCTCGACTGTAGAAGCTCTTTGTCGCACCCTAGGGCAATTGCCTCTCATCGGGTTCATAGTTAAATCCGGGGTCTCAGTCGGGGATCTCCATCCGGGAAATACCATGCCCATGCACGGCTGAGCGCAAGCTCAGCCAGCCTCCATTCACCGCAAGTCACACGTCCAGGACCGTACGCCTGTCCCAAAACTGGCGCTATCTCCAGCCAATTATAGGCGTTGGCCCATCCACACGAAAAATCCAAACTCTAATCGTGACAAGCGACTCAGTAAGGCTGTGATCCTTCGCAATAAGACAAGTGCCAAGCTCGAACGCCTTAAAGACGTCATGCTGTTCTCCGTCCTACCACGGATCAACCAGCACCAAAGCCAGTGACAGCCCCCTCCACACACACACTCACAACGGTGGATTTCAGAAGATCGCATTGACTTGTAACATATCCTGTGCCAGAGCGACCGACACCCCAGACGATATTTGATGGACAGTTGAACGAAGAAATGGATCGCTGGTTCAGTGACCCCACACTTCTGGCTGTTCCTTCAACAGATGGTGTCGAGACTGTACTTTACTTTTGAATGCGAATGCTACTAGACGGAGATGTTTATCACATTTTACCTCAAGCTGCCCGCATTTTGTATGCAATGCCATCGTCTTCAGCCCAAATAGAGCGTGACTTTGGTGTCAGCGGGATGATGGTCACCTCGCAACAAGCTTCGCTAATACTTAAAAGTATTGCGCATGGATATTTTTTAAAGAAAGATATGAAGTCACTGCGAACAATGACATCAAAACGCAATATCTAACTACAGGTGGGTAAACCAGCCGAAGCGCTGACATGAGCCATAACGTTAGATGACGTTTGTTGTGCAAACTGCAGTACTCGGATACGATGGAGTCGTTTTTATCGTATGCCTGACGATTAAGCCGGCCCATTGTCGCTGTGTTGCAACGCTAGATGACATTCGTGCGCGCAGTGGGTGCTGCTGCTGTGCCCTGATAGACTTTAATCTGGCCCGCTGTGCCTACCGTAGTGAATTGAAACCTTGAAGCTGTCCGAGCATCATTCCGACTGTAACATAATTTTCCCCTGAGTGCGGATTTTGGGTCTCTTCGAAAAATGGGTGTCGTAAACAATACATGCCTCTTTACTGGCTCTGGAGAACGGCAACGAAAGAGCAAGGGCTGCCCATTTATAAAACGAGGTTTTGTCGAACAGGGAGTTGTATCGGATGCTATGGAGACAGCTAGAATTGAGGTGACCGCTTTTGTGCACAGTCTGGTCACCATATACATGTCGCCTTGTTGCAGCATTTTCTTCGTAATGATGCGGCCTTCAAAGTCCACGGTCACTCGACGTATCTTGCCTTTCTCACGAAGGGTCGGAGGCAGCACTAATATGCTATTTCTTACTTCAGCTTGAACTTCCCGCATTCTTGTGAGTGTAGTGGGGCGTTACTTCGTGACAAGCCTCCATCCACTCACAGGGCATCGTAGGAAGTGCGACGCCGAGCTGGCTACTACTTAGGAGTTAGGAAACCACTGTCAGGCCAACAGACAGTGCTTGATGGTGAAGGGTCTGAACAGAGTCTACGCGTTAGGCCTCATAATAGATCGTGGGTTCACCAGAAAGCGCAAGCTTCCTTCGCAGTGTGTTATTCGCATAGACCGACTACAAAGAAGACTTTAGTTGCGAGGTCTCTTGATACAACTGCCTGAAGGACAAGAACTACATGGCAAGCGACGACAAGAACGTCTACGACCACCTCTCGGATGGGACAAACGTGGCCGAGACGGCGCTGACAACCAAGAGTGAGACGCCGGCTGCTTCGGCTGCCTCGGCAAGTGTTACACGCGTCCCGCAGCCGATCTTCGCTATCGTTGCGGCGCGCTGAAAGTGCCATCCACCTCGCGAGAGGCTCTAGTTAAATGTCTTAAGGTCCGCAAGGAGTACGAAGAAGCGACGAAGGCGCTGTGTAAGGATGGGAAAGAAGCCTTCGATGCTGACTTTAAGAGGATAAAGAGTTCGTATGACGAAGACGTGTTGACGGCGCTGTGTGAGGAGCTGAGAGATCTCTAAGAGTGACTTAACTGACGAATATCAGTAAAAGCAGATCCACGCCACCGCCGACA
This sequence comes from Phytophthora sp. ST_20190627, assembly GCA_014706145.1. NCBI lineage: Eukaryota > Oomycota > Peronosporomycetes > Peronosporales > Peronosporaceae > Phytophthora > Phytophthora sp. ST_20190627. The sequence continues at coordinate 977,239 of JACBOU010000061.1, forward strand.
GCTATCAGAACCAAGTGTTGCCACTCGTTAACGAATTATTCAGGAAGGAACTGAAGATGAAGATAAGCAACCCTGCCATCCAGCCGCGTGTGGCGAAATATTTCGTTTCCTGCAACTTGCCGATCAAGATATACGGTTTTGCTAGTTTCTTTAGAGCTTAGAAAGGACTTAAAAAGAAATGCAAGCTGTTGGTCCACTCTTTGCCCGAGATGTTGAAGGAGATACTGAAAAACGATATCTAGTACCGCTTCGCAGAAGCACCGACAAGTGTACTGAAGGCATCAACCAGCAGACTCTCAAGCAAGCGATTGAATACCGTGCCCAAAGCGGGAAAAATAAACAACTCGCAAAAACTTAAGGCCACGTGATCAACCAAGACCTTTCATACCAGTGGTAATAAAAAACGACATCTTTAGGCTTGTATGTCCTCCACACCGCAGCGTGATACTTGGAGCGCGTGATCCTATCCCCCTCTTCGATAATCTCCATTTACGGGTGACTGATCCACGACCGTCGTAAACTGAATACATGTACAAAGCGATGCTCTTGAGCCGAATTCGTTTCTTTTAATTAAAAACCAAACACTCGACTAATACTGAAGCGCACACCCAACCAGAATGGTGAAAATGAAATTTGAGGTATGTGATTGGTAAAAAACCTGCACCGTGCACACAACTGCCACCGCGCACGAAAGTTGAAAACTATGTTAGCTCGAATGTCGACTCAGGTTACATTCACGTAGCTCAGCGGCGTTAATTGTGTAAGGGTTGTCCATTACTCATTCTGAATTGACTTGAGAAATCGTAAGTTGCCACAGCCTACGACGTGAAGGCACTTTCCTATTGGCTAAAAAATATATAGAATACACACCGCCGATCATTCACGTTTTCGATGCGGAGACAAGAAGAGCTGTCATTTCGTGACCTGATCTACCTACTCATGTATCCTTGTTATGTGTTGTACTGTCCTGGTCTCTCCGCACGCCGGTGTGTCCCTTATTACAGAATCCAAAGCATTGGTGGAGGGGTGAACGAAACGTCGCCGCAGTCAACAGCGGCGATGTCCACGACTGCAGTGGTGGTAAACTTGAAACTCTCTCACGCATGGCAAAAGCGAAGGGGGGGGCGACGCTGCTACCTGAAACGGTTTTGTGGCGCTTCCGCGCCTTGAATGGAAACACTCGAGTGCACGTGCCCTACGCTTTGCGAACTATCCTGAGAGCGGTGGTCAGTTTGATTTGATTTGCTCTACACTTGCGCTTGATCGGTTTTAATTTCAGCGTTTCGTATCCCGTGTAAAACAGCTCGATTGCATGAGCTTCGCGGACGGCTGGCATTGGTGCATGCCTCATCATCATACACCACTCTGACATAGCCTTTTTTTGCGTCCCAGGTCATCTGAAGCTATAGCTTTGTATGGTGGGTAGCCACGCCTATAATCGTCGAACCACCAAAGCATTCACACTCCAAGAGGGTCAATACTAGGAAAGTCAAATTCTTAGGCAATTTATGAAACGTTCCACCCCATGAATGAAATCGGTGCAATGGACCTGGCGATTGGTTTGTTGCCACTGCTGTTTGAGTCTGCTGAAGCCTAGCTTCTGCTAGCGGCGATTTGATTTCTTCGCGAAGTATTTCCCTCGTGATATTTTACGAGCAGCAACACCTCTTTGTTCCAATACATTTGCCATTCGCTGCTCGAGTATGCCTGGAAGAGCATCAATTGATACTTGCTATTTGCCAAGCTTCTTATACAATTCAATATGAGGCGGGATTCCACTGGGCTACATCCAGCTTGACTGCCCCGCTTCCAACTTTGATCGTAATTCATCAAGGACATGTGAATTGGTGAATACATGCTTACAAGGCAAATTGTTGACCAGGAAATCAGCATGGTGCACCATCGACGCAAGACACAGTCTCAAAATTCCATTTAAGTCCGATTCTTGAGCAAGATCTAGGAACATCGCTTCCACGCTTGTGTGTCCGTGGCATCCCGATATCGGCTGAAGTGTGGCGGTAATACTGCAAATTTCGAGTTATTCACCGACAGACCTGCAACCACGCGCCCCTACAAATTGGTCACAAGTAGCTTCATAACGAAAGTACCTACCTTGGACGCCGCCGATAGACCACTCGCAGCGCAGGCAAACACTCACTGTGGACGGACCACCAGTACTCCCCACACAAGCGAACGTTGCGGCCCCTTTCCTAACAGAGTTCGTGCCATAGCTTTTAGCGATTCCATTCTTTCCGGGAAATCCACCTAGTGCCTTGCCAAATCTGAGCTTTGGATCAGATTCTGGAAACAATAGCCCCGGTATCAAGCGAGGATTGCATGCCAAATAAAACGCTAGAGCCGTCACCCAGCATGTAGTCGGATTAAACACTTTACTGTCGTCTTTTGACAGCAAGTGCTGCGTCTGGATACTCTGGACGGAAACTGATTTATACATTAGATTCCGCTGGGTTATCAAAAACAAATGCGAGAAACCGCCATCATTCCGAGCGAGGGTAGCGCGGCACAATTCCTTATAGAGAGAAAATGTCAGCGGTTGCTTTCCATAGTTCTTAGGTGACCTAGACCGATTTTGCTTGGCCTTGATAAGCTTTATTACAGATATAAACTGCTTCATGTCGTCTCCATGTTCCACACTTCATTCGGTAGAGATCTTTTATAGTGCTGCAATATCCATTCAGGGTGACTGACCTTGCCCTACTTCTTTTGTACATCAGAAACTTTTCAAAGTACGCAGGCGCGAACTCGGCAAGAATTTTAATAGACACCAACAATGACTTAAAAATCAGCTTAAAAATCATTGTTGGTGTCGGACAATCTAGCTGTATCGGTATCTTGCTGATATAGCTCTTTTTGGATCTATTTCTTGATCCTGTTGATGTTTAAAAATGCATGCGTCACGGATTGCTTTCGAATCAGCAACCGCTACTACAGCCTCGGCGAGCTTTGTTCAGGTGTGCCCCCTTTCGCGTTCTGCTGCTACTTTTCAAGTGTTTGTGGTCAATAGAGCCTTTAAGCTACAGAACCAAAACGGGTTTCAGCACGAAAAAAAGGTCGTGTCGAACGTTCGTTACGACTTTCCTTAATGACGCTTAAGCTGATACGAACGAAACGAATCGGGAGGTAAATTATTTTCACGCGTCGACCATGGTGTGGATGAGAACGTGAGCGACGCCTAGTCTGGTACTCAGCTTAGTGAATTTGCTGCTCTGTTGCTTTAGAGTGTCCGCAGCACTATATACAGTTTGGGGAACTGGCCGTAGGTACGACAACCATGCTGGCCCAACAGCTGGACCACCACCTATTTGAATAGTGTGATCACCACACTGTCATGCATAGCACTTCTAGGCCAGTGCAACACGCGAAGGACTGTGACGCCGGCCCTCAGTCGGCCGGCAGGTGTTTTAAATGCGAGAAGCCGAGCATTTCCCTCGACACGCGGCAATAGGTGACGGCTTCTCCAGTCCATGCCGACTATCGATTTTGGAGCGGTTGTCCTTCTGATTCCGTTTCGTCGCAAAAAGCACCAACGCAACTTATCGTCGCCAGAGAGCGAAACGAAATTTAAGCAACGAAATTTTCTCAGATTTTCGTTTCGTTTTGAACTGCTTAAGCGCTCTAATAATACTGGCGCCTTATCGTCGGCATCTGGCACTTACGATTTCTCGGGCAGATCCGATACCAGATTTGCTGATAGTAACCCACAGCCAGGCAACGGCGAGGAGTATCCGGATGGATGAAAAAGTAAGCCAAACAACTTGCGTTTTTGACAGGGAGCGCCACATAAAACTTACGTAAATGCAAGAATGAGGAATTCCCAGTGTAATTGTAGAGTGATAGATGATGAACAGAGGCGAAGTACGCAGCGCGGAGCGTAGGGCACGGATAGCCGAGTATGGAGCCTAGAGGGAGAGAAGATTTGTTGCAAACGTAAATAGCAGAGCACGATTTCTAAGAGTACTTGTTCCGGGAACTAACTAAGTTACAGCGTTTGATCGCGGCAGAGCTCCCGTGATAGCAGTATAAACATGATCTACTGTAAATACCTCGACACACAGGCGTGTCAAGTCATCATCGGCAACCGCTTCCAAGCAATGATGCAACACCAAGGTGAACAATTGGCGCAGATACAGATACCAAAGCAGCAACTGGCAGCTCTCACTGCGAGCATCCAGCGCAACTACAACACCTAGATGAAAATGACAGAAGGATTGAACTGTTTATTGATCTCAGGTACTAAACATTGCTGCAATATCATTCCTTTTTTGTTTCCTAACGTTGTACAAAGCTTTCTGGCACGAACGGAGTTTTGCTGCAGTTCGTATATGTTGTCTTCTGCTTGAACGGTTAAACGTCCCGTCGAGGAAACTATTGGCGCGCTGTCGTGTAAATCAATCCGGAGATTATGTAGAACCAAATTAGCTACAAATAATCCTCACTGATGCACTTGGCATACGTTCTTCCAGCGGCTTTTTTAAAAACGTTCTTCCTTCAGTCCGAAATCGCCTTCAATGGCCACACAAGTTGACGACAGGTTGAAGTTGTAACGAGCTTGGTCGGAAAATAATGCCGGACAATAGCACACAGATTTCCAAGTGTCGGTCGCGAGCAACACAGGTGACGACAATACCAAGCATCATAGCCATCATCGTCTAACATACATTCAAATGCAATGGCAGCTCCAGAAATAAACACATTCACAGGGGCGTTCCTCTGAAGCACAAACGCACACGCCAGCGCGACATTCGCAACAACGGCCTTGACTGCGAGTACATCAAGGTGGGGCGTGCACGGTATCGTCAATATCAAGCTGAATTGAAAATTAAGGCCATTATCTACGAGCCAGCCAGTTTGCATTGCCCAGAACTAGAAAACCAGGTCAACAATCGGGCTCTCAAGTTTTCACTTTTGAACCTAACCCTGTTGGTTTTTAACCAATCAACACCCACATTAACCCTAAACATATCGTAGTCACCAAAAACTTGAACGGAGCCTGATCCTTGAAGAGGTCACGAAGCGGTGTCAATATCGTTGCAAAAGCCGATAAACCGCTGATAGTAGCCCTCTAATCCAGCAAAGTGCTGTAACTCTTAACAGTTACTTGGGGCTTTCCACACCGTCACTACATTCACTTAAGGGGACCCACGTGGAGTTCTTGTACGCTGATGTCATGGCGAAGAAACGCGACCTCAGTGCACAGGAAGACGCATTGCTTTTGGCGGGCGTACAGGCGGTTCTTGCTCAGCTCAGTCAGGACTGTATCTAGATGCTGGGGATGGTGCTCGATGTCGGCGCTGAAGATTCAATATTATGTAAATAAACCACAACAAATGACGCCAACGTAGCACCTGCAAAACGCGACGACATCAGCCTAGTCCAAGTGCCCGGCATTCCGGCTAATTCCATAGGAGCAACCAACCATTCGTCCGCATCTTAAGACGTCCTGACCACAGTGAAATGGCGTGATGACGGTGTCATAGGCATCGGTGATATTCGGATGCTAGATTATTAATCGCAAAACTCTGTCCTCCCTCCATTTTGTCGAATATCTCATCAATTCTAGGAAAAATGAATCTTTGGGACTTCTGTCTACGAACTGAGGTGTGGTCCAGCGTACAGGAGCATCCGGATCGCCACTACTTCGGACCCACTCAGCTTGTGTGGGCGCCGCGCCAGGTTGGGGCCCTTCTTCGGAATGCTGAAAATGTTTGACACCCACGGCGAGTTGCGCAGTTGTACACAGTTCCGTTCTAGCATGGAGACGACAAATTTCGGAGGGCGTGCTGTTCCACTGGTGACATCTGAAAGCCTGCCAAGGGTGAGGGCACGCATCCGACCTTAGCGTGAATTCATGCTCGATTGCACATTTCGGCGAACGCTCGTTATCCCGGGAATAACGACTGCACGTGTTAATCAACCGGTCACTGACGCTGGCGAGCTGGTGTTATGCACAGCTGGCTAATGGCCAACAGCCGTTGCTTAAACATATCAAGGCTGGTTGGCTGAAATTAATCTCGGATGATAGTAATCGCACGTTCTTCCAATCAATCATTGGGTTGCACGTGCAGCCATTCTCGACCCAAAATTCCGTCGTATTCGTGGAGATTGGCCTCTCAATAAAAGGACCGACAAAACTGACTGTCCCTCAAACCCCAGAGTGACAGATGCATCAGACGTAGCCGTCGGGTGTACCAATGCCCATCAAAATCTCGCGTTTGCACCATTCTCGGGGGTTTGTGGCTAGCTACCACACCTGATTTGATGATGTTGTGCGTGGAGCCCAAGTCAAACAACAGACGAACAGCTTTGTCCATCCACACTGGCGCTTTGAATGAACGGAATAGCCGTCACCGGGACATTTGCCGACCCAGCAGCTTGTACATCAACTGTGCAAACGGCGACCGGTAAGAACGCATGATGCTCCACCTCAGCCTCGTCGCTGCCAGCAGGTTCATAATAACGTAACACTCCCCATTCCACTTGCACCATTGCAGCACGGACGTCATTACAGACGGAGTTACCCTCAGCATTGCGAACTCATAAATAGGACAGCGATGAATACAATACCCTTTTGACAAGCAGTAAAAGCAGAGTCCAAGTAGGTCTACCAGGATTGGTGTGCTCGCGTGTCTGCGCCTGCTCGATCGCCTGCGGCAGGATTGAGCAGCGACGCCGTGTTGGCTGGTGTGTGTGTGTTTTTTTTACTGATTTTTGAAAAACCATGGTCGAGCCAGGTCGAAAACTTAGTTCAACCTAAATCACCTGGTCGAATACTGGTTCTTTGTCGGGTCCGATTGAAGCAGTCGCACGACGTGACAAAGGAGCGCCACTACAAAGTGCTTGTACCAACGAGAGTATCACAACGCCAGTCGACAGCGCGTCTCCTTCGCCATCCAAACGAAATGACTGACAATATTGATCTTCTGGTATGCCGCAAAACGCTCAGAGGGTCAACATTGGTGAATACGCCTTGGAATGTGAGAACCACAAGTGGTTCGCGCTCTGTGAGTGCCAAATCAAAAAAGGAGAACGCGTGAACTTCTTATCTGATGTCTGGCATAACATCGTTTGAGTTGACTTACTGGGCTGTCCGTTGGCATTGTTCGGCTATGTGTTTGCGTACAGACCCTTCCACACCGGCTTTCGCTGCAATTGCGGAACAAATGAAGGGTGTGCTGCTGGATATCATTTGCGGGTTCTAGCTCTCTCCATTTGTATTGGAACTGCATGCACTTCCAGATGCCAGGAAGCATGCTGGGAACCCTCGCCACCACCGTTCTATCCATTGTTGTCAATGCAACCACCGGCGAGCGCTACTTCGGCGAATTGGCGTTGGTTCACACTACGAAGAGAAACAGACTGTCCCCAGAGAAGACTAGAAAATTTGCCCTGGTTCGCAGGCAGACGCGCGAAATTGACAGCAAGAATGACTCGGGAAATATTGGCAAGACGACACGATTAACTGACCCTACAGAGCGCACGCAACTTCGAGATCGACGCGACCGCTTCGAGTGCAGCAAAGTCGAGCTAGCTTCTGAAGACGAAAGTGTGATTGAACCGGACACTGCATTTGAATACTGGTAGTCTGTGCTTTGCGCGCTTGAGGGCGACGATGGCCGTTCAACAACGTTCGGTAGTAGCATGCCCGAAGCTGGTACTGCCGCTGAGACAGATGAACGTGGGTTTTTTGGTGTAATTCGGGAAGAAATCAAGGTTTAGACGTCCGGGTCGATCCCAGAGCGATATCAACGTCCGCAATGGTAGACGGTTTCCCCAGGAGAAAGGGTTCCCAGGATTGCGCGGGCAGAAAATTACTTTGGTGGAGCCGTCCAAGATTTCAAACTCGCTGTTGATTCAACCAAGTTAGTTCCATTGATTGTCCACGGTTTTACGAGCGCATTCTAACTTGTTTTCCGTAATGGAATGCAATTGACAGTGTGGCACTTTGCAAGCCCGCAACAAATCTGATGTCGACAATAAAGCGGGTATGATGACTGTGCTCTCTTGACAATGAGGCCAGCGGATGTATTACATGTACATCTTCATCTACTTCAATCGATTGCAATTTATCTATGTACTGGCCCTTCGTCTAACTATTTTTATTGCATCAAATGGATACTCGATGTTCGCGGCCTGCGTGCGCTACATAGTTTCCATTTGTGTTTGATGCATCAAACACAACAGGGTACCCTGTATTCCCCAGCACTCTTCGTTTTCGGAGTCGTCCGTCGTCAGGCAGTGTTAGTGATCGTAGTAACCACGGCCTCGGTGGCAGAGCAGTCGTTATCGTGACAGGAATGTCCACGTGGGAGTCGAAGTGGAGCCCGTCGCCTCGAAGCTGCAGTTGTCGCCGCCGCAGAGGTCGAAGCTAACAATCCAGCCGAGCTCGAAGCCACAACGGACTCAGAGCAAGCCACCGGCTTCTCCAGAAGAATGCTCATGTCCGCATAGCGCAGACTGACGCCGGTGTCAGCGTCTATAGCAGACTTGTTTTTGGCGAATCGGCCCGGGTGGTTACTGTCCGAGTTGTTGACCCATACACTGCCAATGATCTCACCGTCGTCACCCATATCCAAAAGCTAGAAGTAAGTGCCCATCGAGCAACGGATGATCTCACCCGACAACACCACGTCACCATCCGTGTAAGTATCGAAGATTCACAACACGTGTGACTTCATATACGCGATGCTCTTGGCCGCGGCGTTCCACAGGTACTCCTTGTGGTCGTTGATGGTCTGGCAGCCTGTTCGTAGATCTTGAAACCACGCGTGGGCTCGTTCCACGTCTCGGCACCGGCCGTCAAGTAAACGGCAAGCAAACCTTGACCTAGCCGCAGCGGCAGTGTGCAAGTAGGCGAGTTTATGTCTCAGTACGCATTGCTGGTGTGGCGGTCGTACTCGTCCACCCTTTCGTCATCACCGTTAACGACGGTGTTGTAGCGGGTTCTTTCAAAACCTTGACACTACGTGGATGTCCGTGATCAGTGCCTTTGCCTTGATACCACCGGCCGGAACGTCACGTCGTTTGCGCCTCGGGGCGTTTCGGCTCCTCCTCACCGATGGCACCCGGAGCCTAAGCGTAGTCAATTCAGGACCACTTCGGATGCTGGAACACCGGTGAGCGCGGATAGCGCAGGCGCTGTAATTGTTGCAAGAGGCGTAGTAGTGTCCGGCGAGAACTTGGCGTGTTTGCTCTGCGAGCCGACACCAGTATACTTAGAGAGCTTGTCCATTAAGTCCGTCTGGTCAAGGCCAAATGCTGGGACTCGGCTACCCCCGGTTTCAGTTGTTCTGGCCGATACGGGTACGCTCACGGTAAAACGTGCATACACCCTGGGTAGACATGTCCTTCTGTCACGCGGTGTCTGGAGTTTTCGCTGGCGCCGCTGTGCCGTCATACCTATGGTTTGGGTGACTCGCGCGGTATAATTGGCTGTATAGCACATTTGGCTCGACTGTACCTATGTGGCTCTGGACGTGCACATCTTGAACGACAAAAACTCATTCAGCCCAGCCACCGGACTTTCCCTTACGTTGAGTGTCTTAAATTTGGTGGAAGTATGACTGGAGAACGTATCTCAGACGTATCTCACATTACTGTAGGCAGATGACAAGAAGATGTTATCATGGGTGGACAGCTAGAAGAGCTGTATAGCAAGCCTCAGAGAGATTAGTTCGTCCAAAAAAATTAGTCTGTACCACAGTCAACCAGCCGACTTGTTCACCTTGTGTACCCGTCGGCGGGTGGATCCGCTTCTCTTGATGACACGATATGCGCAGCGGATGTGAGGTCTTATGTGTCCTTGGCGGGGACGTGGATCCTGCGTGGGTATTCCTGCACTCAGGTTCCGGGTAGGTAGATCTTGGACTTCTTGGTCGTAGATCTTGTGGGCCCGATGTAGTGTATCGGGTCCGGAGTAGTTGCCTTGTTGGGGGTGTTTTGTATTCCTTTACGTTGCTTGACCGCTTCCTATAGCGGGATCTTCGAGGGGGTTGAGGGCCGAAGGACAGTTACTAGCCAATCTAATAAACTGCCACTTAACCCGATTGCCCCAAAACCCTGCAACATGCTTGATTTTACTAATTTAGTCCAATCAAAGTACCCCAAAATCATTTTGGACCAATCATGTCACTTGCGGTAAACCATGCAACATGCTTGGTTCTACTACAATAATTGCAAAAATTATTGGTAAAACCCATGCACTATGCTATATTGTGCTGCGGGATGCGGAGTAAAACCAAGCATATCTGCAAGTTTTACATTTTACTATGAAAATTCAAGTATACAAATTTCAAGTATTAAATTGGCAGCAATCGGGTTAAGGATTGGTACAAATTTCTTTATTAATGTATGGGGTAATACTGTATCCCAATACAACTGGACACTTATGTTCTACCAAGCAAATTCGGTTCTGAATGAGATCGTCCCTATACCCTACTGTCCTATCATGAAAAGAGATCCTGCGAGCTAGCTCGAAACTCAACCTATGCCTCCCAGCCACCTCTCTTCAAGATCAAGCCATCTTTGGCCCGGATCCCAGACGACTAGTCCTAGTTACCCTTAATAGGAGTCCTAATTAGGACACAGTTGTCCTTGATGGGCCTTGACGTCACTCACGTGGATCAGTGGCGCTTGTTCTGTCAGGATCCAGAAAATCTGAACCCTGCCACACCACAGAAAAGCCTCGAGTATTCCCCAGGGTTAAGCCCGCCAACTTGTACGCATTTAGTTCAGAGAGGAGCGATCTCTTTTCGGTCCTCCCACCGATTTTACAGATTTTGGGAAGATGACACCCGTCTCGGGACGTTTAATCAGGGTTAGTGTTATCTCAAACGAATGTAGTCATTTCCTGTCCGGTATGCCTATAACCTGCCAAAAGTTTTGCCAACACCACAGCCCTTCTGCACCCAACTGGGGTTTAGGCGATAAAAACCGCATTGACTGCCTTTGGGTTGACGCGGTATATAAGCCCCAAATACATGTACAATAAAATCCGCTGCCCGCTTGCCGCGTTGTCGCCTTTTGAGATCCACCGTCAACCACGCTAACGAACCATTATGCTGGATCTGCCCGACTTTCACGTTTTCTTTGAGAATGTCCTCCCAGCCTAAAGCGAAGCACCCTTGTTGGACAGGACGAAGAACCCCAAGATGTCCCAAGCACATACCGAAGACAGTACATGCCTCGTTTCCTGGCCGAAAGTGGAGATTGCCTTGATCTAATGTTGTACAAGTAATGGCATCCCCGATATCAAGCCAAAATCCAGGATAGCGGGTCACAACCCAGGATGACCGATTCCTGACTAAAAATGTCAGATGCGATTCAGTATGTCAAAGTTGCATCCTGAATTCCGATCGCGTACAGAGTCATTGCACACCGATTCCAAGTGTTTCTCAAGTCAACACACCTGTTTTCTAAGCTGTCAGGATGACACCATGTCATCCAAGATTACCGACTAACTACCAACCTTAAAGTTGACTATGAAGACAGCGGTACTTGCCCTTGAACTTTGGGGCTTGTACCTAGTGTGTTTGCGGATTCGACGCCGCTGAAGACGCCATTCCTGTTGAATCGACAAGTTCGCACATATACTGAACCCAATACATTTGATCTGAGTTATAGTGAGACCAAGATAAAACACCTGAAGATTACTAAAGAAGATCGAGGAAGAAGCGAAGCAAAGAATATATAGCTTAATTAAATAAACTAACAAAGTTTGTTTTGTACCAAAGAGATCAAGTGCCTTTGCGTCTTCGGTGTTGACTGACATCTTCAAGACTTGCTAAAGCGTTATTAGCTGGAAGGAGACGCTGCGCCGGAGAAACCTTCCGGAGAAGCCGGAGGATAATTGCTGTCGCCACCAGCATTCCGTCATGACCGAGAGAGGGCTGGTCGTCGCTGGGACTCCGCCAAACTTAGGTCCAGTTGGGGGGGAAGGGGGGGCAGAGACGCCAATCGCTATCCCGGAGTGACTCGCCTATTCCACATCCTAGTTGGGTCACTGATTCGTTGGTGTTTTGTACATTTCATTTTACCGATTGACATCATGGGGTTGTAAGTAGTTGCCTCCTGGTTTTTGTGTTGACAGCTACAAAGGGTGACTCGTATCGTGTTATATCTGATAGTTTCCCTCTGAACTGAGGGTGGTGCGCAATATTATGAGTAATTGGGATGACTAGGTGTTCTTAGGCTTCTGAGAGCCTAGCGTGAGTGACCCATCGTCCCCGGGTCCAAAAGAATAAGTGACAGTTATTTATATTGTGTATACTCTGTATTGTTGCTTTTGTTGGAAAGTAGCGGGGTTGCATCCTGGTGGGTAACATCCTGGCGAGACGCCTTCATATCCTGACATTTTCTGCGTTGTTGGAAGCATATCCTAGAGTGGGCGTGTTATTAGCACTTCGAGATACAACCTAATCTACTCCCCGATGATAATGGCGTTTCGGCGAAGTCAAACGAGCCAACGACGATACCACAAGGTATACTACGCCAAAGAAGCCTAGAACCTGTTGGCAGACGCTGTGAGCTCTACGCCTTCGCGCACCGTTTGGAGTGAGCGCGTGCTCACCGCTCGTTGAGGTAAGAAGCCCAGCAAGCGCCAAAGTTGGCGGGAACGCACTCATCCGTTCCTGTGTCACTTTGGACGTAAGTAATCCTACTTTTCTTGTTAATTTGTGTGATGTTCCTCTGCGTTTTAGTAACATATAAAAACACAGTCTTACTTTGCTTGGAACTAATCCGAACTCGACTGGCAAATGCGTACAGCTTGCCCCATCAGCTCAAGCCCAACTCATCCTGAGGCGGATTCTAAAGTTCACGGGAGATATCGGAAGCTGTTCCAAACTTTTAACATACGAATTAAAGTCGGGATATGTGTGTGGTCCACATAGCTTCTATAATAACTAATTAAATACCTTCTAAAATGATAATACCATCAAGCTTTAGCTATAGCAACCAAGGAATGAGTTGGATGGTTCCTGGATTGGTAGCTATAGTTAGATAACAGAGGTCAGGAACGGTTGTTTCCGAGCGAGGCCGTGCGGACGTCCACCAATGCTTATCTCGCCTCGCGATGACGACTATGTGAGCCGAGATACTTTGGTTACGCGTCGCTGCAAGTTCGTCAGCACCTGTACAAACGATAGGTGGGTTTTTATATATATGCTAATGCAGTCCGCCCTGACAACGATGGTCAGCTACCACCGACAGCTATCCAGACCACGTCGAGCGCAAACTTCGAAACCTGAACCACGCGATCGAGTGCCGTGTACACTCTTCCGGCGTCGCACATAACTTCCACGCGGTGCCTGTATCCAGAACTAACCAACGGTACGAATCCCTCGCCCTCTTCACTCTTCCGCACCGTTAGCACGATTGAACGGTCGAGTTCAACAAACCGGAAACCATCCTCATCACACTTCACAGAGGGCAATTTGGAGGAATGGTGAATCTCCCTTGCTCTTTGAAAGAGAAGACATGTTTTTTCAACTCGAGCTAACTTGCCGACTTCAGTGGACACGCAATGTTACTTGTGGTCATGCGCCTAGAACCTACGAAGACGGCGACGATGGCGAGACCCATATTAACAACCGATCAGGCCGCAGATACACTAGTAACAGGTCGAAACGAGGCGGCGCCAGTGGCTGTCCAGGTCGTCTTAGTGCCAAGGGCCGATCGGCAAGTAGATCTACCAGGCTACCGCGAGCTAGCAGGAAGAGTACAAGTAATGGATCTGGTCACCGTTATACGTCGTCTCCTCACCCAAAAGCTCGCCTAAGTTCCATCAAGGGGGATTAAATCCCGGTGGAGTCGACGGTGACAGCAGCGACAGTACCGGCGACACACACGGCTCCAGTAGTGACGATAATGCGTCCAGCAGCTCTAGCTCGGGCAACTCATTGCCCTCCGACGGGACGTTGGATCAGCTCGATTTGACTGTGGCTGATCGTGACCTGTGGCTTCCTGGATACCGAGAGCCACATCGATGCGCCGCGGAGGACGTTGTACCATGGCCGTTGCTGCCAATAAACCGTCTCAGCATTCGGGCTCTGACTGTTAATCTGGTATTCCGCGAGTGGAGCTGTCCCACATTCTGGCTCTTCCCTCAGTGTCCTCCGGCACCTGGCCGGAATACTTGGTACCCCGAATTGATCACAGAGACCAATGTGAGGGGGCTTTACGCACTCGAACCGTGGAAGGCGCTGAAAACGCTGATTACTCCTCGCGCATTCGATCTAGACGGGTGGTTCGACACATTTTCTCAACGGTGTACAGCATTTGAAGACCAGTTCCGCCAAGCCTTGTGGGAATCCACGTACGCCTTACCAATCACGTATTCCAAGCAGGAATCCTTCGTCGTACACGGAACGCAAGCAGCGTCGCCCCACGTATGTCCCAAGTGGAAAAGGTTGCTTGCGCTCACACGGAGTGGCATGATCGAACAGCGCTGTGACCGTGATCTATTTCTGAATCCCTTCATCCTTCATTTCCCCCGCAAGGGTGTGTACGGCGTTTGGTGTCCAGGACTTGGAACCGCTGACGCTCCAGCGGACTTGATCGCAGCTCTTGCTGTCGTCGACGAAGCCGAACCGTGGCGCAACCTGTTCCACAGCGATCCTGCCAACCATCCCGGTCTCCACATTGCGCGACTTGACGGTAAGTTCCGCCCGGCCGCAGGTCCCAACTAGTCAGACCAGTTAGGCGTTCTCGTCGCTTAGTGGTTAAAACAGCGCGTAGCTTCTCTCCTCATCTTCTGTGGTTGGCTTGGACTCGATTAGCGCACTGAGTTCCTCCAATCACACACTCATTTTACATATACAGCCCATCCACCAAACGTGCGGCCTCCCCGCACATTCCTCTACCACTCCCTCTTCCGCAGTAGTCAATCTACTGCGAAGAGTGGCCTGCCTCCTCCTCGTGTGATTGCATCACACCGAAGCGGTTGCGGCTCGTCCGTTCTCTCTCGAACTCGCGAAGCAATGCCTCACAGTTCAAGTCGGCCTCGTCCACCCACGTGGGTTCAGCATAGCCCTTCCAGAAGACCATGAATTCGCAATGCACGCGGCCATAACGCGTCTTCCGGCCCGATCGAACATCCGCGATCCGCTCGACTTCGTATTCATCTTTGCCCAGCGGCGCCTCCCAGCTGTCCTCCGGCAACAGAGCCTCGTCGAAGTCGAAGCGCTCCTCCTCGTCATCTGTGAGTGGCATCTTGGGCCGATCAGGGAAGCGTCTCACCAGCTTCAGCTTGGACACGTGTACAACCGGGAAGATGCCGTAATCTGTACCGGCAATCTCCAAACGCGCAGCATGGTGGCCTACCATCTCCGAGACACGGAAGGGTCCGTGCCACATGTGCACCGACTTCCGCGCGTAACCCACTTTGACGCGATCCAGATACAACCAGACTTGGGATCCAGCTTCGATCACGTGTGGACGCAGTCCTTTGTTGCTCCTATCAGCTCGCTCCTGGATTGCTTTGCGCAGGCGTTCGTTGGCTTGCTCACTCGCGCGTTCGTAGTGCCCTTGGATTGTTGTCTCCAGCGACGCGCATCCTGATCACACCGCCGTGTACTGCCTAGCTGCACCGCAACCTCCAGAGTTGATCGTGGGTCCCAGCCATGAGCATGATAGAACGGTGTGTCGCCCAGAACCCGAACGTGTGATGAATTCAACGCATACACAAGACGTTCTGCGTACTCGTCCCAGTCTCGTTGATCGGTGTCCGTGACGTACATCTTGACAGCGCGCGTCAGCGTCTGCGCCATCCTCTCTGCCTTGCCGTTCGTCTGCGGCCGGCAGGCCATCGTTGCACTCTGCTTCTGACCAACTATCCTGGTGAACGCACGGAACACATCGGCCATGAAGCCAGGTTCCCGAGCTAACGTATGCCCGTATTTTGTTGGCAACTAAAGGACTTGGAGACTTACTAGGCGTTATTGTTTCGTCCACATCAACGGACTGATTGAAAAACATAGATGATTCGTCTCCAAGAACGTTCAACACGACAGCAGGTCTACTGTTCGACAAGTTATGTTTACATTGAGCACTGTCGACGTGTTCCCATCATGTTATCTCAAACACCTCAGGCGTGACAGTCCGTCCTAGTGAGCCAACATCCATGCAGACGTTCAGTGAATCCACTACCCTTCAGGTTTTGCAGCCCTCTTCCCTTGTAACATCGACTTCTGAATGCGTTCGTCAAGATCGGGCTATGTCAACACAGGCCACCTCGGCTAGTGATAAGACTTCTTTCACATGTCACCGTGCACGTCAGCCATAACAAATACGATCGGCTGCAACGGACCCCGCCGCATATTTTGGCCCTTATCCCTCAGGCCGACGGCGCAGCACCTTGGATCCAATTCTTCTCTCGGCGGTGCTGCTCCATCGAAGTGTGATCGCGCAACAGAGGAAAGCGCCTTCACTCGTTGTCAGCCCCACTTCCCGAAGCACTGTTTGCTTTATCAAAGATCACTTCGCGCCGACACAAGTGAATAACGTTAGTTTACGAGAAGCAGGTGGATATAGCCACAATGATCAACCGGGCGTTCGATGGCCATGCCAAGCTACACAATATGGTGCATGTAGCAGCAGACTGTTTCCGACTGGAGTTTGGAAACGACCTGCCAGTACGTGTCTCTCCAACGCAGGTTCGGTTGAACTCAGCCGTGCCGCTATTCACCTAGTTTATGGACAGGCACACGACTATGCCGCTTCAACAATGACATATATAAAACACACACATCAACGGAGGTGGGCGTCAGCCCCGGAAAAAAGCAGGATGTAAACCCAAGTACTGACCCGAGAATGACTATCGAGGGGGTATTCGTTTGCAGCGCACCATGACGTTTACGCCACTACTAGGGTGACGTTGGGTGATACAGATCCTATGTAGTCCGGTATATCCGGTTAGTAGCACATATGATATGCTGTAGTTCATCGCTTGTACGGGGATGCTGCATCCCCACGAGACCCTGCATCCTGTTGTACACCTTCAGCAAAGACTATTCGGTCACGCCAACTCGCTTCCCTGGTGAAGAACTTGCCCTACTTCACGTGCAACTTCAGCCCCATACTTTTGGCAGCGCGCTATCACCTTCTCCAACAGCACCAGTAATACTCTGCATAGCCAAGTATATCATCTAACCGCGCCAAATTGCGGTGGTCTAGCATGTCTAAAAAAACTGTCTCCACAACGTCTTGGACGCCTCATCTCCAGGATCTATGGCGGACTCGAACTCGCCGTAAAATTTACCTGTCGAAAAAGAAGAGCCAATTAGCTAAAAGGAGACTAGATGAAGCGATTTGGGGCGAGAAGGAGACCACCAGTTTTGATAACATTCGTACGGCACTACCGCACCCAGTTGGAGCTTGATGAGGTTCAGCTGAACAAGCAAAACTATTGCTCATTAGCGTTCCTGAGTGACCGATTTTCCTGCCGTTGGTCAACGATCCAGAAAGAGGCGTATGCAATTGTCGATTACAGACGGCGCCTTGAGTGCTTACTGCCCCGACTTAGTGGATTTAGGTTGCATATTGATCATAGAAACCGTCTGCATATTTTATTTGTACGCAACGGATGCCACAATGGCGAGATACCAAGCAGACAAGCTGCAGCGATGGACGTTATCGTTAATGTCCTTCGAGAACGTGATTGAACACATTCCTGGCTAAAGGGGTGCATGGGGTGATGTGCCAGGCCGATGGGGTGCCGTCAAATTGCCTCATGACGAGGAAGCAGCGACTTATGTCGCAAGTATCGCTGTGCTGCAGGGGGTATCACCCCTTGTAGACCATGTGTTTGAGTGGCCTTTGAAAGCTGAGCTTAACACATTGGTCACCAACGAAAATGGTGTTATACGTACGTACGGTACATATTAAAAATGATTTAAAATTTGTAAAGTGACAAAACTCCGCAAAAAGTGCATCTCCCCTACACTGGTACAGCGTCTCGTACCGATTTGCATTCAGCAGCTTGCGAACGCTTATCTGTGCAGACAATTCCGTACATGATCGATTCGTAGACAATTTATCTCAAGGCAATCGCCGTCGGCATCCCAAGCGCGGCGTATGACGTCCGATGAGATGTCGAAGGTACGGACGTTTGCCTTGGCAGCAGCAAACGACATCGTCAACAGTCTCCTGTATATACAGCCACGCGGTTACAGCGAATCGGCGCCAAATAGATGATTGGTGTATATGGACGAACCTGAAGAAGGCGCTGCTTTGGTGATTTTGGTGAGAAACGAAATAAGAACACGACGGCAACATGCGGTAGATGATACCCGATAAAACATACGTGGGCTACACGGTTGTCCTACGAAATGCAGTGGGGTGCAACAAAGCGCGTGAGCAAGTATTCCTCACCCAGATCTACAAGACTTAGTGGAAGCAACTAACCAACAGAAAAATATATCCAGGGCACGAGAAGAGGCGGCTGATAAGGCCTCAAAATCGACGGTCCCATGAGCAACGTGGCTCGGGGGATGATAAGAATCGGGCAGGCGTGGATGATTGCACACAGTCGCTACGTGAAACCGATTAATGACACCGTGGGGCAGACTAACATGGTTTCTGGTATCAGTGGCGTCGGTCTTCCTGACGAGTTCCAGTACAGATGCCGGCGCGGTAACAGGCAGTGCGAAATCGCCAATAGACCTCTTTAGTGACCCTCAAGCCATATACAATGCTTATTCCGGCACGTTGGATCCCCGCCTGGTCACGAGTGTGATGGTAAGTACTGATATGAACTCCAGAGCGGAATAGACAATGTGCACCAGCAATGGCAACAGCCGGTGACAAGAGGAAAGCAAAAGCACTGCTAATGGTGGAGGCGTCAAGCGATGACAAAGCGGCTGGAAAGCCGAAGGCAAAGCAGCGGGAGGCAGCAGTTTGATAAGTTGCGGTGGGCGACACCAGCACACGGTAATGGATGAAAGTATTGACCATCGAACGAGATGATTGTGGGGTGATATTGAAAGTGAAGTGTGTTGATTATCGTTTCAACCGGCAATATGATGCCGAAATGAGCGGATTGTCAAAGCTCTCCTCCACTCGTATGCGTGTGATTTGGATGCGCAGTTTAAAGTTAGGCTTACAGAAACGTAGCACCTGTCTGCAGGTGAAGAAAGTCCTACCTACGTCAGCTTAACAAGCAAGGAATCAATAGGAGCGCATGTTATCAGCATCGTTCAAAGTAAGTGTAGCTGCCGGGTTTTTTTACAAACACCCATTTCTTCCGCGTGGTCAATTATGAAACATGCGGGTTACGTTACGAGTCTGTGTGCGACGAGAATTGTTCGGCAAAGCGCCAGACTATTTTTTGTCACAACGATTTTTTGTAAACGAAAACGCTACTGTTGCGAATGCGCAGAGGACACGCCTTCCTCGTGACGGAATGAGATATTCTTGGTATACGTGAATATGCGCGCTCAATGCTGTAAGCTGTGACGCCTTCCTGGTGATTTTCTAGGTTTTGGGACTCCAGCACTTGTGATCTTGACAGTGATATCTGAAAGCTCTGGACTGCCGCTTGAAATGCCAATAGCGTCAAGTCGGTGCTATGCCCAGGGTTTCTCAGATCAGGTGAAATGCTTTACAATCTCTCGGTTTGAAGCTTGGCTAGTACGACCAACGAAGTATATGTATTCGCAAGTTCTGGATGAGCAGATAACGTAACATAATGGTAGCTAAATGATTTGAGGTCGTAGGGATTGTGGAAGTCTAAACAACTCAAGAGTGTATTTGATTTATCCTTGATCTACGCAACTGCGACGACCACCATAAAGTAGAAGAGTTACATACCTTGCCGATTCTACGAATATTGTATTTGTAGTGTTCCTCTGGTATCTCACAGCGCTGCATGGTCGCCACCCACTCCGCCAAGCCATCCTGTAGCGATCAGCAGCTTGGGTCCGGCCCAAGCTTACCTACGTTTGCCCTCCGGTGATATCCAAGCACCTTTTCTCGCCTGCAGCCACGATCGAACTCTTTTGGTTGTGCTTGGTTTCCGTGTCTATCTCGCTCTTGATAATATTTTAAAAGCACAAACAGCCTGCCTATAATTTAGGACTTTGGTAAAGGCTTCATGGGCAGTGCTAACAACTGGCCCAAAGATTGAATCAACAAGTCAAGCATTTTTATGGAGTTGTACGGGTTCCAAGGATACTCTACGCAGCTACATCAAGTCAGGCATTGCTATGGAGAAAATTTCACGCAGCGGACAGCTTGCACACGTGCAATTGTGCTACGACATGTACGCCAACCTCGTGGCACATTTAGTTTACTGATCGTTGATGTGGTATTCTATATTTTAAACGGCTATTACTGTTGCTTAGTTATGTATGTAGCACTTCGATGTCTCGGGTAAAAATATTTGATGTCATACATATCGACCATAAATGGTGCAATTCGTATAATTATACAGCATACTATTGCGCGGCTCCAAATAAGGAATGTCCTCATCTAATTCCCCCAAACAAACGTTACATTGCCAAAATCATGTTTTAGCAAAAGTAACTAGACCAAAATACGTATTTTGTCGTAATCTATTTAACGGCAATATTAGCATATGGCCGGTACACTCTCCACCATTATTAGTCGTGCGACTTAATCAGTCGTGCTCATACTTAATGTGGACTACCACTACAATTAGTCATGCACCGAAAATAGCGGGGAACCAAAATTATTCATGCACTCAAATTAGTCAGGCGAGGGCGCTGGCCACCACTCAACACTTGGCCGGCATCCAGGCGTTCCCGACACTTTCTCCACAACTGAAACCCAATGTCAGAGCCCAAGCGAGTACTCCAGCACGTCGTGTCACTGCCCAATCGCGTCTAATGTGTCGAGTCGATGAAAATCGACGCTGAGATCAACAGAGAAGGCGGCCTTGTTGGCAGGATCCTCGACCAATTCCTTTTGATTTTTTTAGATCTAGCAATCGCCGGGTCAGCATGAACAAGGACCGGGTTTGGTGAAAAAAAGGAAGAGACTCAGGTTAAGCTCAGCAGCAAGATGCAACTCAAGTACGGTATCTCTGTTTGCGGTTGGCGCCAGCGGTTCGTCGTCGAGGCTCTCGCGGGGTGTGGCAGGAAGTTAGAGCGTCATGGGAGTGGCTCTACCCAACTTCTGTCTGAGTTCGAGGGGTTACCCAAGGCTGATGTCAAGTTTTCGGATCGATTAGTCATGGATATTGCGAGTGTCATCATTGAGGACAGCACCCATACTATCTACAACAAGACAATCACTGTTCGTTTCGCTTTGCTTGGGTCAAAGATGACAGAGCGGCGCGTACCGTCTCTCTTAGAGAGCTTCAACACTCGTCCCGCGCCGGCTAAAAGGCAACAAGCAAGTCAGTGATGCATAGATGCAGCTCATTGAGTCAGCTGTGGCAGTCCATCTAGGGAAACGGAAGCGTCAGTTTGACAACAAAACCTTGGATCCTGATCGTATCTACAAAATAGATGAGAGTCACTTCATGTTTGGTCTCGACGATGGCAAAACACTCGATTTCGAAGGTGCAAAGAAGGTTAAGTATCGCAAAATTGTTTCTGGTACGTTTCAACAAATTTGGTTGGGTCGTTCATTATTTTGGTTTGTGTTGGCTATTTGTTTCTGGAATAATTACTATTATTATGACGAGAGAAGGTATTACGATGTGTGTCCTCCTGAAGGGAGGTCACGACGCTAAAATACTGTGTTCGATGTTAATATTCAAGAACAAAACCTCCCGTTATCCAGTTCAGGGGTTGGCCGACAACGTTGACGGAGTCTGTTCCCGCCCGTCGCCTTCAGCCTTTATTAGCAATGGTGTCATGTTGCAATGGCTCCACGACATCCGGACGTGGGGACCTGGAGAACTCTCTGCCGGCTATCGGGTGCTGTGGATGGACAACTGCAGCGGACACTTCAGTGTTGAAGTACAGGCTGCTGGAAAATTACTGAAGATAACAATCAACTTTTTTCCTGCTAACGCGACGGATTCGGTGCAACCGGCAGATCGATTCCCTATACAGTGAATCAAAGCGCATCGGCGTCGACTTTGTGAGGCCCGCAAGTTGGATGCAATTAGACGAGGAGACTGGGTGAAAAAGTTGGGGCGCTGGCTAACCCTGGAAAGCAACTTTTCTTGGAGACAGCGGCAGAATGTATTCGGTGCGTCAACCTGGAAGTTGACAAGCAAGGCCGAAACTGGGTGAAAAATCCTATGCTCCTATGTGGATTAGATGTTGCTTACCACGGTGTTTGGAAAGTAGAGCAGCTCAGCAAGCTACTTCGCGAGCTAATAGAAAGATGTCCAGCTGACTTTGAGCGTGGGTATAACGAGAGTGACGCACAATAAAATGTTGATACTGCTCCTAGAGGTTAATTAGTCGTGCACCGTATTTAGTCGTGCACCTGAATTAGTCCATCCGATTTTCGTAGCTAGAAACCTTCCACGGGAGATAGTCGGAGCCCGACTAATAAGGGTGGAAGGTGTAACATTTTCGTCCGAATAAAAGTCCCCTTCAGAATAAAACCCTTTTTTCTTAATACAGATACTAAATAGTCCCCAATACAAATTCCTATACAAAAAACTTGATATTTGGTTATATATATGAAGGCTTCGACACCGCACTATAATATAAAGTCCGGGCTCGCATACGTTAGTTGAGCGTGTACAGGCACAGCGCTTCTCCGCGAACCGATTAGCAAATGAATGAGAAACCAAACATGTTTCCACGAGGTCGATCGAGTAGCGAACTATTTTGGTTGCTTATCTGGTAATGCGCAGCGCTGTTGGCTAAAAAGGGCGCCATTAGATAGAACAAACAACATTTATTCTTCAGAACGAATTCGCATGGAGAACTTTCAAACTTACAACAATTTTTCGGGAATCCGCCCATCATTTTCTAACAGAAAAATACACATCGGAACCACGCTGTCCTAATGTAGTACCCCCTCATACGTGGCAGCGCAAAGTTGTTCCTCCCTCGTGCTTAATGATATGTTTTCATAACCTTTTGAAATGTAACAAAGCACTTGTCTAGGGTTTGGGTAGGCAAAAGCCCAAAGTACCCTGGACAGCTCGTTTCAGGATACTTAGGATTTCTGCCGAAATTGAACCTATTGTATCACATTTAAAATAGAATTGCCATTGCAGGCGAGGTGACTTGGTCGGCAGGAACGCCATCTGTATATTCCAGCCTCTTTTTCTGCTTCATGATCCATATTCTGCGATGCTGCTCTGTGTGAGGCCTGCACCCGTATCGACCGCCGATTGCTTACTTTATAACGAACGCAGTTCTTGAATAAACCCATATATATATATATATATATATATATATATATATATATATGTGCTAAAAATAACAAGTTGCATGGCCACGTGGAATGAATAGCTGGAAACACCTTTGTTGTGAACATCTAGGCGCACTCAATCAACCAAAATAGTTCACCACTCTAAAACGGACGATGCATTTTTAGTTACGCGGTTACTCTACAGCCACGCAGGACAGTCGATTGAGTTTCCCAGTTTGATACCAATAAATCGACAAATGATTCTTGAGAAAGTTCAAGACCGGTTATCTTTTGAATTTATGCGTGTGCGAAAATCCTATTGCAGCGCTTTTTTTCGAATACCAATACAAAATTCAAGTCAGTGGAGCAGGACAAGCGCACGGCAGTGGCCTTGATCAAGCTAAGACTGACTAATTTGTTGGTTGTGTCGCAAACAATCGGTGGTAAATTGTTGTTTTACCAACAATCAACCGTAACGTCACGTCACGTTGTTATAACTCGTGTTGCTATTTTACTAGACAAAGTTGCAACATGCAGAAAATTCGCTGTTCATTGCACGATGTACAACATAAACATGAACTCACACACCGACGTGTTTTCGTTACTGTTGGTACAAGTGAAATCCCACGAGCGGCAAGAAACGGAATGCGTCAGCACCAGTTATCTTCAAGGATAGTTGTGGGGAATCTCTTTGACCAAGGGCATATGGTGCATACGTCTGAAAGCTACGGCGTACATGGAGTCAGTGGGTTATGTTTTTCAAATTCAAAGCGCAAAAGACTTAGTTACGTGACGGCAACACGTCCGAAACTTTGGGAACGTGTTCTAGGAGAAACATTGGTATTTCTTTTGCTACAACTAAAAATGCTGTCAGGGCGGTTACCCGCGACAGCTGACATAGACGGAGAATGTGTCGCTACAGCACTCATGAGTATATTATGATAAAGGTGTTCTGCTCGTGGTGGCAAAGAACGAGGTGGATCGAGTGGCGGCCTTGATTTCGCTTGGGACTCGTTTGACCGTTGCATGTCACCACAGCGGGTGTCATTGGACGAACGTCGAGCACACTTAGCGTCGTAGATATCAAATGTTTGCTCATTGATTGTTTCAGCTAGTGGTTTGGGTCAATGCTCAATTGATTAGCAGCATGTTCGATTAGTTCACCATCATAGATAAGTTTGTAAAATCTCAGTTTAACTTTAAAAAGACGCGGGGACGAATTGCGCGTTCAGTGGTATAAAATATTCAAAATTCGGGTTCAACAGAGTAGAGATATTGGCATCACACGAACCACTCACCCTATAACTTGAGTATTGCCCAACCAAACAAGCTTTATCACCTATAGTAAATGATATCTGATAGCGAACTGTCTAAGTTTATCAATTTATTGTCCGACATGATGGGAGGTGCAATCCAGCCCAATTTTGGCTAGAAACCCGGCGTTCAATGAACAAGTTGAGCGTAATGGGTCGAGTAATTTTACAAACACAGTCATTTATTTTAAAAAAATATTGAAATGTACGTCGAAGACCAGGTATGATGGCAGGCCTCACATTTAATCTCCATCAAGCTGAACGCGACCGAGATTGAAAGCATCACTAACACAGCGATAGATACTTCATCCCTGACATTTTTTTCAGAATATCGAAGTATCACGAGATAAGCATGCTGTTGGCTTCGTCCCCAATAATAACAGCCTCATTGGGTTGAAATGAGGGCAAATTCGAAAACCCACCTGCTCCAAAAGCAATTGCTTGAATTCATTAAGATTTTTTTTTATTTACCTCCAGTGATGTCATGTTACTATTCTGTACACCACTAGATTGAGGTTCTTTTTTCGCTGACAGCGTCCTTGGTGTGTATAAGGTACTGTCACCAGGTGAAAATCTGTTCCTTGCTGACGCGACACTTAAATTTACCATCTTTCTACTGTGGCGAAGTCAGCGCAGTGTTTAGGCAAAACAACAAACACAATGTACGAGTATATACGTTACTTGAAAGGTGGAAGATGACGACTACGGTTCAGCTTCCGATTCTACGGATGCTAGCCCTCCACCATGTGGGACCACAAAATAGAACTGTTAGTGTAACGGGGTTACACACATAGCTTTCTTCTTTGGTGTTCGTCACACCAAATGGACAAATGTCCACTAGCATTAATCCCTATTGGTAGAAAGTGGCACCTTTCTACCAATCAGAGGCACAAGACCCTACCAACCACTCGATTGGCAGTTCCCTTACATTTACAGTATCAGTTTAGGAAGGATGACCCAAACTAAAGGAAATCAATAAACAGTTCTCATATTGATCTAGAAACCTCTAGACCATCTCTACCTCTAACGACTTACAGTAAGTGTGAAAGCCTTAAGTCGTCAACGCTTCTCCTACACGTGCGCTCACGCGTAAGTCGCAGTGGAAAGCCGAGTAGCCCCACTACAGTTAGTCAGGCTTCTCGGCATCCGAAAACCCACAAGCCAAACTATTTATCCGTCATTTGGCGAAAATGTGCTTATCGCTGTAATACGTCTGTTCATTACAACCCGGGAATAATGCATACAGTAGATATCATTACGTAATGCTCTTTTGAGATGCAATTAGTAGTATCGATCCTAGTATTGAGCGAATCTTCCCTGGAGAGCCGCCCATCGGTAATCCCTAACGAAAATAAGTTCGTATTGGGAACGGGATTGCGTTGGGCGTGGACTTTCGCCAGCATATTTTTTAATTGATGCCAGGGATCCTTGTACATCCACGTGCGATCTTCATCTCCTGCGTCGCCCTGCCAGTTCATCCCTATTAGTACCTGAATGCGAACTACCCTTTACTGAAACGTCATAAGTAGCGCCATGTGCAAGTTACTCGTACAGTCCGAGCTGAAAGCGTTGCCTGGCCTAGAACTGAGTGGACGCTTTGAAACGACGGATTTGTATATTAAGGGAGCATGGAAGAGAGACGGTCATTCCTCTGGTGATGGGTACAAGCGGTCTGCCACAACGTATGCGACCATACTACGCGGATTTCATATTTTAGATACTTTGGATCTGATGCATTCATCTCGTGCGGTTTGCAACGACACTTTTCTAGATATAGTTTTCGATGGTGCAAGAAGTAGGAGACCACTACTGCAAATATTGACGCGTTTACTATCGATGATCGAGCTGCATGGAGGAAACCCAAACTGGATTTCCGATAGGGTGCGCCGTTGAATGCTATGCATACTCGATTTATGTAGGAAAGTGGATTTAAGTGCATGTAATACTTCTTGATTGAATGCGTGCCAGACGCGTTTACACCCGCCGGTGCCTCCTCAGTGGCTACACCTCTAGATGTGAGGACTTCCTGCTGCTAGCTGTCCTAGCTCCTACTATACTGACTAAATCTTCTAGAACCTTCCGCATGCGTTACTACTCTGGCGCCAACTCCAGCGCACTGCATGTGCACTCCCAACATTTACGAACTCTATCGTCACCGACTGCCATTTCCATCTAGTACCGACACTCAGACGTGCTATGAAGCGATTTGCAACACTCGATGAAGAGTGGACCATTGCGTCATACACGGCGTTGTTGATGTGCTTACCGTCATTGGGCCTGCCCAAGTGGAGCAAGGGACTTAGTGGGTCCAGCAAGAAATTTGGCAACATCGCGCAGTTGCTGGAACCGCCTACTCGAATGCCAAGTGACGGGCTATGTGGATCGGACGTGGTTGGAGTAGGATGCTGTGAAAGTGTGAATGTCTTTGGGTTGGATTTTGACTGGATTACGCGCTGTCGCGAAAATACACCTGATTTAAATCGGTCCTTGCTATGGGCGCTATGGGTTAGCTTCGTCTTGACCATCTACCGTTATAGCCCTTTCCCACGTAGTCACGACCAGGTGATTCAAAGAGTCGGTAAACGGCGTACTCGTATCACCTAACTTGCCGTTGAGGCAACGCATATAGTTCCTGGGGTCGTGCTGACAGCGGGTAGAAGTCCGCACGGTGAAGACAGGTCGTTCTGAGTGACATCCGTGCAACATGGCAGTGCGTCAGGCGGAGACGAAGCTGCTGGTAACCTCAGCTAAGAACGGCCTCATTATCCCGCGCGACCCTGATGCCACTACGTCCCTGTTGGCGCATCCTCGTGGCGTCTGCATAGCCGCTCGCATGTGAAGGTGTGAACTTCAAGCCGCGAAGCGCTTACAACTCACATCAGCTGTTTGACGATACCCCAAGTGCTAACTGGTGTAAATCGGCGGCAAAGATCGCTCGAGGTAGCAGGAGGATGCTCCCGGGACAGTTGCTCTGACTGGTGTAAAATCCACAATATTACCCGCACCACGCATTTCCAATCGCACACGCTTCCACAACAGCTAGACCGATTGCTTGCCTACACTTGACACCGGTCAGCGCCTCCAAACTCCTACTCCGTCCGTCGTCGCCGCCCTATGCTCTGAAATCGACTGCCAAACCAACACGCCGCGCCATCGCTCACAGATCGCAACACACACGCTACAGCCCGTCCAGGATCTGCACTTGACCCTGAACGATGCTGCCCAGACATCCATGGATCGATTGAGCAGCAGTTGACTCGGCCGGATGTCACCGACAGGCATCGATGCCGAGCCCGGGCGGGCCTCCATAGTGTCGATCTCGCCGGGCTGGACGCCGCCCCAGCGACCAGGATCCAGAAGTAGCGCATACTGCCGCGAGTTGTGGCGACGGACATCCAGCACGCAGGCGACAGTGTCGCAACGGCCGCTGCAACAAAAGCTGG
This sequence comes from Phytophthora sp. ST_20190627, assembly GCA_014706145.1. Classification (NCBI taxonomy): domain Eukaryota; phylum Oomycota; class Peronosporomycetes; order Peronosporales; family Peronosporaceae; genus Phytophthora; species Phytophthora sp. ST_20190627. The sequence continues at coordinate 1,005,296 of JACBOU010000061.1, forward strand.
TACGAGAGGCAAAAAGAGCAAAGAAGATATCAGAGGAGGGGATCGAACCCTCGATCTCGAGCGTGTGAAGCTCGCGTCCTAACCACTAGACGACACTGACACGTTCAAACAATTCACACCCATAGACAACACAAAATACACAATATTACCCGCACCACGCATTTCCAATCGCACACGCTTCCACAACAGCTAGACCGATTGCTTGCCTACACTTGACACCGGTCAGCGCCTCCAAACTCCTACTCCGTCCGTCGTCGCCGCCCTATGCTCTGAAATCGACTGCCAAACCAACACGCCGCGCCATCGCTCACAGATCGCAACACACACGCTACAGCCCGTCCAGGATCTGCACTTGACCCTGAACGATGCTGCCCAGACATCCATGGATCGATTGAGCAGCAGTTGACTCGGCCGGATGTCACCGACAGGCATCGATGCCGAGCCCGGGCGGGCCTCCATAGTGTCGATCTCGCCGGGCTGGACGCCGCCCCAGCGACCAGGATCCAGAAGTAGCGCATACTGCCGCGAGTTGTGGCGACGGACATCCAGCACGCAGGCGACAGTGTCGCAACGGCCGCTGCAACAAAAGCTGGTACGAGAGGCAAAAAGAGCAAAGAAGATATCAGAGGAGGGGATCGAACCCTCGATCTCGAGCGTGTGAAGCTCGCGTCCTAACCACTAGACGACACTGACACGTTCAAACAATTCACACCCATAGACAACACAAAATACACAATATTACCCGCACCACGCATTTCCAATCGCACACGCTTCCACAACAGCTAGACCGATTGCTTGCCTACACTTGACACCGGTCAGCGCCTCCAAACTCCTACTCCGTCCGTCGTCGCCGCCCTATGCTCTGAAATCGACTGCCAAACCAACACGCCGCGCCATCGCTCACAGATCGCAACACACACGCTACAGCCCGTCCAGGATCTGCACTTGACCCTGAACGATGCTGCCCAGACATCCATGGATCGATTGAGCAGCAGTTGACTCGGCCGGATGTCACCGACAGGCATCGATGCCGAGCCCGGGCGGGCCTCCATAGTGTCGATCTCGCCGGGCTGGACGCCGCCCCAGCGACCAGGATCCAGAAGTAGCGCATACTGCCGCGAGTTGTGGCGACGGACATCCAGCACGCAGGCGACAGTGTCGCAACGGCCGCTGCAACAAAAGCTGGTACGAGAGGCAAAAAGAGCAAAGAAGATATCAGAGGAGGATCGAACCCTCGATCTCGAGCGTGTGAAGCTCGCGTCCTAACCACTAGACGACACTGACACGTTCAAACAATTCACACCCATAGACAACACAAAATACACAATATTACCCGCACCACGCATTTCCAATCGCACACGCTTCCACAACAGCTAGACCGATTGCTTGCCTACACTTGACACCGGTCAGCGCCTCCAAACTCCTACTCCGTCCGTCGTCGCCGCCCTATGCTCTGAAATCGACTGCCAAACCAACACGCCGCGCCATCGCTCACAGATCGCAACACACGCTACAGCCCGTCCAGGATCTGCACTTGACCCTGAACGATGCTGCCCAGACATCCATGGATCGATTGAGCAGCAGTTGACTCGGCCGGATGTCACCGACAGGCATCGATGCCGAGCCCGGGCGGGCCTCCATAGTGTCGATCTCGCCGGGCTGGACGCCGCCCCAGCGACCAGGATCCAGAAGTAGCGCATACTGCCGCGAGTTGTGGCGACGGACATCCAGCACGCAGGCGACAGTGTCGCAACGGCCGCTGCAACAAAAGCTGGTACGAGAGGCAAAAAGAGCAAAGAAGATATCAGAGGAGGGATCGAACCTCGATCTCGAGCGTGTGAAGCTCGCGTCCTAACCACTAGACGACACTGACACGTTCAAACAATTCACACCCATAGACAACACAAAATACACAATATTACCCGCACCACGCATTTCCAATCGCACACGCTTCCACAACAGCTAGACCGATTGCTTGCCTACACTTGACACCGGTCAGCGCCTCCAAACTCCTACTCCGTCCGTCGTCGCCGCCCTATGCTCTGAAATCGACTGCCAAACCAACACGCCGCGCCATCGCTCACAGATCGCAACACACACGCTACAGCCCGTCCAGGATCTGCACTTGACCCTGAACGATGCTGCCCAGACATCCATGGATCGATTGAGCAGCAGTTGACTCGGCCGGATGTCACCGACAGGCATCGATGCCGAGCCCGGGCGGGCCTCCATAGTGTCGATCTCGCCGGGCTGGACGCCGCCCCAGCGACCAGGATCCAGAAGTAGCGCATACTGCCGCGAGTTGTGGCGACGGACATCCAGCACGCAGGCGACAGTGTCGCAACGGCCGCTGCAACAAAAGCTGGTACGAGAGGCAAAAAGAGCAAAGAAGATATCAGAGGAGGGATCGAACCTCGATCTCGAGCGTGTGAAGCTCGCGTCCTAACCACTAGACGACACTGACACGTTCAAACAATTCACACCCATAGACAACACAAAATACACAATATTACCCGCACCACGCATTTCCAATCGCACACGCTTCCACAACAGCTAGACCGATTGCTTGCCTACACTTGACACCGGTCAGCGCCTCCAAACTCCTACTCCGTCCGTCGTCGCCGCCCTATGCTCTGAAATCGACTGCCAAACCAACACGCCGCGCCATCGCTCACAGATCGCAACACACGCTACAGCCCGTCCAGGATCTGCACTTGACCCTGAACGATGCTGCCCAGACATCCATGGATCGATTGAGCAGCAGTTGACTCGGCCGGATGTCACCGACAGGCATCGATGCCGAGCCCGGGCGGGCCTCCATAGTGTCGATCTCGCCGGGCTGGACGCCGCCCCAGCGACCAGGATCCAGAAGTAGCGCATACTGCCGCGAGTTGTGGCGACGGACATCCAGCACGCAGGCGACAGTGTCGCAACGGCCGCTGCAACAAAAGCTGGTACGAGAGGCAAAAAGAGCAAAGAAGATATCAGAGGAGGGGATCGAACCCTCGATCTCGAGCGTGTGAAGCTCGCGTCCTAACCACTAGACGACACTGACACGTTCAAACAATTCACACCCATAGACAACACAAAATACACAATATTACCCGCACCACGCATTTCCAATCGCACACGCTTCCACAACAGCTAGACCGATTGCTTGCCTACACTTGACACCGGTCAGCGCCTCCAAACTCCTACTCCGTCCGTCGTCGCCGCCCTATGCTCTGAAATCGACTGCCAAACCAACACGCCGCGCCATCGCTCACAGATCGCAACACACACGCTACAGCCCGTCCAGGATCTGCACTTGACCCTGAACGATGCTGCCCAGACATCCATGGATCGATTGAGCAGCAGTTGACTCGGCCGGATGTCACCGACAGGCATCGATGCCGAGCCCGGCGGGCCTCCATAGTGTCGATCTCGCCGGGCTGGACGCCGCCCCAGCGACCAGGATCCAGAAGTAGCGCATACTGCCGCGAGTTGTGGCGACGGACATCCAGCACGCAGGCGACAGTGTCGCAACGGCCGCTGCAACAAAAGCTGGTACGAGAGGCAAAAAGAGCAAAGAAGATATCAGAGGAGGGGATCGAACCCTCGATCTCGAGCGTGTGAAGCTCGCGTCCTAACCACTAGACGACACTGACACGTTCAAACAATTCACACCCATAGACAACACAAAATACACAATATTACCCGCACCACGCATTTCCAATCGCACACGCTTCCACAACAGCTAGACCGATTGCTTGCCTACACTTGACACCGGTCAGCGCCTCCAAACTCCTACTCCGTCCGTCGTCGCCGCCCTATGCTCTGAAATCGACTGCCAAACCAACACGCCGCGCCATCGCTCACAGATCGCAACACACACGCTACAGCCCGTCCAGGATCTGCACTTGACCCTGAACGATGCTGCCCAGACATCCATGGATCGATTGAGCAGCAGTTGACTCGGCCGGATGTCACCGACAGGCATCGATGCCGAGCCCGGGCGGGCCTCCATAGTGTCGATCTCGCCGGGCTGGACGCCGCCCCAGCGACCAGGATCCAGAAGTAGCGCATACTGCCGCGAGTTGTGGCGACGGACATCCAGCACGCAGGCGACAGTGTCGCAACGGCCGCTGCAACAAAAGCTGGTACGAGAGGCAAAAAGAGCAAAGAAGATATCAGAGGAGGGGATCGAACCCTCGATCTCGAGCGTGTGAAGCTCGCGTCCTAACCACTAGACGACACTGACACGTTCAAACAATTCACACCCATAGACAACACAAAATACACAATATTACCCGCACCACGCATTTCCAATCGCACACGCTTCCACAACAGCTAGACCGATTGCTTGCCTACACTTGACACCGGTCAGCGCCTCCAAACTCCTACTCCGTCCGTCGTCGCCGCCCTATGCTCTGAAATCGACTGCCAAACCAACACGCCGCGCCATCGCTCACAGATCGCAACACACACGCTACAGCCCGTCCAGGATCTGCACTTGACCCTGAACGATGCTGCCCAGACATCCATGGATCGATTGAGCAGCAGTTGACTCGGCCGGATGTCACCGACAGGCATCGATGCCGAGCCCGGGCGGGCCTCCATAGTGTCGATCTCGCCGGGCTGGACGCCGCCCCAGCGACCAGGATCCAGAAGTAGCGCATACTGCCGCGAGTTGTGGCGACGGACATCCAGCACGCAGGCGACAGTGTCGCAACGGCCGCTGCAACAAAAGCTGGTACGAGAGGCAAAAAGAGCAAAGAAGATATCAGAGGAGGGGATCGAACCCTCGATCTCGAGCGTGTGAAGCTCGCGTCCTAACCACTAGACGACACTGACACGTTCAAACAATTCACACCCATAGACAACACAAAATACACAATATTACCCGCACCACGCATTTCCAATCGCACACGCTTCCACAACAGCTAGACCGATTGCTTGCCTACACTTGACACCGGTCAGCGCCTCCAAACTCCTACTCCGTCCGTCGTCGCCGCCCTATGCTCTGAAATCGACTGCCAAACCAACACGCCGCGCCATCGCTCACAGATCGCAACACACGCTACAGCCCGTCCAGGATCTGCACTTGACCCTGAACGATGCTGCCCAGACATCCATGGATCGATTGAGCAGCAGTTGACTCGGCCGGATGTCACCGACAGGCATCGATGCCGAGCCCGGGCGGGCCTCCATAGTGTCGATCTCGCCGGGCTGGACGCCGCCCCAGCGACCAGGATCCAGAAGTAGCGCATACTGCCGCGAGTTGTGGCGACGGACATCCAGCACGCAGGCGACAGTGTCGCAACGGCCGCTGCAACAAAAGCTGGTACGAGAGGCAAAAAGAGCAAAGAAGATATCAGAGGAGGGGATCGAACCCTCGATCTCGAGCGTGTGAAGCTCGCGTCCTAACCACTAGACGACACTGACACGTTCAAACAATTCACACCCATAGACAACACAAAATACACAATATTACCCGCACCACGCATTTCCAATCGCACACGCTTCCACAACAGCTAGACCGATTGCTTGCCTACACTTGACACCGGTCAGCGCCTCCAAACTCCTACTCCGTCCGTCGTCGCCGCCCTATGCTCTGAAATCGACTGCCAAACCAACACGCCGCGCCATCGCTCACAGATCGCAACACACACGCTACAGCCCGTCCAGGATCTGCACTTGACCCTGAACGATGCTGCCCAGACATCCATGGATCGATTGAGCAGCAGTTGACTCGGCCGGATGTCACCGACAGGCATCGATGCCGAGCCCGGGCGGGCCTCCATAGTGTCGATCTCGCCGGGCTGGACGCCGCCCCAGCGACCAGGATCCAGAAGTAGCGCATACTGCCGCGAGTTGTGGCGACGGACATCCAGCACGCAGGCGACAGTGTCGCAACGGCCGCTGCAACAAAAGCTGGTACGAGAGGCAAAAAGAGCAAAGAAGATATCAGAGGAGGGGATCGAACCCTCGATCTCGAGCGTGTGAAGCTCGCGTCCTAACCACTAGACGACACTGACACGTTCAAACAATTCACACCCATAGACAACACAAAATACACAATATTACCCGCACCACGCATTTCCAATCGCACACGCTTCCACAACAGCTAGACCGATTGCTTGCCTACACTTGACACCGGTCAGCGCCTCCAAACTCCTACTCCGTCCGTCGTCGCCGCCCTATGCTCTGAAATCGACTGCCAAACCAACACGCCGCGCCATCGCTCACAGATCGCAACACACACGCTACAGCCCGTCCAGGATCTGCACTTGACCCTGAACGATGCTGCCCAGACATCCATGGATCGATTGAGCAGCAGTTGACTCGGCCGGATGTCACCGACAGGCATCGATGCCGAGCCCGGGCGGGCCTCCATAGTGTCGATCTCGCCGGGCTGGACGCCGCCCCAGCGACCAGGATCCAGAAGTAGCGCATACTGCCGCGAGTTGTGGCGACGGACATCCAGCACGCAGGCGACAGTGTCGCAACGGCCGCTGCAACAAAAGCTGGTACGAGAGGCAAAAAGAGCAAAGAAGATATCAGAGGAGGGGATCGAACCCTCGATCTCGAGCGTGTGAAGCTCGCGTCCTAACCACTAGACGACACTGACACGTTCAAACAATTCACACCCATAGACAACACAAAATACACAATATTACCCGCACCACGCATTTCCAATCGCACACGCTTCCACAACAGCTAGACCGATTGCTTGCCTACACTTGACACCGGTCAGCGCCTCCAAACTCCTACTCCGTCCGTCGTCGCCGCCCTATGCTCTGAAATCGACTGCCAAACCAACACGCCGCGCCATCGCTCACAGATCGCAACACACACGCTACAGCCCGTCCAGGATCTGCACTTGACCCTGAACGATGCTGCCCAGACATCCATGGATCGATTGAGCAGCAGTTGACTCGGCCGGATGTCACCGACAGGCATCGATGCCGAGCCCGGGCGGGCCTCCATAGTGTCGATCTCGCCGGGCTGGACGCCGCCCCAGCGACCAGGATCCAGAAGTAGCGCATACTGCCGCGAGTTGTGGCGACGGACATCCAGCACGCAGGCGACAGTGTCGCAACGGCCGCTGCAACAAAAGCTGGTACGAGAGGCAAAAAGAGCAAAGAAGATATCAGAGGAGGGGATCGAACCCTCGATCTCGAGCGTGTGAAGCTCGCGTCCTAACCACTAGACGACACTGACACGTTCAAACAATTCACACCCATAGACAACACAAAATACACAATATTACCCGCACCACGCATTTCCAATCGCACACGCTTCCACAACAGCTAGACCGATTGCTTGCCTACACTTGACACCGGTCAGCGCCTCCAAACTCCTACTCCGTCCGTCGTCGCCGCCCTATGCTCTGAAATCGACTGCCAAACCAACACGCCGCGCCATCGCTCACAGATCGCAACACACACGCTACAGCCCGTCCAGGATCTGCACTTGACCCTGAACGATGCTGCCCAGACATCCATGGATCGATTGAGCAGCAGTTGACTCGGCCGGATGTCACCGACAGGCATCGATGCCGAGCCCGGGCGGGCCTCCATAGTGTCGATCTCGCCGGGCTGGACGCCGCCCCAGCGACCAGGATCCAGAAGTAGCGCATACTGCCGCGAGTTGTGGCGACGGACATCCAGCACGCAGGCGACAGTGTCGCAACGGCCGCTGCAACAAAAGCTGGTACGAGAGGCAAAAAGAGCAAAGAAGATATCAGAGGAGGGGATCGAACCCTCGATCTCGAGCGTGTGAAGCTCGCGTCCTAACCACTAGACGACACTGACACGTTCAAACAATTCACACCCATAGACAACACAAAATACACAATATTACCCGCACCACGCATTTCCAATCGCACACGCTTCCACAACAGCTAGACCGATTGCTTGCCTACACTTGACACCGGTCAGCGCCTCCAAACTCCTACTCCGTCCGTCGTCGCCGCCCTATGCTCTGAAATCGACTGCCAAACCAACACGCCGCGCCATCGCTCACAGATCGCAACACACACGCTACAGCCCGTCCAGGATCTGCACTTGACCCTGAACGATGCTGCCCAGACATCCATGGATCGATTGAGCAGCAGTTGACTCGGCCGGATGTCACCGACAGGCATCGATGCCGAGCCCGGGCGGGCCTCCATAGTGTCGATCTCGCCGGGCTGGACGCCGCCCCAGCGACCAGGATCCAGAAGTAGCGCATACTGCCGCGAGTTGTGGCGACGGACATCCAGCACGCAGGCGACAGTGTCGCAACGGCCGCTGCAACAAAAGCTGGTACGAGAGGCAAAAAGAGCAAAGAAGATATCAGAGGAGGGGATCGAACCCTCGATCTCGAGCGTGTGAAGCTCGCGTCCTAACCACTAGACGACACTGACACGTTCAAACAATTCACACCCATAGACAACACAAAATACACAATATTACCCGCACCACGCATTTCCAATCGCACACGCTTCCACAACAGCTAGACCGATTGCTTGCCTACACTTGACACCGGTCAGCGCCTCCAAACTCCTACTCCGTCCGTCGTCGCCGCCCTATGCTCTGAAATCGACTGCCAAACCAACACGCCGCGCCATCGCTCACAGATCGCAACACACACGCTACAGCCCGTCCAGGATCTGCACTTGACCCTGAACGATGCTGCCCAGACATCCATGGATCGATTGAGCAGCAGTTGACTCGGCCGGATGTCACCGACAGGCATCGATGCCGAGCCCGGGCGGGCCTCCATAGTGTCGATCTCGCCGGGCTGGACGCCGCCCCAGCGACCAGGATCCAGAAGTAGCGCATACTGCCGCGAGTTGTGGCGACGGACATCCAGCACGCAGGCGACAGTGTCGCAACGGCCGCTGCAACAAAAGCTGGTACGAGAGGCAAAAAGAGCAAAGAAGATATCAGAGGAGGGGATCGAACCCTCGATCTCGAGCGTGTGAAGCTCGCGTCCTAACCACTAGACGACACTGACACGTTCAAACAATTCACACCCATAGACAACACAAAATACACAATATTACCCGCACCACGCATTTCCAATCGCACACGCTTCCACAACAGCTAGACCGATTGCTTGCCTACACTTGACACCGGTCAGCGCCTCCAAACTCCTACTCCGTCCGTCGTCGCCGCCCTATGCTCTGAAATCGACTGCCAAACCAACACGCCGCGCCATCGCTCACAGATCGCAACACACACGCTACAGCCCGTCCAGGATCTGCACTTGACCCTGAACGATGCTGCCCAGACATCCATGGATCGATTGAGCAGCAGTTGACTCGGCCGGATGTCACCGACAGGCATCGATGCCGAGCCCGGGCGGGCCTCCATAGTGTCGATCTCGCCGGGCTGGACGCCGCCCCAGCGACCAGGATCCAGAAGTAGCGCATACTGCCGCGAGTTGTGGCGACGGACATCCAGCACGCAGGCGACAGTGTCGCAACGGCCGCTGCAACAAAAGCTGGTACGAGAGGCAAAAAGAGCAAAGAAGATATCAGAGGAGGGGATCGAACCCTCGATCTCGAGCGTGTGAAGCTCGCGTCCTAACCACTAGACGACACTGACACGTTCAAACAATTCACACCCATAGACAACACAAAATACACAATATTACCCGCACCACGCATTTCCAATCGCACACGCTTCCACAACAGCTAGACCGATTGCTTGCCTACACTTGACACCGGTCAGCGCCTCCAAACTCCTACTCCGTCCGTCGTCGCCGCCCTATGCTCTGAAATCGACTGCCAAACCAACACGCCGCGCCATCGCTCACAGATCGCAACACACACGCTACAGCCCGTCCAGGATCTGCACTTGACCCTGAACGATGCTGCCCAGACATCCATGGATCGATTGAGCAGCAGTTGACTCGGCCGGATGTCACCGACAGGCATCGATGCCGAGCCCGGGCGGGCCTCCATAGTGTCGATCTCGCCGGGCTGGACGCCGCCCCAGCGACCAGGATCCAGAAGTAGCGCATACTGCCGCGAGTTGTGGCGACGGACATCCAGCACGCAGGCGACAGTGTCGCAACGGCCGCTGCAACAAAAGCTGGTACGAGAGGCAAAAAGAGCAAAGAAGATATCAGAGGAGGGGATCGAACCCTCGATCTCGAGCGTGTGAAGCTCGCGTCCTAACCACTAGACGACACTGACACGTTCAAACAATTCACACCCATAGACAACACAAAATACACAATATTACCCGCACCACGCATTTCCAATCGCACACGCTTCCACAACAGCTAGACCGATTGCTTGCCTACACTTGACACCGGTCAGCGCCTCCAAACTCCTACTCCGTCCGTCGTCGCCGCCCTATGCTCTGAAATCGACTGCCAAACCAACACGCCGCGCCATCGCTCACAGATCGCAACACACACGCTACAGCCCGTCCAGGATCTGCACTTGACCCTGAACGATGCTGCCCAGACATCCATGGATCGATTGAGCAGCAGTTGACTCGGCCGGATGTCACCGACAGGCATCGATGCCGAGCCCGGGCGGGCCTCCATAGTGTCGATCTCGCCGGGCTGGACGCCGCCCCAGCGACCAGGATCCAGAAGTAGCGCATACTGCCGCGAGTTGTGGCGACGGACATCCAGCACGCAGGCGACAGTGTCGCAACGGCCGCTGCAACAAAAGCTGGTACGAGAGGCAAAAAGAGCAAAGAAGATATCAGAGGAGGGGATCGAACCCTCGATCTCGAGCGTGTGAAGCTCGCGTCCTAACCACTAGACGACACTGACACGTTCAAACAATTCACACCCATAGACAACACAAAATACACAATATTACCCGCACCACGCATTTCCAATCGCACACGCTTCCACAACAGCTAGACCGATTGCTTGCCTACACTTGACACCGGTCAGCGCCTCCAAACTCCTACTCCGTCCGTCGTCGCCGCCCTATGCTCTGAAATCGACTGCCAAACCAACACGCCGCGCCATCGCTCACAGATCGCAACACACACGCTACAGCCCGTCCAGGATCTGCACTTGACCCTGAACGATGCTGCCCAGACATCCATGGATCGATTGAGCAGCAGTTGACTCGGCCGGATGTCACCGACAGGCATCGATGCCGAGCCCGGGCGGGCCTCCATAGTGTCGATCTCGCCGGGCTGGACGCCGCCCCAGCGACCAGGATCCAGAAGTAGCGCATACTGCCGCGAGTTGTGGCGACGGACATCCAGCACGCAGGCGACAGTGTCGCAACGGCCGCTGCAACAAAAGCTGGTACGAGAGGCAAAAAGAGCAAAGAAGATATCAGAGGAGGGGATCGAACCCTCGATCTCGAGCGTGTGAAGCTCGCGTCCTAACCACTAGACGACACTGACACGTTCAAACAATTCACACCCATAGACAACACAAAATACACAATATTACCCGCACCACGCATTTCCAATCGCACACGCTTCCACAACAGCTAGACCGATTGCTTGCCTACACTTGACACCGGTCAGCGCCTCCAAACTCCTACTCCGTCCGTCGTCGCCGCCCTATGCTCTGAAATCGACTGCCAAACCAACACGCCGCGCCATCGCTCACAGATCGCAACACACACGCTACAGCCCGTCCAGGATCTGCACTTGACCCTGAACGATGCTGCCCAGACATCCATGGATCGATTGAGCAGCAGTTGACTCGGCCGGATGTCACCGACAGGCATCGATGCCGAGCCCGGGCGGGCCTCCATAGTGTCGATCTCGCCGGGCTGGACGCCGCCCCAGCGACCAGGATCCAGAAGTAGCGCATACTGCCGCGAGTTGTGGCGACGGACATCCAGCACGCAGGCGACAGTGTCGCAACGGCCGCTGCAACAAAAGCTGGTACGAGAGGCAAAAAGAGCAAAGAAGATATCAGAGGAGGGATCGAACCCTCGATCTCGTGTGAAGCTCGCGTCCTAACCACTAGACGACACTGACACGTTCAAACAATTCACACCCATAGACAACACAAAATACACAATATTACCCGCACCACGCATTTCCAATCGCACACGCTTCCACAACAGCTAGACCGATTGCTTGCCTACACTTGACACCGGTCAGCGCCTCCAAACTCCTACTCCGTCCGTCGTCGCCGCCCTATGCTCTGAAATCGACTGCCAAACCAACACGCCGCGCCATCGCTCACAGATCGCAACACACACGCTACAGCCCGTCCAGGATCTGCACTTGACCCTGAACGATGCTGCCCAGACATCCATGGATCGATTGAGCAGCAGTTGACTCGGCCGGATGTCACCGACAGGCATCGATGCCGAGCCCGGGCGGGCCTCCATAGTGTCGATCTCGCCGGGCTGGACGCCGCCCCAGCGACCAGGATCCAGAAGTAGCGCATACTGCCGCGAGTTGTGGCGACGGACATCCAGCACGCAGGCGACAGTGTCGCAACGGCCGCTGCAACAAAAGCTGGTACGAGAGGCAAAAAGAGCAAAGAAGATATCAGAGGAGGGATCGAACCTCGATCTCGAGCGTGTGAAGCTCGCGTCCTAACCACTAGACGACACTGACACGTTCAAACAATTCACACCCATAGACAACACAAAATACACAATATTACCCGCACCACGCATTTCCAATCGCACACGCTTCCACAACAGCTAGACCGATTGCTTGCCTACACTTGACACCGGTCAGCGCCTCCAAACTCCTACTCCGTCCGTCGTCGCCGCCCTATGCTCTGAAATCGACTGCCAAACCAACACGCCGCGCCATCGCTCACAGATCGCAACACACACGCTACAGCCCGTCCAGGATCTGCACTTGACCCTGAACGATGCTGCCCAGACATCCATGGATCGATTGAGCAGCAGTTGACTCGGCCGGATGTCACCGACAGGCATCGATGCCGAGCCCGGGCGGGCCTCCATAGTGTCGATCTCGCCGGGCTGGACGCCGCCCCAGCGACCAGGATCCAGAAGTAGCGCATACTGCCGCGAGTTGTGGCGACGGACATCCAGCACGCAGGCGACAGTGTCGCAACGGCCGCTGCAACAAAAGCTGGTACGAGAGGCAAAAAGAGCAAAGAAGATATCAGAGGAGGGATCGAACCTCGATCTCGAGCGTGTGAAGCTCGCGTCCTAACCACTAGACGACACTGACACGTTCAAACAATTCACACCCATAGACAACACAAAATACACAATATTACCCGCACCACGCATTTCCAATCGCACACGCTTCCACAACAGCTAGACCGATTGCTTGCCTACACTTGACACCGGTCAGCGCCTCCAAACTCCTACTCCGTCCGTCGTCGCCGCCCTATGCTCTGAAATCGACTGCCAAACCAACACGCCGCGCCATCGCTCACAGATCGCAACACACACGCTACAGCCCGTCCAGGATCTGCACTTGACCCTGAACGATGCTGCCCAGACATCCATGGATCGATTGAGCAGCAGTTGACTCGGCCGGATGTCACCGACAGGCATCGATGCCGAGCCCGGGCGGGCCTCCATAGTGTCGATCTCGCCGGGCTGGACGCCGCCCCAGCGACCAGGATCCAGAAGTAGCGCATACTGCCGCGAGTTGTGGCGACGGACATCCAGCACGCAGGCGACAGTGTCGCAACGGCCGCTGCAACAAAAGCTGGTACGAGAGGCAAAAAGAGCAAAGAAGATATCAGAGGAGGGATCGAACCTCGATCTCGAGCGTGTGAAGCTCGCGTCCTAACCACTAGACGACACTGACACGTTCAAACAATTCACACCCATAGACAACACAAAATACACAATATTACCCGCACCACGCATTTCCAATCGCACACGCTTCCACAACAGCTAGACCGATTGCTTGCCTACACTTGACACCGGTCAGCGCCTCCAAACTCCTACTCCGTCCGTCGTCGCCGCCCTATGCTCTGAAATCGACTGCCAAACCAACACGCCGCGCCATCGCTCACAGATCGCAACACACACGCTACAGCCCGTCCAGGATCTGCACTTGACCCTGAACGATGCTGCCCAGACATCCATGGATCGATTGAGCAGCAGTTGACTCGGCCGGATGTCACCGACAGGCATCGATGCCGAGCCCGGGCGGGCCTCCATAGTGTCGATCTCGCCGGGCTGGACGCCGCCCCAGCGACCAGGATCCAGAAGTAGCGCATACTGCCGCGAGTTGTGGCGACGGACATCCAGCACGCAGGCGACAGTGTCGCAACGGCCGCTGCAACAAAAGCTGGTACGAGAGGCAAAAAGAGCAAAGAAGATATCAGAGGAGGGATCGAACCTCGATCTCGAGCGTGTGAAGCTCGCGTCCTAACCACTAGACGACACTGACACGTTCAAACAATTCACACCCATAGACAACACAAAATACACAATATTACCCGCACCACGCATTTCCAATCGCACACGCTTCCACAACAGCTAGACCGATTGCTTGCCTACACTTGACACCGGTCAGCGCCTCCAAACTCCTACTCCGTCCGTCGTCGCCGCCCTATGCTCTGAAATCGACTGCCAAACCAACACGCCGCGCCATCGCTCACAGATCGCAACACACACGCTACAGCCCGTCCAGGATCTGCACTTGACCCTGAACGATGCTGCCCAGACATCCATGGATCGATTGAGCAGCAGTTGACTCGGCCGGATGTCACCGACAGGCATCGATGCCGAGCCCGGGCGGGCCTCCATAGTGTCGATCTCGCCGGGCTGGACGCCGCCCCAGCGACCAGGATCCAGAAGTAGCGCATACTGCCGCGAGTTGTGGCGACGGACATCCAGCACGCAGGCGACAGTGTCGCAACGGCCGCTGCAACAAAAGCTGGTACGAGAGGCAAAAAGAGCAAAGAAGATATCAGAGGAGGGATCGAACCTCGATCTCGAGCGTGTGAAGCTCGCGTCCTAACCACTAGACGACACTGACACGTTCAAACAATTCACACCCATAGACAACACAAAATACACAATATTACCCGCACCACGCATTTCCAATCGCACACGCTTCCACAACAGCTAGACCGATTGCTTGCCTACACTTGACACCGGTCAGCGCCTCCAAACTCCTACTCCGTCCGTCGTCGCCGCCCTATGCTCTGAAATCGACTGCCAAACCAACACGCCGCGCCATCGCTCACAGATCGCAACACACACGCTACAGCCCGTCCAGGATCTGCACTTGACCCTGAACGATGCTGCCCAGACATCCATGGATCGATTGAGCAGCAGTTGACTCGGCCGGATGTCACCGACAGGCATCGATGCCGAGCCCGGGCGGGCCTCCATAGTGTCGATCTCGCCGGGCTGGACGCCGCCCCAGCGACCAGGATCCAGAAGTAGCGCATACTGCCGCGAGTTGTGGCGACGGACATCCAGCACGCAGGCGACAGTGTCGCAACGGCCGCTGCAACAAAAGCTGGTACGAGAGGCAAAAAGAGCAAAGAAGATATCAGAGGAGGGGATC
The DNA here is from genome assembly GCA_014706145.1 of Phytophthora sp. ST_20190627. NCBI lineage: Eukaryota > Oomycota > Peronosporomycetes > Peronosporales > Peronosporaceae > Phytophthora > Phytophthora sp. ST_20190627. Next base: position 1,020,730 of record JACBOU010000061.1, read on the forward strand.
GAACCCTCGATCTCGAGCGTGTGAAGCTCGCGTCCTAACCACTAGACGACACTGACACGTTCAAACAATTCACACCCATAGACAACACAAAATACACAATATTACCCGCACCACGCATTTCCAATCGCACACGCTTCCACAACAGCTAGACCGATTGCTTGCCTACACTTGACACCGGTCAGCGCCTCCAAACTCCTACTCCGTCCGTCGTCGCCGCCCTATGCTCTGAAATCGACTGCCAAACCAACACGCCGCGCCATCGCTCACAGATCGCAACACACACGCTACAGCCCGTCCAGGATCTGCACTTGACCCTGAACGATGCTGCCCAGACATCCATGGATCGATTGAGCAGCAGTTGACTCGGCCGGATGTCACCGACAGGCATCGATGCCGAGCCCGGGCGGGCCTCCATAGTGTCGATCTCGCCGGGCTGGACGCCGCCCCAGCGACCAGGATCCAGAAGTAGCGCATACTGCCGCGAGTTGTGGCGACGGACATCCAGCACGCAGGCGACAGTGTCGCAACGGCCGCTGCAACAAAAGCTGGTACGAGAGGCAAAAAGAGCAAAGAAGATATCAGAGGAGGGGATCGAACCCTCGATCTCGAGCGTGTGAAGCTCGCGTCCTAACCACTAGACGACACTGACACGTTCAAACAATTCACACCCATAGACAACACAAAATACACAATATTACCCGCACCACGCATTTCCAATCGCACACGCTTCCACAACAGCTAGACCGATTGCTTGCCTACACTTGACACCGGTCAGCGCCTCCAAACTCCTACTCCGTCCGTCGTCGCCGCCCTATGCTCTGAAATCGACTGCCAAACCAACACGCCGCGCCATCGCTCACAGATCGCAACACACACGCTACAGCCCGTCCAGGATCTGCACTTGACCCTGAACGATGCTGCCCAGACATCCATGGATCGATTGAGCAGCAGTTGACTCGGCCGGATGTCACCGACAGGCATCGATGCCGAGCCCGGGCGGGCCTCCATAGTGTCGATCTCGCCGGGCTGGACGCCGCCCCAGCGACCAGGATCCAGAAGTAGCGCATACTGCCGCGAGTTGTGGCGACGGACATCCAGCACGCAGGCGACAGTGTCGCAACGGCCGCTGCAACAAAAGCTGGTACGAGAGGCAAAAAGAGCAAAGAAGATATCAGAGGAGGGATCGAACCTCGATCTCGAGCGTGTGAAGCTCGCGTCCTAACCACTAGACGACACTGACACGTTCAAACAATTCACACCCATAGACAACACAAAATACACAATATTACCCGCACCACGCATTTCCAATCGCACACGCTTCCACAACAGCTAGACCGATTGCTTGCCTACACTTGACACCGGTCAGCGCCTCCAAACTCCTACTCCGTCCGTCGTCGCCGCCCTATGCTCTGAAATCGACTGCCAAACCAACACGCCGCGCCATCGCTCACAGATCGCAACACACACGCTACAGCCCGTCCAGGATCTGCACTTGACCCTGAACGATGCTGCCCAGACATCCATGGATCGATTGAGCAGCAGTTGACTCGGCCGGATGTCACCGACAGGCATCGATGCCGAGCCCGGGCGGGCCTCCATAGTGTCGATCTCGCCGGGCTGGACGCCGCCCCAGCGACCAGGATCCAGAAGTAGCGCATACTGCCGCGAGTTGTGGCGACGGACATCCAGCACGCAGGCGACAGTGTCGCAACGGCCGCTGCAACAAAAGCTGGTACGAGAGGCAAAAAGAGCAAAGAAGATATCAGAGGAGGGGATCGAACCCTCGATCTCGAGCGTGTGAAGCTCGCGTCCTAACCACTAGACGACACTGACACGTTCAAACAATTCACACCCATAGACAACACAAAATACACAATATTACCCGCACCACGCATTTCCAATCGCACACGCTTCCACAACAGCTAGACCGATTGCTTGCCTACACTTGACACCGGTCAGCGCCTCCAAACTCCTACTCCGTCCGTCGTCGCCGCCCTATGCTCTGAAATCGACTGCCAAACCAACACGCCGCGCCATCGCTCACAGATCGCAACACACACGCTACAGCCCGTCCAGGATCTGCACTTGACCCTGAACGATGCTGCCCAGACATCCATGGATCGATTGAGCAGCAGTTGACTCGGCCGGATGTCACCGACAGGCATCGATGCCGAGCCCGGGCGGGCCTCCATAGTGTCGATCTCGCCGGGCTGGACGCCGCCCCAGCGACCAGGATCCAGAAGTAGCGCATACTGCCGCGAGTTGTGGCGACGGACATCCAGCACGCAGGCGACAGTGTCGCAACGGCCGCTGCAACAAAAGCTGGTACGAGAGGCAAAAAGAGCAAAGAAGATATCAGAGGAGGGGATCGAACCCTCGATCTCGAGCGTGTGAAGCTCGCGTCCTAACCACTAGACGACACTGACACGTTCAAACAATTCACACCCATAGACAACACAAAATACACAATATTACCCGCACCACGCATTTCCAATCGCACACGCTTCCACAACAGCTAGACCGATTGCTTGCCTACACTTGACACCGGTCAGCGCCTCCAAACTCCTACTCCGTCCGTCGTCGCCGCCCTATGCTCTGAAATCGACTGCCAAACCAACACGCCGCGCCATCGCTCACAGATCGCAACACACACGCTACAGCCCGTCCAGGATCTGCACTTGACCCTGAACGATGCTGCCCAGACATCCATGGATCGATTGAGCAGCAGTTGACTCGGCCGGATGTCACCGACAGGCATCGATGCCGAGCCCGGGCGGGCCTCCATAGTGTCGATCTCGCCGGGCTGGACGCCGCCCCAGCGACCAGGATCCAGAAGTAGCGCATACTGCCGCGAGTTGTGGCGACGGACATCCAGCACGCAGGCGACAGTGTCGCAACGGCCGCTGCAACAAAAGCTGGTACGAGAGGCAAAAAGAGCAAAGAAGATATCAGAGGAGGGGATCGAACCCTCGATCTCGAGCGTGTGAAGCTCGCGTCCTAACCACTAGACGACACTGACACGTTCAAACAATTCACACCCATAGACAACACAAAATACACAATATTACCCGCACCACGCATTTCCAATCGCACACGCTTCCACAACAGCTAGACCGATTGCTTGCCTACACTTGACACCGGTCAGCGCCTCCAAACTCCTACTCCGTCCGTCGTCGCCGCCCTATGCTCTGAAATCGACTGCCAAACCAACACGCCGCGCCATCGCTCACAGATCGCAACACACACGCTACAGCCCGTCCAGGATCTGCACTTGACCCTGAACGATGCTGCCCAGACATCCATGGATCGATTGAGCAGCAGTTGACTCGGCCGGATGTCACCGACAGGCATCGATGCCGAGCCCGGGCGGGCCTCCATAGTGTCGATCTCGCCGGGCTGGACGCCGCCCCAGCGACCAGGATCCAGAAGTAGCGCATACTGCCGCGAGTTGTGGCGACGGACATCCAGCACGCAGGCGACAGTGTCGCAACGGCCGCTGCAACAAAAGCTGGTACGAGAGGCAAAAAGAGCAAAGAAGATATCAGAGGAGGGGATCGAACCCTCGATCTCGAGCGTGTGAAGCTCGCGTCCTAACCACTAGACGACACTGACACGTTCAAACAATTCACACCCATAGACAACACAAAATACACAATATTACCCGCACCACGCATTTCCAATCGCACACGCTTCCACAACAGCTAGACCGATTGCTTGCCTACACTTGACACCGGTCAGCGCCTCCAAACTCCTACTCCGTCCGTCGTCGCCGCCCTATGCTCTGAAATCGACTGCCAAACCAACACGCCGCGCCATCGCTCACAGATCGCAACACACACGCTACAGCCCGTCCAGGATCTGCACTTGACCCTGAACGATGCTGCCCAGACATCCATGGATCGATTGAGCAGCAGTTGACTCGGCCGGATGTCACCGACAGGCATCGATGCCGAGCCCGGGCGGGCCTCCATAGTGTCGATCTCGCCGGGCTGGACGCCGCCCCAGCGACCAGGATCCAGAAGTAGCGCATACTGCCGCGAGTTGTGGCGACGGACATCCAGCACGCAGGCGACAGTGTCGCAACGGCCGCTGCAACAAAAGCTGGTACGAGAGGCAAAAAGAGCAAAGAAGATATCAGAGGAGGGGATCGAACCCTCGATCTCGAGCGTGTGAAGCTCGCGTCCTAACCACTAGACGACACTGACACGTTCAAACAATTCACACCCATAGACAACACAAAATACACAATATTACCCGCACCACGCATTTCCAATCGCACACGCTTCCACAACAGCTAGACCGATTGCTTGCCTACACTTGACACCGGTCAGCGCCTCCAAACTCCTACTCCGTCCGTCGTCGCCGCCCTATGCTCTGAAATCGACTGCCAAACCAACACGCCGCGCCATCGCTCACAGATCGCAACACACACGCTACAGCCCGTCCAGGATCTGCACTTGACCCTGAACGATGCTGCCCAGACATCCATGGATCGATTGAGCAGCAGTTGACTCGGCCGGATGTCACCGACAGGCATCGATGCCGAGCCCGGGCGGGCCTCCATAGTGTCGATCTCGCCGGGCTGGACGCCGCCCCAGCGACCAGGATCCAGAAGTAGCGCATACTGCCGCGAGTTGTGGCGACGGACATCCAGCACGCAGGCGACAGTGTCGCAACGGCCGCTGCAACAAAAGCTGGTACGAGAGGCAAAAAGAGCAAAGAAGATATCAGAGGAGGGGATCGAACCCTCGATCTCGAGCGTGTGAAGCTCGCGTCCTAACCACTAGACGACACTGACACGTTCAAACAATTCACACCCATAGACAACACAAAATACACAATATTACCCGCACCACGCATTTCCAATCGCACACGCTTCCACAACAGCTAGACCGATTGCTTGCCTACACTTGACACCGGTCAGCGCCTCCAAACTCCTACTCCGTCCGTCGTCGCCGCCCTATGCTCTGAAATCGACTGCCAAACCAACACGCCGCGCCATCGCTCACAGATCGCAACACACACGCTACAGCCCGTCCAGGATCTGCACTTGACCCTGAACGATGCTGCCCAGACATCCATGGATCGATTGAGCAGCAGTTGACTCGGCCGGATGTCACCGACAGGCATCGATGCCGAGCCCGGGCGGGCCTCCATAGTGTCGATCTCGCCGGGCTGGACGCCGCCCCAGCGACCAGGATCCAGAAGTAGCGCATACTGCCGCGAGTTGTGGCGACGGACATCCAGCACGCAGGCGACAGTGTCGCAACGGCCGCTGCAACAAAAGCTGGTACGAGAGGCAAAAAGAGCAAAGAAGATATCAGAGGAGGGGATCGAACCCTCGATCTCGAGCGTGTGAAGCTCGCGTCCTAACCACTAGACGACACTGACACGTTCAAACAATTCACACCCATAGACAACACAAAATACACAATATTACCCGCACCACGCATTTCCAATCGCACACGCTTCCACAACAGCTAGACCGATTGCTTGCCTACACTTGACACCGGTCAGCGCCTCCAAACTCCTACTCCGTCCGTCGTCGCCGCCCTATGCTCTGAAATCGACTGCCAAACCAACACGCCGCGCCATCGCTCACAGATCGCAACACACACGCTACAGCCCGTCCAGGATCTGCACTTGACCCTGAACGATGCTGCCCAGACATCCATGGATCGATTGAGCAGCAGTTGACTCGGCCGGATGTCACCGACAGGCATCGATGCCGAGCCCGGGCGGGCCTCCATAGTGTCGATCTCGCCGGGCTGGACGCCGCCCCAGCGACCAGGATCCAGAAGTAGCGCATACTGCCGCGAGTTGTGGCGACGGACATCCAGCACGCAGGCGACAGTGTCGCAACGGCCGCTGCAACAAAAGCTGGTACGAGAGGCAAAAAGAGCAAAGAAGATATCAGAGGAGGGGATCGAACCCTCGATCTCGAGCGTGTGAAGCTCGCGTCCTAACCACTAGACGACACTGACACGTTCAAACAATTCACACCCATAGACAACACAAAATACACAATATTACCCGCACCACGCATTTCCAATCGCACACGCTTCCACAACAGCTAGACCGATTGCTTGCCTACACTTGACACCGGTCAGCGCCTCCAAACTCCTACTCCGTCCGTCGTCGCCGCCCTATGCTCTGAAATCGACTGCCAAACCAACACGCCGCGCCATCGCTCACAGATCGCAACACACACGCTACAGCCCGTCCAGGATCTGCACTTGACCCTGAACGATGCTGCCCAGACATCCATGGATCGATTGAGCAGCAGTTGACTCGGCCGGATGTCACCGACAGGCATCGATGCCGAGCCCGGGCGGGCCTCCATAGTGTCGATCTCGCCGGGCTGGACGCCGCCCCAGCGACCAGGATCCAGAAGTAGCGCATACTGCCGCGAGTTGTGGCGACGGACATCCAGCACGCAGGCGACAGTGTCGCAACGGCCGCTGCAACAAAAGCTGGTACGAGAGGCAAAAAGAGCAAAGAAGATATCAGAGGAGGGGATCGAACCCTCGATCTCGAGCGTGTGAAGCTCGCGTCCTAACCACTAGACGACACTGACACGTTCAAACAATTCACACCCATAGACAACACAAAATACACAATATTACCCGCACCACGCATTTCCAATCGCACACGCTTCCACAACAGCTAGACCGATTGCTTGCCTACACTTGACACCGGTCAGCGCCTCCAAACTCCTACTCCGTCCGTCGTCGCCGCCCTATGCTCTGAAATCGACTGCCAAACCAACACGCCGCGCCATCGCTCACAGATCGCAACACACACGCTACAGCCCGTCCAGGATCTGCACTTGACCCTGAACGATGCTGCCCAGACATCCATGGATCGATTGAGCAGCAGTTGACTCGGCCGGATGTCACCGACAGGCATCGATGCCGAGCCCGGGCGGGCCTCCATAGTGTCGATCTCGCCGGGCTGGACGCCGCCCCAGCGACCAGGATCCAGAAGTAGCGCATACTGCCGCGAGTTGTGGCGACGGACATCCAGCACGCAGGCGACAGTGTCGCAACGGCCGCTGCAACAAAAGCTGGTACGAGAGGCAAAAAGAGCAAAGAAGATATCAGAGGAGGGGATCGAACCCTCGATCTCGAGCGTGTGAAGCTCGCGTCCTAACCACTAGACGACACTGACACGTTCAAACAATTCACACCCATAGACAACACAAAATACACAATATTACCCGCACCACGCATTTCCAATCGCACACGCTTCCACAACAGCTAGACCGATTGCTTGCCTACACTTGACACCGGTCAGCGCCTCCAAACTCCTACTCCGTCCGTCGTCGCCGCCCTATGCTCTGAAATCGACTGCCAAACCAACACGCCGCGCCATCGCTCACAGATCGCAACACACACGCTACAGCCCGTCCAGGATCTGCACTTGACCCTGAACGATGCTGCCCAGACATCCATGGATCGATTGAGCAGCAGTTGACTCGGCCGGATGTCACCGACAGGCATCGATGCCGAGCCCGGCGGGCCTCCATAGTGTCGATCTCGCCGGGCTGGACGCCGCCCCAGCGACCAGGATCCAGAAGTAGCGCATACTGCCGCGAGTTGTGGCGACGGACATCCAGCACGCAGGCGACAGTGTCGCAACGGCCGCTGCAACAAAAGCTGGTACGAGAGGCAAAAAGAGCAAAGAAGATATCAGAGGAGGGGATCGAACCCTCGATCTCGAGCGTGTGAAGCTCGCGTCCTAACCACTAGACGACACTGACACGTTCAAACAATTCACACCCATAGACAACACAAAATACACAATATTACCCGCACCACGCATTTCCAATCGCACACGCTTCCACAACAGCTAGACCGATTGCTTGCCTACACTTGACACCGGTCAGCGCCTCCAAACTCCTACTCCGTCCGTCGTCGCCGCCCTATGCTCTGAAATCGACTGCCAAACCAACACGCCGCGCCATCGCTCACAGATCGCAACACACACGCTACAGCCCGTCCAGGATCTGCACTTGACCCTGAACGATGCTGCCCAGACATCCATGGATCGATTGAGCAGCAGTTGACTCGGCCGGATGTCACCGACAGGCATCGATGCCGAGCCCGGGCGGGCCTCCATAGTGTCGATCTCGCCGGGCTGGACGCCGCCCCAGCGACCAGGATCCAGAAGTAGCGCATACTGCCGCGAGTTGTGGCGACGGACATCCAGCACGCAGGCGACAGTGTCGCAACGGCCGCTGCAACAAAAGCTGGTACGAGAGGCAAAAAGAGCAAAGAAGATATCAGAGGAGGATCGAACCCTCGATCTCGAGCGTGTGAAGCTCGCGTCCTAACCACTAGACGACACTGACACGTTCAAACAATTCACACCCATAGACAACACAAAATACACAATATTACCCGCACCACGCATTTCCAATCGCACACGCTTCCACAACAGCTAGACCGATTGCTTGCCTACACTTGACACCGGTCAGCGCCTCCAAACTCCTACTCCGTCCGTCGTCGCCGCCCTATGCTCTGAAATCGACTGCCAAACCAACACGCCGCGCCATCGCTCACAGATCGCAACACACACGCTACAGCCCGTCCAGGATCTGCACTTGACCCTGAACGATGCTGCCCAGACATCCATGGATCGATTGAGCAGCAGTTGACTCGGCCGGATGTCACCGACAGGCATCGATGCCGAGCCCGGGCGGGCCTCCATAGTGTCGATCTCGCCGGGCTGGACGCCGCCCCAGCGACCAGGATCCAGAAGTAGCGCATACTGCCGCGAGTTGTGGCGACGGACATCCAGCACGCAGGCGACAGTGTCGCAACGGCCGCTGCAACAAAAGCTGGTACGAGAGGCAAAAAGAGCAAAGAAGATATCAGAGGAGGGGATCGAACCCTCGATCTCGAGCGTGTGAAGCTCGCGTCCTAACCACTAGACGACACTGACACGTTCAAACAATTCACACCCATAGACAACACAAAATACACAATATTACCCGCACCACGCATTTCCAATCGCACACGCTTCCACAACAGCTAGACCGATTGCTTGCCTACACTTGACACCGGTCAGCGCCTCCAAACTCCTACTCCGTCCGTCGTCGCCGCCCTATGCTCTGAAATCGACTGCCAAACCAACACGCCGCGCCATCGCTCACAGATCGCAACACACACGCTACAGCCCGTCCAGGATCTGCACTTGACCCTGAACGATGCTGCCCAGACATCCATGGATCGATTGAGCAGCAGTTGACTCGGCCGGATGTCACCGACAGGCATCGATGCCGAGCCCGGGCGGGCCTCCATAGTGTCGATCTCGCCGGGCTGGACGCCGCCCCAGCGACCAGGATCCAGAAGTAGCGCATACTGCCGCGAGTTGTGGCGACGGACATCCAGCACGCAGGCGACAGTGTCGCAACGGCCGCTGCAACAAAAGCTGGTACGAGAGGCAAAAAGAGCAAAGAAGATATCAGAGGAGGGGATCGAACCCTCGATCTCGAGCGTGTGAAGCTCGCGTCCTAACCACTAGACGACACTGACACGTTCAAACAATTCACACCCATAGACAACACAAAATACACAATATTACCCGCACCACGCATTTCCAATCGCACACGCTTCCACAACAGCTAGACCGATTGCTTGCCTACACTTGACACCGGTCAGCGCCTCCAAACTCCTACTCCGTCCGTCGTCGCCGCCCTATGCTCTGAAATCGACTGCCAAACCAACACGCCGCGCCATCGCTCACAGATCGCAACACACACGCTACAGCCCGTCCAGGATCTGCACTTGACCCTGAACGATGCTGCCCAGACATCCATGGATCGATTGAGCAGCAGTTGACTCGGCCGGATGTCACCGACAGGCATCGATGCCGAGCCCGGGCGGGCCTCCATAGTGTCGATCTCGCCGGGCTGGACGCCGCCCCAGCGACCAGGATCCAGAAGTAGCGCATACTGCCGCGAGTTGTGGCGACGGACATCCAGCACGCAGGCGACAGTGTCGCAACGGCCGCTGCAACAAAAGCTGGTACGAGAGGCAAAAAGAGCAAAGAAGATATCAGAGGAGGGGATCGAACCCTCGATCTCGAGCGTGTGAAGCTCGCGTCCTAACCACTAGACGACACTGACACGTTCAAACAATTCACACCCATAGACAACACAAAATACACAATATTACCCGCACCACGCATTTCCAATCGCACACGCTTCCACAACAGCTAGACCGATTGCTTGCCTACACTTGACACCGGTCAGCGCCTCCAAACTCCTACTCCGTCCGTCGTCGCCGCCCTATGCTCTGAAATCGACTGCCAAACCAACACGCCGCGCCATCGCTCACAGATCGCAACACACACGCTACAGCCCGTCCAGGATCTGCACTTGACCCTGAACGATGCTGCCCAGACATCCATGGATCGATTGAGCAGCAGTTGACTCGGCCGGATGTCACCGACAGGCATCGATGCCGAGCCCGGGCGGGCCTCCATAGTGTCGATCTCGCCGGGCTGGACGCCGCCCCAGCGACCAGGATCCAGAAGTAGCGCATACTGCCGCGAGTTGTGGCGACGGACATCCAGCACGCAGGCGACAGTGTCGCAACGGCCGCTGCAACAAAAGCTGGTACGAGAGGCAAAAAGAGCAAAGAAGATATCAGAGGAGGGGATCGAACCCTCGATCTCGAGCGTGTGAAGCTCGCGTCCTAACCACTAGACGACACTGACACGTTCAAACAATTCACACCCATAGACAACACAAAATACACAATATTACCCGCACCACGCATTTCCAATCGCACACGCTTCCACAACAGCTAGACCGATTGCTTGCCTACACTTGACACCGGTCAGCGCCTCCAAACTCCTACTCCGTCCGTCGTCGCCGCCCTATGCTCTGAAATCGACTGCCAAACCAACACGCCGCGCCATCGCTCACAGATCGCAACACACACGCTACAGCCCGTCCAGGATCTGCACTTGACCCTGAACGATGCTGCCCAGACATCCATGGATCGATTGAGCAGCAGTTGACTCGGCCGGATGTCACCGACAGGCATCGATGCCGAGCCCGGGCGGGCCTCCATAGTGTCGATCTCGCCGGGCTGGACGCCGCCCCAGCGACCAGGATCCAGAAGTAGCGCATACTGCCGCGAGTTGTGGCGACGGACATCCAGCACGCAGGCGACAGTGTCGCAACGGCCGCTGCAACAAAAGCTGGTACGAGAGGCAAAAAGAGCAAAGAAGATATCAGAGGAGGGGATCGAACCCTCGATCTCGAGCGTGTGAAGCTCGCGTCCTAACCACTAGACGACACTGACACGTTCAAACAATTCACACCCATAGACAACACAAAATACACAATATTACCCGCACCACGCATTTCCAATCGCACACGCTTCCACAACAGCTAGACCGATTGCTTGCCTACACTTGACACCGGTCAGCGCCTCCAAACTCCTACTCCGTCCGTCGTCGCCGCCCTATGCTCTGAAATCGACTGCCAAACCAACACGCCGCGCCATCGCTCACAGATCGCAACACACGCTACAGCCCGTCCAGGATCTGCACTTGACCCTGAACGATGCTGCCCAGACATCCATGGATCGATTGAGCAGCAGTTGACTCGGCCGGATGTCACCGACAGGCATCGATGCCGAGCCCGGGCGGGCCTCCATAGTGTCGATCTCGCCGGGCTGGACGCCGCCCCAGCGACCAGGATCCAGAAGTAGCGCATACTGCCGCGAGTTGTGGCGACGGACATCCAGCACGCAGGCGACAGTGTCGCAACGGCCGCTGCAACAAAAGCTGGTACGAGAGGCAAAAAGAGCAAAGAAGATATCAGAGGAGGGGATCGAACCCTCGATCTCGAGCGTGTGAAGCTCGCGTCCTAACCACTAGACGACACTGACACGTTCAAACAATTCACACCCATAGACAACACAAAATACACAATATTACCCGCACCACGCATTTCCAATCGCACACGCTTCCACAACAGCTAGACCGATTGCTTGCCTACACTTGACACCGGTCAGCGCCTCCAAACTCCTACTCCGTCCGTCGTCGCCGCCCTATGCTCTGAAATCGACTGCCAAACCAACACGCCGCGCCATCGCTCACAGATCGCAACACACGCTACAGCCCGTCCAGGATCTGCACTTGACCCTGAACGATGCTGCCCAGACATCCATGGATCGATTGAGCAGCAGTTGACTCGGCCGGATGTCACCGACAGGCATCGATGCCGAGCCCGGGCGGGCCTCCATAGTGTCGATCTCGCCGGGCTGGACGCCGCCCCAGCGACCAGGATCCAGAAGTAGCGCATACTGCCGCGAGTTGTGGCGACGGACATCCAGCACGCAGGCGACAGTGTCGCAACGGCCGCTGCAACAAAAGCTGGTACGAGAGGCAAAAGAGCAAAGAAGATATCAGAGGAGGATCGAACCCTCGATCTCGAGCGTGTGAAGCTCGCGTCCTAACCACTAGACGACACTGACACGTTCAAACAATTCACACCCATAGACAACACAAAATACACAATATTACCCGCACCACGCATTTCCAATCGCACACGCTTCCACAACAGCTAGACCGATTGCTTGCCTACACTTGACACCGGTCAGCGCCTCCAAACTCCTACTCCGTCCGTCGTCGCCGCCCTATGCTCTGAAATCGACTGCCAAACCAACACGCCGCGCCATCGCTCACAGATCGCAACACACACGCTACAGCCCGTCCAGGATCTGCACTTGACCCTGAACGATGCTGCCCAGACATCCATGGATCGATTGAGCAGCAGTTGACTCGGCCGGATGTCACCGACAGGCATCGATGCCGAGCCCGGGCGGGCCTCCATAGTGTCGATCTCGCCGGGCTGGACGCCGCCCCAGCGACCAGGATCCAGAAGTAGCGCATACTGCCGCGAGTTGTGGCGACGGACATCCAGCACGCAGGCGACAGTGTCGCAACGGCCGCTGCAACAAAAGCTGGTACGAGAGGCAAAAAGAGCAAAGAAGATATCAGAGGAGGGGATCGAACCCTCGATCTCGAGCGTGTGAAGCTCGCGTCCTAACCACTAGACGACACTGACACGTTCAAACAATTCACACCCATAGACAACACAAAATACACAATATTACCCGCACCACGCATTTCCAATCGCACACGCTTCCACAACAGCTAGACCGATTGCTTGCCTACACTTGACACCGGTCAGCGCCTCCAAACTCCTACTCCGTCCGTCGTCGCCGCCCTATGCTCTGAAATCGACTGCCAAACCAACACGCCGCACCATCACTCACAGCTCGCAACGCAAATGCTACATTCTGTCCACAATCCGACTGCTGAACGTGTCCACGTAAGTTATGGTGGCTGTGGAGACGGGTAGATATGTCCGAGCAGTGCCACAGCTGGCGGTGTATTGCCTACTGTGCTATTATATGGAGCACTCTATCTGCAACGCGTCATCTCGCACGCGCTTCATCCAGCCATGGTGTTAGCGTTCGAGCATGCTGTGACTACTGATCCCGCGCTATCTAACTCGTCAACGTGAAATACCACTTCCTGCTAGCTGGCATTATTATAGATCTTTCATCAGAGCACCTTCGCGAAAAATTGGATAAAATGGAAATCGGCTTCTGTCTAACCAGAGACAGCATGTACGTGGGTGAGCGCACATAACCTCGCCATGTACGCGTGTTGAACCGGTGAGCACTCATTGGGATGACTGCAATTTCTATCTCTCGCGGCTCTGGGGCCGTATTATGGTGTCCTTTGGCCTATTGGTTGGTCAATGGCTATAGCAATCGCGCTTCCATTATCGGTTTAATGAACTATGTACCGCGTATCACTCAAGCTACGGCTCTGTTGCATACGGACTGCTGCTGCGGGGATTCCCCGTATGTGGTGCTGTATCAATGCACAACGTCGTGCACATTCAGCCAACGTAACCGCATTAATTAAATTTCATTATGGCTCAGATGCACACTACAGTGGCAGCTTCACCGATGACCTCGTCGAGGGTGCACTAGGCGAGGGCTAGTTCAGCACCAAGCGCACTCTCTCATCGCTATTGGGTAACGCGCCTGCTACACTCACTCACAAATGGATATACATTCATTCGTGCGGGACGCAATCGTTGGTAAGATCAGAGCGAAGGCTATACACAAGGCTCATCGCTATTGGGTAACGCGCCTGCTACACTCACTCTGAAAACGGATATACATTCATTCGTGCGGGACGCAATCGTTGGTAAGATCAAAGCGAAGGCTAAACACAAGACTCATCAAAATGACGTCAAAGCTACTTACTCCGATATTCGATAACCTCAACACACTTCGAATTCTCCTGAACTTTTTTCCCGAGACAACCGACAATTCACTACTGGTCCTTGCCTGCGTCGCAACACACACCAGCATGTTCAGTTTCCCATAGGTGTCTTCGCCTGCCCTGCCAAGATCACATTTTTTGTTTACCTAGAGTCAAACCAATTGGTATTCACCTCGTTGGCGTCTGATTTGCACTTATTGATGCTACATAACTACGTGCAGGACAGCTCGTCGACGACGATGCCTGTTTCGACTTGTCTATTTGGCAGTGTTTAACACGCTATGACAGCGTTGCAAGCCTACGACCAAGAGCCGCGCGCTCACGTAGAGCTCACCCAGCTGTCCGATACAAAAGTAATAAAAACCAGGCTCATGTGAGCCCGACAAATACCCCGAGCATGCATGCAGTGTACGGCCGGCGTGTCATGTCGATCTTTGCCCTGCGTGGGGTAGGATCGATACAGCGCACCTCTATCTACCAGAGAGTTCTAGTCATGATGTAGGATCGATACCAGCAAATCGCCCACCTCTAGCCATCAGCCCACCATGATCGCCGCATCGGCCAAGTCAATCCCACGAACCTATTGCTGAAGAGGACGCCAGCTGAAACCCCTGGTCTTGCGCACAATTGCAAGCGCTAGAACCAGCTGGCCCTCAGACCCATGCAGCAACTTGCTACACAGGTCGCACGCAGTCTACTCGCTCTCACTCGCACTATCTCGTTACAGATGCGCTAGTACAGTATCGTATCTCACCTTGATTGATGTCCATAGCGCTCCTGGGGAAAACTTTAACACTGAAATTTTGCAAGCCGAGAGGAGTTTCTTAGTTAGCGAGGTGCGTAACAAGTCGTTCGCTACCCAATACTGCAGTTTTTGGACATGTTTTACGATATCCGTGGCAGGATTAGTAAAAGTCGTCTTGCTGCGTAGCTGAGAAAAAAAAAATCGGACATGAACATGAAAGGTTTTATTTTTGTGCAGCCAAAGGACAAGCACCATTCCAGTGGAGTCGACATTAGTGCCCACACAAACGCAGACATCGTTCTGCTACCTACCAGCTCTTATACTTGTTGCCATCGCCAGTATCATGATTTAGTGTATCCCAGCCCGAATACCACACGAGTCAAGAAGGTTTCGTCAGTAACGAGGTACAATGCATCGTGTCCCAGCATATTCCCGAGATACAAGACTGGGCCGGTGTTACTGCACTGCTGATACACATTAGCCAGCGTATTGCATGACAAATTATCTCCGCCGGATGATTGATTGATTCTGTGAAGGATTGAAGTTTTGACTTTTTCGAAATGAACGCTTCACTGCTCTCAATGAGAAAAAAATTACGCGACGCGGGACTCGAACCCGCAACCCCCAGATTCGAAGTCTGATACGCTATCCATTGCGCCAGCCGCGCTACAGTGTCTTTGGAAGCATGTTTATTATACAGAATAAATAGTCGTGTTTATTCCACGGCATTATTCATAGAGCCAACACTCAAATCAAAACGTGAACGCTCAAAATCAAAAGTCATCGCAAATAAATATTTGATTCAGTATACTGTACATTTCACTGGAAATGTTGGTTGGCACAGCAGGTGCGCGTGTGCATCCTGCGCGAAGCCAAGGAAGTGAAGGACTGGAAGGTCGTGGCATCGCTGTATGCTGTCCAGTAGCGCGCAGTCTGGGGCTCGATCAAGACGGCCATGGATACCGGTGATTGGAGTGGGAGGCAGCAGCCCCGCGTAGAAACCAAGAAGAAGCTGCTTGGTGCCCACGTCGACTTCCTGCTTGCCGAAACGCCAGAGCTGACGCTCGAGCAGATGGCGGAGCTCGTTGGGCAGAAGTTTGCCGTGAAAATTAACCGTGAGACGGTGCGTCGAGCTATCGACGGACGCAAATTTACTCTCAGGACGCATCACTACGACGTCGTCAATGGCA
This sequence comes from Phytophthora sp. ST_20190627, assembly GCA_014706145.1. Classification (NCBI taxonomy): domain Eukaryota; phylum Oomycota; class Peronosporomycetes; order Peronosporales; family Peronosporaceae; genus Phytophthora; species Phytophthora sp. ST_20190627. Next base: position 1,036,993 of record JACBOU010000061.1, read on the forward strand.
ACATCCCCATCAACAAGCATAAACGCTACGACTACGTAGTGAAGTTCTATTTGGCGCTCGCTAACAACAGAAATGTACTATATTTGGACGAGACAATCTTCAACCTATGCGCTCGCGCGGACGTGGATGGAGCGTGCGAGCTCGTCGGGCAGCGCAAACAGCGTGGCAAGCAAAGGCAAAAACATCCATGTCATTGCTGTTATCTCTATTACGGTGCTTGCCTACCAGGAGTCCCAGTTCGGCTAGTTCACGGCCGAGCTGGTGAACGACTTCACCCGCCGATTTCTCCGCCATATCCAGGCAATCACACCGCTGAACGAGGTCACGCTGTCCTCGACAACGCGCCGTGCCTCACCAACGCCAATGATGTGTTCGACGAGGCAGAGTTTGCGGGTGCTGAGTGCTTAAGCTGGGGCCGTACTCTTTCATGCGTAATCCTACGAGAATATATTCTCGGTGCACAAGAGCGCCGTGAAACGCTTTCTCGTGCGGGAACGTACAGCCATTCTGCGTGTTTCGAAAGGAACAACAATCACGGAGTATCACGCAGAATTTCTCGAGTTCGCGGCGGACCCTCTCTTTGCTCAGATTGTGGTCCCAGAGCTGTGCAGCCGCGCCTTTTGTCATTCGCTTCCCAATCATCAGTGCGCACTGCGGTTTGAGGACATGCAAGTTGGGTCTTGAAGATTTTCAATCGAATTTGACAGGTTCTTACTTGATTAATCTGTCAAGATTTTGAGTTTGATCGTTTACGTTTTGACTTTGAGTATTGGCTTTGTAAAATAACGCCGTGTCCGACTTGCGCTCAACCCAGTCAAGTTTGGGCGGATTTCGTTGGGCTGGTGTACGTATGTGTCGCCTACCTCCAGCAAACCGAGAGGGCTAACCAAACGTGCAACACAGAGGTCTCAAACGGTGGTGGACGGTTAGCAGATCCCACCATCCAAGGTTTAGACCTGTATGGGTGACGCAACAGCGGCGGCGAGACTATCGTCCGCTTCAAAATTTCGAAAGCTTCTTTAGCTCGGGACAAGTCTCTCCCGGACCGGACTTGATCGTCATTCAACTCAGAGAATGTACGTTAGAACCGTTGCAGTACGTGAGACATGAGGAGAAGCTGAGCACTATTTCTTCAGTGTTGAACTTTCGTTTTTTGGCCGAAAAGCTTACACAACAAATCACTGTTTATTTGAGATTCAAAATGAACTCTGCTTTATCGGACGTTTCAAACCAAATGGCTCTTAAGTCGATCTTTCAAATGCATTCAAGCATGCCCAACACTACACGCTTGAGCTGCAGACGAAGGTACTTCAAGTAGATATTTAGCGAGATAAGCGTATTACACCACCATCTACACGAAACTCCCCACAACCGCTTCGTTACAGAAATAGGTCTATTTGAAGCCCGAGATCAATTCCAATTTCGGGTAGTCGAATCCACCCCGGTGTAGAAGTCTATCCGTACCCGCCCGTATACACGGATGGGTGGGTACGGGTGGGTGGGTAACGGGGTTACACGAACAGGTTTTCTTCTTGGTGTACATCACACCCAATACATATTCGTGGACAAATGTCTACTTGCATTAATCCCTATTGGTAGAAAGTGGCACCTTTCTACCAATCAGAGGCACAAGACCCTACCAACCACTCGATTGGCAGCTCCTTTACATTTACGGTATCAGTTAAGGAAGGAAGACCCAGTCTAAAGGAAAATCAGTAAACAGTTTTCATTTTGATCTAGAAACCTCTAAACAATCTACCTCTATCAACTTAGGTCTGAAAGGCCTAAGTTGCCGACGCTTTCCCCAACACGTGTAAGTCGTACTAACGAGCTAAGTAGGGCACTACAGAGTGTAAGTCGTAGTAGTGAGCCAAGTAGACCACTACAGAGTGGATACACAGAATTCGGGCATCCGTTGCGGCATCTGGTGCAATATACACTAATACAGTTTTTGTTGCTTATCTATGCCCATGTTCCTGGAGCGATCTTTAACACTGAAAATCTTGCACGCCAAGTGTGACTCTGAAAATCCTGCACGTCGAGGATACACGCAGCGTGTTGTTCTTTCCCAAAGATTGCGGATTTCCAACACGTTTTACGATATCCGCGACAAGATCAGTTGAGGTCATTTTGCTGCGTAGCCAAGAATACAAACCGAACATGGACATGAAAGCTTTTTTTTTTTACAGCCAGAGGACAAGCACACAGCTTACCCATTTAATTGACGTCAAACACGAATGTAATATAGACATCTCGTTGAAATCGCCAGCGTCATGTTTAGTGTATTGCAGCCACGTACCTTACAAATACAAGAGTGTGTCCTTCTAAAAAGGGCAAGACATCCCTCGGCTTCAAGTGGTAACCTATTCCGCGAGATACAAGGCGGGACCAATGCAACTGTTTCTACTCCATTTACGACTACACATCGGCAAGCGCACTGTACAAGAAATTCTATTTGGTGATGACGATTAATTTTGTGATGGGTTGACGTTTTATTTTTCCCCCAAAGGGACCGTCATGAAAAACAAATACGCAACGCGGGACTCGAACCCGCAACCCCCAGATTCAAAGTCTGATACGCTATCCATTGCGCCAGCCGCGCTATAGTAATTATACGGTTGATTATTTTGATATAGGAACGGCTATAATTAAGGGGAGACTGAAAGTTATGTTTCAGGAGCCAATCAGATCAAACCCCTTTTCAAATCAAAGCTATACTGACTACCGTATTAACCCCTCTAGCCCGAGGATTTATTCTATATCCTACAGAATAAGGAAACATCTTGATTAAAGTATACTTCAAAACCTGTCAAAGATTTGCTGTTGTAAGCCCTTTCGCTCTCTATGGTCAAGATCTGGGCGCACTTCGTACAGAGAACCCACAAAAATGGACATAACATATTCAATGTATCCAACATCTGTGAAAATAGCGATCTTCTATTGGCTCTGTCGAGCGTAGAGCACGCTCGAAACCTGCAACAGAAGAATACCTGTCAATTTCGCTAAGACAGCTGCATTTGGCGCCAGCCATCAATCGTTGGCGCGAGAGCACGTGGCGGCACTCGAGACGCGCGCGCGAGGAGGAAGAAATCGCCCAGTTCCTAACTAACGGATTAGGGAGGAGGAACTGGGCGACTTCTCCTCAGCGCGCATCTACCAGTTCAAGATCAAGATAAGTTTAGCTCACCACTAACTTGTTTACCCGCTCCCATCTTTATTCCTCCTCCTCTTGCTCTCTCTTACGCTTACGGAATCTGATTTTCTTTTTGAGGCTTGGTGGAATGCTCTTGCCGTCGTTCCAGGTGTCGTGCCATATCTGGGCACACGTGAGGGTGTTGCCGCTCTCCACGCGGCGAACATGGCGACATAGGTGCACCCGCCCTCCAAACGCGTCGCCACACTATGGGCAGAAGAAGCTGGTCTCGAACGACTTCGTCTTCGTATCGGTGAAGGGTGGAGCACACTTTGCACAGGTACTGTCTGCGTTTGTGCTGCTTGTTCGAAGAGTAGATGTCGTCGTTGTTGACTAACGTGTGCTACTGACGGGGATGGGTACCGACACCAGGTCCTCGGCGTTCATGTGCGTCTCGAAGTTGATTGTCCGCAACGCCAGCAGCTGCATGTGCAAGCGGCGCAGATTCTTAAAATGGGTATGTGGCTTTTCGCCTTTCTTCTTGATGTAATGCAGTGAATGATGTATCCATTGGCCACAGCCGTGTCTACGATGCACAGGAGTAGCTGCCTGTAGTACTTGCGTAGGTAGACGCACTTCCGGATGCTGTGACGCTGAAGTCGGATCTGTTTGTGTATATCCACACCTCCCATTCCGAGACCGTAGTCCACGACCAGCTGCGGCAAGGGACTCTGCTGCGTGTACCATCTTGCTCTGTGCGTCACCGACTGGTAGGAAGCATGCTACATCCAGTAGCTAGCACGTTCACAGGTCTTGAATCCATCCAGCTCAATGCTACTGGCTGAGGATGACGGCGGGCTTGTGTAATCCTGTACGTCCCTCGCGCCATTCGCTTCGGGCGTTTCTGCTGCGTGAAGTGGAATGGAGATCAGCCCAAGCGGTCCGTTCGCGTGGTGCCGACGTGATGCAAGTTCATCTCCAGCAGCTTCAGGCTTAGCGACACCGTCCGTCACAATCAAGCGCTACATGGGTTGGTTGCTCAACGCCTTAGAGATGTTTCTCACGACTGTTTTTGGCCCCAGTCCCAAAGTGTCGTTCGGATCCTTCCTCCTCGTGTTCTTCTCTTTGTTGGCCCCGCAGTAGATTTCAACTCTATGTTGGGTAGATACAGAATACCATTAGGCTCCAGAATAACGTGAATCTTACCTCGAGCAGTATGCGGTCTCTACGCAACACGTCATGTAAAACTTGGTCCCGTACTCGCTGGGCTTGTCTGGCATGAAGATGCACATCGGGTTGAACTTGCTGTTTGGCATCATGCCTTCGTCAAAGGACACGACTTTCCCAAGACAGTAACCGCGCCGAACCGTTTTCTCGACTACTTGTAACACCGGGCGGATTTTCCAAGCCTTGTCAGCACGCGCAGCATCATCCTCGTTGTTGTTGAAGTGCAGATACTTCATGATCTCCTCGAAGCGATCACGCTTCATGAAGCGTGAGAACGTGCCACGACGTATAGCGCCTTCCTCTTCAGTACACCAGTGTTTGGATAACCCGTCTCGAATCGGGGCTATAGCCCGAGCAAAAACAACCCGACAACGAGAACAATTGTGTGAGCTAGGATGCGCTTGGACTTGGCCAGGCTTTCTTCAATCTCCGATAGGTCCGGTACACTGACGCGAGGGTCCTTGGCCTGTCGAGCCAGCAACTGCAGTGATATTCTGCTCCCGGTAGCGATTCGTCTCTTCAGCAATTCGAATCCACAGCTCCTTCGGCAGAAAATAGAAGAACATTCCCAATGGAGAGTCTGCATATGCAACAGCAGATCGCGTTGGGCCGTAGGGTCCGTCTAAGTAGTCTGTGGCGGCGTCAACTTGGAGATTTCTTGCATAGAGCACATAACAGATAATACAGAATTAGTTCAAGTGTAGCACATGATATTCTGTAGGATCCGGACTTACCGCTATGCTCTTCATCATAGGTAACCCACCCACGTTCTGCCATGTCACGTAGTTCTTGCTCCGCCATGCCAAACAGCTCCATGTCATCTTCATCATCATTCATTGGTTCATCGTCTATGTCTTCTACACCTTCTACGAGTGTAGGCGCCACCGCGCTATCAGCCATTACGTCTTCATCATCTGCATTCGACTCTGAGGCACTCAAGTCCGCTGATGTTACCATATTCACGTCATCCGCCGCTACTGGTCCAAACAAGTGCTCCTTCCGCAAGCCCTCCATGAAGTCTTCGCCGTCAAACACGTCCAAACTGACTGCTACATCATGACCATCGCCCTCACTCTTCGACTCATCAGGAGCAACTGTGTTCTCTCTCGGACAGACATCAGTAGCATCCGGAGTAACCGCAGCCTCAGGACTCGCTTGTTCTCTAGCATCCAGAGTATCCACACCTTCAGCACTCGCTTGTTCTGTACGATCCGGCGCACGATCCGAAGATGTGTTGACGGCCGCACCAGCTTGGTCTGTATGATCCGGAATAGCGTCCTCCATCACGCACGCTTGTTCTGGATTACTATTCGCAACTGTTCCCGTCGCCGAAGCTGGGGCTGGAGCATCGTTTACTGAGGCTGGAACAGCAGGATCACCAATAGAGCCAGCATCTTCGCGCGATTCCTGCCGAGAAGCTCCGTGCGAAGCCTTCAAAGACGATGTCCTCGGAGCAGACACACCGTCGCTTGGTGGTTGCTTGCCGGCGGCAGCGTAGGCGGCTTGCTTCACAATGGGGCATCGCGCGGAAGTCTGCGGAACTGAACGCGTGGGTAGCTGCAGTTCAAGTTGACCAGAACGACACCCAAACATCATTAGTTCCCTCTAACCTACAATGTCAATCGATAGTTAGTTTCCAGCATAATACCCATCCATTGCATCCCATTACCTTCAAAGAAGTCAATTCCACGCTTGGTTTCATCCAGACGGCCCTTGATCCCCGGTTTCACGTAGCGGTGATCCTTGGCAAGGCCCGTAGGCCTTGCCAAGGATCGCATGTGCGCGCTACTCCCGTTACCAACCCCAGGAAGTACCGAGCTATATTGCAAGATGACAGTTGCGTGGACGAGAGCAAAGAGGAAGGAGATGCTCCCCCAGTGCCGATCGTGCAGACTCAGCTCCTTTGTGTGGTGATGGTGATACGAACCTGATGAACGCGGGTGCTGAGCAGTGTACGGACCCAAATTCTGACGAAGACTCGCCATTAGAAGAGGATCCTGAAGACGACGAGGATGATGAGTGAGAAGATGACGACGCGTGGACAGGCGATTGGGATATTGGAGAACTCACAAATGAAGATTCGGATGAAGAACGTGTGGAGTTGCCGGAGTCCGTTCGCATTTTGGCGGCCAGGATCAAGAAGACGATATCTATGATGAGGACGCACGGGTGGGAGTATGATAAGTTATGCTGTATTATCAATTCTGCCTAAACTTGCCGAAACAGCGCGGTTCGGCTTCAACCTTGAAAACGCGAAGTGAATCAATCCATTGCGGTCGTCGGTTAATATTGGAGCAAGTAACCATCACTCTCGCTGAAGTGACTGTCAGTGCGCATTGAACACGGGGGAAGCAGCTACCACTGCATCTACGCGCACATCAAACTCGATACTCAAGTAGCGACCTCGCTCACGTCCTCAATAAGTCTGAACACACAATCGGCAATGTTAGCTGTAAGTTGGACCTCCTTGTACGGAGAAAAATGTTCATGTTAATTTGGAGTCAACATAAGGACTTACACTAAAACAAAATGGCAGTAAGCCGAGGATTGATGCCGGTGACAACCTTATGCAGTACGCTGTTTTGGCGCACGCAGAGACAAAAACCTTCGTCCCCCACTTGTGCGGCTTGTCCTTGTTGAATTGCTGGGTAGGGTTGAAGCGCGAGCGTGAATGTAGAGCCACTTCGTCAAATTGATCACAGGAGACGTGCGATATCCACGACCAAACGTCCGCTGAAGCACATTTACCGCCGGCCGTCTGTTCCATGCTCGATCAATGCTGGCTTGATCATCCTTGTTGTTGGTGAAGTGAAGGTAGTCCGTTATGTGAAAAAAAAACGGTTCTTCGTCATGAACAGTGGTTGGTAACCCTCCGAATTGCTTTGTCGACCAATGTTCTGCGATACCTTTGCGGATGGGCATCAGCATCCGCGTGCTTAGTGAAGCCACCACTCGAAGATCCTCCCATGACTTGATATCAGGTACGTTTGCAAGTCGATCTTGGATTTCAGCCAAATCTTCAACTTGATGAGCGTGGCGTCGCTGCTGCGACCGGATAGCGCGAGCTCGAAGAGGAATTGGCCGCATGGGATAGTGGTTGCTTTTGACGACGATCTGGGTCCACAACTTGGGGTCATCAAGTAGAAGAGGAGAGCCAGCGGGTATCCCGCCACGGACATCACGCTATCGCTCGGTCGGGATGGACCATCGTACAGATCAGCGTACGTCGGATCAGGTCCAAACTTTCCGGCGTCTGCATACAAACCTTTCCGGCGTCTGCATACAAAGATAACAACACAGCACAGTCACTTTATGTTGTCGACTATGTAGGAAATAGACCACAACTGCGAGCTCTAATGTTGGACACATATTGTGCGTTTGATTCAAATTTTCGGGAAGGGATTGGTTGAATCGATACGGCCAAACCTGTTTATCAAGCGCTCTACCTATCGTAAGAAATGAAATCGATGCATGTTCAGAGGCTGACAGCTTGGCTTCCTATTACTCAAGTATTGCACACGCCACGAAGATCGCCACATGAGCGCAGCCTTACCCCCTAGCCGAACACCGACGTCAAGAAGCACTCCACCGACGTCAGGAAGCACTTCACCGACGTTTTGATTATCCCCGGATGCACAGACGACTCTATCGCGAGCAACAGACCTAGGCTCGGGACCACTGTCTCCACAGCAACCTACTCCGACGACTACGCAGGAGGAAGCATCTCGAGCGACGGCAACGCAAGCGTCACCACGTACTACCAGATTTTAGACGAGAGACTGTGACTACGTCACAGCAGACTCTCGGAACTACACAACCAGTCCATCCATCGGCGGTAACTCCTGTCCTGCCTGGGGCTACACGAATGGCTGGTCCTTCAACAGCACCTACTGTCGCGCTAGCTACTGTATCAGTGATTCGGTCGACATTCTAGCAGGAGATACACACCAAGTGACAGAAAAACCGGTCCCAGCAGGTAAAATAATGTTTACCAGCTTTTATTTCGGCTGATCGTGAAGGCAACCATTGCCCAGCGCGACACCTCGACCAAGAACCTCGACGAATTATTATAAACGGGAGTTCATTTCACGAGATCGTACAAAAGATCTGGAACTAGTTCAGCAACCGAGTGAAGTGCAGAGCTGTAAGGACAGACGGCGAATGGTCCACATCATGTAGCTGAATGGGATCGAGTCATGCAAGTCAGGGCTAAAATGAAAGGGGTGGTCGGTGTGTGTTTTACAGGATTGAAATTTATTGTGGGATCAAGACGAATCTACGGATACCTGGGTCAAAAGATAACAATACTGGAGAAGCTGCTGTTCTCCGGAATATGAGCGCACTCTATCCCGCCTCGACGGCGATGTCATGGCATTTACTGGTGACCGATCGCTTTTACACGCCCGTCAAATTGGCATTGGAGCTTCTGCATCGGCGGAAGTATCTGACTGGAACCATCCAGACGGATAGAGCTGGCTACGCGAAGGGTATCGTCACGAAAAAGATGGTGGAGGTGGTCAATAAGAGGAAGGTGCTGGTTCCGCCCCAAGGATCACTAAAACTCGCACAGAACATGGCATTTTCCCATATCACAGCGGCCACGTGGATAAACCGAACCCCGTTCATCTCCAGTCTAGCGGAGGCAACTGGGTGCAAGGCACAGTCAGTAAGTACGCACATCACTACGTGCGTGATCAAATGGCTGATGCATGTGTCCGTAATATATGTGTCGGACTCTGCTAGCGCGTCGTACTGAAGGCGAAATGAAGTCCGTTACCGCACCGGAGTTGGTTCGTGTCTGCCACCGTTGGATGGGTGGAGTCGACGTTCACGTCCAACTCCGGACACAGCCATACAGTGTTCTGCTCTGCTACAAGGCGAGAAAGTATTACAAGACGCTGTCCCTGAGACTACTGGACATGGCGCTTGTCAACGCTTTCATATTACCCGAAAGGTGAATAACAAGCGGCTGGCCAAGCACTTTGCATTTTCGATACTTTGATGGAGCATCTTCTCGCTATCAACTTCCAGGAGGCGTACACGGCTATCGAGGTGAGGCGTACGTTGATGGTGATGTGGTGTATTAGATTACTTGGCTTTGCCTGAATCCTAACAACCTTGAAGCCTGGGCAGTACCCTCGGCCTGTTTACCCTATTCCTGGGTCCTGACCAGCTACGCTCCAGGCACTGCGATTGTGTTCTAGAGTTGCCCCGATCCATCTGTAGTGACCTACTAATGAGGTCGGGCTCGTAACTTGGTCTATCTGACCCTAACTTGGGCTGTGAGCGCTGCAGCGGCAAGCCTAGTCACTGTCATGTTGACAGGCTTGTTTTGATGGGTCCAGGAAGTTATCCTGGTCTTGTCCGCCAGTCTGTGACACTTAATGTACCACCGTTGGAGGCGCCGTACTGTCGGCATTTTCCGATCTCGCATGTAGCAGATCACTTGGATATTGTCTCCCGCGACGCTAAACCCATCCACCTTGTTGGCGCTAGCAAACATCAGTACATTGTACAAAGCCACCTGTGCGGCGACATTTGTAGTGCATCTCATGGAAGGGAGGTAGATGCTACCCGCTTTGATTTAACTTCGGGAGGTGGAGTCCGTGGTCAGTACAAACCCGCACCCGCCTGGCCCTGGGATGGCGATCGAGTGGCCATGAAAGAAACCAACATGCTGTCCAGTGTTCAAAAGTTGTACCGTGTTCGGGATAGTTGTGGGAAATTTGTTGTTGAGTTGTCGGAAAATTGTTGAGTTCATGATGAAGAAGTCGTGAGACGCGCCATTCACCATATGTACTTGTTGTTAGTGGTGTATCCATTGAAACTTGGAGGTATGTTCGCTGAAGTATCACTCTTAGTCGGCTTAGATGGCCTTCAAACCCAATAGGTGTTAGGGCATTTGGACGGATTCTATCCAGTCGGTATCTCCATATCTGGGCGAGGACGAAAAATACTCCAGCCCTCCAGAATTTAATAGCGACGCCATAGACTTTATCTTCCGCGTCTTCGGGCTGGCCTGGCAAAGCTGCTGAGGCCACCATTGAGCGGATTTTGTCTGGAGGTAAGTCTAGCATAAGCGTGAAAATTTCTGATAAGGACCCACAGTCTTGGCCCCATTTGCTTGACGCCACCCCTGCAGGTATAATCTCTACATTCTTTGTGCTTCCGGACATGTCCAGAACACGTGGGTGAGAAAGTCGCTTTCTCCATTGCATCCCACATGTGGACAGTTAATTGACTCAGTCGTACTGTTCCACAGCAATAGTCTACGTAATCTGAGTCGATACAGTGTCTGTTGCTCATACGTAGTAACGCCCACTATTCTGCGCACTTCCTCCCACTTAATCGAATTCACAGCAAGCCCGCCGCTACCGATCGCCACTGTCCTCCCAGCCTCAGCATCGCATCTAGTTTCTGCGTACTGCAGCCACCTCTCGCCAGATGATTCGTAATGAGGGTCCAATTGTTTCAGGAGGGCGGACGCTGCTATGCGGGGAAATATATGAGGCGAGCAGTCCATTTCTACGCCGCAATATATCCCCGTTACTCGTACCGTGGCGTCCAACGAGAGTGCCCAATCCTCCATGGCCTTTGCACTCATAGCTAGTAGATCTGTTGTCAGATTTTGCAAGGCGAACTCCCCTTCGTTTGGTGGAAGCTCTGCAGCTGCGTGACCCAGCCAGGTTCAATTTTGCACTTTTAGTACCCTCAAGCTCACGTTTCTTCAACCTTTTGGTCAGGCGGCGCAGGTTTTGCTTGAAACCCGCGGTCAGGTTCCGCTTGCATTGTCGTTTAACTTGCCGAAGCTCCTTGGTAAGTTACCGCTTGAAATAATCCCACATCTCCTCTGTGTTTTCAGGCGTCGGGACAACAACAATGGCGTTCCAGAAGTCGTCTATCCGGCTTTTAATTAAGCTCTTGCTGGCAGCGGCGGCATAAACCGGCAAAGGTAGGATTGTAGTCTGCTTGCAAATTCGTTTCGTCGAGGAGGGGTCCTGGTTATGTAGTTGAACCGCCTTACGGTCAGTTTTCAACGGTGCATAGGTTCCTTCTGTCGCCCGTGCCCGACTCACATGCGAGGGGGAAATATACCACCTATCTATACGACTTGTCGCTGGTTTACCGTTCCTGAGCTCGTGTGGTACGATTCAGCAAACCTCTTGTTGCCATCTTCCTTCCGATACCAGGCTTTATCCATTCGACAGAGTCTACCAAACCAATCGAGTTGATCCATTCCATGAGTTCTACACCTCCTTCATCTGGAGTGTCTCTGTTCGGATAGCGATCTGTCGTCGTGTCTAAGACGCAGTTAAACTCTCCTCCCACAAGCACAGGGACATTCTCCGGCAGTGGTAACTTTTTGAGTTTGCGGAAGAAAACTTTACGGGGGCCTGCCTTGCTTGGAGCATATAAATTAATTATAGCGAACTGTGTGGATTTAATCTCATATCTTGCCATCACTAAATGTGATGTCCATATGTCGGAACGCCAGGCTTTCAATTTTCCAAAACTTCCGTACGGATCGACGAGAATGGCAGCTCCTCCTTTCCCCCCATCGGCTGCTGCCCACAGAGAGGCGGGTTGGTCCGCTTGATTTTTGAACCCCCAAGTTGCGTTATAAAGATCCACCACCGGTGTGATTCGATCCCGATTCAAGTGAGTTTCTTGTATCAGTATCAAATCGTTCATTCCGTGGTCATGTTTTTCCCGGAACCCTTGAAACCATGCCGATAATGCCGCCGTCTTGGTGGCCCATCCGTTCACGTTACAGTCACTAAACCAATCGTAACATCATCTTTGTGGAGCTTAGGGCCGTTCCTAACCGGGATCGCGATCCGTAGGGATAGGTGGCAGCACTCGGGGTCGCGATTCAGTCGTTCCTATCCGGATCGCGACCCAATCCATAGTGCGCAGTTAATCAAGTAAAGTCATAAATAAACATGGGATTTGTGTCCATTTCCTTATGTTTGCTCCGTGTGCAATTTCTACAAGCGTAAAAAAAGTGATACAGTCTGTGCAGTGAAAAACCTCCGATTCCCTAATACACCCTGCTTGGATGCACGTATGCACGCACAGTGCCGTGGTGCCGCCTTCTAGCTGCCTTGCGATTCGGCGATCTAGTCTAGCTTGCGATCCGGGGTTTGGATCGCAAGGAGTACACCTGGCTTACACTTCGGAAATAATCGAGTCGGAATTGATCAATCACAGGCCAACATTTCGGATCGCGATCCGGTTAGAAACGGCCCTTAGGCTGATTAGCTCCATTCGGGAACTTGGGTTTTCGCGCTGCATGTAGCTCAAGTTCTTTTCGTTCATATTGTCGTCGCAGTCGTCTGAGCTGTTTTTTGTTGTTGCATGCGCATAATCATCAGCCGTCACCTTGCTGAAATTGATCATGCAGGGAGTAGTGGTTCGATGTTCCAGGCGTATCGGTGATACCTCTCACAGCGCGTTTGCCAGTAGTTCTTCTGCTGACAAAACTCACAGAGGGATATCGAGTCCGGGTCGTCACCACTACAGAACGACTTGGGCCTGTATGGGCCTGGGAGCCCATTATAATCGATGGGGCGGAGCTAGTGGCACCGGCCCGTGTAATTCGGCCAAAATGTCACCAGCGCCTCCTACTTTTAGACGTCCTTACTCCTTGCATGATCAGTTATCGGCTGCGCAATGAAGCTGACGTAACCCTTTCCACTCTCCGATGCTTAGGGTGTTGGCAAGTAGCTTACCCACACGTTCATCCACTCTACAGAGTTGAGCGCGATCGACTTGGTTATAGGTAAGACTATTTTCCGGATTCTAGTTCACCATTTCAAGTACAACCAGGTGGAGAAGATACCATTCCGCTCGTTCAAGACTCTCAGGTCATCAAATTTTCTCTGTCGTCGACAGAGTCTAGTCCAGTTCGCTCTCAGTCCTGCTCCGAAGACGTTCTCGTCCGTGGACGACGTGTTGGATTTGTGTAGCTAATCAGCACAGAACGTTTTAACGTTGGCCGGAGTGTCTGGTAGTTGCTCAGCACGTTCCACTTCACCTCTTTGGAACTGACATGTTTCTTGTTTCCCAATGCAATCAACGCTCTCAATGGTCACTCCCCTAGTATCAGTTCGGGAGCCGGAAAGACTGTCATCAGTGATTTCATGGCGGAGATGCCCGACTTGAGAGCTTGTGCTAGTTCGCTTAGGCATTCCGAGGTTTGATCATTTTCGTGAAGTCTTGATCTGTCCACCTGCGCGTCTCTCCACTTCCGATAAGCTGCAATATTCCTTTCATCTTCTCCAATCTCAGGCTGGACCCCCACACACACACCATGACCGAAGCACCTCCATCCTGACGGGCCGAGGCGGCCGGCGGATGTCCCTCCAGTAGGTCTGGAAGCCGTCGGGCTCATCGAAATTCCACTTCTTTTCGTCGGAGAAGATGATGGAGTCCCAGGACCCGGCAGCATCCGTGTTAAGCATTCTTGCCCACGCCCATTCCTCCCTCGCCTCCTTGTCCGTCGCCGATAAGGGCAAGGTGCTGTCCGCCTTCGTGTAGGTTAGCCAGTCGACACCAGCAAACATACGCTGTATAGTACGCACCGATGCCTACAGGCTCAGCTCGTTCTTGAGTTTCCGGGCGGAGTAGTTTCCACTGGCAGCAGCTGACGCGTCTGTCGATCCGTCATTGCAGCGGCTGGTCCAGGATTCTTGAGCTCCTTCTCCTCGCCGACGAGGACCCGGTGAATTGCCCCACGCGATCTTTTAACACGCCGCTCAATCTCCCGACGGCTAAAGCGTCCCTCATGCCGCCCCTTGATGCTACCCTTCTTCTCGTCAGATAGCTGTCCATGACTTTGGAAATGGTAGTTAAAAGCAGCACGCCTCAGCCGACACTAAGCATCAAATGGCTGGGAGCCGTCTTATGACAATCAACACTTTTATCTTGTTTTTTGTATGGGTTGCGAGGTCGTGATAATGGGCGGCGATGGCCAAAACGACTATTTGTATATTAGCCTGCTCCTAAACGGCGATATCCCAATCGTTAACACATGTCTCTAACAATGTTCTATGCTATAAACATCATATCTAAACAGCGTCGCTCAACTCGCAAAACTGAGTGAGCTACACCACAAAACGTGGGGGGCCATAATAACCAGGCGCGCAGTACGAAAGACAAATATTACGCACCGTCGATTTCGATAAAACCTTGTGGCATCCGAGCTGGGAGTGACTGGTAAGGCAGTGAGAAAAACAATTTGGAACGAATACGAGCAGGCGATCTCTATGTAGATGAGAGTGAATATCACGAAGGCGGCAGCACTGTATGGGTATTATCAGCTAGCCAGCTCGAGGCAATTCACTCTAAGCTACGCAAGCTGTTGGATCGAGTCATCTCCATTGGAGTTGGGCTACGGATCTGAGGCATTTTCATCCTGCAGGTGCGTCCATTAATATGTTATGAATATCTTCAGAAGAGTTGCTAACGAAATGTGATCAATACAGCATAATTTGAAAGTAGGAGCGAAGTTCATGTGCAACCCCGAATTTATGGGTTTCTACTTCATTACCTGTACAGCACGACTGTCCTGTGTCATGGAGTAATTCCTGACTCGCCACAACTGGAATTTATCAACCAGATACTTGCAAATTGTCCATTCACCGGGAGTCTCCAACATCAATGCAGGCGTGGAAGTAAACAAACGCAAGTGAATCGGCCTTGGGAAACGGTGTATGAATTGGTTCCGTTGCGTGTTGAACGAGCTAAAGCGAATTTGCTGCAAAATGCGTCTGCACACGAGGACATTCGTAACTTGCTGAGCGCCGTAAACCATGGCCAGAAACAAATGAGTCAGAGGGATTTTACCGAGAACTTGAGTCTGGAGCCCGAATACAATAGCACCTCCGAGTGTACAGCGCTTGGAATTTGCGTTGCTGAACAGTTGCTGTCGGAGCAACTTTGGCCAAATGGGAATCATGTGCTGTTGTTGCAACGATATTGTAGAACTCGGCTGTCAGACAACTCGACAACCCCAGTTTAGATGTTAGAAAACACAGTTACCACGCAATATCGCGACGTCTGGCCCCATTGCCGTACAACTGCAGCCGAGTGCAAATAAGCATCCTTCAATTACGTCACGTATCATGTCTGTGGTATATTAAACAATCAATGATGGAGATTATTCAGCGGACGATAACGCGTTGCAAAAGAAGTTATATCAGATTCTCCGACTGGGCGCAGGTATTAAAATATGAAGCAAGTTTTTTGATCGGTGTACGACATTGCCACGTGTGTTTGTTCGGGTATTACTCGTAAGAACGACGAGGTTTTAGAGCGTCGACGGGACTCAATGCGCCGTACGCAAAACTAAAGCAGGAAAAAACAGTCTGAAGTAAAAAGCTGCCGCTGTCGCCTCGCCATGGAGCTGAATATGTAGCAGCAGCCGCCCAGGAACGTTTGTGTTCGCCAGGTAATTCGTCGTCGCACGCACCAGGAAACTATTCGGACGACCAGCATTGACTCAGGCATGACTCCTAGGCCAACACGCGAAATCCTTAGCGGGAAAACATGGCCGCGCTGACGGCATTTTCTGCCACTATCCCAAAAGGAACTCACGGAAAATGGGCGAAGATCCATGTATTGTACCTGAAAATAAATCCAACAGAAAAATTGACTCAAAACGCGTTGTGTTGTCGACTAAAGAAGAGGCGCCATAAAAACAAGGACGCGTCTGCTACCACACACTATTCCACGAGAAAGGGCAAAATATGTGGAGAGTATGTGACAAACTTATCGAACTTAAGTGAAGAAGATAGGTAGTCGAGGTTGAGCGACAAAATTGGCGGCAGAGGTCGCTCTTCACGGCGATGCTGCGTCCATTTAAGCCATTAGTGATAAGTTCATGGTGCATATTCATGTAGGGTTATCTATTGTGATTCGTATGATACCTTGTTCGCTATGCAATGGCATTTGTGTTTCTAGCAAAACAACCGCTAAAACTATTATTGAGTGCAACGCTTGCTAGGAGCATGTATGTGTATGTAAAGCCGCTGACGCAATGCATGCATTAGGAAACAACAGTTGCACAAGCGTGTACCCCTCCGTTTTGTCCTATATTTCATACTCTGTCCATTAATACGAGCAAGGTACCATGTCAGCGTCATGACGCGACTGCATGCGCAATAACGAACCCCAAGCCTGTATGCATGCAAGCACCAACACACCTACGCACGACTAGTAACGCAAGGCCCCTCGTTCACGTGTTCGTGAGCGCGTACACTGCTAAAGCCTCTCGTCACGCACTCGCACGCTCCTCGCTCCGCTTGCTCTAGACTCCGCAAATTAATGAATGAACGCGATTGGCTGATAGCCACCCGCTGGGGGTCACATACTGCTCACATACTCAGCACTTTCCCGTGGGATAATATGTGGCACCAGCCACTCCGTAAAAACAATCAACTTCCACCAAGCAGCAGTTGTAATATACCAGAAATTAAGGCTGAGCCTGCAGTACAACATCACATACGGGTACCACATTCATCCAGTGAACAACCACACCGAACCATTACTTCATCACAAGTTTCTTACCGAGCAGCAGAAGAGAGCAGACGAGAGAATAATGAGCCAGCATGCAGTAGTTGTCGATCCCGAAAGCGATGATGCAACCCCCAACAGCAAAATACCCACTGTGAAAAGCGGAAAAAAGCGAACGCCCAATCCATCACAATCTTGTTTTCCTCCACATTGATCAGATTAACCTTCATCTCCTATTAAGAAATTAACCCCAGAACAAAAGGTGTGCACGTGAAGCTGTGTACGAATTGCACTTGTGGATAATAGAAACACTTACATCCAAAATGATTCTCAAACGGCGCGAGCATACACCACCCTGTCGAAGCCTGCCTTGACGGCCACCAGCCAAAACTCTTACGAGATGCACAATGCAATCGATCACAGAATCCAGCACGTGCGCCAACATACCCGTCATCTCGTTGGTTCTCAATAGCACTTCATAAATTAGCAGGCTATATGCGAATGACACGATGGGAATCTTGATTTTTGTATGGATGGATCAACGCCTATGATTGGCTGGCGACAGCACCAGTTTTAGGACAGGCGTCCGGACTTGGATGTGTGATTTACGGTGATGGAGGCCGGTTGAGCTTCGTGCATGGGCATGGTATTCCCAGATGGAGATTCCGATGGATCCTGGATGTAACTATGAACCCGACGAGAGGCAATTGCCCTAGGGTGCGACAAAGAGCCTCTACAATTGAGTGCCGCCTTCTCTTGGTTGGGCGTAGACCGCCTATGAAGCCCGACCGGCCTACCCAAGAACCGAAGTCACCCCAGACGTACCAAGTATCCTGAACGGAGATCTGAACCCTGAACGGAGACCCCCCAGAGATCCTGAATCCCGAACGAAGATATCCCAGAAACCCTAAATGTAAAGATCTCAAGGTATACAAAGTCCAAGTGAAATCAGGACTACCAGAATCATGGATCTGTTGAGAGCAGTGGGACGTTGCACGTCAGCACGCACCTACAGACTCTGCATTGTACGAAGTACACAACAGAGGACCCAAGAGACGATGACGTCGACAAGACCATAGCGAAACCAAGTCAAGAGAAGAGTGCATGTGAGACCTAGCAGTAGATAGCCAGATAGCAGACAAAAGATAACAGACAAACAGAATTTTTTTTACCGACAAACCCACAAGCCATCGGACAAGCTTGACAGGACTAAACATGCCCGGGGCCCGACTAGAAGCTACGGTGTGAAGGCCACCCAGGAGCAGGAAGGAATTTCAAAACTGAGTCCAAGCCAAATTGAGGTGAGTACCGGGTGTAGAGCCCAACGTTGATCCATTTCATTTCCTGTATACCCGCAAGGGGTCCCGCATTTCATATTACCGATTACCGCTCTATTAGGATTTATAATTTTTTTAATTTTTTTAAATCATTTTGAAATTTAAAAAATATTTAAAAAGTACTATCAAAGAAAATGCTGGCATTAGTAACAAAAAATAACGTTTATGAATCGTTATCACCGTAAATCCAAGGGTTTCTATGTATGGTATTTTTTTTTTACCTTTTTATGCAATTTTAAGATCAATTCCAAATAAAATTGGTGGAGTTATCGCTATGTTTGGTTCTTTAATTATTTTATTAACCATACCTTTTACAAATTCATCTGAAATTAGAAGTACAGCTTTTAGACCTATTTTCAAAAATTGTTATTGGTTATTAGTTGTAGCTTTTATAATGATGAAAAATAAATCATTCAAAATATTTTTAATATAATATTTTTACTATTTATATTAAAAATATAAAATTTGAATTTTTTAAACCGTAATATATAGTAATATAAATCAATTACAAAATTTATTAAATAAATTAACTATCGTAGTAAATTGAAAGAGATGTTCAAAAAAATATTATTTAATCCAATAATATTTGATGCATTCCTTTGAATTTCAATATTGCGATTATACTTTTCAGGCGGAGTACTTAACGCGTTAGCTGTTACATCTAAAAATTCTATACCAATTTCAGTATAAGGATATTCAACAGGACATTGTCCAACCCAACCTAATAATAAAAAAGCTACAACTAATAACCAATAACAAATTTTGAAAATAGGGGGTAGCGAACGGGATTAGATACCCCGGTAGTCCATACTGTAAACGATGAGTGCTAATATTTAGAATTTTTATATTCAAAGAAGAAGAGGACCTAATGTTGTAGCATGGCCATTTGTTATTTCATTTGGACTTTTTAGATCTGAAAAATAATATGAAATTAGAAAAAGATTGTTGATATATATCAATCATTTTTATATAATAATAAATAAATAAAATATGAATTTATTTTCACTAAAAACTTACATTTTTTAAAAAACTATTTTATTTAAATATTTAAATATTTTTTATTAGGTTTAATACGTTTTAATTGGTTAATTTAATTATGAGTATTTTAAATCATTTATTTATACTTATTTTATTATTAGAATATTCCTCATTATGAATAATCCAATTTGAACGTACTTTTATCTATTTAGAATAAACTAGTAACTAATCAAAAATCATACTTTCGATAATTTTTTTTTTTTATATCTGTATTAACTTATCAGGCTCACAATCTGACGATGTAGGTTCGAGTCCTTCTCTCATCATTTTAATTATAATATAATCTATGATTCAAATTCAAACTAAACTGAAAGTAAACGAATAAAAAATTTAATGTATCTGGTGGTGTAATTAAAGCATTTAACTATTTATTTAGAGCCGAAAATTAATAATTTATTTTATTTTATTTTTTACTATTTAATAATTAAAATTCTTGTTAGTTTAGAAATAAATGATAAGGAACGTCATGCGCATTTTTAATAATATTTTTATATAAAATTTATAAAAATAAAGACCATATTGTGAAATTGTTATCATAATAATTTTTTGAATAAATATTTTGAATGTTCGAATCCTTTTCTTCCGAAAATCGGTGTTATAAATTAAAAAAAATAATTTTTAAAATAAATATATTTGAAAAAAGAAGAAGAATTTTCAACCCAATCTAAAGGAAAATTAATAAGAAGTGCCGGTGAGTTTGCGCAAGATTATGGTAGTTTTATAACTATCAAATATTAAAGGTTCATCTGCAAATACTAAATTATCAGAATATTCACAACTCCAAAAATTAGAACCAAATCCAACAAACAATATCTTTTGGCATTTTGTTGATGTTGTTTGGTTATTTCTTTTTGTAACTGTTTACTGGTGGGGAGGTAATCAATAAAAGCAATTTTTGGTACAATAGCGAAAAAACTTGAAATATTATTTGGAGCACCTCTAAAAATATGTACAGGAATAACAATAAAAAAGTTTTTATAATTTTAACAACATTTTTGATTCACCCAAACTTTCGTTTCTCAGTGTCAGTAAAAAACGGGACTTGAACCCGCGACCTATAGCGTGACAAGCTACCACTCTACAGCAAGTTTATTTTTATAGCAAGCTTAATTTAATGGTTCATCAACAAGTCTTTTTTTTAATTCACAAGCTTATGAATATATTGAAAGTACTTTTTCAATTTCATTTATTTATATATATAATAAGCAAAAAAAGGAAAACCGTACCATAAACCGACACAGGTGGAAAATAATAAACTCGTTTATTATTTGGTAAATTATTTTGTTGTTGTTTTTAACAAGATCAAACTATGATTTTTGGCTTATGCCTCAGTTGCTCATATGAATTTTATAATTTTACACATATTCACCTAAAAAATATAATGCAAAACCCAATTTATTGATTTTTTACCAGGATCGGATAAATGAACTTTTGCCACTTTACAAATAGCAGAGTAAATTTTGTTTATACTAATGTAATCTAATTTGTAATAATTAATTAATTAATGATAAATAATATTTTTTTACCCGTTCGCTATGTTTTAAAAACATTCAAAATAAAATCACCCGGATTTTTACTTTTACAAGCATCAGATTTAATAGCTAAAAATCATTGAATGGTCCTATAAAATTAGACGATAATTTTTTTTATAATTTTTTTCCAAATAAATAATTTAAATTAATAGGGGTAGGTACTTTTGGATTATTACAACCTTTAGCGGACACTCCGCCTGAAAAGTATAAGCTTACTTATATAATTTACCATTCTAAAAGCATCACTACACCAAATATAAACAAAACCTATAATTGATTATTTATATTTTTTAAATGAGGTTATAAAATATTTTTTAATATAATAGAATTAAACGGAAATACCGGATCCTCTTAACATTACACCACTAAAACCTAAATTTAAAGCATCTTTAGCAGATAAATAATATAATCTTTTCGTTGTTCATTTTTTTGAATAAAACCTTCTAAATTTATATACATTCCATTAGGTAAATCAAATGGATGTCGATTTGTTTCTGCTTTTTTTTTTAATTCCCAAGAACGTGCTGGGTTCAAATTTGAACCCACGGTATTATTACATACTTCAGTTTTCAAGACTGACACCTTAAACCACTCGATCACCTATCCATAATTTTTTTTATTGGGTCCATTTATTTATATATATAATAAGCAAATCCTTGGGTTTTAACTTTAAGTTCAAATTTTTCATGGGGTTTTTGGACTATGAATTTTTAGTTTACCTACAATAACATGTATCCCATGAAAACCTGTTAATAGAAAAAAAGACCCGAAACTGAGTGATCTAACCATGAACAGATTCCAATTTTATTTTTAATCTTAAACTAAGAGTATTTGGAAAAACTCTAATCCATAAAAATCCTAATCTTTTCATTTTTCGAATAATTATTCTACGTAGATCCAGTTCCTCTTACAAAATTACCTTCTTGGTTAAAATAACTGGTAATAATTTAAAAAATGTTGGTAAAAATTCAGCATCAATCATTTGATTATTTAATGGTGCTGGAAGATAAAAAGGAGATGTTTGCACAGATGCAGTAATTAATACTCTAATATGACTTAAATTATTTGTAAAATAAACTGTTTTACCTTGGTGTCTGAACGCTCAAGTGATCAAGCGGCGAAGGCGTATGTGGCATCTCAAGTGTCCCGGTGGGAAAAAGCTGGATCCGATCTGGCGTTCCCGCCGAATGTGGAATATGCCTGGCCGGGGTCCCAACCGGACTGGCTGACCGCGACACCTGCGACGTCCAAGTACCTGACGGTGAGAATGGCCACCAAGAACCCGGCTGAAGCTTGGCTGGCCGAGCTGACGCCTGACCGTCGAAATCTGGCTACCGCTCAAGACGTTGTCGGAATCGAAGTCCCGACCGGGATTCTTGGCTCGCGAGAGTGTGTTGCGATCATGCAGACACTCTTGGTTGAGGCTGGATTCCAGTTCGTGAGTCCCGGTGGAGATTGTTCGGAGCCGGGCCGGAGATGTCCAGAGACTCACGACCGTGGAACTCATTGAGCGGCGCGAGCTGGTTGCTGGAGCGACGTTCAAGTTTGTACAACCCTTGAAGGCCCCGGAACACCTGGACTACTATGCTGAAGACGTGGATGGAGATGTATTGATGAACGATTACGAAGCTCTGCTAGGCTGGGCCTACGTCTTACGCTTACATATGACTGGTATTCGTACCGTCCAAAGTCCAATCGCGTCGAGAGAGCCGTCCCTGGGTGAGCCTGCTCCCAAGCGTCAGCAACATGCGCCACCACTGACTGGCAGTTCGACTGCATCTCCGCCCTCGAACTTCGAGTCGCTACCGTCGGAGTTCCCGTCAGCCGAGGAGTCCGGCCGGGGATCTCTGCCTGGAGTAACAACGTCGGACCCTATCCCGAGTATGGTTGGAACTTCGGATGGAGCATCCAATGGCATAGCTTCTGGGCCGTACGCATCCAGGAACACGACTTCGGATTCGTCGACATCTACGGTCGGACACAGTGCGGCGGCACACATGCCGCTGTCCGCGTGGTCCCATGGTGATGTCCGCTCAGGGTCCGACTGCTGTGTCTGCTGGAGCCGGAGATATGAGCTTCTACGTGACGCGTGAGGTTGTCCCCAAGCGGGGATTCTTGGCCGACCAGGCCAACGTTCACATGTCCAGCCTGGACGAGGTGGCTAGCATGGCGAGATCCCGAACGCGTACATCCAGGAGATCCCGATCGCATCGGCATTCCAGACGTGGGTCGTCTCCGAGTGACTCGAGCTCTGATGGCAGTCGTCGCAGGTCTTCATCCAAGAGGTCCTCGCGCGACCGATCTCCGTCCAGGCGCTCACGGCGTTCAAGGCGCTCGTACGTGTCCAGTAGATCCGGACGGTCGAGTCGGTCATCCCGGTCGGGAAATGCCGAGGTCGCAGTGTCTACTCTCCACCAATTCCAACAACTTGGAGCCTAGCTGTCGAGACTACGCGAAGCCGTCTCCGTCAGGAAGCCCTCTGCCCTGGATGACGTCCAAGCGGCCCTGGTTGAAGTTCATCGGAAGGCCCATAAGCCTGAACAGCGCGCTCAGGGGCTCGAACGACGCCAGTACGCGGTCTCCGCCCAGGCACCCCAAGCCACCTCGCAGTCACCCGACATCGCGGCGATTGAAGCGGCGAAGGCTGAACGTGTGGAAGCTGCTGCGTCGGGGTATCTCCAACAGCAGCTAGCTGAAGCCAACGCGACGCATGCCGCGGAACTCACCGCCCAGGCCGGACAGGCTCAGCAGAGCCTGACCGAGTTGATAACCAGGCTGCAGATATCGGAAGCGGGCGTATGCACAATCGAGAAACTGCCCTGAACATGCAAAAGTTTCAGGCGAGACAGATACGCGACCTTCAAGCAGCACCCGCCCAAGTTCAACTCGAAGGGGAACATCCAACCCTGGACGAGCAACTCGCATACAGTCGGGAGGTGACAACCCTGAACGAGCAACTGGCGAAATTTCTGGAAGCGTTACCGATCCGAGTGTACAGCCGGGACAGAAGAACATCTCCGAAGCCGACTGGGATCAGCTGAGAGCTGCGCTGCCGGAAGTCGACTTCGCACGTCGGGCAAGGACCTCGCGCCCGATCAAGACTGAGACGCATGCGACTAGCGGTGCGACTCGGACGACTACGACGCGAGCCGCCTCGGCAGGAACGTCCCGCTAGGAGTCCAAGCACAACCTGAAGCGCGAGAAGAAGGGGCCTGCGAAGAAGGAGCCGACAAGGTCCCAAAAGGATGATCGTAAGAAGCACCTCGGAAGGAGAAGCGTCGGGACCGAGACTCGTCCCCGAGTTCAAGCTCAAGTTCCTCAAGTTCGGATGACGGCCTGAGCCGCATGCGACTAGCGGTGCGACTCGGACGACTACGACGAACGTGTCGGACCGGCGGTGGAGAGACCTACCCTCGAGGATGGCAAGACAGTCTGGATGTTCCGTCCGTATGTGAGCTCGGGCACACTGGCCCAATTCGATAATAAGGCTGAGATGCGAGAGCGCGGGAGGAGTTCACGAACATCTCCGTTCAGGGAGGTTGGTCCGACCGGACTAAAGTTCGTGAGCTCAAGATGAAGCTGTCGCCTGCCGTCCGGAACTGGCGTGGTCAACTAGACAAGTACGTCCAGGACGACTGGAAGAAGTTCTCTCAAGGGTTCAGACCCAAATATCTCAAGTTCCGGACGTCAGAGTCCGAAAGTTATTTTACGATGAGGCAGACGTCATCCGAGACGGCGATAGAGTCTTCTACAGACTCAACGAGGCTGGTGTCAAGTACAAGAAGCCCAATAAGGAAAGGAAGAAACACGTTAAGCGTTTCCTGAAGAACCTTCGGGACTCCCAGTTGAAGGCTATCCTGTCGAACCAGAAGTTCCGCAGCCTGGATGACTTGGAAAAAGTCCTGGAGTAACAAGACGATCTGGGCCTGAACGGAGGTTACGATGCTCCGCCGACCCGGGCGCGAGATTTTCGAGCGGACAATGTCCCGACATCGCGGTTCAAGCCTAAGCGTCGAGCGTATGTGAGCATATCGGAAGGAGAACCTGACAGTGAAGCCGAAGGACGTGTGCGCTTTGAGGACGACATAGAAGAGACGAAGCCATCTCCGGTGGAGTCGAAAGATCCCGGACGGAGTATTCCGGACGGGGGCGTATTGACATCTCCGGCCGGGACGGTGACGTCCGAACCGGACTTTTGCAAAGCCGTTTTCAGAGCGATTGAGCAGAGTGGATAGCGCCCACCAGCGCCGAACGAACCACGTCCAGGATGGCAATCGCCTCGGCCAAGCTGGCAAGAACCCAGAAATTGATGGCAGTCTCCCCGGCGGAAGAACCCGAGGCGTTCCAGGAAACCATACCATCCCCATGCCTCTACGCACAACGATATGAACTGAAGATGGATCTGGTAAGATTGAAGTTTGAGCTATCGGCAAAGCACGACGTGTTCCTTTTCTGCAGAGGCGCATTGAAAGCCCATGTCGGGATGAGGCGGTGGTACACCACGTGAAGCACCAATGCTCACAGCGGATTGCGTTGGCGGTACCAGAGCCGACAGCTAACCCATCAATAAATTGGGCGCCATGAGTTCTCCCGCCCACAGCAGCTAGCGTTAGCCTTCCGAGGCTAGCCCCTCGCCGCTTCGCGTACAAGAAGCCCCGCGACGGATTGCCTCCGTCGCCCAGCAAGGAGCTTGTGGTTAGAGAATCCTAGAAGTCAGCCAGGCCGCCCCTAAGTCGATTTATTTCGCCATAACGGCCGTCCTAGAGGACACCGAAAAAACAAAAACAGAATAAGAAGCTTGCCCTTG
This sequence comes from Phytophthora sp. ST_20190627, assembly GCA_014706145.1. NCBI lineage: Eukaryota > Oomycota > Peronosporomycetes > Peronosporales > Peronosporaceae > Phytophthora > Phytophthora sp. ST_20190627. Next base: position 1,062,583 of record JACBOU010000061.1, read on the forward strand.
CTATTACTGAATTTGAATGGTGCCTGGGATGGAGGACGGAACTGGGGACGGCTGCGCGAAGGCGGTACCGACAACTTTGCGGTGGTCCAGCTAAATGTCGTGAACGCTCGCGCTGTTAGACTCGACATGCAGCAGCGGCAACCAGAATGCTGTGTCACCGAGGGTGGCGTCCAGAAAGCCGTCGAGGACGTCTGCATTAATCAGTTGCAAGGGCTGGCAAGGCTACAACATCGGACGTGTTAAAGAAGGAGGCGGCAGTACCGGAATAAATGATAGTGCGGATTGACGATCGAGAAACAGATACGCATGCCCCGCCACACAGGAGGACGGTAAGCGGACGTCGGGGAGGGACGTCACTGGCCGTGTCAGGCCAATCAACTGACACGCCTCCTTGAAACATTGGACGAAGGCATCCGGGTTGAAGGGCGCCTACGACTGGCGGCTCAAGGGTGGGGCGGGCAGTAATCAGTCTAAGTCGGGTGCGTGGAAGGATAAAACGGTGCTAGACTGAGATGTGTGTGCGAGGAGTGCGTTGGTTCTGATCGGGCGGTTGGAATGGAACTATGGAGCGCTCCGAGTAAGGTGGGGTGACGTGCATACATGGAAGGTTAAAGAAGAAGAGGACAGGTCGGTGGGGTAGCTGCTGGCCGTGCTCGGCGAAGATCAGTCGTGGATTTTCTTTATTGTGAACAAGCAACTACTTTCTGTATTTACTACACGTCTTATATTGTTTTAGCTCTTCAGTTCTACTCTATCCCGCTTGGATATGCGCGCTATCTTAGTCAGCCGGAGGAACTCACAACCCGGCGAAGAGCTCGATGTAAATGCAACTCCGAGGACGTCGCCATTCGGCCGAAGTCGTCTTCCCACATAGGTTCTGGTTCCTTGGGGGAGAGCTGGTGCGGCTAGCGCCTGCTTTTAAGTGAAAAGAGTCGGGCCGTGCGGTCCGGCTACCACAACTTTCTTTTTGCTTGCGCCGATGATAGAATCCCATCCGTGGTATAACCAAGCTTCATCATAGTGGACCATCGTACGTTCCTTTACATCCTCATACCATTAACACTCTAATCCCCGCAAATGGTCGGTTTCACGCAAGAACACCAAAATCGGGGAGCTGGCACTCCCTTCACCCTGTTGTGGTCAAAATTATACTTGACATTTGTATGTGAATATTCCGATACAAAATTGTTAAGCATACATACACGGGGGGGGGGGGGGGGGGGGGCTTTAGCCCGCCACCCGCCACCCAAATATTGCAAATATGCATGTTTAAGGTGATATTGTATTGTCATAATTCCTAAAACCAAGCATTTATGCATGTTTAACTCATATTCCTGCCACTCATATTATTGGATGAAAATCATAACCGTAACATTGGATTGGTTAAATTTTGTAAAACCAAGCAATTTGCTTGGTTTTACAAGGTTCTACCACAATAGGATTAAGGTCTTCTGTATTTGTCAGCAAACCTGAAACTGTCTCCTGTTCTCTCTACTATCCATCAGCTCGGGTCAGCAAGACGATCGTCCAGCCATCGTCTTGATGGTTGACAATGGCAGCCTTGCCATTCACAATCTGAAGATTGGCCTGCCACCCCACCCTACAGGCTGAAGGAGATCATCCAATCTACAACTCACTACAGTCCTTTCTTTCAAGGCCTCGTTCAGCCGCGTGAGCTAAGCTCGACCTCGAGTGGCATTGACACTCGCCAACACTGCTGCTATCTTTAAGGGACTAACCAAATTTGGTTAGAGGGTGTCTACAGCCTGTAAGATTGACCAATGGGTGACCCCACATCTTCTGAATTTTAACCGATTATTGTCGTTCGAAAGGGGAGAGACGTTACTCACTGTACAATCGGAATTCCTCAGAAGAAATGGAAGGAGAGAAGCGTCAGTGTTCCTGGTGTCTTGGTCCCCCCTGTGAGTGGGAACAGTTTGGCTCCCGCTTGGCCGCGAGCCATGAACGGCTTGAGAAGTATGCTACTCGTGTTTACCATCCTCGTAGTATGAAGGCTTTGTACCAGTTGTAGCACTATCTGAAGTATGGGCGATTTGCGACGACCCCGAGTTACTTCCCTCAGTGTGTTCGGTTTGCCTTGGAGATTGCACACAAGCTCTCTCCGCCGTGACTTCTAGTCCCGCCTCGTCAAGCTTGTCTTCGCCAGAGACAAGTGCTGCCGAATTTTCGAGTGATTCATCGGCTGAAGATTGCCTAGTCTCAGGGATGCCTACTCAAAGATCAAATGAGCACCCCATTCGACCAAATGTGAGAAGTAGCAGACCCAAGCGAACTACTGGAGGACGAAAGCGCGCTGCTGAATGTGTGGACGGCACTTCGCCCACTGCTACACCTGGAGGACGAAAACGCGCGCAAAACGTACGGATGGTGCAGCTTCTCCAAGAAAGAAGCAAAGAGTGCAGAAAGCGCATGGTCAGGCTTTAAGCAACACATCTAAGGCTCTTGGCACGTCTACCTGAGCTGTTCGTAAGCACCTGTCAGTCGCAGATATCAACTCAACAAATACGGCGGCCAGAGTGTAGTTGAGCAGGTAAAACACACATTGGTTGCGAATGAAAAATGGTTGTTGTCTAAGATACATTTTCGACGTATGTAGATATGTTCAAGCGCAGCGTCGACAGCACCACGACCACATCGAAAGCTATCGCAAGCTGGGAACCTCTGAATTGGCGCGTTGGGTATTCGTGAGACGCTTCATGTGAAGTTCTTATTGTAATGCCGTAGAAGGCGGCGCGGCGACAGTGGTGGTATCACACCACGGCGGTGCGCAACGATGGTGTTCGGCACAGAACCTGAGAAGATTACGTCAGCTGGTACGCTTAACGATGGCGGAGTTGATGTTCACAACTCGGTGACGCTGCGCTACAGCGACCAACGCTTTGCCACGATCGAGTACGCGATGTTGGTGCAACTAAGTGAGACTGTCACCATTTCGGGAACGACGGGTCGCGTTCATATCCACACACTGGCTCATCTTGCTACGGAAGTATCTGGAATCCGCAGTGTCGGACCCGGTAATGAAGAGTTGACTACGACGCAGTTTGCGTGGCCCGATCCAGACTCCGGGTACTCTGGTTTCTTGCATGAAGGTGAAGCGATTACTAAAATCATCCTAGCCAAACGATTTGAGGCCGAGGAATTTCCGCTGGATGGATAAGATCCGCAAGGACATTGGACGGGTGTACCCAGCCGACACCAACTAGGACAGGCATTCGTTGTTGCATGTCAACCAGTGCAGTCATAGCTCAAATCTTCAAACACAATAGGGGGTTTCAATAGTGGTAGTCAATGTAGCGAATTACTACGTAGTACTTGTAGTAATTCTTGCAAATTAGTCTGGTTTTTCGCCCACTGAGAGCGCATAGGGTAACTTTGAAACGACCAAATGATTACATACCGTTTGCGGTTCGTCACACAAGATTTGCCCGCCCAAGCGGTAGTCATCCAACTTGGATACCAAGGCCGCCACTTCGCCGTAACAACAGCAGCAAGACACGAGAGGCCGCCGCCCCGAGCAGCAACAATCGTGTCGTGTACGTGTAATATTCTTGGGTGCAGGTATTGTTTGACCAGGTTGATACAGGTACACGTCATTCGTGTTTTCGTCGCACTTGACAAAGACGTGACTATGACCAGCATCAACAAACCTCTGCGTTGGGACATTCTCGGATGCGGTCGCATTTCGCTGGCAACCTGAAGCCTCTGAAGACCGCCATCTTCCACGCTTGTGCAGCTCGATCACTGGATAAAGCCCAGGAGTTTGCCTCAACACACGGTATGTCGATCGGATTCTAGATAATCAAGCACGAGCTGATGTTGTAACGCGTAGGCATTCCTCATGCGTACGATTCATACGATACGCTGTGCTCCGCTGAGGTGGATATGGCGTACATCGACACGATGCACATAACGCATTGCGATCCGCTCTATTGGCACAGAGCCATGGCAAACACGTACTGGTAGAGAAACCCATGGCAAAGAACGTGAAGGAAGCTGAAGCCGTCATCACACACACACAACAGAAACATCTCTTCTTGATAGAGGGCATGTGGGCTCGGTTCTTTCCTGAAATTCGCTTCGTGCGTGAGGTAATCGACAGTGGCGCTATTGACGACGTCCACCAGTTGAATTCAGCTTTCGGAGTCCCTTTCAAAGCTGGCAACGACCACATCTGGAAGAAGGAGCTTGGTGGTGGTGGGGTGGAGCTATTTTGCGATGAACAAGGAAATCGGCAGTCCAGCAGCAGTAATTATCGAACGGATCACGTTACAAGAAGCGCATGACGGCAGATTTCTTTTACGTGTATTTTCAATTGCAGTGAGAAGCTAACCATGATAGCAGTCCGATTTTACGTGCTCGCCTTGCGGGAACGACATTGCTAGCAGAACTTATCTAGCTCACTCGCCGTTGGAACGACCCCGATACGGTAACTTGATCTCTGAACGTGGGGTAATGGAGGTTTTAAATCGCTTTCTAGTCTTGTGGACGGCCTGGTGTGTCACCTTCAAAGCCAACATATCTAACGTGCGGCGAATGTCAGATTCGTCCGTGTTTAGCGCGCTTCGTGCGTGAAATACAGTAAAACAATCTACATGAAATCCCATGTTGCATCCCGTGGACACCTTGCTGTTGTGAAACCCCTTTGTTGAGTACAAATGGCACGTGAGAACTTTGCCATCCTTGTTACTGGTAATGTGGTGGCTCGAACAAGGATCGCCAACCACATTGGCGATTACCTCTACAGGGGTCTCCGTCGCGCGCTCCTTTGCCCGCCGAGTACGCTCTTGATCAGTTAGGCGAATGTAGATGCGCCTTTTGAACTCACGCAGTGTAATTTCAGGAGGGTCCGGAGCTTTAATTCATCTGAGTAGCGCGTATGCATTTACAATGCACAAATCGAGCGCCCACGTGAACATGCTCATGTGGAGGTACTGCTCCCTGCGCTGCGTCCTGTTGGTACACAGCAACTGGTCCGCTCGATCCACGTCATTCATGTAAATATTGTAAGCTGAAACAAACGCTTGAACCATATACATTTCTCGGTGCATCGCTTCATTTCCAGTCCAACGATTTAGAGGAGCAAGCCCTTGAACGCACTGCACAGCTTCTGACTATCAGCACCAAGAACGTGTTTCGACGGGGTTGCAGCAAAACCATTCGTATAAAAATATCACCACCTTCGTGACCACGAAAATAGTATACCCGGCACATGGCGCATAGCGCAGAGGGACTTTGAACTCTTTGCGCTTGTTTTGGGGATGCTTCGTGTGGGCAGTCTGCAGATCTTTCCAGTTTGGTACCGGTTCAATGGCAGCTACGAGTTCCCATGAACCGCGCTCGGCGCTTTCCACACGATTGACAGACGCAATTAAAACAGGCTCATTCCACCCGTCGATCAAATTCACACGAACGGTTCCTAACCTTTGGAACTCACCATCCGTTAGTGTGTGTATTGCGCTCGCGAGGACATGGCGCGTATAGAAGTTGTTGCAGACAACCAAGCGACGCCCCGACGGAGAACGTAGTTGCTTCGTCTGGTGAGCAACCATAGGTGCCCAAACTATAGAGGGCTTCTTCGGGTTCAGCACAACACTAGGTCGACGCGACGTTGTTAGAAGGGGTGTTCTTAGTAGAGGGAAGGCTTGCATGTAACGTTCTGCTGGCGACAAATGTGATACCAATCCAGCACTGTTATCCCACAGGGTGTGGAAGTACAGTGGTGACCATCTCACGGCCGCATAAAATCGTACAGCGTACTTGTCCGGCTTGGTCATAATAAATGACTTTGCCTTAGTTCGAGCCGTTGTGCGAACTGATGTTTCGTCCAGCGACGACACTCCGACTGGGACGGCCAACGCAGCAAACCTCGTTTGCAAATGCTCCGATAGATATCGACTGTGCCAGAGTGGGTCTCGGTCTTTTTGATCTGGCATCACATTAACGGTACGACATAGTGTGACCTTGCCACGGATCTCTTGAAATCGTGCCCGACCCATTACAGCGCCGAAGTCACTCTGACCAAGGAATTGCTTTTGACTCCAATAATCAGAAATCTCATTGAGCTTAGTCAGGCTCATAGCTAGTTTCAATATAAGAGTCCCATTCATTCTTCGTCGCTGGCTTGCCACCGACCTTTGCAACTTGTCATTCGTCCAATTCAAGAATGCTTCTCGCAATGTTTTCGTCATGAAAAGAGAAAACAAGCCCAGCTCTTTATTCTTCGAATACTTTCCTGGCCGGCTGTAAAAGGCGGAGGTTGGTTTCACTCTTCCAGCCCTGCAAGTAGTCTTCGAGCTCATGAGAAAGCGTGTCAGGGCAAAAGACTCCATTCTCCTCTTCTTCGTCATTGTCCATCTCCCACTCGCTACTCTCCGGCGAATCCACCACAGATACGATAGCACAGGCAACGGTTGATCACGGCATGTGGCGACGCAGTCGCTGTGAGTGCATATCTTTAAGGAACTCGTAGGTCGGCTTCTTCATAATTTTTTGTGTGTGTATCCTTTGGAAGCCCACCGATTCACATTTCGACGCAAACTGACCTGGAGCCTTCACAAGCGCCCTGTAGGTTGGGGCGTCGCTTTCCTGCGGCAGAACATCAAACATCGGACAGTCCGTTCACCAACTCCTTTGCATCGCTGGTAATGACCGCCATGCCATCGTCTGAATCAGAATCCCGCAGGCCGAATGAGGCTGTCTGCTTCTTCGACAACAGCATGTTTTCAGACTAAAGTACGCGACAAAGGCGTCATGCGGCAATCGAATAGGACATCTTTCCCACGATACCCGAACGGCTTCTTGCTCCAACGACATCGACCACAACCACCATGAATGCACCCCAACTAAGCAAGCTGTAAACGAGGATCAACAAACTGGACGCCAACGGTGCCGTGTGTGGACGTACATGTAGTTTGTGGTCTTCTAGCACATCATTGCAACGTAATTGATTGAGAACGCATTCGGGCCCACAAAAACTCGCCTTGCAGAGGTCATTGGGCGTATAGACATCTCACGTAATGCTACTTGGCCTGCTGGAGTGTCTCCAACAGTATCGTTGGCTGCTCCTTGAATTGCAAACCAACACTTGCACCGCACTGCTTGCTGGTTTGGGTACGATGCCGCGAGGACGTTTTTGGCTCGATCACGAGATCCACCGATACCTTCACAAACCGTGCGTGTGAAGCTTCCTTCCAGTGTAGAATACACGCGTATATCCACAGTCTCCCGGTGAAGTACATCCTTGGACTTCTCCCGGACCCTTCAAGTGCACAATAGTGAACAAACCACATGCTCTCTGAATACGTGCCTCACAAACGATAGAGCTTTGATACCAGTATAGTATCACTTCCCTGCGGCATCACGCTCTCTCGTGGATGAGCGAAATAATACCCGTGGGTAGTTGAGAGATAAGGTACAGATACTCCTCGCCAATTTAATACCACCCGTGGAAGGCTTTGGTATCAAGTACAACAACTTATTAGATTTCGAGGCGTTAAAATCTCAATTTTTAGGCAATTGGTCCAAATATGTTCCCAAAAAAGAAGCAAATTGTGTCTTAGAAAGGGTATATATCTATTTTATTATATTTGGGGACGAATACGCGCCTAAAACGGCAAAAACTGGGTCCATCGGGGAATATTTTCGTATTAGCTTTGAGACATGGGGACATATTAGGTAAGCCCATAGTAAAGCCTATCTACCGAGTCGGTGGACCGGCTTTTGCAGGTTGTAATATGCAGGGAACAACGAAACACCAAAAACATCCGCATACTAATTTTTGTATACTGTTAATGTAAATCGTAAGGATTGCTGATGAGTCGCATGTCTAAACGTCTACGAGAACGATCAAACTGGCGAGCTACATGTAAATCGTATGCAGTGGAGGTGATCAGGACGACGTAGAGTCGACTACCCTGCTAATATGTTACGCATGATCACACTTCATAATATTCCTTGATATGGGCCATGGAAAAATATATTTGGTAGCTATGTAGATCGCTACACTGATACACACATTGGTTGCACTGTAATGCTTGCATCTACCGAAACAGCGTCTAATGATGACTCTGGTAGTCTGCAAACACACAGGAAGCTGGTTTGACTGCTCGAAGTGGGCAATGTCTTCTGGTGTCTGTGGTAGCACAAACCCCAGTTGTGGTCATGGTCGAGATAGGGATTTGATGCTACATCCATTATGTACGTTCCGGCAGAACCTCACTCCACCCAACCGCGCACCGAGCCTTCTACAGCAGAAATCGACAGCTAACGAGGCAACTACAGCATACGCCCCCCACTCCTCAAAACTATACGGCACCATACAGCAGACGTCGCATGTGGCTAGGCTCAAATCGCGGTATCTACAGCAGAAGTCAAAAAGCACAATAACACCCGACAGAGATTACAGCCATCGAAGTGGGGAGAAAGCAGCAGTAGTTGAGAGTGATCCATGCCTACCACATAACGAGGATTGATACGGAGACGCGGCGCAGCACTAACACTAATCACAGAGACATAGCACATCAGCAAGTACATACGCGGTGTTCACACGTTCTTCTTTGAAGAACGCAAACGCATCTTTGGCAAGCCAAGTGACCTCCGTAACAGGAGCCCCCATGCACACAGCAGAAACACCGTTACGCTCCACCGCTGCAGCCCTATTGCATTGCAGAACCGTTATAGAATCCTTTTAGACATGACAGAGAACATTAGCGGCTTGAGGCGTTAGATGAGGGTGTAGTAAGCTGTAGACGCAGGTGCACCTTGATCCTACGGAGTAAACGTTTGCCCATTTGTTGTTACACAAGCTTTGATTGACAAATGGGCAAACGTTTCCTCCGCACGAACTGAGTTCGCGCGCGATGCAGGTACCCAAGCTCCTCGCGCCAATGGTTTTGGCGCGGACGGCGCTGGCAAGTCTAACGTTTCTGAAAGGGTAGCAAATAAGACAGTCATTTCTCACACCTATGTAGCGCCTGTATCCAGTAATCTAGCCAATCATGACCTCAGAATAGACTGACGTCACCACGAATGTCCGGCTCTATTGCCGGAAGAGGGCTACAAACAGATAAATTGTGGACAGGTACCCGAGTATACTTTATTCAAGCTTATTCCATATGCTATATTATACAGCATAAGACGCGGTGCTAGAAGGGTGAAGATTGAGCGATTATTAGTTTTCTCAGCTACTAATTTGGCAAGGGGTATCTGTATACGCAGTCCTGGTTATCGCAGAACTCGATGTATTTCCTGTCCACGCCCTGCGCCTCATACTTGCGTTGCTCTACCTTGAACACATAGTCACTGACCTGCTGCTGCAGCGTCTCCGTTGGCAAAGTTGATACAAGCCATCAAAGGAGTCCTTGACGATCACTTCAAAGCCGAAAGTGTCAAGAATAGCCAGTTAAACTCGTCTGGGACATGAGCTTGGAATAGCGGTGTAATGTGCAAGGCATCAATAGGCTGCTCTGCTCGTCCACGGTGATCAGGGTGTGCTTGGGTGGTTGTCGTTGTAGGTGAACACATCGTCCGAGTAGCGATACAAGCGGCTGGCTGACTCATGCCGGTCAATGTATACGCACCGTTCTGCCCCTTCGCCACGAATACGGTCCGCCCTGACGATAATCCAGCGCCGTGCATCGGCCGTTGCAAATGCAAGTCGATATGCCTGCTCGATCGAGTCGACTTGCGGATATGAGAGTCGTGGGAGGCCTGGTACATAATAAACTTCTTCGAGACGTAAGACGCGGCTCCTTTGACCACGTTCCGCAGAGTTTCCAATTTTTAGTTCCAACTGTCCTGCCGTTCACATGCGCACGTTGCTGCCGTCAGCGAAGATGACTTGCAGAGGTCTCGCTGGACGTCATTTAAGAGTGCGTGACGTTCGCCGGTCAAATGATGACCCCGAGTCGACCATGAAAGAAATCCCTGCCTCTAAGGAGGCCGACGCTCGTGCAGCGCCTGCAAATAATACCGATTCCTCGCCGCCACCATCTTTTGTACCGTCACTGAAGAGGTCGGGGTGTCGTTTGTGGTACTTGGCGTTGTGCCCTTGGACATTTTGCCCATTGGCCTGGCAAAGTAAGTGAGCGAACTTCTTTGGATCGTAGCGGGCTGCGCCCTTGTTGCTTCGCTCTACCACTGTTGTTTGAGCTTGTGCCTCAATGACTCTCTGCTTTTTACGATATTCTCCTTGTCCGGCGTGTCCCCCTTGCGCGCGCTTTTGAGACTCGTCCATTGCACCGTCTGATCCATCCTTGAGTTGGTCCGCTAGCCGAATCAGTCTGGTGGCGGCCGTTCCCGTATAGCAAAGTAGAGAGATCATTTCAGAATTCGATGACCATTAACGTTAGATAGTATGATGATGTTAACAGTTTGCTCTGGAGCCAACCAACCTCGGTTCTCAATGTCGACATTACGGCTGGTTACGTATTCAAATCGGTACATCATACTTGATGAGTACCATGGTAGTTTTCTCCACCTACTGTATGGTGTTAGACCAGGCTCCATAAACGTTTTTGCGAAACAATTGATGCGTAAGAATCGGGAGGAGTAAGACTGTTGTGTATAGAGCGCTAAAGTCGATGGGGTGAATTAGACAAGCTCCCAAACATTCAGCGGCAGGGTGCGTCGTGTTCCCTGCGGATACGTTGCAGGCGAGGCAAACGGTAGATTGAAGGATACGGGGCTCCTGTTTGCCTACCGGTTCACAAGTATAAAGAGAACTACGCCATGAATGGCTACACGTCTTCCTACTTTTCTTGAAATTGTCGTCGTTGAACGGCCCTTTGGCGTCCCCAAAATTCCCCCTCCTCCTCTTACGTTTCCTACACCCACGTGATCAAAATGCTGGTCGGTTGGTGTGACTCCCTCCCGAGGAGTGGCGCAGTGGCGTCGTTCTCGAGGGCGCTAATGCGGAAGACGTCTTCGCAGGACATGGGTGTTGAGACCAGTGGTCTCTAGGGGGAGATCTCGGCACGGACCAAGACCCGAAGAGCGCGGTAGCGAACGAACCTCGCGCTCAGTGCTCAGCTGACGACTTCACTGCGTCCTGATGACCACGGCATCGCCCCGGAAGACATTTCGGCGGCGAAGCGCGAGCATACGCGAAAAGGGACTGTCACGGAGCTCAAGGGGATCAGCATAAGGCGCAAAAGCATACCAGGACTATAGATTAATGGCGTACTGGCTGAAACTGCCGGTGGTTCCAGACCACGAGGCAGTTACTTAAAGAAGGGGGTAGTGGCCTGACGAGGGCTAACCAAGATCACCAGACCGGCGAGGGAGACAGAAGCAACGGGCATGCCGCCACCAAGCTCGATGGGTCTCCGTGTTGGGGGAGCCATTCATTTCCGCGGATGCGAATTTTCGAGGAAGACCGTAGGGAGATCAAATTATGGCCCGCCCACTACGGGTGGAGACGGTCTACGTTGAGTGTAGAGTACAGTTAACGGAGAGGAAACGCGCACACCGTTCATCATCACGTGATCGAATCCTAGAAATCGCCATCCTCGGTGCAGGACAAATAAATTGGAATCGAAACTTATTCTCCAACGCCACAGTCGTCTCGTTGACGTTTGCAAAGCTATTGATGACTGTATCGTGGTCATTATCTGAATTTGTATACGACCCGAGACCACAGGTGCCTCCGCCTCTGAATCGTCAAACCACACCGCCACACTCGACCAGTCATGGCGCCTAACCGGCCACTCGGCGTAGAAATGCTTCGGGATATACCACGCGTACATGTAGTGTGACGTCGATGTAAAACCTGGTTACTTGTGTGGTGCCGCAATACCGAATTTAATTTTTACTGCGTCGTTCGTTGCTTCCTAGGATAAATACAGTTTCCATCTCGCAACCGGATTGGGGCAATCATGAAGTGCATTGCTGAGAGTCAATGGGCGCGGTGAGTGGCCCTAAGGTGAAGTTAACTTGCTCGCCGATTGTATGACTCTCTGCGTTGCACCATCCTTTCTGATAGACCTGTCGATGCTTTTGCCGAGTGTCGAGGGTGCTCTTCAAAGCAGTATGATGCCCACCGTCCGAGAAGTTTGATGGACAATATGTCCGCTCCGCCAGCCACAAGCGCGGTGGCGCCGCCGATACGAATGGAATGTGTCGCGTATTCCGATGGTCGTCCGCCATGCCCCACGTCCATATTGGTCATTTTTGCGCCCTCGAGGCCAATTGTCACTGATGTTGCGCGCGCGTAATCTACTCGTTTGCCATCCTTGTCCGAGAAGAACGCGTTGCTGTTCTTGAGGCAGTAGAAGTGCCGCGTGCGGTCAAGCAACAATACTCAGACCTTCTGAGCATGAAGAAGTATCCGATCAATATGCCCCCCGCAGTAGTCGCTGTTCCGGTTTGGAGAGATAGAGATGGCGGTGCAGCAGGCGTAGAAAAGGCATGGTGATCGGTTGCTTCTTGCGCTTTGGGGACGATAGCGTCTTGATGCCTTGCAGCAACATGGTCAGCCGGGGTGTAGTCGGGAGAAGCAAATCTCGGTATCTGCGATGAAACCACTTGATACTGGCCAGCTTGAGATAATAGTGCTGTGCAGGTTACCCTGATGCAGCGGTTGGCTCCTTGGGCCCAGCAAAAGGTGGCAAAATAACCAAGTCGTCGAGATGCGTTTGTCAACGTGAGCCATCGAGACCAGCCCATGTCCTGTGTGAATCGGCACCATTGTCGCCAATGTTCTTTGTACTTGGCTTGGTAGAGACCACCAGAGAGTGTCGGAGCAGCATTGAGTCCATACGACCGATAGATCGTCGCAGGGTGCCTCGACGAGATCCTGTAACCATGACTCAGATAAGTTAGCCCAACGTTTTAAGATCGAATCGTTGTTACTCCACGCTCTTGAGCCTGCATCCGCCATGACATTGAGCTTCCCTGGGATGTGTGACGCCGTGCATATGATGTTGCACTGGAATTTTGCCAACGATAGGAGGCGATTATACAATTGCGCAGTTGGGTGTCTACTGGCCCGTCGATTCGCCCAAGATACCGCGGTGGTATTGTCAATATGGAACTGTACGTACAGCGGCAGCTTGTTGGACGGGTTGTTCCAACGTGGTTCCCAATGCAGCACGGCCAGTACAGCACTGCGTAGTTCCCTGACGTTGATTGATAGCGTCTGCGACTCTTCATTCGATAACTTCTGACGAAGATAACGATGGGGCTCAGGTTCCAACGAACAGAGACCTTCTCCACTTGCGTCCATATACGCATGTGCCCCAGGCTCGGACGATTCGGCAAGTGGTGCCACTGGAATCGAGTTAAATCGGTCTGGCTGCTGTAGTACGGCACGGAACCATCGCAAATCTTCTCGTGCTTCACTTGATATCCTGCGTGACCCACAACGAGGCATTGTGTTTGCTTGATCTTGCAATCTTTGAAAGAAAGCTCGAGCAGGCCGTTAGCAAGTTGCCACATGGCGAAGGCTTCCTAGAGCTTTGAGAATAGTTTTGCTTACTCGCTGCACATGCAGATAGCAGTTGAGTGACTCGACCAAGAGCTTTCTTGATCTTATTGTCAGGAATAGATACACAGCCCGCATCAGTATCCCACATAAGTCCAAGCGCCTTGACTTTGGTTGACCATGTTGTAAACTTGTGTTCGTTGAGTGCTATTGGGCCCAATACCGTAGCCATGGCTCGTCGAAGCGCTATATTCGCGTCAAAACACTGTGAACCGTTATCGATCTCGACGCAGCACACCACACATTGCCTGTGAACCGTCGGTCCCACCGATCTCCGAATTTGCAGAGATGATTGATCGCTTTACCAGCTACAGCATAATATGACGGTGATCCACACCAGCCAAAACCGCATGACAGATCGATCACTAGGACGTCGTCATAGAGGAAGCTGAACATGTGGACTGAGTCTGCATGGATCGGAAGGTGACGGAATGCACCTGCCACATCACCAAGCATTAACAGTACGGATACAGCTGGGCTCAATTGCTTGAGCTGATGAATTCACCGTGCGATGGCGCGTGGTGGATTGTACGCGATCGGAGGATGATCACTCCGATCCGTGTAATCGTTCATCAATGCCTCGGGCGGATATGAGTAGTCGTTGATTAGACGGATATAGTTTTCAGGAGCTCCCAGCTTGTCAACTACAGCAAGCGGGCTGATGAATACTTGTCGAGAAGCTTAGCATCCACGATCAAGTACCAGCCTTTGAGTTGACCTTTCCTGAGGTGACGCCGAATACTGGGGCTATGTCGGTCAATGCTGCGACGATTCGTTGATCTGTCTGTCTGACTACGATCTTGCAGGTAACCGACGCGGGATGGCACCGTGACATACAATATCGTTCCAGATCTCGATGGTATCATTCATGTCGGCGTGCTGCGGCAACTTGAGCTCATAAAGATCTTTGTTCGGGCGTCCGTCATCGGTTGTTTGACCACGAAAAATACGAGCCGTGCCTGGAAGACTAAGTTTATCACGTGAAGAAAGCTCTGACCAGAAGCGCACCTGGTTGTAGTCGATGTCGTCCGTCTTGGAAGTATCGAAGTTAGGCAGATGTAATCCAAAGTGTGTAGCCATGTCACCCCAATGCTTGGCGACGGTGGCAGCATTCGCACAATATGTCTTATGGAGAGTGCTCATGAATTGGTCGTATCGCAGCTGCTCCGTATATTGATGGTGCAGCTCAGCCGAACTCCTAGTCGCTGGGCTTCGCTGTCCCGTCGTAGGATGACATCATAAATCCTTGCACTCAGCCGACAAACCTTTCCAGCACTGCAAAATTACTGTCTTGGCTTCGTCTGTTAGCGCTTCTGGCTTGAAGTGCTACCGAGCACACTCCGCAACATTGCATCCAGCCTTGGATACGTACCGCAGACAAAGTCGACGGTCATCATCACCCTTCGGGAGCGACTCCACGACACTGGCAGGGATTTTGCTTTGGGTGGATGACGGTCTGATTGTCTGAAAGAACGTTGGGAAGAATCGAGTTCGCTATCACGCTTAACCCCCGCGCTGGATGCTACGTCTTTCCAGGACGGATACGCCTCCTTCAGCGCGACGAGTTGTTCATCGTTACGACTGAATTCCTTGCTCACATGAAGAGCAGATCGGTGCCCCTTGGTAATCAGCCGAACGCGAAACTTGCTGAGTCTGGTGTTCACCCAACGCGTGAGTATGCGAGCCATGATCGGATCGGGTGTAGCACTGTCAGCGTGAGCGATGACGAAATCGCGGGCCGCTCCGATGTATCGCCTGGTATTTTTGTTGTAGAAATACTTGGCAAACTTGTGGAAAGCAGACAAGGCACTGATGAGATCGCTGAAACTAGTCGCTCGCGGCGCAGGAGCCAATGAATTTCTTTGCGAGTAGTCCCACATGTTAACCCCACATGCCGTTGTAGCCACAGCATCAGTAGGTAGTGCACGGCGAAAGTGCATGATCGACAGGCCCACACCGACGCCAAAGTGATAAACGCCACACAGCACAGGTGGGGTGCCAATGATGTCGAGGTACTGAGACTGTCGAGCAGACTGGAGTCACATTTGTGGTTCCTTACCTGTATGACGTGGCAGTACAATAGCAGCGTGAGCTTGTCGTTCGGTTGCAGACGGGTGGAAAACCACCCCACGATTTCGGCTGCGTCGGACACGGTTCCTGTCTTCTTGGTCGGAGCTGCTACCTGGATCCGATGCATCTTCAACTCGCTCAATTCTCCGGCGCTTGGCGAGAGGTCGGTGCATGTGTTGTATAGCTTGAACATCTTCCTACTCGAGTTAGACATCGATGATGCCTCCTCATCCTCCATGTTATCACCTGCATCATTCAACTCGTCGCGTCGGCGGAGTAATAGTCTGTGACTAGCAGTTCGCTGGGACGATGGCGCCTGAACCGTTTGCCTGTTGTCTCCAGTGCCGTGAAGTATCGCAGGATCGGCGTACATTTCCTCAGGTCACTTGGTGCGCGCCGCCGTTTTGTAGTGGATAATATGCTGACGTCGAACTCGCACTAGTTGAAGAGTCGACGGTCGAAGAGTCGACGGTCGTATCAACGGGACTATGTCATATTCCTTATAGATTACAGAAAGGGACTGCGTGACCTCTTTAGGAAGCCCAGATCGACGGCGTTGACAGGCAGCAATCACCTTGTTTGGTTCTTGAGGAGATCTGTCGACGACACTACCGCTGGGTTAATTCCAGCGCCGGTTTGGAGAGCATAGTTCAGCACGTCTGCTTTGATCACCATCGTAGCCGCAGTGAGTGGTAGCCGCACCGAGCCGTCATGACATACGATATGGAGTGTAGTGGCATGACCGGACGTCGTGTATCCGGACACAACTCCATACGACCATTCGTCGAGACCGTCCGTCGACGTCCTAGCGAAAGCAACTGGGTGTGCGACGAAGGTTCCTGGCCACAACTCGTGTTCGCCTGCGCCCACCGACCGGTGCGACATGCTTCGACTGAAATAGCCAATTCACACCCTTCGTCTTCATTGCCGGGACCGACCAGCTGGACAGAGGCGGTCGTGTCGGGGCTTGCACCACACAATCCTGACACTATCGACAGTACCACACAGTCGATACGTGTCCCCTCCCCAATGATGCTGTCCTCGCCTTCTTCGGCCATATTTGCAGCCCCGCACACACATGTGAACTCAACAACGTGCATACGGACGACGCCACAAGTGTTCCTCTGTCGGTATCAAATATTTGGGGCTACAGAAGCGCATTAGTGGACGTGTATCGCGCTAAAGTGATCGAACTAGACCCAAAACTAGACACAGAGCTACGTCGCGTTCTCGACGACTACGAGAAACCATCCACAATCTAAAAAGAGCGGGCTCATGAAAATCAACGAGGGGAAGCGTGATCTAAAGTCTGGCGGGTTCGAGTTGCTCGCACGGAAGCTGATGACGGATTCAACATCGCGCAAAGGCCAGGCTTGGGGGACAGTGCTGTTTGGCTGGAGCTATTTTGTGCTGATGTGGAATTTAATGAGCCGGTCGGATTCAATAGATACTATCATGCTGCAACACATGGAATGGACAGAAGACTGCCTTAGCATTGAGGAGCAAGGACATAAGGGCGATCAGAAGGGTGCAGAGAAGTTTGGCAAGCATGTGTACGCGAATCCATTCACGCCGTCCCAGTGCCCAATTCTTGCTATTGCTGTTCATCTTTTTTGTTGTCCAGAGCGCACAGCGACCGGCAAACAACAACTTTTTGTCGGCACTGACAACAAGAACCGTTTTGGCCGTACCCTACACCGCGTCATTGCCGCATTGGATGAGGAGGAAATGCTCGTCCTGGGGTGTAACCCTGATGATATTGGCACGCGCAGCCTCCACAAAGGCAGCAGTTCGTATACTCTCGGTCCAGTTAATGGTCCCACTCCAGTATCTGTTTACACATGGGCCAGAGCCTTGGCAAGCTAAAAGACCGCTATATTCACTTTGGCGAAGGGGCAGATCAACTATGTGGCAGAATGATTGCTGGTCTGCCGTTTAATTCTTAGCGATTCGCAGTGCTGCCGCCCCACTTCCCCCCACCACTGCGTGGGTTACTGGGGCCGGGAGGGTAATGGATGACCCGGGAACCTGTGTGGTTTCAGCCGAAACATATCTCTAGCAGTAGTGTGTGTTACAGCTAACTCAGTACTCCAATATATAGGATTCGGAACGGTTAGCCTAGACGCACCGCTTGGGGGATGATACCGCAGTTGCATAGCGTGGCTGTGGAAGGTGAAATCAACGCTGTCCTGGACCCAATCCCGACAAGTCCCTAAGTTAATGAGGGCACCCAAACACCTCTCCTCACCCGGGGGTGGAAGGCATCGTCAGGTGGGGAGTTTGGTGGGGTATGTACATACCCACTTCCCCCCACTCCCGAGTTGTGTGAAAAGATACCACCCAGTATTGGAATCAAATCGATAGTGAGTATTCAAACTATCCGCGGGGAGTGCAAGCTGCCTTCCCCTTCCTACTGGCATCAGTAATTCACCAAGAACAGTATTTACGACAAGTCCTCTGCTCAAGCCACCCCATCTTTTAAAGCGAGGGGTGTTCTCTGCAAATTCACTACTGCAGCAGCTCTGAGAAAAGACTGTGTAGGCGTTCGGTGAATCGCCTGTTCGTGGGATGAAGGCAACCGGAATACCAGCACATCTAGCCATCGCAAAGCGAGTAAGCGAACTACAAGACAAGTAGCTGCAGTTCGCAGCGAGATGGTAAAGCTGAAGGCGACTATGACCGAAACCCTACCAAATGAAGTTGCGATGAAGGTAATGAGCGAGATGCGTCAGCATTTCGTGGTAAACGGCGTCGTTCCGGTTTCGCTGCGAGATATTGATCAGAGAATTGACGAGTTGAGAGCCGACCTTGCCTCAGAGTTTCGCCGTGCTATTAGTTCTGTCGAAACCCATAACGAACCTCCTCCTCGCATCGCCAGCTCAGAGGAGAATCAAGTTTGGCGCTCATGGATATGGGGTGATGGACAAATCTGTCATTCTGTTCCGGTGGACAGGGAATTTCCTGCTCGATCGAGTTTAAAACTCATGTTTAACCTGTGGTTTTTCGGCGACAAGGACACTGGTATTCGGCGTACAGATTGCTTAGCAAACAGCATGACATCAAGTCGCAACATCAGATGCGGCACTCGCGCGTTAGAATAGTGATGCAGTATATGCAGCGGTTAGCCGAGGAGTCCAATGCGTTACCAACTGGAGTGACGAAGATCTCAGCGCTGGATCTTCAAACTGCTGATGAAATTTTCAACACCCTTTTCAGCACGATGTTAGCAAAGCTGTATGTGAAGACTTCAAAACGTGCAGAGGAGCTTTCGTGTGGCACCATTTACAACCGCCTTCGTAAGTGATAATCAATAAGTTTCCTTTTCAGCCAATCAGAACGTGTTGTTCATGTTGTGATCTGATTCCTATCACAAACGCAGTCATTATATACATCTTCTACAGAATCATATTCTACCAATTCCCTTTGATGATAAATGTCTTCAATTTGATTTTTGTACGTGTAGCAGCCTGGTATGATTCCAACGCAGATCTTCCCTTTTTGCCGGTGGAAATGACCTGTGTTTTTTTCTATAGAAGCTCGGTATTGTACGGTAAACGCATGTCTTGTGAGTCTTTGGTGAGCTGATAGGAAACGCCTGGGACTTTGGTGTCGCTATATGACAAAACTCGATGGGTTCGATCGCCACGTTGTACCTAACTTAAAATTTTGCTGTTCGTTCCGCATGGTTTCAGATATGACTACGGCGACTCCACCTTCAGTTGAGGGGACTTACACTGACAGCACTTACGTTCTCGCCCTTTTCAGCTCTGCCGAACCGCTCATTTGCAACCTTTGGATCAACATTACGCCTGCATTACCTCTGTATCTAACTTACTATGCCCCTTCAAGCTCTCGATCCATTGCCAGTGCTCCACAACTTCACAGTCTTCAATTTGCTGTATCAGCCTTGAACTCGACCCTGCGCGCGCGTACCGATACATCCATGGCAACTAAGTGCACGGCAGCAACTCTCGTAGTACTGACAACTTGTAGTCTTGTGGTGGCAGACTTGAGTGTTTCCGTCCACCTCGATGCAACGTACGCGATCGATTCCTTCCGTGGCGCAATTTGCACTGGTGCAGAGGGTGGAACAGCATGCCCACTCAAGGGAGATGTCGCGATAGCTGACTGCCATTCCAACCTCCCGACGTTCAATGGAACCGACTGCGTTGCTCCTGTCGATGCGAAATGTATCGTTGTTGAAGCAAAGTGGAGTTGTGTTTTTCCTGGCGAAGACCTGTCGAGTACACTCGTTGTATCGCATGCTTCGTCTTCAGAAGAGTCTCCGTGGGGAAACCTACCATGGAGAGCACCCCCGCCTGCAGATCCAGTGTCGACAACAATCTCAATTCAAACTGATCATACAGCTACAGCCACATAATGATGAAGACTGAAGACTGGAGTAATAAACAATAGTATTCTACAGTACGTGACCTACCTGGTTTTTAGTTCTGAATTGACCCACGGCTTCTCCAACGCTTAGAACGCCACACTCTCCGTTTCAACAAGAATTTGTATTGCTTCGGAGTCTATGTCTTCCGCATATTCAAGAGCATACAATCGACATAAAGTAGCTGCTCCACACGAGCACTTACATAATAATGCATCAGCCACACGCCGAGCCGAATGCCAGTGTCAGATTCATGTGCACCCGCAGAATAAGTTACGAACCACGCACGTCCAGAGACCACCTCCGCCTGTTCCGGGACTTCCCGTTACGATACCACCAGCTTTGCTGAGATGTGTTGGATGGCGGAACCGGAGGCTAATTTCACGATCCTGTAACCTGCCCGATGACCTCCCGCCACCACGACCACGTGAAGACGCAGCCGAAGGAGAAAATCGTTTTTGACGCTTCGACTTCGGATACCGAGACTGCAGCCCTGACATTGCCGGCGACGAGTCTGTGGCGTACGAGGTCGAGTCTGAGAGTTCTCCTGGGTCCTCTTCGTCCTCCTCATCTTCTTCGTCTTCGTCCTCGTCGTCTCCACTTCCTAATCTAGAATCCTCTCGCTCAGTCCAATCTGCGGTCGCTGTGTCGCCAAAAGCTTCGCTCACTGTGACCGACGTGGAGAATGTGTTGCGTTCCTCCGTGATCCTGTTTGTTGACTTTTTGATCGCCCCACCGAAAGGCATCTCGTATCTCGGAGCAGCCGTTCCACCCGGTTTATACTGTTCGTTGATACTACGAAGTCCCAGCCACCGACATACCTCATTGCATCGATGACTCTCCAGGAACTTCTCCATTCCGAAAGTCCCGAGATTTCCCACACCGAAGCCCCGTCCATCTGCCGAATGAATCTGAGGGTCCGTATAGCTGTCCGCGACTCCTTGAATATCGACGATCATCAATCGGAAATCTGAAGCTACGAACGAGAAGTGTGAAAACGCCTGTGGCGTATTACGCTCCCGTTCTTCCGTCGTGCTGGTCTCTCTGCCCACATAGCCGCTGTTGTTGCTGTACTTGACATACGCTCCAGGTAGAAATTCCTCCACAGAACACACGAGCGCCCCTCGTTCTCGATCCCTGAGCTTCAATAACCATGATCTTGCATAACATACCTTCAATGGCGGCTCGTGTTCATTGTATAGTGCCGCATAATGTGCACAAACAGCTTGCATCTCCACATCACTAAGATATGTGCTCGGCTCAGCAGGACGTAGACTCACTTTTGCCACCAACAACCTCGACGGACTACCATCTGCACTAAGTTCCTACACAAAAAAAGTTAAACAAAACATCTAAAACCCCACAGAGCACAAAACTTCGGTACCTGCAGATAATAGGCATTTCTCAACTGTCCCGTGGCAAATGGCACCAGATCCAACTTGACTCTCACTGGAGTGGAATGCCACTCCAGCGTATCCACATCAAAGCTCAATTTATCTGCTCGTTCTCGTCTAATCCTTGAAAAATCCGGGGGGCCATGAGGCACCACAGTCTTGAGCAAAGGTTGAAGTGGTGGTGGTGGAGGGTTACCACTATTCTGTGATCTTCTAGATCGAGGTGAGGGTTTCTTCCTTTCAGTAGATGTGCCGGTCATGTCATTAATGATCTGTGTCTTGCGTTCCTGATACTCTTCAGCAGTTAAGTGGCCGCAATCTAAGAGCAACTTAAGCGTGTTAAGCTTCTCAAAGGGACTCTGATGGTTCGACGGGGGAGGACCCGAAGGTACCGGGGCAGGATACGCGACTGCCACCGCCATAGGCGCGTTCTGGTCATTGTAATGTGCGTCCATAGAGTCTGGAGGCAGTGGCTTGGACGCTCGTCGACGCCCCAAACCGGTGCTGGGGTTCATAGGCTCGGCCTGATTGGAGGAATGGGGATTAGAGTCTGGAATTAGGTGGAAGGGGGAAACTGCAAGGCGTTTTACCTGCTGATGTTGCTGGGGCGTGGAGGAAACGAGTGTGGGCTCGCGCGTGGACTGCCCACTGCATGAAGGCCGCGCGCGGCTCATACTTCGCCTTCCTTGACGTATTTTCTAAAAATGAGGTGGGATGAACCAATGAGAGCGCTAGAATCTGGAATCTGGAAGAATGTTAGATTCAAATCTGGACTCTAAGAGCTATTTTGGGCTTGGAGGTTTCATGTTGAAGGGCGTGGTTGAAGACAATCGAGATCGACGCGTCATGGTCGGGTAGTTCATGGACCGTTTTCGGTTGAAGTGAATGAGTCAAAGGCAACAGCAACTGGGATGGCTGGTCGGCATGCTGCCTAGAGTCTTCTGTGTGGAGACTAAGATAGAGACCACACTGCAACGAATTCCGCTGCCAACGTCAGTGCTAGTCAATCAATTTTTTCAGTGCGTTACTACTGCTGCAACTTCAACGGCACCGTGCCGTTGACGTCGTGTCCGCTTGAGTGATCCAGCCTCCAGTTCCTATGTATATAAGCCTATCTACTCGTCGTTGGCTACGTCCTTCTCGCGAATAGCGCCAATCTCCATCAGTTTGTGGGCGAGCTGCGATTTCAACACAACAATTTTGTTAGTACGCGCAATACAGTTGACAACCACAGTATCAACACGTACGGCAGTGGTAGGGAAGTTGTCGCTCGACGTGGCGTGGTGGTTCGTTCGGCTTCCAAAATTTGCCAGCTCCGCTTCTTCGTCATCCTCCGTTAGTCTATCAAAGCCAATAACGCGCTCCGGGAACGCCACGCCGTCTTTGAAACACACGACGGTCGGCAACACTCGAATCACCAGCTTCTCCACGAAGAACGGGGCCTTCTCCGCGTTTAACTTCACAAACTTGCACTCAATATGACTCCGCGCTAATTTCGCCAGATGCATATCCATGATCTTGCAGCGTTCAAAGTCGCGATGGTAAAAGTGTACAGCCACCAAGGGACTGCCGGTCACTTCCTTCAAAAACTCATCCTGGGTGATCTCACGGTATTCGCCATGTCCTTTAGCCATCAATGTCTGCTTCTCTTCAAACTCATGCTTCAGCTGCTTCAATCTGGCCGCGCGTATCCTACAAGAGATATCACAGAAAAGGTAACGGTAACCTTAAGCAATAGGCAACTAGCATCCTTACTCTAAGCTGTACTCAAATAGAGAACCTCTCTAACTCAGGGTCTTCGTCGAGTTCATCCAACATAGCCTCATCATCTGAGGCCATCTCCTCCTCTTGTTGACCTCCAACATAGGAGCGATCTTCCTTCTGCTCCGCCACCTTGGCAGCCAGCGCCTCCTCAATCCGACGCCTATGTTCCCTCTCCTCCTTCTCCTGTAGCTCCTGTTGCTGCGCGCGGATCTTCTCTTGCCTCTCGTTCTTCATCTTGAGCTCCTCCATTG
Organism: Phytophthora sp. ST_20190627; assembly: GCA_014706145.1. Taxonomy (NCBI): domain Eukaryota; phylum Oomycota; class Peronosporomycetes; order Peronosporales; family Peronosporaceae; genus Phytophthora; species Phytophthora sp. ST_20190627. The sequence goes on from JACBOU010000061.1 coordinate 1,085,953, forward strand.
CGCCTTGCATTCGGTCTGAAGCCTCCACGTGAGCTGCAGAGTCAAACAGCCCGGATGTGTTGGCCATGGAGAACTTGGCCGCCATGGTCGCGTCGGTTGGCTAAAATGGAAATGACCAGGAATGTACCCCAAGGCGTAACCATCGGAACCATGATGATGATTGGTTTAAATGAGAGCTACAGTTGTGTCGGATTGGTTAATATTGAAATGGCTACATGTATCATGAAGGGACGCGAAACGGTGTGGATCGGACTTGTTGATACCAGGTATTGATCAAGATGGCGCGTCTACTGCTGGCGGTGGCAATGGCTTTGTGGCTGATTGCAATTGTTCTGGGCTCGGAGTCGTCTGGAAGCATCGGCGCTGGGGAGAATAAAGGCAAAGGTGCTACGGTTTCTGTGGATGACACGTACAACACGACGGTGTTCCACCCTGCAGACGACTTCCTTCCAAAGGGGAATCGTGGGCACGGAAATGACAACGATGAAGCGTCGAAGGCGGCGACAGTAGCTCCGAGTGACGGCAACGGAGGTGGGTTGTCAAAGCTAGCTGTCGGAGTGATTGTCAGTGTGAGTCTTGCGGGGCTCCTGCTGGGTGTCTGTATGGTCGTCTACGCGTGGAGAGCGTCAAGAAGCGAAGAAGAATCCATATTCATGGATTTGGGCGATGAAAGAAGCTACGCGTACGGTAGATTTGGAGACTACGCTGCCATGTAGCGCTGCTAGGAGAAACAGATATTAGACTTTAGTAGTTTATCTGTCAGTCTAGAATAGCTAGCTTTTTGAACGGAATCTCCATGTCACCAACATCCGACGCATTGAGTGCCGCCTGCTTGAGCTTCTTTCGCATTAATGAGGTCCAAAGACTCTCAAAAGACAGGACTTGCGGTCGATTGTGAGGTCGACACACGGCCGCGCAAACAAGTTGATGTCTTGGTAGGGCTTCGATTGCAGTCGATGTCTTGCCTTACTTTAGTTTCCGACTACGACTTGAAGAGGCTCAGGGTCGTACTGCAATCTAGCCCCGGATTTCGATCTAAATCTCCACGGTCGTAAGAGCGATGAGGTACGCTTGAATGTTCTTGTAAAACGTTGATACCGTGACTAGTGCGGTACTTGTTATTTTGCCGAATGGTAATAACAGCAGAAACGAAGAACTGAATGGGTCTAATGGCCTGTATTCGGTCTTTCCCTATCGCTGGTTTAGTGCTTCTCCCACTTCTTGCGCAGCGACTGAAGAATTGCACAGGCGTGTTCGGCATTCACTGGCGTGGCTGACTCATGAAAAGCTTCAATCTGATAGCTTCATCGTAGATTAATCGACCTTCTCACTCGTGGTCCCAGCAAGTTGATTTTTTTGGCTCGATCGTTCGACCTCGTGGCGCTTTGGTGCAGACCCAGACGATTCAACTCCATGGACACACCGCTATTTCGCTGACGCTCTCCAAAAACTCGGGGAATTTGGTCAAATTCGGGAAACCAAAATGTTTTTCCCCGATGGTTCTGCTCGTAAAGGGTATTCGTGGATACGAAGAGCTCTCTGTCCAGCAGACTCCGTTTGCTCAGCTTGACAAAGACAGCGGTAGTAAAATACCCGAGTGATAAGCGAGAAACGGGTGTAAATACTCTGTGAGTGTCTCGGCACACCGTTCTTTTTCACTTGTTTCCCAACGAGGTCTCGATGACTGAACGCCATCCGCTCCTCTCAGCCATCGCCGTAGGAATGCGTGCGTTATCAGATGGCCGCTTCAACATCGTCAGCCGAAATGATCTACGACGTGAAAATCGTTGCATGCCGACTTGCTTTGGTGACGCACGGTTCATGAACCAAGTCGTCGGAGCGAGACAAAGCGTTTGAACCAGACGCAGATACACCAGCACCGTTCCTGTTGCTTGCCAGGTGAACACAAAGCACGGAGATTCTCAGCTCAACAAGCATAGCGCATGGTTGGCGCGTGGCAGACAACTCCACGAACTCGCGACCGCGTCCTCGCATTCTCCTGCTTCTTTCGCTTAGCGCCGAGGTCCACCCTGTACACGCACGCCGCTACAAGTCGCTCGACTGGAGCCAGACGTGCTGACTTTTTAACCATGTAGTGCGACGTTCACCGCGCCATCGCTACATTGCGCTGCTTCAACGCAGTCATTGTCGCTGCTTCAACGCAGTCATTGTCGCTGATTTCTTGTCGCCGATTTCTTGTCGCCTGCTCCGAGAGCAGAACTCAGGATGTGGCGGAGTTCCTGTCTGACTCATCAGATCGCAGTTCCGGATGTAGCCACTTGAGTTGGTGCCGTCAATCCAGGCTTTCGGTACTCGTCTCGAGCCGCCATCACCAACCAACGTGCTCGCATTTCTGCGCAAACTGCAGTGCTCCAAGCAACAACCGCCACGTTGCAGTGGTACCATTGTTTGTCACGTGGTGATATATTTTTTGGTCCAAGTTGGACCTCTTGTCTCGAAGATATGAGCAGCGCTTTCGAGGCTCAAGCGATGGCACTCGCCAGCATTGTCCAAAGCACGTTGCAGTGACTGCATCCAGTGCAGAGACAGCGTCGGATCCTTAGATGTAAATCAGCGCCAAGTCTCAGAAACGAGGCGTGTGATGGCTGGAGCAGACGTAAACGGCGTGAGCAGCAGCTTCACTTTGACTCGAAAGTTTTGAACGAGCTCCGCTGCCTAAAGTTTGCGGCCACTTCGTGTCCCAAACCAGAACAAAACATCTCTTGGGTGGGTGAGTATGTGACGCGAAAGACTCTCCTGCCCCGCATATGCTGGCTGGAGTGCTTCCTTGCCTTTTCTGGGCCCCACACAGCACTGTCCAAAGCTTGATTCCTCGCGGCTGCAGTCCGCTGCCAGCCAGCCACGGCGCGTTCTCTTCGCCTTCGCGTTCTCTAACGGCCTGCCTGCGTCACGCAAAGCGTTCAAGTCCTCAAGACGCTTTTTTTCTGGGAGGATGCGCTGCGCCACGAGTGACTCGGTTGCAGTAACAACTGGTTAGGCGCCTGCACGTCCAGCGCGACGCTGAATAAGATCGGGCCGTCCATCGCCTGCCAGTTAGTCTCCGCTTCGTATCATTCCCGAACGCGCCGACCAACTGCCGACCTGCCCGTGGAATTGAACACGAAAGTGGAGGAACGCAACAAAACCGGTTATGGCGGCGAACAAGCCAAGCGCGCTCACTTGTGAACAGGTGGAGCGGGCGTGGCTAGACGCCGGTCGACGAGGTGATACCACGACCATGCAAAGTCTCCGCAAAACGCATCCCAAGTGGCTCGCGTTGGATCGCGTACGTAGCCATCTCCCGACGAGCAAGTACTACTCTTGTCCGCTTGCCTCGTCCGATTTGCCTGTCCGCCGTCGCGTCTGCAGGTTGTCACTGATGCACATCATGTGGTGGTCCTGTGTGTTGGTGATCATGGCAGGTTGTTGCGTCCAGTCCCAAGAACGTCAATGACAGTGATGAAGTAACGTCGTTCTGTGACTGGGAGAAGTTCCACTTGTCCACGGTGGGGGCTTCGGCGCTTCATGCTGCTGCATGGGACGGCAACTACGATGTCCTAAAGTTTTTGCTGAAAGAAGGCCAACAAGTGGATGAACGAGGCCGTCGAGGTGTGACGGCGTTGATGGCGACGCTGATGAGACACAATGTACAAGCGTTGCGTGCAGTTTTCCAAGGAACTGCGGTGGTGCAGCTCAACACGGTTGTGGACGTAAGTAGCTGGTTGAGTTGCTTGATAGAACGAGGTTGAGATTAACGTACTTGTTGGTGGTGACAGTGCCGTAAAGAGGATGCAGAGCGTCTGAACCACACACTGAGTGTTGTGAAGCTGTTGTTGGGTCATGGAGCGAAGACCGAAGCGCGTGACCAGGAGGGGAAGACGGCGTTGTTACTCGCTACGAATGACGAACTCTTTGAGGTGGCGAAGCTTCTCTTGGAGAATAGAGCACGTATGGACGCGCAGGACTCGGCTGGTAGGTCCCCGCTTCACGCGTGTTTGAGAACTTCTCCTGAGCAGAGCGTACTGGTGACGAATCTGCTGGTTTCTCGCGGCGCACCGATTGATCTCCCGGACAAGGCCGGTGAGACCCCGTTAACGAGTGTAGTTAAGCGTGGGGACATTACGGCGCTGCAATTGCTGCTGAATCACCACTCGCTGGTCGCTACGCCCGCGAGACAGGATTTTTCTGGTGCTGTGCTGCTGCAAGCTGCTGAGCTTGGGGTTGTCGATGTTGTGCGCTTCCTGCTGGACGGCAAGTACACAAGTATCGAGGTCGTCAATGCGCGTGGCGAGACAGCACTGCATCTGGCCATGGTGAAGCAACGCAAGCAGCTTGTTGAGATGCTGTGTGCCTCCAAGTATGCGGAGCTCCTGCTCAATGCCCGAACGAAGGGCAAAAACGAATCAGTGCTTCATTACGCCGCTCGCTACGGGTCTCCAGCGGACTTGCAGTCAGTGTTGACGCTTTTGGGCAAGAACGCCTCACAACAAGTCAATGCAGCCAGCACTGTTGGCTTGACGCCGTTGTACCTTGCAACAACGGCTCCTACTGCTGGATCACCGACTGAACGGCGCACGAAAGTTGGTCAGCTCGAGAAACTCAATGCGTCGCTGTTTCCTGCCGGTATGCGACTCTTTCGGGAGGTCAAAAATGGTGCCGGCGTCGCTCTCATGGCCCTGCACCCTGCTGTGCGACGTTCTCTGGCTTTGTGGATGGTCGAGTGCAACGCATCGTCTCCTACGACGTTCTCCGACTTCTGTATCAACTGGTTGGCCTGCGTGCAGCGTCCACAGACCGATGTAAAGCAGCAGGGAGATGCCAAGAAGCCGGTTGGTACGCCAAAGCCTACTGCTAAGGTTCAGCCCTGTCAACGGGTTCCGTTGAGTCCGACCTTGGCTGCGTTTGTTTGTGCAGGTTACGCTGTCGACGCAGTGCCGCTGCTGTTGGCACTGCCGGTCAAGCGTGAGTCGATGCCACGATTCCTCGAGCTGTTGAAGACTTTGGGTATTGACACAAAGCACGCGTTGCTGCAAAAATTGCAACTGGAGCTTGTGGCAGCCTGGAAAATCTAGACGACCGCTTCGAAAGGTAAAGCGCCACTGAAGAAATAAGCGCGATGAAGTGCGCAAAGGATGAAGGCGACAAACTCGGGCAAAATGATGCGATCGAAGCAGCCAACGGAGTGAAATCGCAGTGTATGAGAAGCAAGAGCCGTCTGTGAAGTGTGTGGCGGCCAAGAGGAAGGAACAGGTAGTCCAATTACGTACGAGTAGTAGCAACAATACGAATATAATGATTACCTTGAAGTAAGAGTTCGAGTGACGTCAGCGACGGTCTCACCAAGCACCAAGTCCTACTATCCGCCCAAGTAGCATCAGACCACCGATGCACAGCCAAAAACGCAGCGAGTCTCACGTTACGCGCAAAATCGTGGGTTTATTTAGTGCTAACTGCGGCCAGGCGTACCATCACAGAAAGCTTTAGACTGAGAGAGAGAGGAGACCTTGACAGTCTCTCCTAACGCCGATGGTGTCGAACTTAGAGGGTCTCGGCGTCCGGGGCGATCGGCACGAGGTTGCCAGCACCCTTGAAGGTCTCGAGGATAGTGGCCTGCTCGCTCAGAATGAGGCGGTCGCGGTTGTTGCCGTACTCGGCCAGCTTACGCCAGCGAGCGTAATCCTCCGGGTTGCGCTTGTCGCCGTGGGCCTCCTCGGGGTGTTCCCAGTGGCCCTTGGAGAAGCCGATCATGGTGGTGATCTTCTGGTTCTTCATGTCGTACACGAGCGACACAATGGTGCCGGTTTCCTCGAGCCAGTTGCACTGCCATAGCTCACCGGGACGGATGCACTGGAAGGCGACGGTCTGGTAGTTGAGACGGCCAGCCATGGGGCCACCATGGATCGAGTACACGATACGGTTCTCCGAGAAGAACCACATCTCGTAGCGCCACTTCTCGGGCTTGCCGTCAGCGCCCTCAGCATCGTAGTCGTACAGCAGGTGGAGGTCACGGATGTCCTCGTCGAACGACGGGTGCAGCGGGGTGTTGGTGTGGTATCCGGGAACTTGCATCGGCATGGTACTCGAGACTTCTTTGGACTGGAGTGCTTCCGAGACGGCAAGATGAAAAGTGAGGAGATGCCGGCACGTGGCGAGCGGATCATCGAACCCTGCCCTGTTTCTCATGCACCGAGTGGCTGAACTTCAGCCTGAAGTACCTCGAGAGCGTGGACGTGGATAGCCCGGACGTAATCGGGGAGCTCCTTTGCCATGCTCTGTGATCTCTTCGAGTACGTGTACATGTATGAAGCGCGGTGTTCTTCTAGGTGACAGACGGTGGAGTTGTCGCCGCATGGCGCGCAAACAGCCGAGCAATTGGCGCGTTAACTATGGAGACCCATCTCGGAATTGCTCCATTAGCACCGGCATCTAGGCGGAGACTTTGATGAAGGCAATTGTCCTGTATTTGCCTTCGGCTCTTTTGGGAGAACTGCTCTCTGTTGCCCGCAGACACAACACAATGCAGTGCACACACACTTCGGATCGCTGCCGCTTAGCCGCATTGCAGAGACCATCGAGCCTCCATGTTGCAGCAGCTCACTTTACTGTACTGCTGCACCCCAACGCTCCTTCTCTACTGATTGGTCACATTTGAATCCTTGCTTGAATCCGCGCCGCCGAGTTCCTTTTCTGCCGACCAGAAGCTTCCTGGATGGGAGCGCTGAGCACGTTTGATTTGCGACAGCTATCCAAGAACAGGCATTGCTTCAGCAAAACTGCAAGTGGAAGTAAAAGCCTTGTCGTCTTTCACATGGTATCCGAGAAGTACCGACAACAAATAGCGCCGACACTTTGCTGGACGAGAAAGCAGAAGTACATGTAGTGCTGTGTTCAAAGCTTTAATTCTCAGCTTGGTAGTCGCGATAGGATTAATCGACCGAGGTTTCCTAGAAAACAAGAGGTCTTGCTCAAAGTTGGCGTCTGCCATGCCACCGAAACCGGAGCTTTTTGTGAAGCTATGCGCGTTCTGTTTGTAGTCGAGCGCACACACTACGAGTTATCATGTAGTTGAGCCCCCCCCCCAGTATGTAGCACCACTCCATAGTCGCTAACGAAATTCAAGGCGTGCCGCTGTCGTTGGTGTTCAACTTTGGTGCGTCCTCTGTGCTCAATATTTTTGTGATATGAATGCGTTTGTCGCTATGGATACATCGGTCTGAGTCGATCGTTGCTGTGTTTGTTGCAGAACTCGAATTGTACAGTACACGGTGCACGATGCAGCCGGTTCCTGAAAACTATGATGTTCGCTGACAAAAAAAGTAAGTTTTCAAATAAAAGCGTTTCATGAATCGATCCTGTAAGAAAAACATGGTGAGCTCCTCGCCGCACTCATCATGTTGAAACATGTTGGAGTAAGGATTTTACAGAGGAATTAGGACAGTGGAGGATAGCGTGAAGACGATAGGTACGAAGCTGGAACGAGTAGGAGATGGAGTTAAGAACCCACAGGAGCCGGAATAAAGAGAAGAGCTTGTGTGTTGGAGTTGATAAAAGAATGAGTAAGATTGAAAAGAGTTAGAGGAGCAGCAAGCATGTCTTGCTGCTATCATAGTATATGACAGTCTAAAACACAGTCAATATTCGTGTCTACCAACCATTCTGGACTTTAACACCAGATTCCACAGTACACTCAAATCGGTGACCTTTCACTATTAGATAGAACAGGTTCACGGTACTGTTGGTTAGAGCCTTACTTCAACAAAACACATCTAGTAGCTGCCTGTTAGGATGGCCGTGCATGGACTCGATGGCTCCGTCATATGGGTTCACTTCAATGCCACGTACATGTACAGTACACCGTCGAAGTTACAATATGAAACGCTCAACCATGGGGTTTCGCTTAGTTTTTAGCTGCTGCTACGCTAGAAGCAGCACTAACGCACTGTTTGATGCCGACATGAATTTACAGCGTCTCAGCGTCCGGGGCTATGGGCTTGAGGTTACCGGGGCCACAATAGTTCTCTATGATCTTGACCTGCTCGCAGAGCACGAGGCGGTCGTGATGGTTACCGTACTCGGCCAGCTTGCGCCAACGGGCAAAGTCCTCGGGGTTGCCGTGAGCCTCCTCACTATGCTCCCAATGGCAATTGGAGAAAGCGCACATAGTGCTGATCATTTGGTTCTGGATGTCGTACACCTGGCCCACGATGGTGCCGGTCTCCTCGAGCCAATTGCAATGCCAGAGCTCGCGCAGACGAATGCACTGGAACGCCACTGTCTGGTAGTTCTGACGACCAGCCAAGGACCGTGAATCGAGTACACAATGCGCGTGGGTGACATGTACCACAACTCGTAGCGCCACTTGCGCACCTGACCGTCCTCCTCCTTCACGTCGTAGTCTTACACGATGTGAAGGTCATTGTCGAATGACGGATCCAGGTGTGGTAACTGGGGACAGTGAGAGGCACCATGCCTCTTGAAACTTCTTGAAACTCTTGACTGCTTTCGGGGTGGCAAGTTGAGAAATGAGACCAACCACGCTGGTTGAACCACCCCAAAATCAGGTGCAGCGCGGGAAAGACCTGCATCGCTCGTGTTGCTAAGGTTATCAAGCATAAACACTGGGGATTGGGGCTTCAACACTTTCATGAACGAAGCAATAATATTGCATACATGTATTATGCACACTTGATTCTACGCGGCTTCACGTAATTTACGTCCATGATGCTCTAAGTTCCCGTGCCAAACAGTCGAATAGCAATCCGTATGAGGTACTTTTGAAAATGCCAAGACTCTGCAGAAACCCTGCAATCGCTGATGGTTCTTGTGGTAGCATCAGCAGCAGTGGCAAAACCTCGACTTCGTAGCCTGCACTGCCAGCTTATCTGCTTGTGTGGGAATATCGGCGATCCATTTGGTGCAAAACTCTCGCACTAACGCTTCATCACCTTCGTCTTGGCATTCTACAAGCCACTGGGTAAGGCAACGTCGCACTTGTAAGCACAACATGACGCCAGAGTCTTGTGACGTGTGACGAAATGGGGAGCGTCCTGGTAAAGCTTCTGTACGAAGAAGTAAGGCGCCATTGGCCAACAGTAATTTGATCTTGGCTTGTCGATCGATTAGCATGCTGGTCCTATCATGGATGTAGCGTGATTCAGTTGTCATAGCAGCAGCAAACAAGGTGTGGCACCAGTTTTATCAAGGCTGTTGAGAAGGTCATCTTGATCCCTTCCCCGGAACTGAAGCAGAATTTGCAGTTCGTTGACTGAAGCCACCCGAGCTGCAAAATGGAAGCAGGATTCGCCTCGAGCCGTCACCACGCGCAAAACCTGACCAGCAGCGTCCATTTCACGTAAAATATGCATCATCTGCGTGTTACCTTGTGCAATGGCACGATGCATGGCCGTCTCTCCCGTCGGATGTTGATAATCCAGCGCAACGTAGCCACTTTCTACGAGAAATCGCACAATCTCACCACATTTCGCTTCTACAGCTTGAAGCAGCACGTGTCCAGCAAAATTCAACCTCTCACGAGTCGCCACGAGAGCATGATGGTTCAGGAAAATCTGCATTAATTCAACATATCCTTTTTGGATGACGAGCGAGAGCGGAGACACACCGTTCTTGTCTTGAAGATCGATGGATGCGCCGTGGCTGGCCAATAAATTTGTTACTAACAAGCTGCGTTCTTGTACGGAGCAACACAGAGGTGATCGACCATCCTATCATTGACAGCAACAACAAAAATCAAAATCATATCTCCAAATTTACAGTAATGACGAGTGTTACCTTGTCTTGCGCGTCGATAGTAGCTCCGGCATCTAGCAAAATTATTGCAGCTTCAAAGAGACCATCACAGATCGCGTAGTGCAGCACTGTTTTCCCTCCCTGTGTACATGAAGAGCCAAAACTAGGTTAGTCGATCACGAGATGGTAAAGAGCTCTGTTGAATGCTGAACACCTACTCTGCTGCGTGCATCCGGGTCAGCTCCGGGTTGAAGAAACAAGTTCAAAACTGCTGTGGTTGTTGCTTTTCGCTCTGATTCTTCTTCTCGGCACTGTATCCTTACAACGTCAGAAGGCACCATCTACTGAAAAAAAAAAACATTTGGAATACTTACATCCACAACGAGGTTCCTCCGAATTGAGTTTCTTTCCTGAAAAATGCAACGGGCGTCTTGCAAACCATACCGCACAAATAGCGACATGATTGGAGTCAAGCTCCACTCGTCAGTCGTATCGGGGTTCTCTCCGGCTTTGAGTATTTGCTCCACCAGAGCGATGTCACCTTTTAATGCAGCGTTGTGTAGTGGTGAGCAGCGTCTTCTGCTCGCGTTTGCAAGTCTTGTGCCAGCAATCGACGAACGAACGTCTACCTGGTCGATATTTCGGCTCGAATTGCGCATTTCCACTTGGCAACACTGAAGAAACTAGTGTGGATCAACCAATTTCGTTCGAGTTGGTCCTTCTGTCTCTTGGATTGTAGGAAAATGCGAGAGTGCTAGCCATTTTTGACGCCGCAAGTGCCTTTCAATGAGCTGGCAGAGCACGGGTGTGCGTATAGCATACAATACTGAAGTTTTATTGCCGGTTGCTAGCTTCACTCCATGTGCTAACAACTTTGATGCGTGGACATCGTATGCCCACGCATCAAATATAACCGCCAAACGTATCGCCAAGCTATCTTGACTTAAGCGGTCGACGGAGCTAGATGAAACCAATGGGGGTCGGAATAGTAACTGCAAAAACAGAATCAAGTCAGTGTAGACAAAGTTACTGCTCGGTTCTTCAGTTTACTCTTGCATACGACTCTATCGAGTGAACAGAGTGAGTACCCAACGCGTTACGCCAAACGACAAATTTGCGGCGTGCTAGTACCTGCGATTTTGAACTTTTTACTGTTTTTAGTGGCTAAAACCTTTCATACGCTGTTACTTTACATGTTAGCCAATGCCAACGTGGACAAATGATTGAGTGCGCTAGGATTGCAAGCGACCCACCGATAGTTCAAAACCATGAACGTCGTTACAGTCCTAGTGCTTTGCTTGACATTGCTCTCCTCAGCACGTGGCGGCACGATTAATCATGATCAAGTTCAGCCCTTTGCCCAACCCGAACCGGTCACGATATCCGAAAAGGCTGCGGTCAAGTACAAGCCGCAACTTTATATTAGTTCTACTTTATATGGATGCGATTCGTTTCCAGCTGTGAATGCTGCTGGTGAGATCACTGGAGGGCTCAAGGGAACAAAAGACAGAGAAGGCTGCGAGAAAGCACCTCTGGGGTCTCCAGTTTACGGCCGAGCGGGATGGTACCAAGATAAGTGGGCCATGGTGTATTCGTGGTACTTCCCGAAGAATTTTTGTGGGGGGATCGCACGGAAACGCCACGACTGGGCGAGTATGGTACTGTGGATTGACAATCCTGCATTGGAGACGCCAAAGATTCTTGGCGCGTCATTGTCGCAACAGACTCTGGAGCCGGACAAGTTGCTTTTCATCCCACTTGGAGAACGCAAGAAAGAACCATACCAGAAGATGACCCAAATATCTTCGATGGGTTTTGTGGGCACCCAGGACATCCGACATACGAGAATTGGTAGATGGAGCTGGAACTATACCTATGAAGGTGGATCCAACGTATCCACGAGGGTTTTACACACGTATCCGGACCAGGCTGACTGGATCGCGTTATCATTTTCACACCAAGACGGCACGTATCACGATCTCATCATGTGGGAACAACTTACGGACAATGCGCGCCAGGCCCTCAATTCGGCAGATTTTGGTGAAGCAAGGTTCCTTTTAACGAGAACAACTTCGAAACGACTCTAGAACAAGCGTGGCCGTTCTAGATTTGGCGGTTGACTTTCGGTGCAAAATACTGAATCAGCTCCACGAACTTTCGCGTGCGAGAGGGCTGTGCACAGAATTTGATAGTTGGTATCAAACGGATTCCAAATTCCAATCAGAGCAACTTTACATAAGCGTTATCAAACGCATTCGGTGCTAACCCTTGCGCCATTTAGGAATGCAATCCTTAAAAGAAAAATATAAAGTGTTTAAGTTTCGGTAAACTTTCAGGCAGTTTTCACGGAGTCGTCTACATCATGTTTCTTCGTAGAATCGTCATTTTTGCTGCCGATTACGAAAATCGCGTCGTTCTTGCCTTATCGTCTGGTACTTGCAAAAAGTATTTTTGATTTTTCGTGAATGAGAAAACATGGCGTGGTGTATACTAGATCCAAAGCGTAGCGACCACGTTCTCCACTGTTTGTATCACACTTGTAGCCGTATTAATCGAGAAAAATCCACGAAATTCTCAGGTTCGTGGTGCTCTATCAGTCCTCAATGTCGCAGTGTTAGGAAGCAAATATGCCATGTACTCCGTTTATTGAAGGAGGCAGACAGCAAGACCGAGTACAGATATATTGATATCGTGGAGAAGGAGTAGCCCCAAGCCTGATAAGTTGGAATGGTGTATTCAAGCGTCGATGGTGTCACGAATGTCATGAAATGAACAACTCGGTCTGAGGATGAGTTTGCTAGTGTAGATAGTTATGGAGCCCTTTTCAACAGTGTAGTCATTATATCCGACTTTATCTACTTGCTTCACATCTTTACCAGCGATGACCACGACGAAGACACGGTCAACCCAGAATCGTAGGTAAAGTTGCACATCATTTTTAACCTTCACGTCAGTTAACTTTGCATTCAGTTCAGGGTCGGCGGGCGCGTTATTAAATCCATTCACTCGAGGGGATAAACTGAAGTCAACACGACACCAATACCGGGTGTTTGATATGTTTTTTCAACACAGTTAAAGTTTATCACTTTCAGCCTCATTTGCGGGATTCCACTGTGGGATTGAAGCGGTTGACGCTGAGTTCACCCACGACGTCAATTCTTCGCCCGAACCACACGAGATCAATGGCCGAATTTGGATCTGAGCTTTCCGGGGAGGTGAAGTCACAGGATTTCGACTGAAGGAACTGCGGTGAAGTTGCTGGTACCGCCGCTTTACTGGACTCTTTTGTGCTGATGCTTGTCCGATGAAGTTAAATTGATTTGTAGCCATTGCATGAAGTTGAGGACTTAACGGAGATTGTGTAGGCTGAGGCTGTGGATGAACAGCAGCCCTTGGCTTTAACCACTCCATGTTTCCAGCATCTACGGCTGCGGCCACGTGTGTGAATACACGACGCTTTTGCTTGATAGATGATGGACTCGGACTTGGATTGGAATGACCGGAACTAGCAATAGGAGGAAGCTCAACGCCAAGTTGCCGTTCCAGCATTTGCTTGACAGGACTTGTAGCATTTGTACCGATATACCCATTCGGATATACTGCAGCGATCCGCACTTGATAAAGACGAAGCTTCTCCAGAAGAAATAGCAGAACTTCGTGAGCATCTTCCGACGGTAATTCATCTAATGCTGGTCTTGATAGTAAAACACGACGCCCGAAGTCGTCCATAGTTGTTATGCTTGGAGCAAGTTGAATTAAATCTTCCACACGTCGGTCAACATCACATGCTGTAGAATTTACTACTTGGTCCGCCAGCTTGTTCAACGCTTTATCAGACCGTCCGCTCTTACGATGCTGAGCTTCTGCAGCCTCGTCCAGTGATCGGTCGAGGAACTGGATCACTTCGTCCTGCTGCACCAATAAAAACTGTCGTTCCCGCTGGAACACTCGGAGCCATTCAAGCGCTCGTTGTAGTTGGACTTCAATTTCTAGTCGCTTCTCCGTCTCCTCTTCGAATCTCGGCGATACACATGCATCTTCCGGAATAGCAAAAGTCACCTTTGCCCTGCTCTCTTCGACGTTGTTCTCCCTATTACGTATCGGACTATTAATCTGGAGTTGAACATTTGCTTCACTGTCTGATGGCTCGGTCTGCTGCAGTTTTGTAAGGATTTTCTGATAGTATCGGTTCTTCTTGGCCATCATCAGTTCATTTGCCTCCAACATCTTGTTCTGAGCTCGTAACTTCGACAATTCCTGTTGAGCTTCATCAAGTCTTTCGAGTAATTTCTCCGTCTCTCGACTTTGAAAGGCTAGTTCATGCGTGAAATGCTCGTTTTCAAGCAACGTTCTATGCGTCGATGAAGCCACTTGGTCGTTCGTACGCAACATCAACTCTGCCTTAGCCGCTTGCATCCTACCAAGAAGTTCCTGTTTCGTGCGAGCCTGTTCAAGCAGATTATTGCGCTCAAGATCCTGCATTTGGCTCTGAAAAGCTGCACGTTGAGCATCGATTTTGGTCTCAAGAGCGCGGGTGTGTGCTTCCATTTCGCGTTTGGCCACAGCAAACGCATGAACTTGTCGTAGTTCTTCTTTCGCAGCAGTTATCTCTTCGTGAGCTTTCGTCTGTTCTGTTGCTCGCTCATGTTGCTCATTTTCTAGAGTTTCTTGTGACGTAGCCACCAGTTTCTCTCTCTCTTCTTGAGCTTCTAGTAATTCCTTCTCCAGCTCATCAATTCGAGCCACGAGTTCATCGGTCTTGTCATGGAAGTAATGGAACATTTCACTCTGTTCATGAGTTTGTTTAGCCAATGTCTGCTTCAGAAACGCCACTTCTTCCTTTAGTGAGCGATTCGCAGCATCTTGAGTCTTCAAATGTTCATTCACCAGCATCATATCGAACGCTAACTTGGCATCTGTGTGGCCGATAGCATCAATCACCGCTTTCGACAAGATCAAATGTGTCAAAGGCGCTGCATTTTCACCCGTCGAGGCTTCATCTTCACTACCCATAGGTGCTGGATCCATCTTGAAGGTAGAAACTTGGTAAATAGTTCGTGATGTGTGCTTAGAATACTGCAGAAATACCTCGTGTATAACAATTCTCTGCTATTCTTAGGGAGCTTCTTAGGTGATCATCGTCATCGACCTCGATGCATACATAGTAAATAATAATAATAATAGTAAAAAGCTGGTGTGGATACCTGCTACAAGATGGCTACATTAGAGTGGCCCGACCAAGGAGAGTGTCCCTTTACACAAATTCGAGTCGATGAGCGTTCGGCGTACGAATCTCGAGGTCCAACGTTGGCGAGACATCAACAGCAGAAACTGATCAAGGACGAGGAGTTTTGTCCCCAATTGGATGGACATAGTATCCTCACTAATGGGTGGGGTGAAAACTTACTCAAAGAGTGGAAAGGAATTGGCAATGAAATGGATGTTATGACTACTTACTTTCACCATATTCACAACTTTGTGGCAGATAATGGAGATAATGCGCCACCGAAGAATTTAGATATGCCACATTTGTGTACGACGATGAGAGGCAGCAATGGACTGGTGAGAACTGTTGGTGCTAGTATGATCGGAGGGTCCAAGATCCCGCAGTTGGAAGCATTGTGGAGTGCAGGTTTCTCGTATAGCAAGTGTCATGCGGAGAAAAGGGTGCCTGTGGACTCGCACACGTTGTGGATTTTTGATGGTGAGGAATTTTTGAGAGCATCGAGGTTGTGGACCTATGGGTATGATATGTACTCACCCAGTAAGCTTGGATCGATGGTT
The DNA here is from genome assembly GCA_014706145.1 of Phytophthora sp. ST_20190627. Classification (NCBI taxonomy): domain Eukaryota; phylum Oomycota; class Peronosporomycetes; order Peronosporales; family Peronosporaceae; genus Phytophthora; species Phytophthora sp. ST_20190627. Next base: position 1,101,484 of record JACBOU010000061.1, read on the forward strand.
TACCACAATTACACGTCGGTGCCAGCTAGGTTTGAAGGGATTCCAGTGGAACAAAAGATCAAGGACAAGGAGGAAGAGATGGGCATCAACCGTTTTAAAGTGTTAGTGGGTGTGCCGTTTGAGGGTCAAGTGAGCACCACATGTTTGAATTGGGTAATGTGCGGTCATTCAAGCAGTATTTGGCTTTCTCGGGTGTGACCTTCGAGAAAGGCAAAAAAGACGCCGAATCGTGTGAGCAGCGACAGTGGGTACCATACAGAGATGTAGGAATTTATCGGTGGAGGCTGGAAACTTTATATCACAGAAGATGACAGCGAACTGGTTGTACGTCTTCGGCAGCGCGTATCGGACAGTGTTTCGGTGGATAAATTCGGCTCTATGGTTTCTCTCCTTCTCGTGGCTATTGCTGCAATGCTTTTCGTTGTTCTCTCCAACAACCGGGTTTCTCATGACATTCGTCGTCGTTGTCGCCCCGAACTGCTACACAGCAGCAAGGGGTTATACTGCTGACATGGGCATAAGTAAGGGCTAAGAGCTAAATTAACAATTTGCATCGGTCTATGTTATCTCCCACGCCAAAGCGTCTATAATTCATGAAAAATTGGCTGCTGGGGCGATACTATGTGCTACAATATCAACGCGACGAACGAACTTGGTCGATATGGATGACCTGAAAATCATTTTCCAATTTTTCACCTAACGCACAAGAAGCAAAAACCATGCACTTCTCAGCGATCCTCATCATTCTTACAGCTACTTTCAACGTTGTTTTTGCCAACTTCATCGACGTTAACAAGGTGGTTCCCCTCGCTCAACCATCTCCAACAACCTCTGCGCAAAGAGTTGCTATCAAATTCAAGCCTCGTCTCGCTATTACCGATGGATGCGTCTCCTTCCCTGCTGTAAACTCTGATGGTGAAACCAATAATGGACTCAAAGAGGGAATCGGAGGAAGCAGTGGATGTACTGATGCTCCGTTAGGCTCGCAAGTGTATGGGCGAACATCATGGTACAATGGAAAATACGCCATTCTGTATGCCTGGTATTTTCCAAAAGGGTTCTGGAATGAATATGCCACTAGACGTCACGACTGGGCAACTGCAATAGTGTGGATCGACAGTCCCGACCTCGCATCATTATCGATTTTGGGCATTTCCGTCTCTACAGCGGATTGGCAATACAAGAATCAAGCACCTGCGACGTCTGGTATCACTGATGGCACAACGCTGAGACTCGCCCACGTGCTTAATGTTGAAAAGGGATATCCCTATTTGACCACTACGGATACAACAGGCGATTTCCAGAATCTTATCATGTGGGATCAACTACCAACTGCAGCGAGGATGGCTTTGAATACGACAGATTTTGGTGCTGCCAAGGTGCCAGTGAGCGATATCAATTTCGAGAAAAAACTGCAGAAAGCGTTTCCATTTTAGTAGATAAGAAGGAATGGTTGAGGGGTTGACATAATACTTAGGAATTGGGAACTGAATTTGTATTTACATGATTTGAGCATCTTCACTGGTCTTCAGATTTTTGCAGCAGCTTCTGAGACTACGGAATTCCAAAGGGGGAGGTGCTCTCCAAGGCAAATCTCCCCATGGAGAGTTATCAGCCGAATCATCACTTAAAATGTCCAGCGTACAGCTTAAATCGTCGTTGTCAGGAAAAATGCATCTCCACTTGGAATCTTCATCTATGCTGCACTCTGCATTCGCTGGAGCGACACAATCAGTGCCGTTGTATGTCGGAAGAGTCGAATTGCAGTCTGCAACGGCGATATCACCCTTGAGAGGGCAAGCTGAGCCAGTCGAGACGTCTCCCACACCACCGCAAACTGGTCCACGAGCTAGAGCAATGGCGTACGTAGCATCTAATTGAACCGTGGCGTTCAGGTGGGCAGCGACAACCCCACTGAAGATCAGGAAAAACATGATCCCTCTCTTGAGCATCGACATGTTTGAAGTAATTGGTCGATTTGGAAGTGGCAAAGCTGGAAACCTGCCACGCACGTGTCCGTTTCCAAGGAATCCAGAAGATATGCACGCCTCCTCATCACTAGGGACAGCCGAACGTTGTCAACAGGCGGCATGACCAGTCGCGTCCTCTTCAACATGAACTTTCTCGACATTTTTCGTCAGATGGGTACACTTGGTCGACTACCCCAAAAATGATATTTTTAAGGTAGACGGCTCTTTTAAAGCCCAGTGACAGGCGTCCCGGAAGACCGAGATACCTACAAAGAGCTTGAAGTCGTCAGGGGCACGTGTCGGTGGCGGCCGCAGGAGGCTGTAAAAACGGTTGAGTGGTATGCTGCACACTTGGGTTGATTTTCATGGAGCGATTGGTTATTACAATGTCCCTGGTATTATTAATAATAGTTTCAAAGCCGCTGTTGGCCATGGTGAGCGTTATGAGGAGGAGCAGTGTGCGCATTGCAAACTAAGGTAAACGACGAGTTTAAGGGTTTTAAGGCCAGCGGTGTTATAGCCAATTGATGACGGAGGATAATGATAGAGTAATTCTGTTTGCTACAAATAGATTATCATATGTTCTGGGAATAACCTTCGAGTTTTTATCATGTTCAAGCTGGCATTCGGATCTCATTGCCAAAATGGCGAAGACGAGGAAAAGCTACACGGAATCCCAGAAACGAGAAGCTGTTCAAGCCGCTCAAAAGGGTTCTACGACTGAGGCAGTAAGCGAAGCTAAGGGAATCCCAGTGCGGACGCTAAACCGTTGGGTGAAGACTGCGAAGAGCGAAGGAAGCATCGAGAAAAGCGCCGAGGTCTTCCAACGCGGCTCCCTGAAGAGGCTGAACAAAACGTATTTCAGTGGGTGATTGCTCGACAAATGGCGGGAGTTCCGGTTGGCTGCCAACCTATCATCCGTGAGGCAAGTTAAGTAGCGATGCTGGTCGATGGGAAGGGCGTGGACGACGGGTGGTACCGTGGGTGTTTAGCTCGCCAGCCAACACTGACAGATCGCAGGTCACAAGCACTGACAAAGTCCCGAAACGCTGTCACCAGTGTGGGTGTGACGACGTTGTTAAGTGGTTGAAGTTTTTTTCTTGTGCGGTCCCGACCGAAGTCAAGCGCCCTCTTTTGTTGGTGATGGACGGATGTTCGTCTCATATTTCTCGTGAGATTGCCGAGAATGCCGAGCGCCTTCAAGTTGTCTTGGTGTGCCTACCTGCTAATGGGACCCACCTACTGCAACCTCTGAACGTTGTTGTTTTCTCAACGTTTAAGCTGAAACTGAAGACGCTAATTGACGGCTTGATCACCTGTAGTGGAGAGGCTACCATCAGCAAACCTCGAGCTCTGCAGCTTGCCACGTTGGCCTGGGTGTCCAGCAACGTCGAGCAGAACATTTCGGAGATGTGGCATCTACCCGCTCTCTATGGTTAGGATGGCAAGGAAGCTAACCAACTTTCAGCGCAATGGCGTGTCCGACACGGTGCAGCAGGCAGCCTGGCTGAGAGTGAAGAACACAGTGCAACAAGACGTGCTCACGATTCCTCAACTACGAAAGACCACGGCGAGAAAGAGAAAATGACAACCATTGCTGGAAGAATACTAACGCTTGACATGTTCGAGGTCAACATTGCGCTCCAAAAGAAGGCGCGAAAGCCGAGAACGTCGACGCCGAAGGAAGCCGGCGATGTAGCGGGGTTACAGGAGAGGTTACCTTTGTGATGTGTGATACACATAAGGTTACTCTCTGATCGAAGGAAGGACCTGGGGGCCACTCATTAGGAATGATTAGCTTTAGCTATAGTAGTTTGGGAAGGGCAGACATTTGCACTGTGCGGCGTAGCCGCAGATAATGAATCTAGTTCAGTTTGCCTTTTGCAAAGAAGTCCTAGTGACTTGAGGTTCTCGGATATAACCTGTGTTGACTCTTAGAGTCGTACGTCTTCCTCTGACGATTACAGCTACGGCAGCCCCGCTGCACTTGGTAGCACTTGTAGGCAATCTTTCACCTGAGTCTACGTAAGACTGTACCTCGGTGAGGATGGAACAAGCTGCGTTCATGAACTTGACCCCGGACCAACAGGAGGCGCTTAAAAGCTTATGTATCTGTTGGGCCCAGAAAGCGTGGCGCATCTTGCTTCGCATGGCCCGGACGCGATTAATGCGCGTCTCGAGACGTTCTCGAGTTATGAAAATGCTCTGTTGGAGCACATCCAACAAAGAATGAGCGCGGCGTCGTCAGCGCAAGTGGCGACTGCCCCTCAAGGGTCCTCTCGACCTAAACCACTCATGGTGAGTGTCCAAACCTTCGAAGGAAAGGAGGGAGAAAATCTCCTGCTCTGGATCCGAGAGGTCGAGATAACCATGGGTTCGGCCCTGCTCCAGCCTGAGCACCAGCACGTAGCACTTGCGATCTCCAAGCTCAGTGGACCAGCGCGAGAATGGGCTCTCACGACCGGAGCGTCTGTAGACGGAGCTTTCCCAACGTGGGACCAGCTGAAGGTTCAGCTTTGGCGGGTGTTCTCACCGCCGAACCACGCGTACCGCATAAGCTCAAAATTCCTGGCGTGCCGACAAGGTCGGAAGGATTTGGTGGACTATGTCCAGGAGCTACGTACGCTCATCGTTGGCATGTTTGTCGATCCCCTGCCTGAGGCAGTCACCGTCACGGTGTTCATGGATGGTCTCCGGACCGGTGTCGCCCGTACGGAAGTCTTCCGTGGGCGGCCGACCTCGTTTGAAGATGCCGTGGCTGTGGCATTGAATGCCGAGCATAATTCCAAGTCTGCCCGACTGGGCTGGAGCGCGTCGGACGCGAGCTCGCCGGGTGGTCCGTAACCTATGGACCTCAGCTCTGCTGAAGATGAAGAACGGGAGCTTCGAGCGGCTGACCAGCGTCGAGGCATCCGTCGATGGTATACCTGCGGCAGCGCCGACCATTTGCGGCCAGGCTGCCCGCAGCGCAGGCAACATCAGGCTCGGTCGAGCCGAAGCAACGCTTCGAATCAAGTGTCTGGTTCGTCGCGGGGAAACAGCGACGAACCCGCGCCCTACTGTGGAAGAAGAACTAAGTTATGTTGTGCCTCAGGTAGGTGGAGGACAGCAGGGCTTAGCCCCGAAGAGAGCCGTACTCTCTAACACGGAAAGAAAATGCGACCCGGGCTTGCTGGTCGTCCAATCGACGGTAAGAGGCTTTGATAAGCCGTGGACGATCTTGATCGACTCGGGAGCGTCTGGGAACTACGCCCGGCGCTCCACGATGGAAGGAAGTCAGCTATATGCTGAGGCGCTACAAGTGCAAACGCGTGACATCGTCACTGTCCGTCTTGCGAACGGGAACCCGTGTCACGGTGCCCAAGGTCCCCTTGGATTTGGGCGTGAAGTTCCTGGCCTTCGACAGCATGGAACGCCGTTTGGTCTTGGACCTGGATTCGAGGTATGACCTCATCCTTGGTATGGCGTGGCTGGAACGCCACGAGCTATGGATCGATTGGAGGTCGAAAACGTTAGGTGGTACGCACTGCTCTCCTGGTGGAGCTTTGGCGAGTCACGAACCCACCTCTGCCAGGACGCAGAAGCGCTATTGGCGCGAGCACTGGACCCAGTCGGTCTCTGTGTTGGACATCGGCGTGTCCGAGTTGGTGTTTAACACCGTTGTTGGGGATGTTCATCCCGAGTTGGGCCTGACGCAGGAAGCGTCGGCCGGTCCTGAGCCGAGCTCGTCGGTCGGATGTGGAGCGGCACGTACTCCTCTGGAACAAGGGCGTTCAACGCCGGGCGACACTGCGTCGTGGCACTCGGAGCAAGGCTCCGTCTGTGCAAGTGGGATGACACGTACTCCATCGAACGACGGGCGTTTGACGCCGAGCGACGGCATATCGCTGAGTGTTTTGGAAAACACGATTTCGTCCATGTTGGACGGGGGTGCGGTGTCACCCGGACGTAGTGACGGTGATGTCGCAACGTCGCCCTCTTCCACTCGGTCTCGGGCGAGGATGAGGATGAGACGCAGAGCGTCTGCGACGTCGAATACGTCGGACGAGGTGTCCAGCGTGTTTAGCGAGAGTGCTCCACGCGACTGCAGCGAGCAGCTGTTCACACTCGATGATGAAGTGACGGGGGCCGTCGATGGCGACATCAGCCTTGGGGCTGTTCCGTCTGTTGATGCTCTTCTTGAACTGGACGAGATGTCCTTCGACGAGTTCGGCGAGGCCGTGAAGGCCGGCGATTTAGCCGAAGTGGTCATCATTCGACCTGAGGAAGAACTCAACTCCTCGTCGCTTCTAGATGAAGCTGTCCTTGAGGACACTAAGCATTAAACTCGCGGAGTGGATCGGCGATCCTTAAGAATCCGTCGGATCCATATTACCACTTGGTGAAAGAATACCAAGACGTGGTGTCGAAGGACCCGCCCTCGGGATTACCTGTGTACGTCATGAGATTGACCTGGTTCCTGGAACCAAATATTGCGGAACGAGGCAGTGGCCCTTACCAAAGGAACAGTGTGACGTCATTGACGCGTTCTTCCGTGCAAAGCACGAGGCAGGGATGGTGCGTGAGAGGAAGTCTCCGCACTCGACGCCAACATTTTGCGTCAGAAACCCCAACGGCAAGTGGCGTATAGTTCATGCTTTTAACAAGCTTAACGCTGCCACGATTCCGGCGCAGACGCCGATTCCTCGGAAGAATGCTCTGCAGAACAACATGGTAGGCTGCACGGTATATAGTGCGCTCGACTTAGTCGATGGTTACTACCAGTTGCTCATGCGAGCGAGTGATATCCCGCTTACCGCGGTTAGTACTCCAAGCGGCATGCTTTGGGAGTGGTTGGTGATGCCCCAAGGGCTGTCGAACGCGCCGGCGACGTTCAATCGTCTGGTGACGCAGTTGTTCAGGCCCCATCGGGCGTATGCTCAGACATACTTCGACGATATTTTCGCCACAGTCGCGCCGAGCACGGCAAGCCTGATGTAGAGAACCACATTGAGCATTTGCGAGCGGTGCTCGAGTGCATGCGCACTAACACGTTGTACGCCAACGCGGATAAGTGCGTTTTCGGCGCTGATGAGATCCCATTCTTGGGTTGCTTCATTGGGAAGCGTGGACTTCGGGCGGACCCCGCCAAAGTCAAGGCCATTGTGGATTGGCCGGTTCCTGTGAACCAGAAGGACCTTCGTAAGTGGCTGGGCCTTGCAAATTACTTGCACAAGTACAGCGAGAACTATGCTGAGTTGGCACAGCCATTATCCAACCTTCTGAAGAAGGTCGCGGAGTGGTGTTGGGACACCGAGCGGCCGGCGGCTTTTGATGATATTAAGGAGAGCCTCCTGCATGCGCCAATCTTGATACTTCCGGACCCGGATCGTCCATTTAGCGTCGTTTGTGACGCGTCCAATTTCGCAATCGGTTGTGCACTGCTACAAGCAGACACCGAAGGGCGGGAACGCGTGATTGCGCTTGAGCCTCGCCAGCTCAAGGCTGCGGAGAAGAACTACCCAGTTCATGACAAGGAGTACAGCTACTTGCGATGAAGTATGCTCTTGTCAAAGTCACGATTCATCTGCTTGGCTCTAAGCCATTTGTGGTCTTCACCGATCATGCGTCTTTACGCACTACGACCCAGTCGCCCCATCTCTCTCAGAGGGTGGCCCGGTGGCTATCGTTCTTCGCGGAGTACAACTGCGAGGTGAAGTACAAGCCTGGCAGGCAGAACGCTTTGGCCGACGCGCTCTCGCGCAGGCCGGACTATGAGCTCGCTCACGTCACGAGCGCAACTTCGTCGATCACAGAGCTGATCCGTGCTGCATGTGCACGTGATGATGTTTGTGTAGCTTTGCTCCGAGCTGTGGGGAGCGACGAGTTTAAAGACTCGGACATTGAATTGTCGGCTCGTCTGCGCGCGCGAGTGCATCGCTATTCACTCGATGGGGGATTGCTGTACTACAGCACCGGCCCCGAAGATCCACCCCATGTCGTAGTGCCTCATAATGAGGCTCTTAACCCGATAATTGCCAGTTTTATACTTGGAATTTGTATACTTGAATTTCCATAGTAAAATGTAAAACATGCATATATGCTTGGTTTGACTCCGCATCCCGCAGCACAATATAGCATAGTGCATGCGTTTACCAATAATTATTGCTATTATTGTAGTAAAACCAAGCATGTTGCATGGTTTATCGCAAGTGACATGATTGGTCCAAAATGAATTTGGGGTACTTTGATTGGACTAAATTAGTAAAACCAAGCATGTTGCACGGTTTTGGGGCAATCGGGTTAAGTATCATATCCTCTTTGAGGCTCATAACGCTCCAGTGAGCGGCCATCTTGGTCGTGAGAAGACATATAGCTCTGTGAGTCGATACTGTTGGTGGCCTAAGCTTTATAAGTGGGTGAAGACTTATGTGAGCACATGTGAGTCGTGTCAACGGGTAAACCCTCTCCACACTTGGCCGCGCCGTTGGCGAGTTTGCCAGTACCCTCCGGGTGTTGGCAGTCCATCAGTATGGACTTTGTGTTCGGCCATCCGAAGGATTCGAAGGGCAACACGGGTGCCGTGGTCTTTGTTGACCGGTTGAGCAAGACGGCTCACTTGGCGGCGGCGCCGGACGCCATCGACGGTGAAGGTACAGCGGTGCTGTTTCTCGATCGTGTCTTCAGGCACCCTGGCTTGCCAGAGACCATTGTCTCGGACCGAGGCCCACGCTTCACTGCGAAGTTCTGGACATCCGTCTTTAATGTGCTGGGCATTAAATGGGACATATCCACGGCGGATCATCCGCAGACCGATGGTCAGACAGAGCGCGTGAATCGCGTCGTCGAAGACGTTCTTCGTAGGATTTGTGCGGAAACGTCTACGCGTTGGAGCGCTATGCTCCCACTCGTCGAGTTTGCAATGAACAATGCGGTGCATGCCTCTACAGGCTTCACGCCATTCTATGTGAATAGGCTTACGCACCCGCGCGTCCCGCTGATGCCGTCACGTAGTGACGCTGGGCCTGAGGGGGGTGAAATAGCCGAACGGCTTGCTGATGTCAGCCCACGAGGAGTTCACAAGCAACTCGACGACTTCATGTCGCTGCGTCTTTGTGTCTTACGACACGTGCGCGACGTTATGGCTGAGAGCCAGGATAAACAAAAGGAACATGCTGGTGCAAGAGGCAGAGGTAATGTTGAAACCATTGAGGTCGGAGACCTCGCTTTATTAAAATCAAAGAACTTACCTATACATGCAGTGTCCGCGGTCTTCAAGACGAAGCTGCACCCGCGCTTCATCGGACCGTTCAAGGTCGTGGCCATGAAGGGCCTTGCGTACACGCTCAACCTTCCCAAGAAGATGCGTACGCATCCGGTGTTTTACGTGGGCTTGCTTAAGCCGTACCGGGACCCGGCCCAGGTGTGTGCCGAGGCACTGGCACCGGCGAGGACGCAGGCGGCTGAGCCGCAACCGGAGGATAGGCCAAGCCCTGCTGGAGACGCACCAGCAGGCCAATCTCACCGCGAAGACCCGTGATCTGGCCGCGCAGCTCGGCGGGCTGGCCTCGTAGATCCTGCTCCAGAGTCGCCACACGGTCGGCCTGGCCACGAAGCTCACCGAGCAAGTGAAGGCGACTTTGGTCAATAGCCGTCACGCGCTCACTCACGGACCTCAGGTTCCCGTTCTGGTCTGCCAGACGATGTTCAAGATCGTTATAGTTGTCCCAGACTCGAGCGAGCGAGTCCATCGTCCAGTGACGGAAGTTTCTGGACCTCGTCGAGGCGTCGCCACACAGCGTCAAATCGCTCCTGAGTCGCGTCGGGACCCCGCGGCGGATCGACGACCCCCTGCTCTTATTGATGGCGAGGTGAGCTCCCCTATCATGGGGAGAAGCTTCTGAAGCGACGTCGCCACCGGGGTTACACTCGGTACTTGGTGAAGTGGCAGAGTGAACCACCCTCGTGGGAGTACGAGGTACCCCTCCGGCAAGATAGCCCGGACGCCGTTGACGCTTTTGATCGGGATCACCCGAGGCGCCCGAACGGCTCGCAGCCGACGCGCCGGCCGACCCGCGCTTCCCGGAGCTAGAATGAGTCGATGATGCCTCAGATGGAGGTCACAAGCTCGGGTGAGCTGTTGCTGGTGCAGCATAAGTAGCCCTTGGGGCATGCGGCCGACGGCCCGATTGACATTCACGCCGCGCCTTGTACGTTGCGAATAGGAAACGCAGGCGCCGTTCAAGATGAACATCGTGCTTAAGCAAGCTGGCTCGAAGAGCATTAATTGAAGATAACCTGCGGGCACCCTCGACCCAGGACTGGAACTGTCCGTCATCCTCGTTGAGGGTTTCGCCGGGCACAAGTACCACGGAGAATATGTCCATCTTGGGCACGGACCGCCCGTTGCGCTGGTCGTCCAGTCGGGCGCAGTACTCCGACGGAGATGTGACTTGTGGAGTCAAGAAGCGCTGACGTAGCGCGGTCCGGTCGGGCTTCTCGGCATCCGTGTATGCTTGACGTCCGACGGCGTATGTATGTAACAGGCCCTTGGCCGCTCCGTAGGCAACCGCAGCCGGATCACGATGGTCGAAGACATAGTCTCGGCGAGAAGCGCTGGTTAGAAGTAGGGCCTCGGGGATGTTGGAGCGTGGACGCTCATGCGCTTGCTGCAACCGCCGGCTTTGAGCTCCATCCAGTTCGTTCGTGATCTCACCCGGCTCCATGAGCTCGTCGTCCCCCTCGCTTGAGGCCCGCAATGGCGCGTTCAGCAGCGACTGAAGTGGTGACGAACGTTCAGGGAACGGATTCGGCGTACGCAGTGTACGGTGCTCGGGCGAGCGTGGGGCCGACGTCTTGGACGTGTGTGCAGGTGAACCGCCACCGCTGCCGCAGTCGATCTCTTCAAAGGCGACCTCGGCTAGATCCACGTAATTGTGGCTTGAAGTGGTTCTAGGCCCCGGAGCGTCACCTTGAGACGTAGCCATGGGCTGTGAGCCGTGGCGACGGCGGTACTCTGCGTGGTACTCTCTCACCGAGAGCCGAGCTGCTGTTGGGCGGAGCCCTTGCGAAGATGCGCTGTCGAGCGGCTGCGTGGACGTACGGTCGAAAGACCAGGAACCTGCGGACGTGCACGTGTGTGCGTGGCGCAGCGGAATCGACAATGAGGCTCACGGAGCAAGAAGATTCCGTGGCGTCGCCACTTGATGCGGAGTGATCCTCAACTGGAGGGAAGAAGTTGACGATGGCTGTGAACCCGATGTGTTCAACAGTTTGATGGGGGAGAGTGTAACGGGTTTACAGGAGAGGTTACCTTTGTGATGTGTGATTCACATAAGGTTACTCTCTGATCGAAGGAAGGACCTGGGGGCCACTCATTAGGAATGATTAGCTTTAGCTATAGTAGTTTGGGAAGGGCAGACATTTGCACTGTGCGGCGTAGCCGCAGATAATGAATCTAGTTCAGTTTGCCTTTTGCAAAGAAGTCCTAGTGACTTGAGGTTCTCGGATATAACCTGTGTTGACTCTTAGAGTCGTACGTCTTCCTCTGACGATTACAGCTACGGCAGCCCCGCTGCCGGCGAAGTCTTGTACGTGGCAATCGTCTAACACTATAGAAATTGATAGCCTTTATGATTTGATATACTTTACTAGTGCTACATTACACATCGTATTTAAAAAAATGATACTTTACTGTTGATAGCAGTACCGTACCTATAGTTAATGCAAGTCAAACTCGGGCCTTAAACTAGCAGATGAACTAAGAAAGACGTCTTGTCCCAGTGGCGACAGATCGCACAGAAATGGGTTTGCCGCAAGAACCGATTAGTACAAAAATAGATGATGCACTGTATATTAGTTTTCTGTATCGTACGTCTTCAGAGTCGTCGTGGGTCCAAATATATTGACCGCGAAAGTCGAGTCATGTGTTTCTAGCCTTAAACTCGTCGTTCACCTTATTTATGCTTTGGGCCAATTGGATGCTCTGTAGTTTAACTGGACATATACTGTAGATTCGTGTTAGTTTAGACTGAATCTATATATGTAGTTTGGCGTAAAAAAAATCTTGGCTTTCTCGGTTGTGGGGGCATTTTGTGTCGAGTAAAATGGAGTTCATGAGACTTTAACGGAATGGAGAGCTTCAGCTAAACTATCACTGCCCTTTTTGGCATCAGAAACAGGGTCACAGTAGAATCCGGCAGCTCAGGAGTACTTGCCTTTAATTTTATCCCTTCATATGGATGTTCACGCAACGATAAACGTGAAGAAGGCGAATAAAATCATTCACCCACGGAACGGAACATTTTCAAAGTTGTCGTGACTTAAAGGAACCTTGGTGTCTCCCGTATGTACACGCTTTGAGTGGTGTCAACCTTAATGTGTTAGCAGCGATGACCACGACAAAGCCACGACCGTATAGTGCTGCAACGAAACTAAGCGGGACACCTCAAATTTAAAACTGAAAAACAAGCATAGTGTTGCATCGTTCTACAGTACTCGTGATCGATGAATTTCTGTTCATCAGCAGAAAATGCTGATGAGCAGAAATTCATCTGTATGCACGATGATTGACCGGCATTTTACTAAAGCTATGAGCTCCTGTATTTACAGTAAAAACTACCATATGATGAAGTTGTAGTGCTGGATGTGCGGTTGTCGATCCTTCCAAGACTGAGCTACTACACAAGGGCATACGGCAGGGCGCGTATAAGACCTTCGCAGCGTTAGGCGGCATGCTGGGACATGCTCGTACAGATAGAAGGTATTGTACCGATAGATTACTCAAAACCTTGACGTAAGTGCCTCACTTCGGCATTTGCCACACACAACTCAGGCTCTCCTCACAAGTTTCTTCCGACGCCTTGCATTTACTGCCCCACGCATTTGAGGCATGCACCACAGCATACATGCATGTTGCGTTCGGTCATACATTGTTTTTTTAGCTTAAAAGCTACTACATAGCAGTCAGATTTTATGGAAAAAGATTTTTCACGAGTACAAATCGGATGGTTTGCGAGTACAGCCATAAAAAGGATGCTCAGCGAGTACAATTATGTGATATTGGCGGTCTTGCAAGCAAGACGAGGGGAGCAACGGGGGTGTTGCGAGTACAACAGCCATCTAACCCCGTCATGGAACTAACCAAGAGATGAAAACAAGCAAAAACGCTTAACTGTACTAATACGGAGCGAAAACTTTGCAACTCGAACTTAATATGGATTGTGAGGCTTACTGGCGCCTACCCGGCCTGGAGTGAGTGCAAACAAGTACTGGAGCAAAGTACGAAGTGAATCTAAGCAGCGTCGCGGCGCATGGTTTCATTGTAGTCAGACAACATGCTTAATTTGTGCTGTACTCGGAAACCATCCGATTGTGTACTCGCGAAAAATCCGCACCCAGATTTTACCATTTTGGATACCCCACCTAAAGTCCCGACCAGACCTGTATACGACCCCAGAAAAAGGTATATCATTTGTCGTACGTATCTGTGAGTTCTGCACCGCGCAAATGTGTTTATCCGCTCTACGTTTCGCATGTAGAGCAAACAGACTATCGTTGCGACCATTTAATAAACGCTTTCAAGGGCGTAGTAAAAGTTGGTATTAACGTTTAGCTCTAGTAGTCTACTACTTCGAAGTAATTGTAATACCTATCAGGGATTCACAAGGGAAAACCTATTTGAGCGGTGGTTAGCACCACTGCTGAGGTTGCGCCATGTCCAGCACCTCTAGTAGACATTTTGAAGACCTTCCTTCAATTTTTGGTCGCGCGCACGGAACAACCTGGCAAACATCCTGTCGTAAAGTGTTTTCGCCTTCTTACCAAGTGAAGAAAACGCCCTCCTTTCCTCTTTCTCTCGATTTATCAAGTCCGTTCCACCGTCACCAGTAGATCGAGTGCTGCCCTTCAGGCGGCGAATTGTGCTACTATCGTCGAAATGCATGTGGTTGGAGTTTTGGGCCTTCACTTGGACGGAACTTTCTGCCATTGCTATGCCATTGCAGCATACCGCTGAGGCGGTAGCCACGAGCAACACGACTCGAACGAGGTGCATCGTTGACAGTAGGCGATTCTTGAGTCTGGTCCGAGTGTTTGGGAGCCGATCTTGAAATGAACTCGAACACGAAATTTTGCCGGCAGGTACGGGTGCTTGGCCTCTAGGCTGGGGTCCGAGCGATAGTCTACATGTACGATATACCAGGGTACAAAGCAAGTCACTCAGGATCCCAAAACTGATCAGCTGTCCACCTTTTATCATGGGCTCTGTTATCAAGTGATCAACGCAATCACGTCCCTTGTACAATACTGTACATGATAGGTGAATCAGTACAGTACCGAATTTCCTTTGTCAAAGGGCACCCCATTACAAAGTGGTCAATAACAAGGCAAAGATTTGAAATACGAATGCAAAAGAAGGGCACAAATCTCAGCATTTCTAATCCCTGCCAAAAATAATACCGATTTAAAAGATTTGTGTTGATTCTATACAAAACCCCAAGTGATTATCACAAACTCCATTACAATGTCTTCAGCTTCGTCCTTAACGACCGTTGTAATAGTTATTTTTGGTCTTCCACTGTAATTCGAGTTTATCTGTCGGTAGCACGGTTTTGTCCACTACTTATGCACTACTACGGATACTACATGTATTTATGATGCTTTTCGTTAGGTTTTGTGAGAATTTTGACTAGGTTTGTCAGCTATAGCGTTCATACATCACTTGAATCGTTCTATGGTGTCGTTATTGTTTTAACTGCTGATGTTACCGATGTTTTACCCAAGTAAAAGTAGTTCTGGTAGAACTTTGATAGAACTTTAGAGCCAGAACATCAGTGTTTATACACATGCGGTAATGTTTATACACGAGTGCCCTATGAGAGAGGATTATCCGGTAGGTCCAATCACACAGTTCTATTGGCTAACCGGTTGTTCTTGTGATTTGATGCCCTTTGACAAAGGAAATTCGGTATGTACTTTTGAAACAATGACGCAACACCGGCTATTTCATATTCCTTCCACAACGTAAGAACTGAATATGTCGATGGTACATGTACATACTTGTCTGTTTTGGGGTTTCTTCAAAGTCTTCGAAACCAGTTTTGCTGTGGCTAACCTGTATGACAGTCTTGCGTGAAGAAACAGCGAGAGTGTACTTGGGGTAAAAGAGAAAAGACAAGTAGAAACAGCGAAGCCTCAGTAGTTATGCTGGCGCCAGAATTTGCTACTTAACCACCAGGAGCAAACAGCGCATTCAGGCTACATTTTGCTTTGTTCAATTCTTGCGCTTTTCGTTTCATTCATCCAGCGCGCGACTAAATATTCCTCGTCTAATTGCACGAGCTATTTTCTGTAACTTTATTTTCCATCCCTCTTGGTTGTGCAGTCAGTGGGCGTCCGCCATCGTTATTCTCCTTGTCACCCATACCTCGATGTGCTGATGAAATAAGTCGCGTCATAAAACTAAGACCTCATCCGTTCCCATCTCGGGGGGGGGGAGGGGGGTCAAATTAGCTTTAGCTTGTATGGCTCTGCAAGCATGCAAACACACCTCACAATGAATAGAGTTGTTGCGGCAAACCGATGCGATAGTAGTGTTATTGACCTTATTATAGATCGAGAAATCTTCTTGTTCACTGTTGGGCGTGAACCGGGTGCGTAGTGGGGGGGTCTTGATCGTTATTAAGAGAAGGACAAATTGCGGATGAGGCTCCGCTGCAGGCTCGGAAACTGGCTGCAGACTGCAGTCTGCTGCAGAATGTGTAGTAGAGCGCCCCGAGTCCTTTAAAAACAGTATTTCCACCCCCAAAGGGGGTACAAAAGTTTTGCGCCATTTCAGTATTGCAATACTTACAAAGTATAATGTCAGCTTATGCCCTATCCCTCTTTTAGTCTCCCCCACTCGAAAACTACAGGTAGAATTAAAGTCAGATTTTAAAACTTCTTCGAGGTTGTGCCAATTGTATCTTCACCGCCAAAGAAAAACTGTACGAGGTGGAGGCATTGGCAGCTTCCGTCGTTGCTTTGTTGGAGACAATACCCAGCGTTCCGTCTAATACGGAGGCTCTGACTGGGAGTTGCATTGAATGCACGTGGCAAGTCCGAGGACGACGATAGTAGCTGCAGTTCAGAGGCATTTGGAGAGGAAGTTACGAGCGGTAGCGAAGGTCATTAGATCATCTAAAGTTGGGATGGGATAGACTTGCTATCAGACACGATTATTCTTAGGCATCCTTGGTAGTACCCGACCACCCCACCTCCTTAGTGTAGGTGGGATACAAACGCGATACCCCATGGGGCACAATTAGAGGTTTTGCAGTATTTAGTTGGGTGCAAAGTCTACTCGACTCATTTAATAGTTTTAGTGCCTCGGCAGCTGTTTCCATCAATTGTCTTACGATAGTAACTCGCTCATTACGCTTCCGTCCACCAAAATGGCGTAGTTCTTGACTCGTATCGTCTCGACTGAACTGATTCAGATCTCGTGGGATACCGCAGTATCACCTCCCTACACGGTACTGGTATCAGATTTATACCCTTATACTGGGAATACCTGTAAGGTATGGACAGACCTCAACGGATTAATTTCACGGTACTGCGTAATGTCATCTCGCTCGACATTCAACTTCGGTCAACATTCAGCCGCGTCGTCCATGGATTGTCGTCCTGATCGTGATCTCTCACAGCATGCTGCACCAACAACATTCTCGCTGCGTCAGTTTTGTTTTAGTTTTCGTTTTTAGTGTGACTGGCGATTGATCAAACCAGCGAGGTTGCGCCCTGCTTGGGTGAGTTACTGCTGCGTTGCAAGCACTGGCAGAGCAGCTTGTCGATGGAGACGGATAGCGATTCGTTGCCTCAGCAGCTCCACGGTGCCTGGGCGCCGAGTTGCTGTGATGCAAGCACCAGGAGGCACTGGCAGAGCACCATGTCGAAGCACACGGATAGTGAATCGTTGCTACAGTTAGTACAAGGTAGGCGTTTCAAGAGCCGTATGCGATCATGTTGCAGCATAGTGATTGAATCACCTGAGGTGATCATACTGGGAGATGGCACCGTCATCAAGACATCCAATGCATTGCGGCACAATTTCTACACGACATACAAGCACATACAATTAAACATGTTTGGGCTGCGCTAGCAGCACTCCTATCCTAGTAAAAAAATATGCATGTATTCCCAGTCAAGTCGAAGACGATCTAGTTGAAACTATTATAACGGCTATTTTATAAAATATTAAAATATCACGAAGAAATTGGGAGAAAATTATCAATCGATATTCTTGAACTCGTGATGCTCTTCTTCAAGTAGTCCGTCGTATGTCCGATGAAAAATGGGCTACTCGAGATCGATGAATTCTGAGCGAGCAAGGTGAGTTAATTTGTTGTGCTAGAAATCTCCGCACACATGTTTTTGCTGCTTGAAGCGGTGGAAAATATGTATTTCCAATAAAATGGCTTAGAGCTCTCGCATGCAATAAGCTTCGTCGTCCATGGCCAGTGACACACTATCGTGGGGTGTACGCTGGGTGAATGAATAAAATCTAAGTAAGTTCGATTTCTTCACGTTTCTTACATCACAATAAGGCATTAGGTATTTTAAACGCGCTATAGCATAATAATTTGTGTCCATTTTTGTTGTTGTAAACGAGCAATACCGACGAACGTAAAGGTTTAACTTCAGCTTGAACAATGATGTATTTGTGTTAACGGGTAGAATTAACAGCTCAAGGTCAAGGCTGCCATTGCCAGTAGCATGTACGGAAGATCAGGTTCTAGAAGTTTGGGGTCCCTTCAGCTTCCCTGATTTTCTCGCGCTTCCGCTGGTTCGCAGCTGCTCCTTTTGCCCTCTTCTCCGCCAACGTGACAGCCTGCTTCCTGTAATTGCGTATATTATTTAACATATTTGAAGTAAAACCTATTAAAATAAAACCTACATGACTTATTGAACTATAAGCTAATAATCTTTTTTTTGTTGTTGCTGTTTTCATTTTTTTTAATGTCATTACCTTTATGGATTTTATTTGATAAATCAACTTCTAATTTTCAATATTTATTTAAGATAGAATGGATTAGTCAATTTAATATTAATTTTTATTTAGGTCTTGATGGTATTTCATTATTTTTTATAATTTTAACAACATTTTTGATTCCAATATGTATGTTAATTAGCTGCGTGGACCGTTTTCGACTCGACGCAGAAAGCGTGCACTATCGGCGCGGGTTCCATAAAGGACGTTCGGCGAAGGGCCATTCTAGACCATAGCATTGGAATTCTTGGTCGCAGGGAGCGCCGAACTGCCGGCCTGGATCGTGGCCACTACGACCACCAATGCTTTGGTGTCGGTTCTTGCGGTAGAAACTTGAGTGGCTTGTGGGCTGCCGAGCGAATTGCGGAATGATAATTTCATTGCTAATCTTCGTTCGTAGCTGTTAAAGTATGTATTGCGATACGATTACGAGTGCAATTCGTATTGGACAGACCGAACGGGCATATATGGCGCGCTATTGCATGTGGTATCCTCCGAATATCCATACGTGTACCAAGTTGGAATTGGTGGGAATATTCGCTTATACCGCTTGGAACTTCCAAGCGGTTTACAAGGCACCCCATTAGTGATATAGTATGTTGCTAATTTGTGACAAAACTGCACCCATGGTACTCTCACTTTAAGCTTAGTTCTCTTTACAGGACAGTGAATGTAGTAAGAAGAAGCTGACCGACTTATGTGAAGATCTCGTCTTGCAGATCTACAGTAAGTCAAGTCTAACTCCGCGGATCTTGACGAAACATGAGGGGCAGCGGTGATTTCACATTGGCTGGGCAAGTTGAAGCCTAACACACCTGGTGTCGATGAACTCTTGACAGAATGAACGTAGTATTAAAACTACTCTGCTGATAAGATCATCGAAAACAGATCTTTCGTTTTAAGAAAACAAAATACATTTTAAAGAATGTGGGTAGATAAGTTGTTACTGACTAACATGGAATGAATTGACTTGAGAAAACGTAAGATGAATTCTGCGACGAGTAGGAATCTACATTTGATTGGCTGCTTTTAGTGTGGTACTTTACGTCGTGAAGTTCACGATGCTGGCAGACGCGTTGCTTTGATGCCAGAGCTCACTCGTGAGCGTTTTATTCCGCGTCGTGGAGATCCCAACTATTGGTCGTGTACTTATCGACGGTGTTAGTATTGCTACGATCCCTGTACACCGACTAAGCACCAAGCTGACCATCATCCTGCAGGACCCGATGCTTTCCAGTGGCTCGTTGCACGTGAATCTGGACCCGTTCGCTGAAAGAGCGATGTGGAGCTATATGAAATGCTGCCCAAGGTGCATCTATCGGAGGCGGTATCGTCGTGGGACTAAGGACCAACTACGAGGTAGCGGAGAAGGGCGAGAACTTGTCGCTGGGTCAGTGTCAACAACTGTGTATCGCTCGTGCGTTGATCCGTGATAGTAAGGTGATCGTGATGGACGGGGCGACGGTGAATGTGGACCTGTAGTCGGACAAGTTGATCCAGCAGACGATGAAGGAGAGTTGTGGCGGTGGTGACAGCATATTGCTCACAGGATTGCATTACGGCAGAGGAAAAGGGGACGCATTGGTGGAGTCTGGTAAGCCTATAGGCGTACTTGAATAGTTACCTTTCGAAGGGATGTGTAAACGTCGTAGTAGTGCATGTCGTTGGATTCGACCTAAGTTGATCTAACATCCCGTTGTACTCGTTTATACTTTAGAGAATACTAGTAGATTGCAAAAGGAAACAACATACTTGGTGTCATGAATATCGTTCAGCAGCGAGTTCGAGTTCAGGGGCGGCTTGTAGGAGCCGACCCTGTCTGGACTCCTGTCTGCCTGATCCAGTGCGTCCACAGATGTCCACTATCTCACCATTTGTGACTGAGAAGGACAGATTCTTCAGCACCAACGGGAGATCGCCTCGATACCTCATAGACGCATTACATTTCCAGTCTGTAGCGATTGCGTTCTTGTTCGTAGGTTCTCGGGTACATTCTTCGTCTTCAAGTAAGCCATAATGAGCGATACGCTTGACGTACGTCATGATAATCTCAAGTCAACGTAGTCATTCGTTGGAAACTGGAAGTGAGTCGTACTGCAGGCATAAGTCCTAGATCTGCAACGGCCGCTCCCAAGCTTGACTTTGTTGCAATTGCAAGAATCGCGACATCAGCGAATCACTGATACCAACCAATCTGTTCGCAGTGCAAACCATCGCAATGCCGACTGGAACAGAAGGATGAACTTGGCGTTATTGTTCAAAAGCTTTTCGCGGTCTTTGCTGTACATGTAGTAACTGCACTTGACGAGCATTATTTTGGCCAATGAGCCGGTGCCGTTATTGTCGGTTACGAATTCTCAAAAGAACTGAATGGCAAGCTTCCAATATTGAAACGCAGTAAAAAGAAGTGTGGAACACACATATTCCGAGAAAACATAACGCCGACGTTTTGGCGTAGAGCCTCATATACTTCTTACGAAAGTGCAAGAATGAACCAGTACTATTGATACAGTACTTGATCAATCAACTTAGCAGCAGTAGAGTCGTTGTGAGTCTGGACCAGCTGACAGCGATCATCAAGTCTGTCGTTTTCTATTTGATAGTGTAACAAGATGTGTTGAAGCTATATAAGCTTACACGTAACATGAATCGTGCATGATACAGTAATGATGGGAAAGAGAGTCAGTTTCACATGTGGATAGGACGTTGTATTCATGAAGAACGTAGCCTTCTTCACCATTCAGTTTCCAAATTGCCAGGTATCAATACAATACTACCCGCCGATATTTTAGATCATGAATCTCGTCTCCGTCATAGTGTTTTGTTTCACGTTGCTATACTCAGCGCGGGGCGGAGCGGCACAATTAAGTTCAGTCCTGGCAATATCACCGTCAAGTACTAGCCACGACTTTTTTAAAACTATTAAAATACATGTATTGGTGTTGGGTTCCTGCCGTGAACGCTGCTGGTAAGGTTAGTGGAGGGTTCGAGGGAATGAAAGAAACAGAAGGCTGCAAGAAAGCATATTTGGGTTCTTAAGTGTACGGCCGATCCGGATGATACCAAGACAAAGAATTATATTTGGCAGGTACTAAGTATCACTTAAGCCCAAGTCGGTGGATCGAAGTCGTACCATGTATAGCACGACAACATATTTCTCAGCGATCATTTAGTACGGTTGGCTTTCTCCCGTCGTGTTGACTTATGTTAATGGTGTAGGTGTCGATATCAATACATGTACCTGCTGTGATTCGGCGTGAGACCGTAATTAACGCAGCATAAAGCCGTTATGTGACACCGTGAATAGAGCCCGCACAAACTGGGACAGCCCATTCCTGTGCGGCACAGCAATGGGCAGGATGTATTACTGTACACGCTTGACTCTGCTGGCAAGCGAGCAAAATGTGCGCATGCCCAGTTATGTTGGGAACCCAGTTGCTGGGTTTGGGTCATCAATGGAGGGTATGTCTAGTACGAATTTGAGCTACCCTAGCCTTCCTGCTGTGAGCTATCGGCGATAGGCTATCACACTTCAACTGTCCGTCTCGGGCGTACGGCCTGTTGTTTACGTTCATAGCTGCGGTGTTTTTATAGGAGAGCAAAAAAATCACTCTAGTCATCAAAGAAAGTCTACTGTAGGTATTTACACAATCCGCGTTATTTTTCACGCAATAACGCATTACTGTACTACCACGAAATTCAGATAACTTCCTCGCATTCCTTTTCGAATTAAAAGTTAGCTCACGCTTAGTGTCAGCAAACAGTACAACATTTTCAGATTATTTAATACCCGATTTTATTAACACCTTGAAAGCAATGCGTGCACGCTGTACATATGTGTCATCGGTAGATAAGAGTAAACATTGTCTCCGACAACTTGTCAACAACAGAGGCGTTGTTCGTCTAGAACGTCTGGGATTGATCATCAAATGTGTCGTTACACTTCATAGAGAACAAGTTGTGCTTAAATTATATATTTTTTAAAAGTACCATAGGTAGTTCATGTTGAATCATGATGCACACCGACGGGAAAGAGAGTCAGTTGTACACGCTGGTAGGACGTCGTGTTCATCAAGAACGTACTGGTAGCCAGCCTGCTATACTCCTCAGTTGCCAATTTGAGTACAGTCCAAGCCGCCGATATCTCAAGCCATGAACCTCGTCACCGTCGCAGTGCTTTGTTTCACGTTGCTCTGGTCTGCGCATGGCAGCATGATTAATCATGATCAAGTTCAGCCCTTTGCCCAGCCTAAACCGGTTACAATTTCCGAAAAGGCAGCAGTCAAGTTCAAACCACAGCTTGGTATTGATTCTGGGTGCGATTCGTTTCCAGCCGTGAACGCTGCAGTGGAGGGCTCAAAGGAACGAAAGAAACAGAAGGCTGTGATAAAGCGCCTCTGGGTTCTCAAGTGTACGGCCGATCGGCATGGTACCAAGACAAATGGGCCATGGTGTATGCGTGGTACTTCCCACAGAACTTTTGCGGGGTCCACGCACGAAAACGCCACCACTGGGCGAGTTTCGTGATGTGGATTGACAACCCTGCTTTGGAAGCGCCAAAGATTCTTGGTGCGTCGTTGTCGCAACAGACTCAGGAACCACCCAAACTACTTACCATACCGATGGCAATGCCCAGAGAAGAACCGTACAAGAAGACGACCCAAATACGTCCGATGGGCTTTGTGGGCACCCAGCAAATTCGACAAAACAGAATTAGTAGATGGAGCTGGAACTATACCTACGAAGGCGGATCCAACGTATCTACGAGGCTTTCCCATTCATCTCCAGGCCACTTTGCCCGGATCGAGTTAGCTTTTTCTTACAACGACGGCACGTATCAAGACCTCATTATGTGGGAACAACTTACGGATGCAGCGCGCGAGGGCCTCAATTCGGCAAATTTTGAGGAGGCGAAGGTTCCTTTCAACGAGAACAACTTCCAAGAAACGCTAAAACTAGCTTGGCCGTTTTAGAACGACGTTTGACTTTCCGGCGAACTGCAGTACAAAGTGCTGAATTCTGCTCACAAACTTCGTACGGAAGAGCTGCAGATCGTGTACGCTTGCATGATTAACATGGTGGCTTAAATCCTGATATATTGGAAAGCTACTGATGATAAAACGAATCGTCGGGACGATGCGGATACGGAGATTGCTAGTGCCTATTCGGTTAACTGAATCCCAGCTCAGTAAAAAAAAAAACTTTGTACATATAGGTGGACAAGGTTCATGTTATGGGGTCTGACGTTAAAAAGGCAACTATGTAGCGTGATCTGGCTACCAAGAGCAGTTAAGCAACGTCTGAGGGTGAGAATTTGAATAACACTGAAGGCGATGCGGAGTTGTACGATTCTAAAAGTGATGGCGCGAGAAGCAGCGGCCATGGTGCCTATTCAGGTACGTATGGAGACGGAGAGATAGGAGAGCCTTCCACAGTCGCTTAATGCTCGCAGTTAGCGACGATATGGCTCTATTTGTATATCACTTCACGTTACAACGTGAATACAATTGCATTTTGCTTTGAAAGTCCTGGTATCTGTCAACTTGGGATTGAAAGTCTACCTGACCTCTACATCATGCCGGACCCGTACACGACCCGGAAGATAGCTAACCTCCAGCTTTGCATATCCACGTTGGCCAAGTACTTTAAACATGTCGACGCTCAAGAGAGAATTCGTTTTTTTCTTGGTCTTGACCATTGATCAAGTTCGTGGACCAGTTTGCGGTGGTATGGGAGATGTACGGACTGGCTCAACTTGTCCATTCACGGGTGATATCGCCATTGCACACTGCAATTCGACTCGTTCGACATTCAACGGCACGGAGTCCAGCGATTGCCGAGTGCAGCACAGATAAATATTCTAAGTGTACTTGTGTTTTTCTTGACAACGAGGATTTAACTAGTACGCTGGTCATTTTGAGTGATAATTCAGCGGAGAACTCTCCATGGGGAGACCTATCTTGAAGAGCACCTCCCCCTTTCGATTCCGTAGTCTAGAAGCTGCTGCAACACCACTGAAGATCATCGCAGATACTCGAATCATGTGAATAAAAGTTCAATTTACCTAGTAGTATGGTGTCAAACCCTCAACCACTTCCGAAAAATGGTTGCATTCCAACACTTTACATCAACCAAAGTATCAAATAAAACGGCCGCGCTTACTGTAATTTCCACTCAAAGTTTGCGTCACTTGTTGGCACCTTCGCGTCGCTAAAATCCGTCGTATTTAAGGCCGTTCTCGCTGCAGTTGGTAGCTGGTCCCACATGACGAACTTTTGGATGTCGCCATTTGACTCCGTAGTAGTCAATTAAGGACATCGCTTTTCAACATCAAACACGTGTGCGAGTCTCAGCGTTGTGCCATCAGTGATGCCGGACGTAGCCGGTTCGTGGGTGATTTAGTCCTCAGCCCTTACTTACGCCGAAATTACCAGTGTATCACTCTTTGCTACTGTGTTGTGGTTTGGGGCGGCAACGGCGACGAATGTCACGAGAAACTCGATCGTTGGAAAGAACTAACGTTACGAATAGCAGCGCAGCAATAACCACGAGAAGAATAGAGGCCGTAGACCCGAACCTGTCTACTGAAACACTGCCCGATACGCGATGTCGAAGACATCCGACTAGTTCGCTATCATCTTTTGGACCGAAAAGTTTCCAGCCTCCACCGACAATTTCCTCCACCTCTGTCGCATTAGCGTATGGTACCCAGTGTCGCTGCTCACACGATTCGGTATCTTTCTTGCCTTTCTCGAAGGTCACACCCGAGAAATCCAAATACTGCTTGAATGACCGCACATTACCCAATCCAAACTTGTCCAGCTCAATCGTGCTCACTCGACCCTCAAACGGCATACCCACTAACACTTTAAAACGGTTGATGCCCATCTCTTCCTCCTTGTCCTTGATCTTTTGTTCCACTGGAATCCCTTCAAACCTAGCTGGCACCGACGTGTAATTGTGGTAAACCACCGATCCAAGCTTACTGGGTGAGTACATATCATACCCATAGGTCCACAACCTCGATGCTCTCAAAAATTCCTCACCATCAAAAATCCACAACGTGTGCGAGTCCACAGGCACCCTTTTCTCCGCATGACACTTGCTATACGAGAAACCTGCACTCCACAATGCTTCCAACTGCGGGATCTTGGACCCTCCGATCATACTAGCACCAACAGTTCTCACCAGTCCATTGCTGCCTCTCATCGTCGTACACAAATGTGGCATATCTAAATTCTTCGGTGGCGCATTATCTCCATTATCTGCCACAAAGTTGTGAATATGGTGAATGTACGTGGTCATAACGGCCATTTCATTGCCAATTCCTTTCCACTCCTTGAACAAACTTTCATCCCACCCATTAGTGAAGATACTATGTCCATCCAATTGGAGACAAAACTCCTCGTCCTTGATCAGTTTCTGCTGTTGATGTCTCGCCAACGTTGGACCTCGAGATTCGTACGCCGAACGCTCATCGACTCGAATTTGGGTCTTAAAGGGACACTCTCCTTGGTCGGGCCACTCTAATGTAGCCATCTTGCAATACTCATCCAGACATTTTCGGTCAGATGGGTACACTTGGTCGACTACCCCAAAAATGATATTTTTAGGGTTTATTGCTCTTTTGAAGCCAGTGAAGATGGTTTTAGCACAGCGGTAGCCGTCCCGGAAGACCGAGAGACCTACAAAGAGCTTGAAGGCGTCAGAGACATGTGGCGGTGGAGGCCGCAGGTGGCACTGCGACGGGTTGAGGGGAATATGCTGCACACTCGGGTCCAGGTTCACGGAGCGATTAGTGTCGACAATACCCATGGTGGACTCGAAGCTGCTCTTGGCTATAGCGAGCGGTAAAAGCTGGACGAGCAGGAGCAGAATGCGCATCGCTGACGAATTGGATTATGGCGACTGTTGATGATACCCGAGCGATACCTATAGTTTGGTCCAATTGGATGCTCTGTAGATTAGCTGGACATATAGCTATAGCCATAGATGTAGTTTAAACTAGATTTATAGGTACTTCTGCATACGTTTAAAAAAAAGGATAAGGATATAAACAATTGTAAAAAGAAGTAGAAATTTACTTTTTTGAAACACTGGGGGGGAAGGGGGGCATACTGACTAAGCCTCTTATGAAACAGAAACTTTTTCAGCAATTCCTTCATTAACCCTAGGTTTTGGCTTTGCTATCAACTGTATTGAGATTCCAAGCAAATAAGGGAATTCAGTCACGCAATTGTCTACGAAAAAAAGTTAAGCAAAACACTTAACGGGTAACTACACCATCTTATGCAGTCCTCACCACAGACATCGGATATCGGTTTTAGCCGCAACATCAAAACGGCCAGCCTTCTCCCAGCCGTTTCTCAAAGCTGTCGTCGTTAAAGGGAACCTTGGTGTCTCCAATATCCGCCGTGTTCAGAGCCGCTTTCGACTCCTCCGTCATCTGATCCCACATGATGAAGTCCTGGAAGTCACCAACTTTGTCGGTTTGAACCAAATAGGGGCGTCCGGCGAACGAACGCAATTGGTGACGCAGTTTCAGCGTTGCACCATTTTCGATCATGAAGTCTTCCGGACCCGAATGTTCGTTGTATTTCGTGTCGCCCCGAAATGTTGAAAAACCTAACATTGTAGGTTTGGGCAGGTCCGGGTTGTCGATCCATACGCCGGCATTGGCCCAGTCGTGGCGCCTCGACGGGAAATCAGTCCAGAACCCTTTCGGGAAGTACCAGGCGTACATGATGGCCCATTTGTCGTTATACCATCCCGACAGCCCGTAAACTTGAGATCCCAAACGAGTTTCTTCGCAATCCTTCGCAGCTGCAGTGCCTTTTAGACCTCCGGTGATCTCGCCCGCACTGTTTACAGCAGGAAACGGCACGCATCCTTCGAAGATATACAGCTTTGGCTTGAACATTACACCTGCCTTCTCAGACACGGTAACGGGTTCAGGCTGGGCGAATGGTTGTACATCGTTGTGGTTGATGGAAACAGCGTCAATGGAGACCCACGAGGCTACCAAGATGGACACAACCGAATGTAAATTCATAAGCTTGAGCGGGTAGTGGGATAGGCGTGAGTAGTTTGGCGCAAGAGGCAGAATGAACTAACTTTTCTGAATTTGGGTTAGAAGAGAGGAGCTTACTCATAGGATACGGTACTCACACTCCACTCGTATTTTCTTACATAGCAGCCGCATCTTGGGTTTGAATCATCTGAACGTATCGTGATTTCGCCTGTCCCCCAATGATGAGTCTCAAACATCATTAGTGACGAGCCTTGGTTCTAGTATCATAAAATTCAGCTAGCATTTTTAACGTTGTATTGTTGGAGCACAGTATCCAGCTACATGTAGGTCTGAAAGTGCTAGGACACATGCAGCTTTATGTTTTCTCTCATGCATGAGTGACTGTAATCACGCTCCTTATTTGTGTTATTGACGTCAGCCTTTAGACAAATCTCATTGTATCGTCCAGAACCCAAAACTACCACAGGACAGGAGTCCAAACTGCTAACACGGTCGAAAGGTTTTCATCCCTTCGATATTTGGCTCCCGTTGGGTCTTAAACATTTGGCCTGTGTGATATAAGAAGCAGAGCTTGATTCCTTTTTTTTGGTACTCAACCGATCCATGTTTCTTCAACCAGATGATGTTCAGATGATAAATCGTAGCATGCTCGCCCCACCAAACCATCCGGCAACTCTATACTGACTGTAGGTTGTCTCACTGCTGAGTGATCCCATCGCTTTTTCGCACCGAGACGGCACGTATGAAGATCTCATCATGTGGGAACACCTTACCGACGAAGCAAGTGAAGCCCTCAACTCAGCAGATTTCAGTGAAGCGAAGGTTCCTTTGAGCGAGAACAACTTTGAAGTAACGCTCACACAAGCGTGGCCGTTTTAGATTGGCGCTTGACTTCCGTCAAAGTAAAGTGCGAAGTCTGCTGAATTCTGTTCACAACGTTGTCGGAAGACGACTGTAGGTTGCGTACAGTTACATGGTTGATACGGAGATGGAGCTTAAATCCCGATAAGTTGGAATAATACCGCGAATGCCATGAAATGATACGGATACGGAGATGTGCTTGTTACATGTACTGCGCCAGTGCTCATTATAGTAAGCCTCATTTCAGCCGGGTCTAGCAATACGGGTACTGCGTACTTGAAGTAGTTAGACTTCGCTGAAATTTACAGTAGGTCTCCAAGACGAGATGTTCACGTAAGTTAATCATTTTCTTCTTCTACAAGCCAGAATTTAAAGTATGTAGAATAGAATAACTAGACCCGGCTGAGATGGAGCTCACTAACACGAACATGCACTGGCGCACTATAGGTAATAACAAGCACATCTCCGCGTCCGTATCATTCGATGCCATTCGCGGTCTTATCGGGAGTTAAGCTCCACCTTCTCCTCCATATCAATCATGCATCACTACGCAATCTGCAGCCCTCTTTCGAACAAAAACTTGTTGGTGAGCAGAATTCACTACACTTCGTCCCTAAATTTGCCGAAAAAATTAAGCGCCAATAAAAAACGGTCACGCTTGTTCTAGCGCAGCTTCAAAGTTGCTCTCGTTAAAAAGAACCTTCGACTCACCGAAATCTGCCGAATTGAGGGCGTCACGCGCTTCGTTGTAAGCTGCTTCCACATGATGAGATCTTCATACGTGCCGTCTCGGTGCGAAAAAGCTAACTCGACCCAGCCAAATTTGCTTGGATACGTAAGCGTAACCCTGGTCGATACGTTGGATCCGCCTCCATAAGTAATGTTCCAGCTGAATCGCCTAATTTTGTTTAATAGAATTTTCCTGGTGCCCACAAAGGCCATCTGAGGTAGTTGGGCCATCTTCTTGTACGGTTCTTTCTTCCGTTCTCCATGTTGGATGAAAATAAACTTTACCGGCTCCAGAGTCTGTTGTGACAAGGACACACCTAGAATCTTCAGCGTCTCCAAAGCAGGGTTGTCAATCCACAGCACCATACTCGCCCAGTCGTGGCGTTTCCGTGCGATCCCCCCACATAAGTTCTTCGGGAAGTACCACGCATACACCATGGCCCACTTATCTTGGTACCATCCCGCTCGGCCGTACACTTGAGACCCCAGAGGTGCTTTCTCGCAGCCTTCTGTTCCTTTCGTTCCCTTGAGCCCTCCCGTGATCTCACCGGCAGCGTTGACGGCCGGAAACGAAACGCATCCAGTTCCAATCAAAAACTGTGGCTTGAATTTGACTGCAGCCTTTTCAGATATCGTGACCGGGTTGGGTTGATCAAAGGGCTGAACTTGATCACGATTAATCGTTCCGCCGTGCACAGAGTAGAGTAACGTGAAACAAAGCACTTGGACGGTAACGAGATTCATGGCTTGGAATATCCGCGGCTAGTGCTGTAGTGACACCTGATACTTTTGAAACTGAGGGATGAACTTCACCGATGCTACGTTCTTGATGAGTACAGCGCTATCATTGACAGCACCCAGCCCCTAACCGCATGCCTATCTTTCCCATCGGAGTGTGATGGGAAAGATGTCCAGTACATGTATGATGCATTGACACTGTACTCGGTAACATGAGTAATTTCCCAATCACATCTTGTTCTCTATCAAAAGGTTAACGAAACATTTGATGATCGCACCAGCTGGTCCAGACGAACCACGACTCGACTTTACTTGTCAATGACTATTTTAATAGATAAGTTGGTATGTATTAAAATACATACTAACTACTTATTTGTCGTTGACAAATGCTATTGTTTCAATGTATTGCTATTTTGTAAAATATAAAACATAATAGAAGTCGATACAATTTGCGAATGCAGTATGGATAATCGACAAGTTGCGCCAAATCTACTGAAATAGATCAATTCCTCCCGGTAAAAATCAAGTCAGCGGAGAGTCGTGTAAAACTAGAATACATAATATATCAGTAGTATAGGTGATTGCTTTCCAGCAAGAGGACGGATCGAAGGTTCATATTCGTGTGCATTCCTTTCCTTCTTGCTTTGCACTACAACTTCTAGCACGTCCATTATGGCATCGACAACAAGTATGTTTGCCTTCAACTTGCACAGCCAATATAAAATCACAGCCCCTCTCGTTGGGTGAAGATCCGAATCTCTGAGTTGCTGGGTTGTAATTAGTAGTAGCGGTCCAGAGCTTTCATTTCGTACATGTACAAACAATGCCGCGGACACGCGCTGAACAGGTCGTTGTTACATTTAGGATTACCCGAAGGCTTTCCAATTCTACAAGTCCGATTTATGAATACTTTTACTACTGTAAAGAGAATGCAACGACAACTGTCATGTACTTTCTTAGACTTATTGTAGTGGTCAAAATTGATGATACCCAGATTGCGGCTCCCATATGGAGGTCGCCGCGGGAAAAACCTATATCGATAGTTAGATATATAGGGTAAAAATCGCGCGTAGAATCCGAAAATGAGGTCCGTTTTGGCCAATTCGCAGGCGTTTTAAAGATAGAACAGCTCAAACAAAGCTATTCCCCAACCATGAAAGTTTCGGCACTAGGGTTGCTTCATTTATGTCGAAATAGAGGGGTTTCATTGGCTTAAAGGCTAAAACACATGTGATCTGCCTGGTTCAGCATCGTTTGTTTTAAGCGTTCAGCAAATCACATAATATCTCTTACCATTTTATGGAGGTGGCTTTTCCCGTGACCACTATAAATTGTTTCTCGAAGTAATCCCAGCACTTGGGTCGGCCATGATGAGTTGCTATTACTCTGCTACAATTGTGTATTTGATTAAATTGATTAGCCAGTTGTAAAGCTGAAACGATAAGCTTTCGATTGCGGCCTTACTGAGCGTAAAAGGATCAATACTCGCCGTAAAATTCGGTTCTCGTTCTGGGTATCATCAATTTTGTCCGATACAATAGCAGTCCCCAAACGATCAAGAGAATTCGGAGCATATCTCAGGATACAAAATCCGTTATCTAACGGGGTATGTCCGTTCAGTTCAAGAAGAATTGCACGTGTAATCGTGCGTGATATCACTTAGCGGGCGGTGCCTGGTTTGCGCTGGCCAGTGCTGGTTCTCGGTTTGGTTTTGGTGGTTAGGGTACGTAAAACTCAATGGATTTGCATCTCACGATTTGCTGTCGAATTACAGTACTGTCCATTTTCTATGGAGAAGCCACAGAACGCGAGAACCATCTCATCTCGGCGATGTAGGAAATGAACAACGTCTCTAATTTGTTTGATGCAGCCTGCTATCCGTCACTCTGTTCTACGATTGCCGCTGCTTCTTTGACTTTTTGCCCTTTGAGCCCTTGGCCTGTTTGGCCATAGCCTCTTTCACAATCTGGTCGTAGTCGTCGGCGCTGGCAAACATGGACTTACGCTTGTCACCTGCCTTTGGTGCCGTTTGTTTCTTCCTCTTGATTCTCGGGTTGTTTGAATTGGCAAAAAAGGTCCATCCTTAACACCGCAAGGACTAATCACAAACGACTTGAACCGTCAGAACCAGACCGAGTACCAGCACCGGCCAGCCAAACCAGCCCCTGAGAAGAGGCACCAATCGAGTGGAAAACGTAATATTGCTAAATCCGGTCATTGCGCAAACGTCGTGGTGCTTTGACATTGCATCGTTCGTTTTTTTTTAGCAGTATAGTAAAGTCTCTAAAGCGTGATCTGGATCGATGTAGCATTGGGCTCCGCTGAAACCCTCTGTCTGATAGTGGGGCTGCTTGAAGCGGTTTTAGATATTTAGATGTTGAACTAGGTACCGCCAAGTTCTTTTGTATACCCTTGTCCATCATTTGCGAAAATACCACCCAGAGATTTCAAATGATTGTGCACTATCACTGTGCAGCGTGGTGGCCCTGCATTGGAGGGACCACTAACTTCGATGCCCACGGAATACACAAATATACTACACTAAATTATAGCCCACGAACGGTATCGATGCATTCTCCTCCCATAGCTGCACATACGCTCGATAGTCCTACGGTGCGTTGCCATTTGCGAATTTACAGGGCTTCCAACACATTACGATACCCCCTCGCTAGAATACGCCCTGCGAACCAACTGTGGTCGAGTTACGCGCATCCTAGTGGGTAGAAGGCTCTAAAGGCATCCTACGATACACGATTTTCAAGCTCGGGAGGGCCGAGCGGCATGCTTGACAGCGAACCAGTGACTGCGTGGTGACTAGTCGTGGGAGGTGCGCATGTTGATATAGGGTACTCAGATGTGAATGGAAGTCGCAAGTGGTCAAGGTCGAATGGGATGCATTTACGCAGCACCAGCGCGTTTTAGCCCATAGTCGTTGTATTAGGAAGTACGGGATGAATAACTAATAACGGCAACACGATCGATTTGAAAACGCAAAGTGCGCATTTGCTTTGTTCTTTGGACTTTGGCTCAGTTGCAGCGTATATGATTGCCAACTGGCGACATAGTTTGATACCAGTTTTAAGTTCTAGTGATGACGCCGTGGAGACGTGTTGCGGCGCCGCGGTTATCAAGACGTGCAAGACTCGGGAATACTTACGATGACCACAGCAGTAGGATTTACATACTAAGCTATCAACGGACCCCAAATTTGTTGGTTAACCGAAAATACCGGATATAGCTGGTTCTTCACTTTCCACCTTTTTTGCCGTTAAAAGCACAGTGATCCAACGGCTTTGAACGAAGAGTAGTACCGCAAGTCTCATAACTCAATTTCCTTGGCAACCCACAAGCCACTCAAGCTTCTACCTCATATTACCAGTTCGCAAGAACCCACAACAAGCATGCACCACACCTACATCTTAGCGGTGATCGTAGTGGCCACGCTCCAGGACAGCAGTAATGCCCCCCGCACGATCAAGGATTCGAACACTATGATCAAGAATGATCCGTCGCCTGACCTCGTTGATGGAACCCACGCCTATAGTGACGACTTCTGGGTCGAGTCGATGAGGATGACGCGGAAAGCGAAGAAGAAAGAGGCCTGAAAAAGTTCATGAGTAATTTGAAGAAGAAAATCCCGTTTACTGAAGCTGAAAAAAACACACACAAGGCGGTGAACAAGTTAAAGAGGGAGGTAGGTGCGAGCGATCGGACGCGCGAGAGAATTATTTTTGCTGGAGAGGCCGCAAACTCCTAAGAGCCTGCGGATTGGTTCGTGCTGTTGTGTAGTGGGGCGACGGGCTTCATGACCTGACCACGCACTGGGCTGGCGATCGAGGACGGTCCCAGCTAAAGCTGACGTAAGATAAGAGTCAGAGGTTGGTAAACTAGAGATAGATACCATAGCAGCGATGTAGGAGTATCTGACGACGGAGTCACCGATCTCATTCTGGTTTTTGCAGACTACAATACAAGCAAGGATTATAAGGAAGCGCCAGCTTCCCTTATGAGTGTGTTCATTCGGATCCCACTACATGTTGACATCGATAGCCTGCATAGCTTTGAGCTGTTTATTCTAGCCGTTAAGCAAATTCATCGTTGTTCAAGCTAACTTCCTACCTTTATGCGAGTTGGCGTTGCTCATTTAAGACCACAGGACACGAATTATTACAGTTTAACGACTGTATTGTACCTCAACCTTGAACCAAGATCTTGAACATGACCTGGACGTCAAACTTGCTTCTCAGGAAATTACCCCTCACTACGTCGATATTCTCCAGGATACTGCCCAACAGACACCGGTAGTTCGTAAAACAGAACCACGACCACCTTGATATTTCCTGTACGTACTAGATTACCTTGTCTTCAGTATCGACGGAGTTCGATGATCCGACGTCTGATCATCAGATACGTATTTACACACACTTCACTAAGCCGCAGCTATTTGTTGAGCCACTCCAAAGCTGGCCCCCTTTGTCGTTACAATAACCGAGTTGAGGGTAATATAAAGCTCAATACAAATGTCTGTAGTGGATATCCCAAAACTATCTCAGCTCAACAATTTCACGCAGCGTGATATATCGACCCATATGATAGCCATGAAGCTGGAAACGAGCACCTGGCAGACTTGTATTGGTTCACTTTCTATGAGTGAAGTTTTGTTTGTTGCAGGAGATTCTCTTACATTCCCAACGCCTACTTTGGCGTCTGACGCGGCAGATGAATTATGTTCTCCACTTCAGACGAATCATACCTTTTCGAAGTTGTGGATCCTTTTTCTCCAACAATACGGTTCTCCGACGGTAGGGCTGCTCTAACACTTACTCACCAAAAGTTGGACATATAGGCTGTTGCAACATGCACAAGTGAATCTTGTTGTCACGACACCCATGTTATGGTTAATTAAGGCTGCCGGTGACTTGCCAGTGTCTGGAGAACATCGCCTTCACCCACCAGAGTCAACAGCACAGAAGTGGGACTACATTTCGCCATTGTAAGCATGTGTCGGTGCCTTTGCTTCTGGCACAGTGACAACCATTGTACCTTGGAACCGGACGTGGGGTAGCACCACATTATTCTCATGAACCTTGGTCGGATGGTGACTAAGTATCACTATCTGTTTGACTGCATCAATATCTGTGAACAGCCAAACTGGTAGCACGCATTTTATCAACTGGTCAATGAAAATTCAGAACTGGAAGCAACCGTCATGACAAGCAATCATTTGGCATCATTTTGAGCAGCAAATGCAACGCAGCTCAAAATCATACGCGAAGGTTTCTGCGCAACGATTCACTATCGCGCTACGCGGAAATTCATCGATCACGAGTAGACCATGCAGCTCATTTTGATTTCCATTTGAAGTTGAGGTATATTGCAACTGCTCGAAGTAATAGTAGTCACATAAGTTCGCCCCAACACTACAACGTCGTGGCTTCATTTTGGCCATTGCTGCTAAACTTGATGCACAATCGAGCTGAAAGCCAGAGTTTCAATTAACCCTTTCGCGAAGTAAAGGGATAAACTATAGTATACAAATGTAAGTCAACCCAAACTAAAAGGGCGTATTTTTCGCCCTTTTAGCTGTAAATATAGCCAGTACTCGAACCCAATCGCGCAGGATGCACTGTATGATGATCGACGATAAAGGTCGCAAAATACACCCTTTTAGATCTTGTTTTGATTGGCTAAGCATCAATTTTGCAGGCTGGGATCTCTGATTGGATAAAAGTAAAATGACACGGAGTACCATATGCAATACTTTACGGTCATTTACACTGTAATATAAAGTAAATTACGTGTTGACGCTCTTTTCTGAACGATGGCGAGGCGGCGATCACAGTGTGATGATGCTCGCCATCAACTAACTCCCCGAGCTGGACTCCAGGTAGCCGCTCAAGCGTGAGTGAGTCTCTCTACTACGACGAAGTACGCGTTCTGCAGTTGTCAAAGCTGAGGTGGAGTCTGCACGAGAATGTGGCACTTTGTTTATTATGCATCTCCTGCTGCGATGTCGATGGGCACGTATCACACTGTATCGATCTGTCTGGATGCGGAGCAGACGGCATCGTAGTTCGTTAGATACTTGAGCTTGTGGTGAGCTCAGAATAGTCGTCTTTGGTTTAAGTTGGCTTGAAGCTGGGACGTTACCACATCGATCGTGTTTCCGCTTGGCCCGATCAATGTTTACACTACATGTATTTGCAAAACAACACGTACAGTAGTCGAATTGGTTCGTGGGGTTAAGCTGGCACATGTATGCACGATATTAAAGCGTTCATAAAGTTGAATGTGTAAGGTGATGTGCAAGGTGTCCTTGCTGCGGAACGTGCTAACAACTAATGCCTTGATGTGCACCAAGTACTTCACAGTAAGACTTCAGTGCACAAACGTATGCATCTATCTTCAATTTTACATGAAATGAGATACCAACTATATGTCCAGTTTTACGCCAAAATTTGGCGCTCAAATTGACATTGACCCCATACTGCATATCGGAATATCCTCTATATTCGAAATGCATAAATTATATCGACTGGTACATTCACTATTATAACTAACTTTTATAAAATCACGAGCGGACGACGGCGCTCACCATTGTGACCCAAGCAAGCGCCGCCTTCTCACGCGACCCACCGTCGACCGGATACAGCGAGCAATCTTGGAGGGCCAGCGATATTCAAGGAAGTATGGGGAAAGCTGGATGGACAGCAAAGCGACCCCGCGGTCGCAGCTTAGATCCGCGCTATATCTACGTTCTACCGGGAGGGCACCATTATGGGAATTGATTTTCTGCTTAGAGAGGAGGCGGTGTTGTGTCACATCTACCTTGACGAAGCCAGCAACGTCGAGCCCAGCACAGCAAGTGTAGGAGGTGCGTGCGAGTATTATGAAGTTGATTGAGCTGTACGTGTACCTAAGGTGTTGTTCGTATCAATGTTGCTGCTGTCACATTGGTAGGGGAGGGGATCAACGAGGCTACCGCTGGTGTTGACGCTGGAGCTGGCGACGGTGCGCACGTCCGTTCGGTAGGGAATGCTGGTCGGGTTGGGCAAGATGCGCGTTGTAGCTGCTGGTGTTGGCGGCGAATCGCCCGTCCGTTCAGCAGGTGATGCTGGACGCGGTGGACGAGGTTCTCGTGGTAGCCGTAGTGCTGACAAAGCGGCACGTGCGGCCAGCGAGATAAGGGTAGGAGGTAGGTCCGAGTGTGACGAAGACGGACAAGTTGTATCTGAGCTTAACGGTGTTATTTGCGTTAATGTTGAATAGAACGGGGTATTGTGGATGTTGAAATTTCACCACTGCGTAGCAATGTGGGGTATACTGTAACTGCACGGCTACTCCCCAACGCGCGGATTCAGGAGTTGCTGTGGCACAGAATCGTACGCATCCTGTCTTGCTGCTGGACGTGTATGTGGATAAGTTGGTAGCCTTCTCACCTGACAGGAACGCTTGGATGAAATTTAAAGTCTACAAACCGGTTGGAACTGCCTACATTATCGTCGCGATTATCGTCTCATCAAGAAAATAAAGAACGCTTCGCTCTTTCAAAATTGTTGGTTGAACAGCCAGTTTCAGAGCGTAGTGGAGAATGTTTGTGTGGGAATTGTTCAGCTTGGCGTCAAGAATTACATTGCACTGACACGCGTGAGGAGTCCGACTGGCGGGTCTTGGTGGAGCCCGACCCTACCGACGAGATCGAGTTTGACAAAGCCAACCGTGATTTTGAAGAAGTCGAGGTGCTTGAGACGTTCTGTCCTGATCAATTCCTCCCCACCAGTCTTGCCGAGGTGGAAGCAATACGAAACATGCGCTTCAATCCGGGTGGAGAGGTGGAAGCACCGTCATATTTGTACCAACACGCTGATAGCACGGCGGAGACGTACTTGCGCCCCGAGTTTGTACACGTCTTCGAGCATTCCGCGAGCTCAATCTTTTTGGCGTACCTCCCCCTGTACTTCTTGCGGCAAGTTTTACACGAGACGAATAAGTATGCCGCAGTGCACGACATTCGCTTTGGGCCATCCTTCACACTCAACGAGCTGATGATATTCCTGGGTATCCTGTTCTACATGGCCATGAATGATAAGGGAGAATATGCTAACGATTGGAGTCAGCAAGCCGAAGACCTCATCTTTGGTGGAGCTTCAACGTCGCTAGACGCCATTATGACCCTTCATAGATTCAAGGTGCTGCGCCGATGCCTGAGTTTCAACGCAGTACCTGCAACACTACAGACAGATGCGGCAGCACGAATCCAACCATTGCTAAATCTGCTCAAATTACGGGAGGACGATATGTTCATGTAGGACATGATGTCGCACTAGACGAGGCCGGTGTTGCATGTCGATCGCGCCAAAGACGACAAATGATCGATTACAATCCGACAAATTCTACTGGGAAATATCATTTCCGGCTTTACATGGTGTGCTGGTCGACAACGCGGATAGCATTGAATTACAAGTTGCATTGCATCACGTGTGACGTTTTAGATCGGCGGAGCGGTGTTGTTGACCAAGGTAAAACACAACAATTACGGGAAGAGCTCGACAAAGTTTCAAAGATTAGACAGCACGTCATGGAGGTGACTTGGCCGTTGTCGTCACAAATCGCATAGTGAACATGGACAATTACTACACCTCGATTCCACTGCTCCAAGAGCTCCGGTTAAAAGGGTTCTACCGGCGAGGGACTATTCGTGCAAACAGCAATCACAACCCTAGTCATACCATCCTACCTAAAGATGAATGTGTTCGTGGCGATTATCGCCATGCTGTGTCACATGATCACGCGATGCTGGCAGCTTCCTGGTGTGATGGCAACGTCGTCAACATGCTCTCGAATGCGGATTCTACGGGAATTACCACTGTCACGCGGCTTATTGGCAGCAATCGTCAGACCTTTCCAGCTCTCGAGTGCGATGCTCAATACAACGCAAACCTGGAAGAGGTTGATAGGCTGGATCAGATACGAGGGAGGTTTTCAACGGCACATGGACATTCATACAAGCGCTGGCATAAAACGTTAGCCTTAGCACTCATA
Organism: Phytophthora sp. ST_20190627; assembly: GCA_014706145.1. NCBI lineage: Eukaryota > Oomycota > Peronosporomycetes > Peronosporales > Peronosporaceae > Phytophthora > Phytophthora sp. ST_20190627. Next base: position 1,139,861 of record JACBOU010000061.1, read on the forward strand.
GACATTGCAAGGTCTAACGCCTATCTTACGCGGCGGTTGGTCAAGCCGGACTCGCAAACTCGAGATCCCCATCGACAGTTTCTTATTGGAGCTGATAGGCGAGCTCATGAATGGGTAAGGGGCTAATGCACCTAGCGAAGGACGGATGCTGTACAACGGAGATATTGTTGTGGAGGAAAAAGAGTCGCCGCAAGCCACGCCGTCATCGCCGCACCCTTTAACCACGGTCGGATTTCCAGTGACTCTGTGTACGTCTGTTTCGTCGAGGCAAATGTACACTGAAAGACAGAGAAAGCGCCGTCGCTGCATTGTTTTCAGAGGGGAAGGGAGATACCCAACTGAGGTATCTAACTACTGCTACTATCACGGCGTGTGCTTTGTTGAGTGGTTCATGACCAGCCCGTCAAACCCTGGATGTGTCCGACAACTACGACCACGTGTTGGGACAAGTTCCATCTTTTCTACAATCCCAACCAGCTATTTACAGTTAAGGGTAACATTCGGCGTCACGCAAAACTCGCCAAGTTAAAAGCCGGATGCTCCGACGGAATCTCCGGCGGAAGCTAGCAGTGAAGCGCCTCGTCCACCTACAGCTCGCCAAATTCAAAGATAGCCCGGTGGAGAAGCTTGCGACCACGCACGTCTTCCAGGTCGAGGACAGTACGGTCGAGTAGCGAAGGCCATCGTAAAAACGCTGCTGAAAACTGCAGCGGATTGAATGCTTGAGGCTTCAATAAGCATGGTATTCGCCAGTACAGTGCTCATCGGCGTGGTATCCGTGGTGCTGAGAGCTGCCATGAAGCCGGTCGAGTCGTAAGAGTGAGCGGTCCAGCCACAAGGAGGAACGTGTGATGTTGACGAAGATGTCCACGTTGTGTGGGTCCGTGACTGTGTTGTTTACGGTCGTGCTGATGTCTTTGTCTTTGTAGGCAAAGAGAATGGTGGTGCTACTCGTTTGTAGCGTCCGTCCGTTCGGCAATCGATTCTGGATACGGTGAGGGAGGTGTACGCGGTGGTTGAAGCGTTGGAGATATCCGTAAAATCCGACGAGGCGTAGGAGTTACCTGCGTCACAAGCAAAGGAGGTACGAGCGACGTTGATGGCGATAGAGGGGTTGTACGTGTCCTTGACGATGTTATGTGTGTTTTCAGGTTGCTGTAGTTGTGTTTGTAGGCAAAGTGACCGGCGGCGCTGCGTACTGGTAGCGTCCGTCCCTACGGCAACCACTTCCTGGTGCAGTGAGCGAGATGTGTGTGGTAGCTGAAGAGCAGGAGCCCACTCTGAAATTCGCCGAAACGTAGGAGTGGCCTGCGCTGCAAGCGAAGGAGGTACGGGTGCGTGTTGTGATGACGTCGAGTTGAACGAGTATCTAACTATGGCGTTTGTCTTCACGTTTGCTGCTATTGGTTTTGTAAGTGGTAATCGTCGGTGAATTTGTTGTAGGTTTCTAAGGTGCAGCGCGTTCATGCAACGCATACGTAATGTAGACTCAGAAGTTCATAGCAACAGGAAGGCCTTTGTACAGCGGATGCAGATGGCGACCGTGGCAACAGCACACATAAGGTCGATCTAGAGAAATAAAATATATGGACTTATATTTCAGAACTATACAATCGTAGATGTACACCGGATGCAGGGCCGATTCCCAACTACACATTCATTACTTTCACTAACTCCCAGCGGTTGCAAAACGGTTCCGAACATGTTGAGCGATGTCTTGGACAAAACCGTGATGTTGCTGCGACTACTCGTGCCCATGGTAGCACGCTCAGCTGACGGGAAACAACCAGCTTTGCATCTTCTTCGAAAAGAAAGATGTTGGCGAAAACCAATGTTGCCTCACAGATTGGCGGCTGGGTTGAAATAGCGGCGTCGCGAACATCTGCCAACTTGAGAAACACCTTATGGAGGTGTGGGAGGCGGTCAACATGTCGTTGCACGCATACGTGCCCTAGACAGCACAAGTCCCTTCTAACCTCGACGCTGATGCAGGCTCTTGATGACGTCGTAAGTGCGACCTGCGCGATAATGTTGCCAATCCCAGCGCTCACCTCGAGGATAACATCATGCTTTTCAACAGGCCCAACGGCCTCGATAACATTGGTAACCACAGGCGGAAGAACTTCTCCTGCATTGTCACGAATGCACCCAGCCTGTTGTCGAATATCGCCGGCTTTGATATTTCCAAAAATGGACGCTACAGCAGCCAACGTTTGGTGCTGAGATAGCAGTACGATGTCATAACGCCTCCAGCAACACCAGCGGCTACCAAGCGACATCAACCCAATAACATGATTAGCTACGAATAGAATTTTCATTCTTCACCACCTTCGCACGCTTGCACGCACCATTGACAATTGATAGGCTGGCGACATGTGCGTCACGCGCATCTTGCCCAACTCGGCCTGTAGTGTCTGCCGAACGGACGGACACACCGCCAGCTCCGGCACCAACACAAGCGGCTACACCATCGGTCGACACGCCTACTAATGCAACAACGGCAGCATCAATACAAACGACAAGTTAGGTACACCGCCTCGATCGTCTACATCGCGCTCGCACGCACCGCTTACACTTGCTGGGCTTGATGCATGTGAGCCACGCACAGCTTGTTTACTGCGCCCGACATTGGCTGCCGAACAAACCGGCGCACCGTCGCTAGCTCCGATTCCAACTTCAGCAGCAACACCGTCGCTCCCCTCTCCTAAATCTCAACAACAATAATTGAAAACAATATGGTCAGACTCGTGTACGTGTTGAGAATCTGCCCCCAGCCTGTGAGGTTCCTTGAGAATATAGTGGAGAGCATGCGGACAGGAATGGTAGCGAAGGAGCGGGTAAAAGCTGTTCTGGTTGACAGCCGCTGAAGAAGGATCGGGGAAGCCAATAATGGACTTTCCGCACGTGCGTTTTAGGCTTGATAGACGCCGTCGAAGTTCGGGCGCAGGGCGCTTTGTCTTCATTCCGCTAGCCACATAATTCCAAGTAACGCGAAGGGCTTCTCTCTCGAAAAGCAAAGCAATTTTTGGCCGAGCAATTTATTTTTCGTAAAGGTTGTCCCCATCTGGCTTCTTGTTTGTAAAGATCAAATGTCAAAATCATTTGTACTGCATGCATCTTGTTTTTCGTATAATGAAGATGAATGATGAGGAGCCTATTCCACCACTTGCCACGTGACGGTGGGAACGTAGCGATGCCTATTAAGCCTCTGGCGGGATAAAATACTGTCGTCAGCCAAATATTTCCCCCACCGCTTGCAATCGCAGTGATCTGGTTGGTAGTAATCAAAACAAGGTGAGCTATCGCTAGAAGGGCGCAAAATGCGACTTTTTAGAAAGCATTTTTCTACCCATAAACGAAACGATGCTTAAAGGGCGAGAAATTCGCCCTTGCACCGCGAAAGGGTTAAGTAGGGTACAATAACTAGATCAGGTCGAGATGGGTCTCAGTCACCCGAACATGTACATCTCGGTATCCGCATCGTTCAGATATTTTATAGAATTTGTGACATCATTCATGCTCGATTACACCATTCCAATTTATCGGGCTATTCCTTCTCCACCATGTCAATCATGCAAGCGTACAGGATCTTCGCCCCTAAATGTGTGAACATAATGTAGCACTTTCTACCTTAGTTTGCCGAAATTCAAACGCCAATCAAAAACGGCCACGCTTGTTGTAAAGTCGCTTGAATGTTGTTCTCGTTAAAAGGAATCGTCACTTCGCCGAAATCTGCCGAATAGAGGTCTCGCGCGCTTTGTTTGTAAGTTGTTCCCACATGATGAGGTCTGGATAGTTCCACGTGAAGTGGTGAATATAGCTTTTGAGTCGAAGGAAGAGAGATGAAACCAACGAAGAGGCCTCAGGAGCAGGCACAGGCACCGGTAGGAGTAGTCGTAGCTTCAGATTTTCCTTCACCTGTTAAAGGCCCTCCTACCTCGCGCCTTTTCGACTCTCAGCACTCCGTGTCATGGTTCGGCTGTCCTCCCGTTCATTTTTCCATGCACGAGCTCGTCGGAGCGGACTACAAACACCCCTTCTACGCCCGAGTGGTGCGGTTGGGTCAGTTTGATGTGGCCTTCACGAGTCTTGAGGATGGTGACGGAAGCGTCTCCCCTGAAGTCGCAGTCCAATGTCTAGTAACAATTAGGGGCGTGAACATGTCTGGGCAAATATCAACTTTGCGGCGCCCTGACTCCGTGAAGATGAATGGCCAAGTTCACTAACGACAAGTAGTTGCGGAGGCCGGGGATCGCATTACCGTTAACTCGGCGGGGGAGCACTTATCTACCACAATCGCCAAAATTTCGCCTCTATCACCTATTATGGCGTTGCTACCGCGGTGTATCGAATTCCAGTGTGGTGAATCGAGTAAATCACTAGGGTCTCGTCGTCACTCGGGTGATGTGATGACGAGATACTAGACCTCCAGGCTACAATTTTGGATCGAGTGGTCAGTCAGAACGGACAAGTAGCTTCGAAGCATATCACCGACGTTTTGGAGGGCCGTTAATCCCAGAAATATTTCCTTTATCGACATCAACATGTCATTGGATCGATCCCCAAACAGGTGGACAAAAAGAACGTTGGCCACAACATGCGTTGGACTGCGCATATTTTGTTGATGGCGATCGCCGGCCGGTACATGTGAAAGTGGGTCAGTCATTTTGCCGACCGCCCAACGAAAGTTTTCATCAAGATCCAATGTACGGCGTTTCACCGCCGCCGGAGGCGCTGGAACTATTTGACCCATTCACCGACGACGATGCTCTGATCCAAAATGGATCGGAGCGTGATGAGAGCGGGTCGCCGGTATCGAGCGCATGTCAGTCTCGTTATAAACGATCTCGTGGTAATGAAGGATTTAATGAAGACGTGCGAATGCAATTTGAGAGACGTCAACACCGTCGGGTTGGTTCCCGGTCTGCGTTGGACAAATACGTGATGATAATCGTCAAACTTGGTGATGATCCTTAGCTTTTGAAACGATTCCTGGATATTAGACGTAGTGAAGTACTAATCGACAGCGATCGTGGTGCTACTACGGCAACAAAAGCAGTCGCGGCACCAGAGCCATTATCATCACGCAAAAAGACTGAACCATCCTCGAAGTACTGGTTTGTTTCTCAGCCGGATCAAGAGTATGTGCACGACCGGGTCACTTCGACGAAACACAGAGGTAAGGCACCTAAGGTATTTCTTAATGGGATAGTTCGGTCCGATGCGATGAAGTCCAAGGCTCTACCAGGTGTGTGCACCCGGGTATTTGATATTCGATTTGGATCTAAGGGGTTGTCAATCAGACACTTCGCTACTGTCTCAAGAAAATGGTGTCGCGCGGTTGGAGTCGGGCAGCTCCAACTTTGACAATCTCTCGGCGAAGGCAGAGTTTGTGAAAGCCGTACCGACTACAAGCATCAGTGACGTTGTTGCCTCCACACGAGTGTTTCTTTCATATGCACGGGAATACTACTGCGGAGACATGATCGAGCTCATTGAGGCGGTCCGAAGTTTTCTGGAGGGGGCACTCATGCAAGTGGCATGGGATCATACGGAACTCCCTTCAGTTGTCTTCTGGATGAACGACGTACTTGAAGACTTCCGAGAAACCGTGGCTTCCGACGGCGACCTCTTGCAGGTTAAGAGTCGATGCTCAACAGAGGACCGGCTACTTCGAGCCCTAATGTTTGTGAAACTAAATCGACAAGTCGACGCACTAAGGCCTACCTTGGCAGTTGCCGAATCGAGCGAGGCTGAGAATAACCGTCCTGGTGTTCTGCGCACCCAATCTGCCCGTGAAAGCAACAACCTCCTCGGGAGGTTGCCCAAGACTGTGCTTAAGCGCCAGTACAAGTAGACCAGCTAAAGGTGAAAGACGAATGCTGTACATGCGCTTCCTGTCAAAATCTGGGCGCATAGAAGGTGAGGGTAGTTGCCCAAGTGATCGTGGCCATTTTGTTCTGAAGAAATGTCCCAATATCGTCAAGTCGGAAACGTTCCGGCGGGCTCAAACCTGAGCACAAGCGATTGTGACTCGTTACGGGTGGATCAGCTGCGCATCCACTTATGTATTCGGGATCAGCACAGCCCGTACAGCATCGAGAACAAGCAATTTGCTATTAGCATGGTACCAAACGTCAATGTCCGGTTGTCGCCGTGGATGTAGACGGCGCGAATGCAGTGCCCCTCGACGTGGATACTCAGCTTGAAATCATCCAGTCGATTTGGAGTGACACAAGACGCATTCCCCAGTTATCGAAAAGCACTGATCGATTACCATCATTGGTGGCAGATTTAACTGAGGGTCATGCGGGCTGCTGTCATTCAAGTTTATTTCACAAGAACAAGTAGAGCACAGCGGATACGAGCGACCCAAGGGTCTTCCCGCCATTGGCTGAACCTAGCGTCGATTTAGCGATGGTAGATCAGGTATCAACTCCGGGCCATGCGGGCTGTTGTCGCTCAAGACCGAACTGCCATAATGACCACAAAATTGTACCCAAGAGCAAGATGAGGACCTTTCCCCAGCTGAGACCCCAACACACTGACGAGGCAGTGCCAGAGATGATACTAGCTGCGGGCCACGCGGGTTGTTGCAACCCAGGTGCAGGCCTCCGAGACGGCCGTCATAACGTGACATTGTCTTTATTATCTGCACTCAAGATTCAAACAGTTCTGGAAAATGAATTGCTTGGTGAGGAATCCAGGAGGTCTGTATCACATCAGCAGCTAGGGTTTAGGCGCACACCAAAAGAAATTGGGTCTCCTTACTCCATCGACAAAACTGCGTGTTTATCGCTGTCACAAGTTATTCGCAAAAACAATATGAGTGTAGATACCCCCCATTTTTACACGGCGAAGGTATTACTGACGGTAGACCTAACAAGGCACTTGACCCCGCGGGATTACGCTGGATCCTTCCCGGATATCCACATCTTGACCTGCTTGTGCAAATGACACGAACTGGCATTGACGCACTATGGAAAGAAGGCCCTGTGCCCAGACGCCTACCACCAAAGAATCATGGCTCGTGTCGACGATATTTGCGCGCAGTATGTGATGGCCAAGATTCAGAACAGTACAGGGTTGTCGATGCAGATATTTTGCAGATATGGTTGGGAGTAGTTTGTAGTCCCCGTGGTGCAGTGGACAAGAAGAAATTTCGTACGATTCATGACATTTCACTTCCGAAGAACGCCTAAGTTCGAATGCTAAAGGGTGATGTGAAAAGTGTTTTCGTCATCTGAGAACTCAAGCTAATCAAATACTTCGAATGGCAGCGCTTATGGATGGAGTGTATCGGATTGGTAGATATTCTCTCTAGCCAATGATCACTAGTCAGAAATGACTTAGAGATAGTATTAGTATAGTAAACTTATTGTAAAAATAGAGTAGGCAGATGTAGGGCAGCTGTGGAAGCTTCTAGAAGCTTCCATCCGCTTGAACTGTGGGGGCGCCACTTTACCTTTAGTGCGTCCTTCCCCAAGCTCCTCTTCCTGCTTGATATAGTACCCACCCGCCCATAACCGCCCGTGTGTCTCACGGACGGGTACGGGTACCCGGGCTGGAGACTCAATCTTGGCGATCGGCCACGGGTACCCGACAAAGAGTCAATTAGCCTATAACATCGGCCAAGAATCCGTATCAAGAATGATATATGGCAGGTACCATTCATTTAAGCCCCATACATGTTACTAATTGTCAAGTCGGTGGATCTGTGTCGAATCATGTATAGCAGGATATCAATTTCGCAGTGATCATTTGTACGGGTTTAATTGGAACTCTTAGGTGACCCACTACACGTCTACGGATGATAGTACTACACTTTGATTTCTCTCATCTCGGTAATACATCGCGTAAAACGGAGCCGTGGTTAAGGTGAGATCGAGATTCATACGGCATAAGCCGTTCTGTGACATCGTGAATCGGCTCCTACAGCCTCCAATAGCCAGGATGTATTATAACTAGTTTCTGCTGCCAAGCGAGCAAAATGTGCGCATGCACAGTTTGATTGGGAACCCAGTTGCTTGGATTGGGTCATCGAGGGAGGTATGCCTAGTACGAACCAGGGCACCCGAAAAAATAATACTCGTCAAAATACATTTGACTATTATAATTCAATTATTAATTCTGAGGCTTCAATTTATTTTTGAATTGCACCCGATTCGTATTTTAACCCTATTGTGGTCAAATTTATACTTGAAAATTGTATGTGGATTTCCGATACAAAATTGTTAATGCTTGGTTTTAGCCCGCTACCCACAACCTAAGTATTGTAAATATGTATGTTTAAGGTGATCTTGTATTATCATAATTCCTTAAACCAAGCATTTACGCATCTTTAACACAAATTCCCGCAATTCATAGTATTGGTTAAAAACCAAAACTATAACGTTTGATTGGGCAAAAATTGCAAAACCAAGCATTTTGCTTGGTTTTACAAGGGTCTACCACAATAAGGTTAATTGCAGCATAGCATAAAACCCCAACCAACCATTTGCCAAGTGAGTCCAATCTCCCCCAAACGCGTCGATAAGACACACTCAGAATCAAATTTACCTGCTTCACCTCACGCTCTACAACCCCCTCCACCTCATCTGCCCGCCGTGGTCCTCACAACCAGCCAGATCTGCGCCATGCTCTTCACTGAAGTCGAAGACAACATGTACAAGTGCAATACCTGCTATATGCAGTACAAGAAGGGAAATGGCTACACGAACCTACTGAACCACCTAAGAAGCTAGCACAAGGACTACGAGGAGGATGCTGAAGACGCTGCACGTCGTCAAAGCCCGTTGCAAGTACATCTGCTCAGGCAATGGACCAGAGACCTCTATCGCTGGATCGAGTGGGTCTTTTTTAAACTGCCTTCCATTTGAGTTTGTTGAGCGGCGGCTCATGCGCCTGAACGCTTCTCTTTCCACCTTGTCAGAAGACACTGTGTCGCGCTACATCGTGCTGCTAGTTGATCTGGTCGAGATCCGCATTGTACGCGAGCTGCCAGTCTCGTTTTAGACGGCTGGACTAGCCGTAACCGCCACTACATCGCAATATTCGCGGTATTGGACTGCGTATCGAGTGCTGCCGGTTCTATGGGCCGTGGTGCCGCGAGCGACTACTACGACGACATGGAGTGCTCATCCCGCCGGGGTTTTTTTGCTGTTGATATTCTCGCCAGTCGAGAATGAAGAACATCTGAGAGCACAGAGCCAGTTTGACCTAATCGCCGATATGCTGTCCCGCTACAGCAAACCATGGAGCGCGGTCAAGTTTATGATGGCTGACAATTGCTCGATAAACAGGCATATATAAAACTGGCATTTCCAACTAATTCTGGCATTCGTGCCATATACTATCCTTGGAAAGTGCCAGGTTTGAAGTAGTCCTGGAAAACCGAAACTCCTCGCAACTAGTCGCTCCGCCCGCACGAAATCTTCTCGTTTTACTGCTGTTAGCCTCTGTGAGTGCGTCATTTACAAGCAGCAGTAGTTGCTTACACTCTTCGACGCTTGTTTCCTTGCATGATGGCGAAACAGAAGAGCAGAGCCAGCAATAAGTCTCCATACCAGATCATACAAGCTGGAGGAACCGGCACGCGGAACACACGTTCGACCCCGTTTCAAGATGGCCATCTTCTGGAATTTGGTTTGCCAATTAGTGAGCTGAAACCTAACGGCGACCCCGTTGTTGCCGTGGCGTGTCGTTTTTGCACTAAATTCGGTCGTGAAGAGAAAGTTGGCTCTAAGCGCAAGCAAACCAAGAACACAAAATTCTTCAAGGCTCATTTCCGACCTGAAAACTACAGAAACCACCTTGATGGACAACATCCAAGTCGATGGACAGAATATAACCAGCTTTCTCTCGAAGGCAAACGTGTTTTTTTTCGACGATGTTACGCCATTTCGATCGTCGATTCGTGCCTATGCTAGCGAATCTCAGGCTCCTATTGTTGTATCTATCGACAGCGGAATTGTGGATGTTATTATCGAGGAAGTTTTGCTGGGTGACGATGATAATGACTTGGCGTGGGTGCGAGCAAAGCTATCGTGCTTGCAACTAAACGAAGCTGGAACTAAATACGTCCTGAAAATTAAAAACCCAATCCAATTTCAACTGATTGTCGATTACTTAAGTTGCGGGATGTCGTTCCGAATGGCTCTGTCAGTTCTGACTATGACGAAGCAACGAACAGGGTTGGCTTCAATTGGATCATGCACACCCGAGCTTCCTGCCAAATACGCTCGTTTCGTTTGTGCTATCAATCTACAAAAAATTAAAACATTGCGCTCCCACTCTTGGACATTTTCACTTGCACTGGATATGTCGACACACTGGTCCATTTCGTATTTGGATACGCGTATTCGCCTATTTTACGCTGGTCAGATTGTAAATGTGCATTTGTTAGCGATTCCGATGAATGAGAGTCACGCTGGTGAAGCCATGTTCCAAGCAATTGTTCCAGTACTTGATGTGCTCTGTCCCAATTGGAGAGAAGCTATGTTGGGTATAACAACAGACGGGGAGCGCAAAATGACCGGTGTCAACAAGGGGCTCGCTTCGCGCTTTCAGAAGGCGTGCTCCAGTGGGTTCATGCGGGTTTGGTGCGGTCTACATCCGTCAGACTTGGTACTCCAAAAAACATTCAAAGCTACAATGGACGGCAGGTTCTACGGCTTCATGACACAGACAATTGGGTATTTGCGTCGGCAGGCAACGTTAATTCGCATCTTAAACTCGACGGCACCACTGCTTCAAGATACACGTTGGGAGTCCATGCTCCGATGTTGTGGTTGGTTTAAAAAGTACCGCGTACAAATTTCAAGTCACTTGGTGGATAAAAAGCCGACATGTAAGCCTCCAAATGGATAGTGGTTGTATTTGGCTCTCATAGAAAAATTATCAAGTCGGGCTGTCATTACTTTTCGCAGTTTAGAAGGGAAAACCGCACTCATCACGGAGCAGGTTGCTGAATTTGATCGAATGCCTAAAGAACTTCAACTCCTCTTTGGGGTGCGAGCTGTGACAGAAGAAGATCACAGAAATTTGGAGCAATTGAAGACCACGCATATTATTTCCAACAATGGCACCTTTGTGACAGATCCAAACACAATTTTGGATCTACTCCGTGACAATGGCAACTTTGCGATCGGTATTATGGACTCTATCGGCGCAGACGAATCTTTTAAAGTGGCAAAAGATTTTGCTGGAGTGATTGCAAATTTGATTGAAAGTGTGGTTATTATAGAACCTGAGCGCAACCAAAACAACGAGCCCTTGGAAGGGCACATTCCACCTGCGCTTCCCCGAGACTTAGTTAAAATGAAAGGAAGAGATTTGTCGACTCTGATAAATATTCATCGCGATCGAATGCGGGTTAATTGGACTGACGCTGAAATTGATACAATTGAGCAAGAACTTTCGACATTGTCAGACCAGTACGAAGAACAAGAACAATTTCGTCGCATCATTGACGATACATCGCCGGAAACTAAAACAGTGACAACCTTCGAAGACGGCTGGAAGGGTATTGATGGAAAATTTCCGATGTTGTGTCGCTTTGCTGGGGGTCTAGCAACAACTTTCCCCGGCACTTCAACGGTCCAAAGTGATTTTTCGCTCCTGAAATGGGAAAAACCCACATCAAAATCTAGATTGACAAACTTTTCACTCGAAGGGGCGTTGCATTCAAAGCAATTTGATATGCTGGACAGTTTTCATACACCCGGGGACATCGTGTAGAGGTGTAGTGTTTGAATTCGTATTGAAGCAAGTTGATGAGCATTTCAAGTGCCTTGGTCTACTTCTAGTTACCTTGTATTTGTATGGTGCCAGGTTAATGTCATTTCCTATCTCTTGAGAATGCCGGTTCTAGACTAAACACGTAAAATCTGGCGTAAGCCAGTTTTATAGATGCCTGTCGATAAACCAGTACATTGGGCGAAAGGAAGGATCCATCCCACTCATCGGTTGTGCCAGCGGCAGATTTGTCCTGGCGGCCAAAGATTTTTTCAAGTCCGAAGAAGAGTTCCTTACCAAGGTACATGCATTGATGTCCAAGCTTCGGGCGATCCCATCAAGGGGCGCCCAATACTCCGTCGAGTCTCCCATCTATCGCCGATATTACGGAACGACACCAGGTGGCCGACCACTTACGGGATGGTCAAGCGGTATGTGGTGCTGCACTCAGCGATGATTCGGCTGGGTCATGACAGTCTGGTAGAGCATGAGGTGCAGCCTCTCCTGCTGCGTCGCTCCGAACATGAGCGCGTCAAGCTTTGCTGCAGGACCTCGAAACGTTTGAGGCAGTTACCATGGAGCTACAGAAGTCGACTCGAACGCTCTCTGTTGTATGGCGTCTTTTCGACCAGGTTAAGAAGTAGTACCCGATGCTGAAGACAAGACTATCTGCCTCAGCTCCAATCGTCAACAACCCATATTTAGAGCAAGGTCTGCTACAGCGTGAAGAGGCGTTGACGACAGCTGAAAGGAAGGCATGTGCCGAGTTTAGCTCGGATGCCCTCGAAAGGGCACCAGCACGAGCCGAGGACGACAGCTCAATTGCCAAGGCAGCGTTTAAGAAGTGGAAGACTGTGAAGCGCTCGCTCTACGTCGACGTCGTATACGTTCCACCAACATCCAACGAGTGCGAGCGCTTCTTCCCGCCGGCGAAATGTGTGCTGCCTGACCTACGCAAGAGCCTCTCGTTGCGCAAGCCGAGATGCTGATGTGTCTACAGTACAATCGTGAATTGTGGGATGTGAACACGGTAGATGAGGTGTGCTCGCAAATTGGTAGGATTTAATTGGAATAATTGAATTACTAATTCCTGTGTCTTGGTGCGATGTATTAACTTTGTATTGCATTCTCGGGTGCCCGGGTACCAACCCTAGACTATCTCGTTGTGATCTATTGGCGATAGGCAATCACGTGTCAACTCTCTGTCGCGGACGTACAAACCTGTCGTTCACGTTTACCGCTGTGGTGCTATTATAGGAGGAATGGTAGCAAAGCTCTCAAATCTAGGTATCTACACAATCAGCGTCATTTTCCACGCAATAACGTATTACGCCCACGTTCACGAAATAACATCCTACACCCATCCGTTTTCAATATGCCAGGAATTAGTACAGTCCAAACCGCCGATATCAAGTCATGAGCCTCGTCACCGTCCTAAGGTTTTGTTTCACATTACTCTGCTCTGCGCACGGCGGCACGATTAATCATGATCAAGTTGAGCCCTTTGCCCAGCCTGAACTGGTTACAATTTCCGAGAAGGCTGTAACCAAGTTCAAGCCACAGCTTCATATTGGACCTGAGGGCGATTCATTTCCAGCCGTGAACACTGCTGGTGATGAAACTGGAGGGCTTAAGGGATCGAAAAAAGCAGAAGGCTGCGAGAAAGCACCTCTGGGGTCTCAAGTGTTCGGCCGATCGGGATGGTACCAAGATAAGTGGACAATGGTGAATGTGTGGTACTTCCCCAAGGATTTTCTTGGGTACCTCGCACAGAAACGCCACCTCTGGGCTGGTATGGCGCTGTGGATTAACAACCCGGCTTTGGAGACGCCATAGATTCTTGGTGCGTCGTTGTCGCGACAGCCTCTGAAGTCACACAAATTACGTTTTATCCCGCTTGGAAAAAGTAACAAAGACCCGTGCAAGAAGATGACCCATCTATACTTCGTGGGTGCCCGGAAAATTCTATTACACATGATTAGTCGATTGAGTCGGAACACTACTTATGAAGGCGAATCCAACGTATCTACGAGGGTTACCCATACGTATTCAAGCGTATTTGACTGGATCGAGTTATCTTTTCTTACGACGACGGCACGTATCAATTTCAGGCATTGTCGCTCCGACTTCGGGGGCGTAATGACTACGACACAACGAAGAAGCTGCAATGTAGTACCGCCACTGCCACGGTTGTGGCGTGGGGGTTGCCCGTTAATATTGGTGCAAGACAGGCTTCGATATTATTGCTGGCGCCACCGATTTGCGTGTAGGCTCCATTGCTTATGATTTCCACGCCCAAAACGCTTGACAGCTAGACTATCAAACCCAGCGTTAAATAGCGCCGTCGCGCCAGCTCTCCGAAGGGAATGAGAACCGTAACTGGCCTGACCTTGTCCAGCCACCTTTTCTGCGCCCTTAATTGACTTGCCCAGGTCGTGTACTTGTAGATTTCGGGAGCATCGATCTTACACAGCAAGGAATTTGCTCCGATACCCAGCGCCTTGTAATTACTTGTAAGGATATGCTGATAGTACGGGACAGCACACTGGAGACCCGACCTACCCTTCACGAGAGTTGTGCGAACGCCAAAGTGGTCAGCCTTACTTCCTCGAAAATGTATCGCTACCGCGTTAACGTTCTGTAGTGAATTTGCCTCATACCCACTTCCGTCAATGAATTTCACGTCCGAACGCTAAAATGCGTACGGCTGCACTTTGGATCCTTTGAGCGAAACAGTCTGATGTTCTGAGAAGAAAGAAGAAGCCAAGCACCGAAGTCCCCCAAATGACTCGGCGCTGGGCAACTATGAGATCGAGACTCTTGTGCATGTAGTTGAGGATCGCTGTTGTGATCGGTGCCTTGGGTTTGCATGGTGGATCCGAACGCCACATCCAGTGATGGCGAGCTGGTGGTCTGGTAAGAGCCCGACATTGTAACCGCGCAATCGCCTACGATACCACGAGATATGACTAATTTTTGAGAGCACGGTGGAGCAGAATTTCCGGCGGATGCGTTGCCCCACCCGTATCGCCAGCAATACGTGGCAAAAAGAGCGAGTTGGTATGAATGTTATTGAGGTTCCACCGGCAACCACTTCGATAATTGTAGCCACTCGCACCACTTTGCCCATTACGACCACGTGTTGGCATACTTTGTCTCGGATGCAGGGGTCAATGAGCTGGACCGAAGCGACTTGAAAAGTTGATGTAAAGTGTCCTGCATTCCAACGGCACTTGTGTCCGTGTCCAACAAGAAGAGAAATTAGTCCATCATGTTAAATGAGGTTCGGTCCTTGCTCATGAAGCTGCGTCCGCCATCCAATTCGTCGATCCGGGAATGAAATCCACTGATACGCAAAGATTGAAGTAAGCTTCGGCAAGTCCGATTGCTCGATTAATCTCTGAAACAATTGTTTGAGTGCAATCGATTACACCAGGTAACCGCAGCAGCGTTGTCACTCCAGCACTCAAAATGGATAGCTTGACCGGATGCCTGGTGATGCAACTTCGTGCCCCATGCCCACAGAGCAACAGTTATACTCAGGTGCCCCCTAACATTAATGAATTTTTTTGGCTCCGTTACCCTCGACTTGGTCAATTAGCTGTGTCACCTCAGGATCGAATTTAATCTGGATAAAAGAGTCACATGATCAGGCATCTATAAAACTGGCTTACGCCAGATTTTACGTGTTTAGTCTAGAACCGGCATTCTCAAGAGATAGGAAATGACATTAACCTGGCACCATACAAATACAAGGTAACTAGAAGTAGACCAAGGCACTTGAAATGCTCATCAACTTGCTTCAATACGAATTCAAACACTACACCTCTACACGATGTCCCCGGGTGTATGAAAACTGTCCAGCATATCAAATTGCTTTGAATGCAACGCCCCTTCAGTGAAAAGTTTGTCAATCTAGATTTTGATGTGGGTTTTCCCATTTCAGGAGCGAAAAATCACTTTGGACCGTTGAAGTGCCGGGGAAAGTTGTTGCTAGACCCCAGCAAAGCGACACAACATCGGAAATTTTCCATCAATACCCTTCCAGCCGTCTTCGAAGGTTGTCACTGTTTTAGTTTCCGGCGATGTATCGTCAATGATGCGACGAAATTGTTCTTGTTCTTCGTACTGGTCTGACAATGTCGAAAGTTCTTGCTCAATTGTATCAATTTCAGCGTCAGTCCAATTAACCCGCATTCGATCGCGATGAATATTTATCAGAGTCGACAAATCTCTTCCTTTCATTTTAACTAAGTCTCGGGGAAGCGCAGGTGGAATGTGCCCTTCAAAGGGCTCGTTGTTTTGGTTGCGCTCAGGTTCTATAATAACCACACTTTCAATCAAATTTGCAATCACTCCAGCAAAATCTTTTGCCACTTTAAAAGATTCGTCTGCGCCGATAGAGTCCATAATACCGATCGCAAAGTTGCCATTGTCACGGAGTAGATCCAAAATTGTGTTTGGATCTGTCACAAAGGTGCCATTGTTGGAAATAATATGCGTGGTCTTCAATTGCTCCAAATTTCTGTGATCTTCTTCTGTCACAGCTCGCACCCCAAAGAGGAGTTGAAGTTCTTTAGGCATTCGATCAAATTCAGCAACCTGCTCCGTGATGAGTGCGGTTTTCCCTTCTAAACTGCGAAAAGTAATGACAGCCCGACTTGATAATTTTTCTATGAGAGCCAAATACAACCACTATCCATTTGGAGGCTTACATGTCGGCTTTTTATCCACCAAGTGACTTGAAATTTGTACGCGGTACTTTTTAAACCAACCACAACATCGGAGCATGGACTCCCAACGTGTATCTTGAAGCAGTGGTGCCGTCGAGTTTAAGATGCGAATTAACGTTGCCTGCCGACGCAAATACCCAATTGTCTGTGTCATGAAGCCGTAGAACCTGCCGTCCATTGTAGCTTTGAATGTTTTTTGGAGTACCAAGTCTGACGGATGTAGACCGCACCAAACCCGCATGAACCCACTGGAGCACGCCTTCTGAAAGCGCGAAGCGAGCCCCTTGTTGACACCGGTCATTTTGCGCTCCCCGTCTGTTGTTATACCCAACATAGCTTCTCTCCAATTGGGACAGAGCACATCAAGTACTGGAACAATTGCTTGGAACATGGCTTCACCAGCGTGACTCTCATTCATCGGAATCGCTAACAAATGCACATTTACAATCTGACCAGCGTAAAATAGGCGAATACGCGTATCCAAATACGAAATGGACCAGTGTGTCGACATATCCAGTGCAAGTGAAAATGTCCAAGAGTGGGAGCGCAATGTTTTAATTTTTTGTAGATTGATAGCACAAACGAAACGAGCGTATTTGGCAGGAAGCTCGGGTGTGCATGATCCAATTGAAGCCAACCCTGTTCGTTGCTTCGTCATAGTCAGAACTGACAGAGCCATTCGGAACGACATCCCGCAACTTAAGTAATCGACAATCAGTTGAAATTGGATTGGGTTTTTAATTTTCAGGACGTATTTAGTTCCAGCTTCGTTTAGTTGCAAGCACGATAGCTTTGCTCGCACCCACGCCAAGTCATTATCATCGTCACCCAGCAAAACTTCCTCGATAATAACATCCACAATTCCGCTGTCGATAGATACAACAATAGGAGCCTGAGATTCGCTAGCATAGGCACGAATCGACGATCGAAATGGCGTAACATCGTCGAAAAAAAACACGTTTGCCTTCGAGAGAAAGCTGGTTATATTCTGTCCATCGACTTGGATGTTGTCCATCAAGGTGGTTTCTGTAGTTTTCAGGTCGGAAATGAGCCTTGAAGAATTTTGTGTTCTTGGTTTGCTTGCGCTTAGAGCCAACTTTCTCTTCACGACCGAATTTAGTGCAAAAACGACACGCCACGGCAACAACGGGGTCGCCGTTAGGTTTCAGCTCACTAATTGGCAAACCAAATTCCAGAAGATGGCCATCTTGAAACGGGGTCGAACGTGTGTTCCGCGTGCCGGTTCCTCCAGCTTGTATGATCTGGTATGGAGACTTATTGCTGGCTCTGCTCTTCTGTTTCGCCATCATGCAAGGAAACAAGCGTCGAAGAGTGTAAGCAACTACTGCTGCTTGTAAATGACGCACTCACAGAGGCTAACAGCAGTAAAACGAGAAGATTTCGTGCGGGCGGAGCGACTAGTTGCGAGGAGTTTCGGTTTTCCAGGACTACTTCAAACCTGGCACTTTCCAAGGATAGTATATGGCACGAATGCCAGAATTAGTTGGAAATGCCAGTTTTATATATGCCTGTTTATCGAGCAATTGTCAGCCATCATAAACTTGACCGCGCTCCATGGTTTGCTGTAGCGGGACAGCATATCGGCGATTAGGTCAAACTGGCTCTGTGCTCTCAGATGTTCTTCATTCTCGACTGGCGAGAATATCAACAGCAAAAAAACCCCGGCGGGATGAGCACTCCATGTCGTCGTAGTAGTCGCTCGCGGCACCACGGCCCATAGAACCGGCAGCACTCGATACGCAGTCCAATACCGCGAATATTGCGATGTAGTGGCGGTTACGGCTAGTCCAGCCGTCTAAAACGAGACTGGCAGCTCGCGTACAATGCGGATCTCGACCAGATCAACTAGCAGCACGATGTAGCGCGACACAGTGTCTTCTGACAAGGTGGAAAGAGAAGCGTTCAGGCGCATGAGCCGCCGCTCAACAAACTCAAATGGAAGGCAGTTTAAAAAAGACCCACTCGATCCAGCGATAGAGGTCTCTGGTCCATTGCCTGAGCAGATGTACTTGCAACGGGCTTTGACGACGTGCAGCGTCTTCAGCATCCTCCTCGTAGTCCTTGTGCTAGCTTCTTAGGTGGTTCAGTAGGTTCGTGTAGCCATTTCCCTTCTTGTACTGCATATAGCAGGTATTGCACTTGTACATGTTGTCTTCGACTTCAGTGAAGAGCATGGCGCAGATCTGGCTGGTTGTGAGGACCACGGCGGGCAGATGAGGTGGAGGGGGTTGTAGAGCGTGAGGTGAAGCAGGTAAATTTGATTCTGAGTGTGTCTTATCGACGCGTTTGGGGGAGATTGGACTCACTTGGCAAATGGTTGGTTGGGGTTTTATGCTATGCTGCAATTAACCTTATTGTGGTAGACCCTTGTAAAACCAAGCAAAATGCTTGGTTTTGCAATTTTTGCCCAATCAAACGTTATAGTTTTGGTTTTTAACCAATACTATGAATTGCGGGAATTTGTGTTAAAGATGCGTAAATGCTTGGTTTAAGGAATTATGATAATACAAGATCACCTTAAACATACATATTTACAATACTTAGGTTGTGGGTAGCGGGCTAAAACCAAGCATTAACAATTTTGTATCGGAAATCCACATACAATTTTCAAGTATAAATTTGACCACAATAGGGTTAAAATACGAATCGGGTGCAATTCAAAAATAAATTGAAGCCTCAGAATTAATAATTGAATTATAATAGTCAAATGTATTTTGACGAGTATTATTTTCGGGTGCCCTGGTTCGTACTAGGCATACCTCCCTCGATGACCCAATCCAAGCAACTGGGTTCCCAATCAAACTGTGCATGCGCACATTTTGCTCGCTTGGCAGCAGAAACTAGTTATAATACATCCTGGCTATTGGAGGCTGTAGGAGCCGATTCACGATGTCACAGAACGGCTTATGCCGTATGAATCTCGATCTCACCTTAACCACGGCTCCGTTTTACGCGATGTATTACCGAGATGAGAGAAATCAAAGTGTAGTACTATCATCCGTAGACGTGTAGTGGGTCACCTAAGAGTTCCAATTAAACCCGTACAAATGATCACTGCGAAATTGATATCCTGCTATACATGATTCGACACAGATCCACCGACTTGACAATTAGTAACATGTATGGGGCTTAAATGAATGGTACCTGCCATATATCATTCTTGATACGGATTCTTGGCCGATGTTATAGGCTAATTGACTCTTTGTCGGGTACCCGTGGCCGATCGCCAAGATTGAGTCTCCAGCCCGGGTACCCGTACCCGTCCGTGAGACACACGGGCGGTTATGGGCGGGTGGGTACTATATCAAGCAGGAAGAGGAGCTTGGGGAAGGACGCACTAAAGGTAAAGTGGCGCCCCCACAGTTCAAGCGGATGGAAGCTTCTAGAAGCTTCCACAGCTGCCCTACATCTGCCTACTCTATTTTTACAATAAGTTTACTATACTAATACTATCTCTAAGTCATTTCTGACTAGTGATCATTGGCTAGAGAGAATATCTACCAATCAGATACACTCACTCTCCCACTGGCCTGCGCGTCCCCTACCCTTGTCACCCACGCTTCGGCCTCGGTTGGTCTTGGGCTTGGATTGGTTCCGCTTGTGCTGGGTGCTTCTGCTGTTGTCTGGCTGCTGCTTGTCTGCTCTCCCATGCCTCCTTGCCCGCAGTGATGGCACCTGTCGATAGTCCGCCAACTGGGCCGCGTAGAGCTTCGCCAGCAGCTTCTGAGGACCCACACGACTCCGATGAAGAGCTGCTGGACCAGATCTTGACTTGGGGGCCTGCGCCGCCGCGCAAGAGCTCGCAAGTTCGCCCCGCTTCATGCAATACGCCTCCTGGTGCAAGCTCCAGCCCTGCTGTCGAGCCACCAGTTCCGATGCCTGTACTGGCTGCCTCGCCGGTCGAGCCACCGGCTGCCAGGTTGGACGTAGAGATGACTGATCCACCGGCTACGACACCCGTCCCATCACTAGTGATGCCTTCGGTGGAGACGTCTACGTCGGATGAAGCTGGTACGGCATCTGTAGCTCTGCCAGAAGGCTCCGAACCTCCCCGAAAGACTCTCGCAGAGTTAATTTACGAGGTGCGGTTCGAGTGGTCGTCCGACGGCGATCTTGGCAGCGATGAAGACAGCGATTTGACTGAAGATGATGCGTCCTCGTCTCAACCGCATACTGGACTCACGGATGATAGTGCGGAAGAGGAAAAGGCTGAATGGCTGACGCGTACTCGGCTGCGTCGCGGCGATGAAACCTCGAGATGGCATCCCCCGCTTCCTCCACCTCCTGCTAGACATCCGACGTCGAATCACTTGAACCATTACGACCCGGATGCGCCTTGGGATTACGATACCGAGGTTGGCATCGTGCGCTTGCTAGATATGCATGGCGAATTTCCTCACCGTTGTTACCTCGTACGTTGGAAGGGACGCCCACTCCAAATGAGTGGGGTGTGGATGGAACAACTGGATAAACCTTCGACACGAGACATGATGAAGCAGGTTGACGAGTGGAAAGCCTCAGGTACCTCGAGTCCCTCCACGTGTTGGCATACCGTACGCGATACGGCGTCACCAGGAGGAACCTGCTTCATGAATTCCTTCCGGTCAGCCCTGTACTACCTCGGCCAGCCACAGTTGGTTACTATGGAGATATGGGAGACCTTTGAGGCTACCCGCCCTGGTGCTGAAAATGACGTGACGCGCGATGATGTGACGGAGTTCTTCAAGGACCTTCAACGCAAACGTTTGCCATTGAATTACGACCATCTTCTCCACAATCGCCTTCCAAACAGCAGCGCCAACATTACGACGCTTAAGTCGATGTGCCAAGCACTACCGCCTGGTGCTTATTTGGCGAGTGGGGTGACGACGATGTCGGTCACTGCTTCGTCGTGATTACGAACGGTCCAAGCGAACGCGTCGTTGTCCTTGATGGGTACAATGATAAGAAGGATCCGCCAATGGATGTGTATCCTCTCAACTTCTTCAAGTGGGCCCATCAAGCGAGATGGTTGAGTCGTGTCGAGCTGCAACCAGGATACGTGTGCCGCCATGGCAAACGTAAGTCGAACACCATGAAGAAACGAGAGCGTCGGGAGAGGGAAAAACAGCAGAAATCGTAGGGGATGTAATCGGGATACATATAAGACATTGAGCCCCCCTTAATTTGTCTTCATCTTTTCCTTCGTTTCTTTCTTCTACTTTTTTCAAACTCCGCGATAAGATCTGGTACTTGCGATAAATTTTCGATCGGCACCCCCGTAGCAGTCGCTTCACCCACCTACTTCACAAGGAATTGTGTCTTCCCACGAAGTTTCCTCTTGCCGCTGATGCTCTGTACGAGTTGTCCAATAGTACCGTCGGCAAGGACCACCTCGTTATGTCTTGACAACCGTGTCAGCTCCTTGTAAGGCTTCAATGAACCCGTGTTGAACACTGGGTGAAGCTTGTTGCAGGCTTGAATGTTGAGCTCGTACGCGTGGTTGTGAATCTTCCGAATGACGGAGTACGGACCCATCCACTTCGGTCCAGACTTGGACGAGTTAGGTAGACCAGTGTGTTTGCGGTCAAGATGTTGTGTACTCAAGTACACTCGATCTCCTACCTTGAACTCTTGCTCCACTAGATTTCGATCGTACACGTCACGCATCCGCTCCTGAGCTTGGGCTAACGCTTCATGACAGCGTAGCAGTACAGCTGCCTGATGCTCGTGAAACTCAGCTCCCCGTCGATTCTTGGCTACACCCTCCTGTTTCTTCGCTGCCAGTTGTAACGGGTTCAACGGTATGTATCCGAGATCGGCTTCAAACGGGGCCATCTTCGTGCTGGAGTTGACCGTCGAGTTAACCGCAAACTCTGCGTTCGCTAGATGGATATCCCAGTCGTCCTTCGTCGGACTGACAAAGCAACGGAGGTACTCTTCCAGCGTGCGATTCAACCGCTCCGTTTGTCCGTCACCGTGTGCTCGATGCGCTACGGTCATGCTCAACTTGGTACCGATTGACTTGAGGACATGTTGCCAGAAGGTGGATACGAATGTCCTATCTCGATCCGACACAATGTTCGTGGGCATACCGTGAAGCTTCCAAATGCGGTCGATGAAGAGACAGGCAACTCCTTCGGCGTTCACCTTCTTCGTCGTCGGCACGGCATCGCTTCGTTAGCCTGTCCACCACGACCCAAATGGAGTCTACGTCTCGATTGGTTCGTGGTAAGTCGGTGATGAAGTCCATTGAGATGGATCTCCAACGTTCATCGGGTATCCTGAGCGGTTCTAACAGACCGGGAGGCGGCTTGGTTAGACGAGGTTTATTCCGTCGACAAGGCTCACAGTCTGCGACGAACTTCTGGATCGACCTCAACATCTTCGACCAGTACCATCGCCTCTCGAGTGTCAAGTACGTTCGTTCCGCACCCGGGTGACCTCCGTAATTCGAGTCATGACACTCACTAATGATCGTCTGCCTCAAATTCACATCGTTGGGGACAACAATCCGAGGTGTATCGTCCGCTGGGGACCGGTACCACAGCAAGCCATTCGCTTCCGAGAAACATCGGTACTTCTTTCGATGTTGACGCTCAATCTGGAGATTCAGGTTGGACGTTCGACGCTTCATCGCAGCGAAGATTACCTGTACTTCGCGATCTTTTACGTACGCCTTCTTGATGCTGGTACCCAGCTCGCTGTTCGTGGTCATCTCACTGATCGCTGAGCTGAACGACGTATCATCGAAGCCGGTCACACTCAAGTCATGGAAGTACTTCGTCTTTGGTTGCAAGTCTGGTCGCCGGCTTAGCGCGATGGTATTCCATTCGTCGCACCGGGTAGGTACGAGAATGTTGATTGTTACTCCGCGAGGATATCGTACCAGCGCGCTAGTCGACGGTTAGCCATCTTCCGTGTGAAGAGTCCTTCAAGACTCTTGTGGTCAGTCTCGACAATTGGTGGTTGCCCAAGCAGTAAATTCGAAAAGCAGCGAGCGCGTGGACGATAACCAAGAGCTCCTGCTGTTGCGTCGGGTAGTTAAGCCCCGCTGATTTCATCTCGCGACTAGTGTACACAATTGGACGCTTAACTCCATCGACGATATGGAACAAGATTCCACCAACAACGAACTTGCTAGCGTCAGTACGCAAATGCATTGACTGGCTGAAGTTCGGTAGGTGCAGCACTGGAGGGTTGCACAAACGCCGCTTCAGTTCCTTGCCGTTCTTCAACTGCTCGTCGTTGAAGTGGATCGTCGCGTTACGCTTGTTCTTCTTCTTCAGGAGAGCAAACATGGTTGCTGTTAGCGAGGCGTAGTCCGGGCAGAAGCGCTGGTCGTAACCTGTCAACCCGAGAAAGCTGTGAAGCTCTTCTTGCGCTCGAGGGATTGACCAGTCCTTAATTGTCTGCACTTTGTCCGGATCCATACGCACGCCGTTGCGACCCACGAAATCTCCAAGACATGGAATCTCGTCAGCGCAGAAGACACACTCGGATAGCTTGACGTAGAGCTTGTTATCACGCAAAATGTCCAACGTCTTACGCAGAGCTTCCAAGTGATCTTCAATGCTCGGTGACTTTGTGAAAATGTAGATGTCATCATAAAACGACTTCGTATTCTCCAATTCCCGAAAAAGCTTCGACGTCAATCGATGCATCGTCGCTGGTGCGTTACAGACTCCCATGGGCAGCACGAGATACCCCCAAAGACCATTTGGAGCTTGAAACGCCGTAAACTTGATATATTCCTCTCGCATGCGCACTTGGTTGTAAGCAGACATAAGGTTCATCATAGGGAACCAGTACCCACCAGACATGGCGTCCAGGATATCTTCCTTCCGCGTAATCGGGATACTCTGGCGAACTGTGTTCGAGTTTAAGTACCGGTAGTCATGCGCAATTCTCCAACCAAAAGGCTTACGGACACAGAACGTTGGAGCAGCGTGAGGACTGATACTGGGTCTGATGATCTTCTTCTTCACCATGTCGATAACCCACCTCACCATTTCGCGTTGCTTCTCCGGTGACTGTCGCCACAGCTGTCGGTACATCGCAAGGTTTGGATCTTTCACATCGATCCGGTGTTCGATCTCGCGTTTCTCTGGTAAACCTTCCGGTAACTCAGGACGGAATACGTTATCCTCGTACTCCGTGAGAAGGTTGAAGGCAGGGTCGTCTCGAAAACTGTCCCAGTCTGTCTCGAGATGTCGCTGCGCTTTCGCACTTCCGACATCGTCGGGTTGATCCTGTCGTTGCAATGAACGAGCAACTTGCTTGATCGTTTCGTTCGACAGAACCAACATGAAGTCAGGGTCGTCAGGAGATTTGGTCTTGATTCTCAGGAACTTACGCAGCTTCTTCCACGTTATGTACTTGGTGCACACACCAGTTTCATCAACGACACCCATCGCGAACATCTTCTCCACACCACTGTCTTTCCCTCGGTACTGTTGCTATCACCAGCATCTCCTACAGTCCCGGTGTGGTCAGACGACGTCTTGTCGCCCTCTGTAACTGGCTACATACCAGTTGACACGTCTTCCTGTTGTCCAACGACAACACTTAGGTCTCCACTCTGCATATGTTTGCAAGCTGGTTGATCTGATGACCCCACATCCGTTTCCAGCCCGGCACTTCGACAGGAATCGGTTCTTGTAGCCAGCAGGCCTTTCGCCTCGGCAGATCTCCGAAGCTCGGAGGCAGTCGCCGGTCCGCCTTCCTCTATCGGTCCACAGGTCTCACCTGCTCGTTCCCAGCGCAGAGTCTTCATAGTTGTTCCCTTGATTCGTCGAACCTCTCCAGTCCATCTGCGGCTGCATAGCCTCGAAGAATGGAATTTCAAGGATGCAGCCAAATTCGTCAGGTATCGCGTAGACGACGACGCCACACTTGTACGGTTTGTCCAGTCCCGACACAGTGATACTTAAAGGCAGTACTCCAGCTCCGCCTCCAGAACTTGATTGTCCCCAAGCTTGGCACGAATGTTCTTGTCGCTAAACTTCGTTGTCTGGAGCTCCTGCTCCTCGGCCCATCGCTTTGATACCTAGATCACAGTAGCTCCACAGTCCAGTAACATGCTTGGGGTTGAAATGGTTGCGCCAGTCACACGGATATCTCTCATTACCGAGAGCAGTGGACGTGATTTGTAAACCAGAGGGTTATCACACAGAACGTTTATGCTGATATTCTCGATCTTAAGTGTTCTGGTTACACTCTCAGCCATGTCAGGATTCTCATTCACTGACGTGGTTTCTCGTTTCCCTGCTGTCCTTGCTCTTTCTTCGACGCGAAGCAGTCGGCCTTGATGCGACCGGGCTTCTTGCAGAAGTAGCAGGTGCGGCCTTCAGCACGCATAGATTTTGAGTTTGGTTTGAATCGACCTTTGCCACGGAAAGTATTTTTCCTTTGAACAATTTTCCGTTGCATGGGGTCGATTCACGAGACGGTTTCGGCTTTTCTTGGCGAACTTGGCGGTCACGAGTACCATCCACAAAGCGGGTCATCTCGTACTTAACCGCCAGAATCATGGCTTCGCTCAGCGTCTCCGGATTCTCAAGCTTGACGTAGCTGCGCGTACGGGGCTTGAGACCGGTAGCGTAGCACAGTACTTGGTCGAGTACGCTCATGCCTTCGACTCGGAAGATGAGGGCCGAGTACTCACCGTTGCGCGTCTCGATGTCCGCCGTTTGCTTGAGCCTTTGAAGCTTCTCTCGTAGAACAGCCTGGTAGTTCGACTCCTCGAAGTGTTGGAGCACATGCTCATGGAAAGTCCCCCACGTGTGCTCCTCACGTCGTGTTGTCGATGACCAGTGCAAGAACCATGCCAAAGCCGGCTTATCCATCGCCGACCCCGCGATTCCCGGAAGGTGCGTGCTCGTGTCTTCGATCGGGATATTGTTGATGCGACAGGCGTTCTCGATCTGGAACAGCCATTCGTGCACGTGGACTTGGGCAGGTTGGAAGGCACTCGCGGGCGGTCTGCCATCGCTTGATTCAGGCGGGCGATCTCCGCTTGTAGTTGTGCGTTCGTCGGCATGGGCTCCTTGTGTCCAGGTTGCTGGGACCAACAAGTGCTACCAGTGTATTAAAGAGGAAGAGGAGCTTGGGGGGGGGATGGGGGCGCTAAAGGTAAAGTGCCGCCCCCACAGTTCAGGCGGATGGAAGCTTCAACAACCGCCCTACATCTGCCTACTCTATTTTTACAATAGGAGTTTACTAAACTAATACTATAAGTCATTTTTCGGACTAGTGTTCATTGTCTAGAAATAATTTCTACAAATCCGATACAGGCACCCTATGTTCGGGTACCCGTTGCGAGCTCTGGTATCCACATATACAGTGCACCAGACAGGCTAGTCTAGATGTAAACAGGCACTTAAAAATCATCAAGAACGAGAATTTAAAACGTCCAGGCAAAAATAAAAAAAACGTTTGTGTTAAACCGCGATTGGTGCTGCTGAGTCACTCCCGCGTCAGACCATACGCGACACGGTTCGAAAGCACGTCGGCGTGCGTAGCTCCCGTGGCCACCTTAATCACAGTAACAATGTTGGGCTCGCTGCTGGTTGCTGCTCTTCTCTTCGAACAGGATCTCACGATAGTCCAGCTCGCTCAGCACCACATCGAACGAGTACACATCAGCCTTCTCGCTATAGTTGTTGCCGAGTGTGACCTCAGGGGCGGACCAACGATTTCCCAGTAAGTGGTTGCAGCTGACACCGAAGTTGCTCGGTTTGGCCATCATGCGGGAGTGCAGCAGCGCATTGCGTCACTTCAGACTACGATGGATGATCTTGGGCGAGCATGTACGCCAGTGCTTCAATGACACTGGAGATCTTCTTTTTCTTCCAGCTGGGATCGATCTTGCGGGTATACCGCAGGGTGCGTAAGTCGCCGCCGTTCATGTACATGTACTTGGAGACGCACCCTATATCCATTAATCATAACGCAGACAATAAACCGCCATGTTTAGCAACGTAGCACATTCATGCTTAATTGGGACGTACATGTACTCGGAGGCGACGCCGAGATCCTTCGTGTTGCGCAGCCGATGAATCGCACGATCTTGGGGTGGTCAGTTGGGACATGGTCTCTACCTCGCGGGAGAAGGAGCCTCGCCGCCGATCATGTGCTTGACAGCTACAGGCTGCTTGGGGTAGCAACCCAACCACACGATATCGAATGCGCCACTGGATTACCCTTAGGGACAGCAGCCCAGACGGAGCTTGACCAGCTCGCAGTTGTCGAACGGTCCAACTATATCGCCCCATAGCGAGTGCGGGAGCAGGTTGAAAACGCCTGCAGCAGAATTCGGAAATGCTTCTCCTCGAAGAAGATTGGAATCGACAAACGTGGTATTATTTCGAAACGATGCCGTCACCACCGCTAATTTCATAGCCTGTGAACAATTTGTAAGCCTGTAAACATGATACAAAAACATGAATTTATAAGAACATACCACTTGGAATTTGTATCGATTCAGTACCTACTACCAGGATAAGAGGTACGTAACCTCGGAGCAGTATGATGTTCAACAAAGTCGTGCTGCGCACGAGGAAGCTCTGAAATTTCTAAATGTAAAATTGGTCAAAGATTTTCAGGTGGTTTCCGCTGTCTGATGTGCAAGTTCTAACTGGTGTAGGCATACGTATTTGCCTTTGCTGCGTCGGGCTACAAGATCGACTTCTTTGCTCTAGTCCGAACACCGGCACGTCGTCCAAAGCCACGAGCGTCCGAATTGAAAGGTTTGACTTCCAGAGCACACAGGATGGGGTAGACTTAATCGAGTCCAGAATGCCCGTTAGGTCCGACATAGCGGAGTCCTTGAGCTCCCCAATGTCATCATCAGGGTCAACCACGTAAATCTGCGTACCGGCAAAGGCATTCTCAAGAACCTGCGCGCAAATCTTCAAACCCATAGCTGCCTTCATCTTTTGGTGGTGAAGGTCCGACAGGCTAGAATCTTGCATGTTGACTATGCGCAACTCACGGGGCCTAGGCGTTCATATCTTCACATCCATCGGGATTTTGGTGTAGGCCATCATGTCCTCCTTCGCCAACGGTGCTTCGTGACTGCGTTATCCGTCGAGCTGCTGTATATTGTAAGTGCCGTCCAGAAGCCTGCATGGCTGGAGCACCCATTTTGGAGAACTTCTCAGGCGTGAGCGAAAATCGCGTTGGGGTCGCGCTGTGATTTAACCGTAGGATAAAATAGGGAACGGATTTAACCCTTAATGGTTCACCTTACCAGCAAGTCGACTTCTGCCCAAACCGCTGGAGTTGTGACCTTATTTACGAAGCTGCCAAAACCAGATTCGATCAATTCATGCAGTGACGTCGCCAACACAGCGCAATTGTCCCAGTAAGCCCAGGAGCAAGCGGTTACTGATTAAGATTATCTCAGTAGGAAACCAGCGCATAGAGTGTCGTGCGCCAATAATTTATCGGTGGATTGTGTCAGTTCGGCAACGTGATTCCTTCCTGGAACTTCATCGTCCCCCTTCGACAGTCGAATCGACTGTCCTCGTAGGAATTCGTTGCCACTCTATGAGTCGCTTGTCTAATATACAAAACGCTACCAATGCGCCAGCTTTGTGGCGGTGGTGCAGCATGTGAGGCGTTCGGTGCCTCGAACTCCACTCGTTGCCGGTGTTGACACTGACCAGACAAGGCGAATGACTTGAGCAAGACAATGCCAAGAGTCAAATTCACCATACACTGACCCATTTGCAATGCAATGGCTGCCTCAACACAACTGTGCCGAATCAACGGCATCGGATGGTCTCGGTGGTGTCCTCAGCGTGGCGGCCTCGTGATTCACGCTG
Source organism: Phytophthora sp. ST_20190627 (assembly GCA_014706145.1). NCBI lineage: Eukaryota > Oomycota > Peronosporomycetes > Peronosporales > Peronosporaceae > Phytophthora > Phytophthora sp. ST_20190627. Next base: position 1,169,160 of record JACBOU010000061.1, read on the forward strand.
CATATGTGCCGAGCCATTTCACACTAACAAGCATTACTTACTTTCTGCACTTTCGCCATCCTGCAAGCAAACTCTCGCTGCGTGTCAGCATTCACATTTCGAATTGCTTTGCCGCTTGCGTCAGTGCCACAGTGCGAAGGTCATGATCAAGTTGGTGAAGTTGACCTTGGCATGTCTCGAGCATCTCGGGCTTTGAGCGATGTATCCTCAATGTGTAAACTGCGTCCATCAAGCTAATATTCAAAAAGATACCAGCGCATCGACGAGATCCTACATCTCGGATATTGCTTGAAGGACATGTCCGCTGTGGCGAGTGGGACTTGTGCCTCAGGAAATGCCCGCTCGAAGTCGTAGCTAACGCGCTGAAAGTCCCCGCAGAATCTCCCAGCTCAACATGCGCCAACGCCGGACACTTGTATAGACCGGACTTAAACCTTCACTACCCTTCCACACACAGCACTCTTCGGTGCATTGCTTTCCTCAAGAGCTTTTCCGCGAAAAGCCCGTCATGCAAAAGTCACTGCGCTTCAAGACGCAGGAAACACTCAGCCGCTCATTGGAATGCCAAGATTTACCACGAGCTCTGCTTACAGCAAAACTCCATCCAAACAGTGAAAAAACAAATTCTCAGTACACTCCGATCTCACAAACTTTCACTACCATTATACAAAACCCAAATTATTTAATACCACAAAGTATCTGCGTGTTGTTTTGGCAGAAGAGGCATAGAGTCGGTCCAAAGACCTGCGTACAAACGACGAGTCAGCTGGTCTCAAAAGTGCAACTGAGGCCCCAAGATCAGTCTCCCTCCACCAAAAAACCACGTGCCACCTGCTCATTCTTCGATTCAACGGTCAACAAGTCAAGCGCTTCAAATCTCCATCTCTCATGGTGTTCAAGACGCTCTTCCTCTTCGCTCTGGGTGCTTCTAACGCTCTGGCTGCCGACGACAGCGGAAGTCTCACCATGTCGGTTGGCACGAACGGCAAGACTGTTCAAGCTGAGAGCGGCACGACGGAGTTCATGGGCACGGAGTACAACCCGGACAAGTGCGTGTTGCAGTTCCTGAGCCTCGAATGCGACGACAACTGCGCCGAACTCAATGGTTTCGAACTCGAGTGCGTGTCGCAAGGCAAACAGAATGGCAAGGAGAAGAAAATGTGCGAGTGCAAGGCTGAAGACGCCAATTCGTGCCAGAATTCTGCCAACTCTAATGCGACATCTGGCACGGTGCCCCAATTTGGCGAATGTAGTGACCAAAATTTGTGCGTTGACTCGTATGGGTACATTGCCACTTCGACGGAGGAAGGACCTATTTGTGCTGAGAAGTTGCACTGTGTCCAAGAGATCAACACGACGGCGACGGAGCCTGCTTCCATCTGCCACACGTGCATGTCGTGTATCGCTCAGAATGACGCTGCGGACAAGCAATTGGCTGCTGCCAAGCGCTTCAACTGCTCGGCTATTTGCCCCCAGGAGATCGTGGACACTGTCGCTGAGCGTAACGCTGCCGGTGTTGGTATTGCCGACTCGTACTCGCTGACGGCGTCTACGTCGGGCTCGTCGGAGTCGAACTCGACCTCGTCGGCGGCCAGTGACAGCAGCAGCAGTGCTGCAGGCTCCAGCAGTACTGCCTCGACTGTGCCCCAAGCTAACTTGGCTGCTATCCTCTCGGTTATCGTTGGCGTTGCCCTTCTGGGTGCCATGAACTAAGTCACTTGGAAAACAGTGAGACAAATTACCATCACCTGGTATTAATGTTATCAAACAACGCTTTCGTTACATGAAATTCTCACATCGTGTTTTGTTATAATTATTTTGCAAAACGAAGAAGTGAGAAGGAGCACAAGCTACAGTAACATGGATAAAGATTTAGGCACACCGATCAGAAATTCCATTGAGCATCCAATTCAGGAGACGTGGAGAGCGTTCAAGCGACTTGTGATGTCGTTGAAGACGAAACGTGTGCATCGGTCCTTGATACGTTCGTACTCTGAGGCTTGAAGTCCAATACGTTTTGATACCGCCCGTTGAGCTTCGTCCGCGCCTGGAGTCTCAGGTGCAGCCATCCCCTTGGGTTTTGCCAAAGGGCAGTATCCCTTGATAGACGTGTGGCGAACAGAAAGCATACCGGTGCCCAGCTCCCGACGGATGACCATACCACCACACACGTTGCGACGGATTGTCTTACGACCAGGAACGTCCACAGGCATCGGGTGCAAAGTGTCGTCGTCCACATAGTCCCACAGGATCATCCCTTCGTTCGGGCCGCGCTGCTCTCTGGTAATCAAACGAGCCTCCACCTTGATCTCGTCAGTTTGACGAGTTTCGTCCACAATCTCCAAGATAGGCTCCATGGAAGCTGCTAGGTCTGTGTAGTAAATGCGTGATTCGGTCACACCATCATCTTCGTCTTGGTACACTTCGTCCACGGAGCGAGATTGGTAATGTACTCCCGGGTAGTACACACCAATCGATCGCATACTGGTGAACACCAGGTCCATAAGCGTATCCAACGTGCATTGCCGCGTCTCCCTGAACAAGAACACCGAAAAAAACTCTTTGATCACGCGCCCATCGCCCACATCATCGGCAGTGCAGCACTGATGTGCGTTGTTAGGTTTGCCAAAGAGTTCACGCATCACAACGTCCGTGTATCCGTCATCCAGCTCCTGAGCGTCACGCGTTCCATTGTGAAGCAGCTTCACATGCCCCGAGTACACATCTCCAATAGCCAGCAGTCTCTGGGTCTCGTCCTCGGTGTTCTTCAGCACCAACTTGATAGCCAGCTCCATCTTGCTCGGTGGGAAGTGCGCCACGTACTCCTTTCGTCTCGCCAACGCGTCTCTCGACACCAAGGCCGTATAAGAATGCACCCAATCATGGAACTCAAGTGTCTTGGAACAGGGCAGCCCTCCTCCTCCCATTAAAGCCCTCATCCCTCCAAGGAAGTCCGTCTGCTGGAACAACGCCTGCTTCAGCACCTGATTGTTCTGCTCTGCCTGTTTCCTCTTGCGTCGTTGAGTCATAGCTTCCTCTTCATAAGCTACAAGTTGGTCGTTATCCGACAATTGAGCTCTTCGTTCAGCTCTTAACGTCGCCAATTGGGCTGTAAGTCTGGCCATTTCAGCCTGTAGTGAGGACACAAGACACTTCTTCTTCTCTCTGTGTCTCTGTACACTTGATGCAATCTGCGAGCGTCGTCTCTGCTTCTTCTGCTCCTCCAGAGTCAGCGATTCCTTCTTTATATCGGCATTAGCAACTTTCCTGCCTCTGCCACGTCCTCTTGCAACTTTCTTGGGTTCCTGAGTCTTCCCGCTTGTTGCAACAGGTCGTGGAGCCACTTGAGCTGCCTCAGCAACACTACTAACACTGCTAGAGCTGCTGTAACCTGCTGGGAGAGCCCCTGTGAACGGAGACGCCGGAGAGGACTCACTTTGTCGGAATTGAGGTTATTGAACTGAATTCTGCGTCAAATGAGACGGATGGGGGCTCAAATTGACGGTCGAAGGAGGCGGAAGAGAATTGAGTGCGTCGTTGATCAAAAGGTCGCTCAGAATCCCCCAATCTTGGTCCAACTTAGCGGGAGGAAGGTCCGATGACATGTCGTCACTAGCAGGAGATGCCGCGCCATCACTGCTGCTGTAGGTGGATGGAGAGCTCCACACGTGAGAGGAAGGAGGAGGAGATGCGTACGAGTACTGGGAGGGACGATACACGGGCGGGGAAGCCGGTGGACCGTTGGGGTCGGGGACTGCGAATAAGCTCTCCATATTTGAGTGTGACCTTTGCTAAGGAGCCGGTGGATTATGAAACGCCGTTGAACCTGCGATAGATGATGATATTCCGGATAGAGTCATTAGACAACAATTATACTTAGTTAGAAAACCAAATTAGGATACGTGTGATATGTGCTAACGTGTAGGATCCGATATATCAAGTAATTGATAGAGCATGCGGTAATACAGGTCTTAACAGATCGTACTTAGCTGAGAATTCGGTGGGAACAAATGGTTGCAGCCAATCACCGACGGTATCCCATCTAAGCTGCAACCAATGACGCTCCTTCAATGCAGGACAAGGCTGAACCCAGCACCCCAGTGCCGTGGTGCACTCACAGCAAAGTCACCACTGATTTTTTACAAGTGCTCCATTCGAGGATCAAACTTACATTGAAGAAAGAGTTAACGTTATGGATGGTGAGTTAAACCTACACTTCTTCAAGGTTTTCCACGACCAGTTACCAGTCGCCGAATTAAATACTGTTGGTAACGCGTAGATCCCTTTCAATCGACAACGTGTCAAAATCACCATCAAATGCATAATTGTAGCTTAGTTTACAGAAAAGCACCACACAAGGCGTGCTTTTACTAAACATTGCAGTACCAGCACTGACCAATAGGAAAGCAGCACAGCCAACCTCTCGTCGACCACTCATTACCTACCTCTGCGCAAACTACCCAATCAGCGTAGCTGATGCTGAATTTTAGCCAATAGTTCACAGGCCCAAAAGCTGGAATTGCTTGCTTTGTACTTGAGATCTTCCTTCAAACCTATCGGGTTGTTCTTCGCGACCCGCTTCCCTCCCCTTAACAACCCCAACATCATGCCGGCTACGCGTACCAAGCACGACTGGACAGTCCTGATCAGCGCATATCCTTCTGACGACGGCAATATGCTGATCGAGTCAATGAAACCATCAAAAATTACGAAACGTCAGCTGACGACATGCTATGTGTGCAATGTAGCTGCGCCACACAAGATGCTCTTGCGAGAGCGCAGCTGTCGCGACAAGGCTTGCAAGGAGGCGTCGGGTGTGCCTTGTGATTGGCACTGCAAGACACACGAGTGCCAGGAGCTCAACTTAATGACTGTCACAGAACGAGGAGACCACCTGACGCCACGACGGGGTGTTGAGCCAGCTTGCATGACGGAAGCAATGAAAGCCTTTGCCACAGATCTGGCGGCGCAAGGCTTGAAGCCATCAAGAATCCGCAATGGCATGATGAGCCGATTCGGTCTCGACCAAGAGAGTCTCCCCTCTCTGCAAATGGTGCAGCGCTTTGTGAACTACTATACCCGCTCCCAGCTTCGGAACAATGACTACAATGATGAAGCAAAAAAGGATATTTGGGACGCCGGTTTTACCGGTGAGGAACCAGCTGACGCTCCCTTTACATTTTCATGGCGGCTGACGGCGGACGGGAAACCCTGGGTCGATCGTGGGACTGACGAGGATAATTTTCTCGTTGGCATCTCTACCAAAAATCTACTGCGAAAAGCTGTGCGCGATCAAGCCTCGTTCGTCCTACCTATGGACGCAACCTTTAAACTATCCCAAGCATGCTATCCTGTGTTTGTTGTTGGAATTTCCGGCAGCAACAGGTCTTTCCACTTGCTGGCCATCTTTATTTCATCACGACGAAAGGAAGAAAATTACACAGAGGCCCTGCGTGCACTCCGTCGTGTGTATTCACAAGTAGTGGAGCAGCCCCTCAAGATTTCGTACGTCATGGCCGACGCGGAGGACGCCCAGTGGAATGCATTCCAGCTAGTGTTTGGGGCTGACAACGATTTTACAACTCTAATGTGCTATTTCCACGTGGCGGCGAAAGTCTTCGAGCGTACGCGCCATCTTCCAGGGGAGGTTGGTCACCTTGTCATGCGTGGGCTGCAGAACACGCACTTCACGCGCGATGAGTCTAAGTTTTTGGAGACAAAGGAGCAAGTTATGAGCAAGTGGCGCCAAAAGTTAGAACTTGCAACGCTCATCGACTACTTCAACAAGCAGTGGCTTACCGGCAAGTTTCATCGGTGGCAGTGTTTCCACACTCCACGGGGCTTCGCCACGACGAATAACCCCGTGGAGCAGTTTAACAGGGCTCTGAAACGGGATTACACGCTGCACCGTCGGCTCAAGATGGGCGTACTACTTGTCCAAATGTCCTCCTGCTGCAAGCACGAGTCAATCAACGTTTGTCAGTTCGCCACCATTCCGGCACCTACCACTGCACTAAAGCGCAGAATGCATGAGCTTCGCCGTCAAGGACTTATCTATCAGCACGTACCTTCTCGCGCTAACGTGACCTTCCTGCTAAACGACGCGGAGCTCAGTGGCGATGTGGTGTACGTCTTTCAGAAGGCAAGTGTTCGTGTCTACGACCCTGAGTCAAGCTTCACGGAAAGCCGTCCGAGGCACCACAGCTTCCTGCCGACGCACCACTTGCTTCTGGAGGCGGCAGTGGTGCCGTCGCAGCAGGACCATTCCACGTCGACGCACTGCCTTTTTTCCTAGACGTCGGCAGCGGTTTCAATCTCGTACTGCTACGCCACGTCGACACCGCGTCCTTCACAGTGCCGACCTTCGCCTTGTCCAGACGCATCACTTCCCGACAGCCGCGTTGTTGCTTGGCTTCCTGAGCGCCGGCGTTATGGGGTCTTCTTCCGGTCGCACGTCGCTCTTTGAGGGTGAATTGAATGTGATGTGGCGGTGGTGTGGTACACTGGGAGCCAGCCGCTCATTGGACTGACAGTCAGTCTCACCCTCCCCGTCTCTACATGTAGTCTACGGTGGTATTATGCATTGCTGTGTGCTGCATGCAGTTTTGGACAGTGTTTTTCATATTTTGTCCTTTCAATCAACTGCTGACCTAAGCGATCTGTCATGAGATCTCGATGGACACATCGTACCATAGGAGAACGAACTTATATCCGAGGCAATGGACGAACCGTACACACTTGGTTGCACTTGTTTCTTGTAAACAAATTGCTGTCGCGCAGCTTCGAGTGTGTCCATGCGAGTAGCTACGACTAGACACTTGACGCAGAAGATCACCTTGCGTTGAGCAAGTTCCAGATCAGGAGTGATAAAACTTAACTTCTCGGAAATCTTGCCACGTGCTGCTGTGCTTGCCCATACCCAATTTCGAGTACTTGATTCCCTTCAAGAACGTCACGCACGCGGGTTCCTTTGCTTGGGTGCGTTTTTGCTCCAGTAGCCACGCCAACTTCTTCATCTGACCTCAGTAGGAATACCTCAGCCCTGCCATTGTCGCTTGAACCATCCCCATGACAGTCATCATAAGGATCAGGTCACCTCCAGGGTCCATACTTCCTGTGCCACGACAGTCCGTTCGATCGGAACCTTCTTGGTGGAAGATGCCGCAGAACGACAAGTTACCACGGACTCGGTTTGGCAGCTCATGAGTCTCAGGAAAGTAGACGGAGTGAAGTAAAACATGTTCTCGTCGAAAGTTCCTGACAAGGGACCGACCATGAGCAATGCAGGCAACTTGGAGTCCGGATTCGTCGTGTAAACTGGTTACGAGTGCTCGGCTACTTGTGTTTACTGCTCATTGTAGGGCTGAGTTACACTTTCCAGACGTCGTAGAAAATAAAACTTCATGCTCAGATCAATTATTTTACAGGACGCGGGCTTTTCTTCTACCTACGTGCAGTGATTCCCAGTGCACGGTTCTACTTAGTACGCTGCAAGTATAAATAGTAGCACGATCTCGTGCCATTCTAGCTTGCAAAACAACATAGCGACGGTCATTAAATGACCATTTATATCTCAAAGAGGAAGAGGAGCTTGGGGAAGGACGCACTAAAGGTAAAGTGGCGCCCCCACAGTTCAAGTGGATGGAAGCTTCCACAGCTGCCCTACATCTGCCTACTCTATTTTTACAATAAGTTTACTATACTAATACTATCTCTAAGTCATTTCTGACTAGTGATCATTGGCTAGAGAGAATATCTACCAATCAGATACACTCACTCTCCCACTGGCCTGCGCGTCCCCTACCCTTGTCACCCACGCTTCGGCCTCGGTTGGTCTTGGGCTTGGATTGGTTCCGCTTGTGCTGGGTGCTTCTGCTGTTGTCTGGCTGCTGCTTGTCTGCTCTCCCATGCCTCCTTGCCCGCAGTGATGGCACCTGTCGATAGTCCGCCAACTGGGCCGCGTAGAGCTTCGCCAGCAGCTTCTGAGGACCCACACGACTCCGATGAAGAGCTGCTGGACCAGATCTTGACTTGGGGGCCTGCGCCGCCGCGCAAGAGCTCGCAAGTTCGCCCCGCTTCATGCAATACGCCTCCTGGTGCAAGCTCCAGCCCTGCTGTCGAGCCACCAGTTCCGATGCCTGTACTGGCTGCCTCGCCGGTCGAGCCACCGGCTGCCAGGTTGGACGTAGAGATGACTGATCCACCGGCTACGACACCCGTCCCATCGCTAGTGATGCCTTCGGTGGAGACGTCTACGTCGGATGAAGCTGGTACGGCATCTGTAGCTCTGCCAGAAGGCTCCGAACCTCCCGAAAGACTCTCGCAGAGTTAATTTACGAGGTGCGGTTCGAGTGGTCGTCCGACGGCGATCTTGGCAGCGATGAAGACAGCGATTTGACTGAAGATGATGCGTCCTCGTCTCAACCGCATACTGGACTCACGGATGATAGTGCGGAAGAGGAAAAGGCTGAATGGCTGACGCGTACTCGGCTGCGTCGCGGCGATGAAACCTCGAGATGGCATCCCCCGCTTCCTCCACCTCCTGCTAGACATCCGACGTCGAATCACTTGAACCATTACGACCCGGATGCGCCTTGGGATTACGATACCGAGGTTGGCATCGTGCGCTTGCTAGATATGCATGGCGAATTTCCTCACCGTTGTTACCTCGTACGTTGGAAGGGACGCCCACTCCAAATGAGTGGGGTGTGGATGGAACAACTGGATAAACCTTCGACACGAGACATGATGAAGCAGGTTGACGAGTGGAAAGCCTCAGGTACCTCGAGTCCCTCCACGTGTTGGCATACCGTACGCGATACGGCGTCACCAGGAGGAACCTGCTTCATGAATTCCTTCCGGTCAGCCCTGTACTACCTCGGCCAGCCACAGTTGGTTACTATGGAGATATGGGAGACCTTTGAGGCTACCCGCCCTGGTGCTGAAAATGACGTGACGCGCGATGATGTGACGGAGTTCTTCAAGGACCTTCAACGCAAACGTTTGCCATTGAATTACGACCATCTTCTCCACAATCGCCTTCCAAACAGCAGCGCCAACATTACGACGCTTAAGTCGATGTGCCAAGCACTACCGCCTGGTGCTTATTTGGCGAGTGGGGGTGACGACGATGTCGGTCACTGCTTCGTCGTGATTACGAACGGTCCAAGCGAACGCGTCGTTGTCCTTGATGGGTACAATGATAAGAAGGATCCGCCAATGGATGTGTATCCTCTCAACTTCTTCAAGTGGGCCCATCAAGCGAGATGGTTGAGTCGTGTCGAGCTGCAACCAGGATACGTGTGCCGCCATGGCAAACGTAAGTCGAACACCATGAAGAAACGAGAGCGTCGGGAGAGGGAAAAACAGCAGAAATCGTAGGGGATGTAATTGGGATACATATAAGACATTGAGCCCCCCTTAATTTGTCTTCATCTTTTCCTTCGTTTCTTTCTTCTACTTTTTTCAAACTCCGCGATAAGATCTGGTACTTGCGATAAATTTTCGATCGGCACCCCCGTAGCAGTCGCTTCACCCACCTACTTCACAAGGAATTGTGTCTTCCCACGAAGTTTCCTCTTGCCGCTGATGCTCTGTACGAGTTGTCCAATAGTACCGTCGGCAAGGACCACCTCGTTATGTCTTGACAACCGTGTCAGCTCCTTGTAAGGCTTCAATGAACCCGTGTTGAACACTGGGTGAAGCTTGTTGCAGGCTTGAATGTTGAGCTCGTACGCGTGGTTGTGAATCTTCCGAATGACGGAGTACGGACCCATCCACTTCGGTCCAGACTTGGACGAGTTAGGTAGACCAGTGTGTTTGCGGTCAAGATGTTGTGTACTCAAGTACACTCGATCTCCTACCTTGAACTCTTGCTCCACTAGATTTCGATCGTACACGTCACGCATCCGCTCCTGAGCTTGGGCTAACGCTTCATGACAGCGTAGCAGTACAGCTGCCTGATGCTCGTGAAACTCAGCTCCCCGTCGATTCTTGGCTACACCCTCCTGTTTCTTCGCTGCCAGTTGTAACGGGTTCAACGGTATGTATCCGAGATCGGCTTCAAACGGGGCCATCTTCGTGCTGGAGTTGACCGTCGAGTTAACCGCAAACTCTGCGTTCGCTAGATGGATATCCCAGTCGTCCTTCGTCGGACTGACAAAGCAACGGAGGTACTCTTCCAGCGTGCGATTCAACCGCTCCGTTTGTCCGTCACCGTGTGCTCGATGCGCTACGGTCATGCTCAACTTGGTACCGATTGACTTGAGGACATGTTGCCAGAAGGTGGATACGAATGTCCTATCTCGATCCGACACAATGTTCGTGGGCATACCGTGAAGCTTCCAAATGCGGTCGATGAAGAGACAGGCAACTCCTTCGGCGTTCACCTTCTTCGTCGTCGGCACGGCATCGCTTCGTTAGCCTGTCCACCACGACCCAAATGGAGTCTACGTCTCGATTGGTTCGTGGTAAGTCGGTGATGAAGTCCATTGAGATGGATCTCCAACGTTCATCGGGTATCCTGAGCGGTTCTAACAGACCGGGAGGCGGCTTGGTTAGACGAGGTTTATTCCGTCGACAAGGCTCACAGTCTGCGACGAACTTCTGGATCGACCTCAACATCTTCGACCAGTACCATCGCCTCTCGAGTGTCAAGTACGTTCGTTCCGCACCCGGGTGACCTCCGTAATTCGAGTCATGACACTCACTGATGATCGTCTGCCTCAATGTCACATCGTTGGGGACGACAATCCGAGGTCTATCATCCGCTGGGGACTGGTACCACAGCAAGCCATTCGCTTCCGAGACACAGCACGTCGAGCGCTAGAAATTATCCCAAGTTTCACGTTTTCGTTCACCAACTTTGGTGGATACACTTACTGCTGCCGCGCACAGTCGCATCGTTGCTGCTCGGCAAGAGCAATTCGCACCTTCCTATATCATCAAATATTCGTTGTGGACTACGACATGATGCGCTATACCCACAATGCTGCTACATCATAAATTTGCCTGTCACCTCGTGAGCATTCCATACAACTCGAAGCTTCTTTGCTCGAATTCCTTTGTCGCTGTCGGCTGATCGAGATTCAATAAAGACCTTTATACGGCTAGAGTTATTGAACCTTGGTCTGGGCCCTGTCGAGTGCTCCACAAGGTTTTATGAGATTTTCTGAGCCGCCAACACGGTTCTCCATCGTTTCCGAAGTATCAATGCATGGCGTTTCCAATCTGCATCTGAAAGCGACCTTCGTAATGCAGATTCAATTGTTCTTATTACCTCGTTCGTGTATGTCATTCAGAATTTTAAAAGTGGTCAAGGTGACGTATTTACATGCAACTTAAAAAGTATATAGACTGCACTCTTACATACAACTGTAGAGGGATGTTTTTGGCTACAAAGAATTAAAACAATTGAACATGATGAATTGTACCACGTCGGGTCTTCCCCCTTCTAGTATCCCATAAATAAATTCGTGTTTATTAACGCATGGAATTTTCTCCCGCATTTCTCGTAGGTGGTATTCCACACTCTGATCGATTAGTAGCTGATGTAAGCAAGTTGATAAGTTCCCATATTCTATTCTGGAAGTCTCCAAACTGCTGCGATCGCAGGAGATTCTTAGTGTAAATATTTTTGTGTACATCGCTAAAGCGTAGAAAATCTAGTTACATAGTTTCCTTCGTTTCTGTTGCGAAACCACATTCTACTTGTAAACCAATGTTACAGTTTCATCACTCTGTGCATGATCAGCAGCTATTTCCTTGCAACTTTGTTTTTTAGATTTATATATCTCAGCAGGTAGGCAAGAACCTAGTTCAGAAAAACGGTATTTCGATCATTCTGAATATTTTGCTTTCCTGCTGCTCTACGGAACTTCATGGGGGCAAAGCAATACATTCGCAGGTTAGGAGTCTTAAGCCTCGACAAGTCGTAGAGTTGTTGAGGCGGCCCGGGTGTGGTGTGGTGGGGTCGCGCGCGAAGCTATCGATGCCTGAGCGCGCAAAACTACGAATGTGCTGTCACCAATCTATCCTATAGTACATGTATCTTAGTCGTCGAATCTTGTCACGTTGAATGATTGAAAGCTTTTTTTGCTGCCGAGACTTGTGATTGAGATCTCCGCCAGCCATCCGGAAATCCCAATATCCATTCCGGATGTTCTTCGTTGTCGGTGATCACCTATTACATTGTATAAGAAGAGAAATAGCTTTGATCAGATGTGCAAAATCTTTTAAGTTATACTTTAAGTGGCCGACCTACACGATTGATTGCACTATCTAAAAGCACGACTTAGATTCGGTAACTCAACAGCATGATGATGGCACCTAAAGAGTCGGTATCTGTGGCAGTCTTCGGTGCTAGTGGAGCGATTCCCGCAGCCGTTTGAACCGTAACAGATAAGATTACAGCACCTTAGTGGGTCGTAGAAAGTGCACATTCAACCGTTTGGGCCAATCAAAACGTCTGTGCGAGGGGGCGTTGAGTTTGGGTTTGAGTTTTGGAAATGGGCTGCGGGAATCGCTCCAGTAGCGGCCTCCGAATAGACGTGAGAGCATAAACAATTTCGACCGACAAACGAAGTGTAAGCAGATGGCAATAAACTTGCAACTCGATGACAATAGGATTCCATCCGTGTCCATTTGTTTTCGTACGATTTCTATCAAAATAATGTTAAACTTTGAAAAATGTACCACTCATAGGTGTTAATGTTAGATAGACGTTGTCATTCATAGCTACTACGCACAGTAGATCATGCAGCTAAGCGTTTAGTCGTGATTCGTCTCGAGCGGCTGGGAGTGATCATAAAATATGTCAAACAGAAAACCTAGAATGTGTTTACGGTGTAAATATGTACGTAATTGATTTAAAAAAATAAACTCAAATAGAAGGCCACTTATCATCATCATCATCATGTACGTATATGATTCACTAACCCTGTACCATACCACTTTAAAAAGTCAGTAAAGTTGGAAAGAACCTAGCATTTATCAGTCAAGACTTCACACCTCAGGTCCCAATTTGTCAGGTAGCACTACTAACCGTCGATATGAATCTCGTTGCCGTCGTATTGCTCTGTTTCACATTGCTCTGCTCTGCGCGTGGCGGCACGATTATTCACGATCAAGTCCAGCCCTTTGCCCAGCCTGACCCGGTTACGATTTCCGAAAAGGCTGCAATCAAATTCAAGCCACAACTTAATGACGATGGTCAATCTGGGTGCGCTTCGTTTCCAGCCGTGAACGCTGCTGGTGAAATCACTGGAGGACTCAAGGGAACGAAGGACAGAGAAGGCTGCGAGAAAGCACCTCTGGGGTCTCAAGTGTACGGACGATCCGCGTGGTACCAAGACAAGTGGGCTATCGTGTATGCGTGGTACTTCACGAAGAACTTTTCTATTGGACGCGCACGGAAACGCCACCTCTGGTCGAGTATGGTGATTTGGATCGACAACCCTGCTTTTGAGACGCCAAAGGTTCTTGGTGCGTCGTTGTCGCTGCAGACTTTCAGGCCTGAAAAGGTCGTTTTCTTCAGGTTTGGAAAGCAAATAGATGTTCCTTTCCAGAAGTGGTCCCAAGTTCCTCAGTTGGCCTTTGTGGGTACCCAACAAATTCGACAAGACAGATTGAGTTTACACAGATGGAGCTATAGGTATGAAGGTGGCTCCAATTACACCATGAGGGTTTCCCATGCGTATCCTGACGAGTTTGGCTGGATCCAGTTAATGTTTTGGTACCAAGACGGCACGTCTCACGATCGCATCACGTGGGAACAACTTACGGATGCAGCGCGCGAGGGTCTCAATTCGGCTGATTTTGGAGAGGCGAAGATTTTTTCCAGCGAGAACAACTTCCAAGAAACTTTAAAACAAGCGTATCCGTTTGAGATCGGCGATTTACTTTCGGCGTAGTAAGCTACCGTGGCCATTTTCACTTCACGACCTTTACTACGTGAGAGGGCTGTGCAAATGCCAGTTGGGTTCATTCATTGTGCAGAGCTCCTCACCGTTGCATGTAAAGAAGACAAAAAGGAACAACTTTTCACTAAAACTTTTTTTTTACCACGTTTTATATAAGGGGGGATTGTTGGGTACTTAGTATGAATCAGGAGATTGTGCTGAACAATGGAGTTCATGAGTTAAACGTAATCGATGGCTTCAGCTAGACTATCAGTGCCTATGTTGGCATCAGAAATAGGATGACAGTCCATGACACCTCTAAGCCAGCTAATGACAAGTAATTACAAAGGCCACTCGCTTCAGACTTGTACGAGTTGATTTCTAGCGCAGTGGTTGACTATCATGCCCAACAAACGCTCAGCAACCACGAGTGGACAACAATTTTTTTTTTCATTCTGAATTTGAGGCACTACGTTGTAGGCACTTCATTTCGATGGAACAGTTATCACTGCTATTACACAAGTACTATCGGGAGCCGATAGCTAAAGTAAGTTATATTACCTACTAAGTAGACCCAATTGAGTATAGGGCTCAGTGACTCGAACATGCACTCCCCGTACCCGTATCGTTCCAACATTTCATAGCTTTGCGAGATCACGCTAAAACGCTCAAATACACTATTCCAATCTATTGAACATCACTCCATAAATTAATCATGCATTTGTACTCAGTCTTGCTGGCTGTCTCCGAGCAACAAATGGAGTACATCACTTCCAAATTAGCCGGCGACTGCTCAAGGCTCACAGGCTTAGGCAACACCGACAAACAAGAGAGGACCGGGGGTTAGATGCCGGGGCCGCTAGGCCCCGGTGGCTCCGCTCCGAACGGTTATAGCTCCGCCCTCCGCTCCGCTAAAAATGCTTCAGAAGAAAAAAAAGATAGAAGTTAAAACGAGAAGAAGGCCCAAGGAAGATTAGCTCAAATGGATCCGGAAGAACGCAAGCGCCGTGTGCGAGACGCAATTGTACGCAGTGCTTTCCCTCCAAGTCTACAATTTCCTGAGTTGGAGAACTGGCGCGATGGTCTGACGCCTTTGACAACCTTGTTTGAGCGGCCTGTAATTATTTGGGTTCCCGAGTGCCTCAATAGAGGCAAACCAGATTGTGCTACGGCTGGATGTACGTGTACGCCGCGCTTGAAAGAGTACGTGAACCGTACAGTTGAAGAAGTCGATGCAAAGTACGAATTGCTGTACATACGTTATGAGTGCACTTCAAGTGGCACCTGTTTCACTACGGCGTCGTCAAAGTATTTGCACAAGTGTGGATACGCTTGTTCACTTTCCTTGTGTTCTCTCGATAAAAGGTGGCCTTTCGAATGGTTCATGATGGGATAATGTCGCCCAATGGTCTGACGAGTGCCTTATCCTGCATTCAGCGTAGACGACAAAATTGATATTACAAGTTGTACACGCTCTTTGCCGATCGAATCCGGCGCATTTGGAATGTTAACGAGGACTACGTTGCTCCAACACCTCCTAGTTGCACGCAATTCTGTTCCGACAATGCAACTTCACACACCCTGACAGCGATGTGGATGGAATGGACGGCGGTTTACAGCTCTCTGTGTGAGCAACTCATGAAACACACGAAGGTCCGGCGGGCGCTTCGAATTGATCACTCGGTCAAATTTTGTAAGCGACTGAAAGTTTGGACAGGAAGTGACCAACGAGAAGGTATCACACTCGGTCTGAGAACAATGAGGAAACGGAGGAGCTCTTACGATGGATCAAACCTGCGTTTTTGCTGCAGTCTCAAAATGGCGAGCTCTACGTTGTTAGTGATGATGCAACTGGAGTTCGTAACATGGTGCACCGAGAGTTTGGCGATAGTGTTTCAACAAAGCAAGATCCTTTCCACGTGATGCAACGCATCACATCAAAGGTTAAAACGACTAAGCGAAAGTGGATCGCAAAATTACTGAAATCTGCAAATGTACACTGTGGATAGGGATCTGCGTCCTGCTGTCGAAATGGAGGCCGAATTTCGGCGTGCTGTGGAGAGTGTATCTTTAGAGGACCTGACATGTTCAGCAGCCGATTGGCGTGGATGTTACGAAAGTAACCTCGGTCAAATTCGACGTGGAGATGTTTTTGTTGGTGAAAGTGTACAAAGAGGCTGGGAAAGCTGTAAGAGTCGTCTCAACTAGCTAACTTGAAGGATTTCTCTCGGCGCTCAAAAAGCTAGTTGTTGGTGATGTCTCTGCCGCCTTGGGCTTGCGCTTTCTCGATATTTTCATTGTGCGGCATAACCTTCGAGTTGGTGCAGCATTTGGTCGCAATGCTAGTGTTGGCGAGTTAGACTTCATTTCGTTGGCTCGAGCAGCCATACGAAGTCGGGGTTCAATTCCAGAGTCGTCTCAGTTAGAATTCGCGCTCAACGTGATTTCCCAACCTCAACTTCCGCCTCAGTATCGTTCAGCATCAAGGTTTGATTTTAATCTGGATGAGTGGGTGCGGATGTTTGAAAATGCACGCGTAATCGATAACGGTGTCGACAGGCACTATCCGCATCGGGACGTCACCAAAAAACTATAAAGGAGTTGTTTGTGAACTGCGCGAAAACAGTTTGAACGAATAGACTTCGCAAAAAGTCATTCTTCGCGTCAATGCAGCTGACGGAGACATCTTTCGAATCTTCGACCGATTTTTCGCTCGAAGAGTACGAGTTGCTACGTCAGGTGCGCTATGAACAAGTACGCGAGAGGGCTGTATGGAAGACCTGTCCGCTCGTCACAACAATACTTTTCAACTTGATTGTCGACAGCGATACAAATACAGCGTTCAGTCTACGTAGACGGAGCTATTCTACAATTCAAACGAAACTGAAGCGGGTGGCAGAAGTGAAGAGCTCAACTGATGACTCTGAATCCGCTGGCAAGAAAGCCACGTTGTTTCGCTGTAAGTCGGATCGTTCAACTACGACAAAGGCGAGTACTGACGTACAGAAGTTGATGATTGATCTTTTTTATGCACTTCGAAGTACAAAGCTCATCAAGACCAGAGTGCAAGTTTTCATTAGCGTCTGTGACTTTGCAAGCCGCGTCTGCGATGGTATTTTCCCGAAAGCAGAAGATTCTCTAAGGAAGAAATGGGCTGCACTCAAAAGTTCCAAAGCAGCGGACGGGAGCCCAAAATCAAACCTCAGCACTCATTGCATCGATCTGCAAGCTACGATGGCCATAACTCGCGCGAAATTGCCAATATCGAGAAGCCATGAACAAGCATGAGCAAGACCTGTTTGGTTTCGTCACGGAATACTCGCTGCGTTGCTCGTCAAGCCCGCCCTCATCGTCGGAATCGTACTAAATCAAATAGACACCAGGAACCGCCTCATGAAACTTATACTTTGCTCGGGAAATCGCGAAGCTGCTCCACTAGCAGCTTAGTGCCTTCACAAAATACGAACAGAGAGACACTCTTACTGTCAGATCGCGCCGTAGGTACACGAGCTCACAGGTGTGTTCACTCACCAACTTCGTAAGAAACCCCATTTCAGTGTCATACTTCGGATTGCGCACAATTGAAGGCTTGTATACAGCATCCAAAAACAATTTTTCTCCTCTTGCGCTCGGTGATACGTAATCGACACGATACATTCGTCGGCATGCATGAAGGAGTCCACTGGTTCCTTTATCTGTTTCCATGAAGCTTCAAGACGGTTGTTCATATTGTTGCCGAGGTTGCAAGCATTTAGTCTCTCGAACGCACACCACATGTGCCGACAATTATCCCAATTCTAGGAGAAATACGCTTCGAAAGGATGCGTAGAAGCCGTTCGATCAAATTCCACTTCTGCACCCAATTCACCGATTCGTGTACCCAGACCTCCACAACTCGTCCCCAACTCACCACTACGCGTACCCAATTCCTCAACTCGAATGCCCAAATCACCACTACTCGCGCCCAATTCTTCACCTCGAGTACTCAATCGCTTTAGTTGCGACTCCAACACATTAGAAACTCCTCCAGGCGCGACTCCGCTTCCAACACCAATAATATGCTTCGTGTCGTCGCGAATCTTCCGGTATTCGCGCTCCGTCTTCGTATAGACTAGCAAATTCACTGTTCCATCCAGCTGCGTCTTCTGCCATGGCGTAAAACCATAATCCTTCGCCGCAATTTGCTCCCGTAGATACTTTAGCACATGGAACGGACAAAGTAGAAGCGCTGCCTCTGGGAAAGCCATCTTGAGCACCTCGATCTCTCCAAAGTCCTTGTCAATCGGGATGCATCTGATTCGAGGCCAAGCTGGGTTGTTCCGCTTGAACTCCTCCAACGATGCCAGTAGCGTAGGATTCCGTTCGTTTTGAATGACAGCATGCTGCACAAACAGTCCTTTTCCGAACGCATAATGGAGAAGATCTTGTACTTCGACAAGTTGGTCCCGTGGGTAGCGTCAATCATGACAACCTCTGGAAAGCGGTCAAAGATCTCCCGCATGTGCTTAGATAAAAGAGTAATGCAGGTAGCGATGGTCTACAATACACACAAAAACTTAAAAATACACAATTTGGAAGCTACATCAAACGAAAATGTCAAACCTTATCCTGTACTGAGTCGACGAGGATTCCACCAACATTTCCTGGTTCCTGTGAAAATTCCTTCATCCAAAGCCTCATGCTTCTGGCACTTGTGGGAGCAGTATGCTCTCGTTTCTTCAGCTTGTGGACCAGGTTGTGGATATCTCGAATCGTTGGCATGCAACTGGAGTTCTTGTGAATGTACTGTAGGATACGTTTCTTTTTGGCGCCAGAGTTCAACAGTTAGGTCACCGTGTCACCGACCTCAGGCTCAAGCGCAGTCCTATTGTGAGGATAATGGTTGAAAGTGTGCATGTTGAGCGGATGGTAGTGCTCTAAACGGCACGAAGTGATGCGAAACGCAAAGGTAGAAATAGCGGCATCCACAACGTGGACACACGCATTGAACTGCACGACACACAGAACAGCAGAACCAAATTAATACCAACTGGAACCCAACCTACCCCGTTAAACCCAACTGTCGCCCAAATGTCGACCAACCGACACCCAGCTGACACCCAACCAGTAGCATACCTGTACGTCACACTCCATGGCCCTGACTGCTGCTGCTTCCTCTTTCCTTGGCCACGCGATTTGTACTTCCCCGCATGGGTACAAACGTAGGTCTTACCGTAGTACACCCAAAGATCCGGCACGAGAGACTACTTGGACCCAGAAGTATGAATCGTTTTGTTCCTCGACTCGACTTTGTTGTTCGTACGCACACGAAAACGTTAAACGTGACAAGTGTAGCATCGATACAGTTAGCTTAACTTTGAATGGAATCAAATGTCCTCACCGCAAGTGTTACCCGGTACGTTTCCTTCGAGTATTCCTGCTGGTATCCTTCCAGCCCTCCCCCGACTTAAACGCGTTCTGCTGAAGTGGTGGCGCCTCCGTTGTTGGCTGGTCGTCGCTTGGGGGGACCTCCACACTGCGAGGGTGGTCACAGGTTCTGACCGGCCCTGCTTCGACGTGGAGCTTCCCGCGCTAGACTCCTCCTCCTCCGCCCAGTCGACCCACTCATCGTCGCTGTCCACCCACTCCTCAAATCGCTGTCGCTGTCGCCATGGCCTTGCTGGAGCTGATTGTTCTCCCGCCGTTGCTAAATGAGTGGTTTGAGGGGGCGGTATACACGTATACGCCGGTCAGATATCGATAACCCGAAGTCTCGAATCAGCAGCACATCTGGTCGCGATCCGGCGACGCTGAATTGGGTGCACCAGTCACTCCCTTCCTTAATTGAACGACATAACATCATGAACTGATACGAAGTACAACAGTACAGTGTTGTTTCAATCTCCAATCTGCCTTCGGGCGCTCAAGTGATACAAGGACAAGCCGGACTCAGAGCCAGGTCAAGACTGGACCTCTCCCCTGAAGGAGGCTCCCTCCAGCAAGTTGGGGGCAGGAAGGAGAGGAAGGCGACTCCCTTGAGCTGCGCGTGCAGGAGGCGCGTGCAGCGGAGTGAAGAAGGCTACCACGCGGAAAACCCTCCCAGACCCATGAACCGCTGCTGTCTCTGGACCAGCCTCGTGACATCACTGTCGCTCACCAACCGCGCTAGCCGGTTGAGGCCTCGTAGCGCCCGTGTTTATGCGCGCGGACAAGGTTGAAAGCCTGCGGAAGTTCGGTGATCCCTCCGTGTGCTTTGTGCCTCGCGATATCCCAGGGTTGTTCAGCGATTCCCCCGCCTCGGCAGGCACGTCGGCGCTTGGGTTCCTCATCGAGCCAAGGAGCTCGACAATGAGATGTCCAAGTTTCGGCAGACGCTCTTCGACCGGGACACTTCGAGATATCCTCCGGGCTGATCAGCGATCCCCACAAGGCTCGCGGGATACATCACGATAAACCATATAATAATCCCACCGATAAGCAGCACGACAAGCGAGACGAAGGTACTCTAGGATAGGTAGTTTGTGAGATATGCTACGAGAAAAGGTAGCAAACCCCATCTGAACCCTTGTGGGATCTACCAAATAAAGTTAAGTAGACACCATTCCCACCACCAAACAGTGCAGTGTTGACAACTTCAATTCCGCTTAAAACCATCGACTGGTGCTGAAGATGATACGCTAGCTCGTAATTGCTGAATATCGCAAACCTTGTCACAGTCATATTCGAAGGCTCTAGAGCGAAGCAGTCCGGTGGTTCATACGTTACCTTTCTTTGTAACGATAGTAAGTAGGCTGCTTACTCCAGTGGAGGTTGGAAAATAAATTATGAGTCCAACCCGGCTCCATAATATACATTGCAAAACTACACTCTTCCGTAATAAAAAAAATCAATTATTTCCAATATTTTTAAAATATATATGATGGGTTCATAGTATCTTGGTCAGCTAGTGCGTCGACCGAGGAAGTAAATTAAAAGTGCCTCGGTCAGCTAGTGCGTCGAGTGAGGAAGGAATTGAAAGTGAGGGATCTTTGTAGGACTAAAGTGGAGAAGGAGAGCAAGTTCTGGCTATCCATCGTGGAAGAGGGCTACGTCCCGCTGTATGCACGACTCCTAATAATCGGTCATCTTGATTGTCTTCTGGTGTAGATATTTATTGCAATAATTGAACGTATTTTGTATTATACTTTCCTGGGAACCTTCAATAATAAATTATTTACACGGAAGAATACCATAATTATTGTACGGGGGGTTCAAGCTCTGTTCACCACATAACCGTAATAAATTCAAATCAAATGCTATCTTGATGCTGTAATTGAGCTACCAAGTGTATCGGGCACGGTAGGAGCAGTTACTACTTAGAAGAATATCGTTTTTTTGTTGGGTGAAAATTAACTAGTTGAACACGGGCACGAATGGTTTTAGAATGCACGTTGAGGGGTTTTCGAGTGCAACCTCGTTTTATACGAAGTGATGGAAGTGTCAAGCGGACATATTAGCTGTAAACTTGACTTTCAACGCATGTTCGTTTTCCATGGGTGTTTTCTAAACGTACGCAACCAGCCGCGGTTCGCTTTGCTTCGGTATCGTCGTCGGGTCCACCTTCACATCATTCAGGCGGACCAGTCTCGGCCGAGGCGAGATAGATCCCGTTAGCGCCTGGGTTTGGCTGCTAAGTGCCTCGGCACATCTTCGCTAGTGATCGATAGTTACTTCTATTGTGCACTCGGTTCGAATTGAGCAACATGCACAGGACAAATAAAACTATCTTGCACTCGATTTCCTCAAATTTGCACTCAAAAATCAAAATTTTGTCTGTTTCATCCGGAATCTAAATTCCTGGTGTGGTACATGTCCTGGTTGATCATCCTGAAGGTGGCTGGTTTTCCCCTTCTTTGTTTTTTGGACAAACTACATGAAGTTTCTCCTCGAGCATCGTAATGCTTTGCTCTCCAGCGACCAAAACTGAGGGTTTCAGTTTTCCGAGAAGTTCATCGGACGAAACTTCGTCCCTTCGTCGGTTTGGTACATTTAACTTTCCGAAAGTATCTACTTCGCATGTGCTCATGTTCTTTTCTTGTATGGAAGATATTCATTTCTTGAAAGACAAAGTATCAGGAGCACATTCAGTGATGACAACTTTAATTCCGCTGTGAAACCATCGACAGACATTGAAAGTGAGCTGCTAAATTGTTGAAGTTGGCACTACCTTATCATACCCAGCAATATCATTAGACGATACATCGAAGTGGTACACTCGTATGCTGTTTAGCAACGTCCGTGCAGTACTTTGATCTTGTAAGAATGAAGCGCTCTGCCACTTGATGATTATACCGTTGCAGAAGCTACGAAGTGTTTCGTGTTCTCGGAATTTTAATCTGGAGTTGTTATAATGATCTCACCGCGAACTAAGTGTAAAACGATGCTTGTGTGATGGCAAATATATTTCAAATTATAATGTCAGTGTTCCAACACGTCTAGCGGCTGGTACGCTGTTTCCTCTCAGTTCCGATTGACCGCACGGATAAGTTAATTGCTTATCATCGATTCGTGGGTGATGGAGAGAAAGAAGATCAAGCAGTATTCGGCACTTGTTCTGCGCGAGGTAAATTACTAACAGGATGTTATATTAGCAAAAGTGCGCCTGAATTTTGAATTCATCTCTCCAGTAACCACCCGAACGTTTGAATGTCTGTGACAACATTTGCTTCATGAATGGGTTCGATGTGCTAGTCACCAGTTACTGTGACCCGCAGGAAGTCCACCATAAATTCGGTAATACTGTTGGAAGTGTAACTTGGATATCGTTTATCGATGTAAGGAATGCGACATTCAAAAGGACAAACATTTTCCAGCATTATTAGGAACATGTGCTTGATCAACATATTCACCCCAACCTAATACGGCCACGCTTGCTCTAGCGACACCTTGACATTTTTGTCATTAAACGGAACTTTTTCCTCTCCGAAATCGGCCGAACCGAGGGCCGCGCGCTTTATCTGTAAGTTGTTCCCACATGATGAGATCCTGATACTGTCCGTCTTAATGTGAAAACTTTAACCAGAGCTATCGTAAAACGTATGGACAACCCTGGTAGATGTGTTGGAGCCGCCAACACATGTGTAGTTCCAGCGGCGCTGACTAATTTTGTTTGTTCGAATTGCCTGGGTGCTTTGATTTTTAGGATAAAACCCTTTCTTTTATCCAGCAATGGCACTATTGCGAGTCTTAACACAGTGATTTCTACGGATAAAATTTTTCGTAATCCTCCACTTCAATTTTATTTGAAATTTCCTATAGGATTGAGGTCTTATTTTTTTTAAAGTCTCGAGCTCCATCCGATAGAGCCCCGCGAAGTTAAAACCTCTGATACGACTTACTGGAGGAAGCGTTAAAACTTGTCCGAGTCTTAAATGTGTTTTTTTTAGGATAGACCTGCTTTTGAGTCCTACCGCTGGAGATGCTCTAAAGTACTTTCATGCTCTACGGGAGACTGGCAGTCCCTGACCTCTAACTCCCAGTGGAGGCTTCAAGGGACTTCTGGCGGCGCATGGCTAGTAACTACTTCAAACCGATTGCTTCTATGACGTAGTAATCACTGATTACAAGTTGACGTCGCGTAAGCAAGTAAGTAGTCGCAACAAGTGTGCACTGTTCGTTTATCAGTTCCCATTTCTTCGGTATAACCTCAGATCGCCCGAAAGTCCTACGAGTCATTATTTTACAATTTGAAGACATGAACAGCATTGCCTTCCTGGTGATTTTATTCGCAGTACTTTACTCTGGGTGTGGCGATACGACTAATCATGACCAAGTACAGCCCTTTGCCCAGCCCGACCCTGTCACGATAACCGGAAAGGCTGCAATCAAGTTCAAGCCACAACTTCTTGTTGGTGATGCCAGTTGCGTTCCATTTCCAGCCGTGAATGCTGCTGGAGAGATCACCGGGGGACTCAAGGGAACAAAAGGAACAAACGACCGCAAGGAAGCACCTCTGGGATCTCAAGTGTACGGCCGATCCGCTTGGTACCAAGACAAGTGGGTCATGATGTTCGCGTTTTATTTCCCGGAAAACGTTTGGGGTGGCGGCGCAAGAAGCCGCCACAACTGGGCGAACATGGTTGTGTGGATTGACAATCCTGCTCTGGAGACACCAAAGTTTCTTGGAGCATCGCTGTCACAACAAACCCTGGAGCCACCAAAGAAGAGCATCTTCACCGGTTGGGACTTATTCCAATTATTAGACCTTTGATTTTTTGGATAAACCCCATTCACAACAACTTTTATTCAGCGGTAGGTACTATTGTAAGTCTTAACACATTGATTTCTACGGATAAAGTTTTTCGTAGTCCTAGGTCTTATTATAAATAAGACTCGAGCTCCACCGATAAGGCAACAACGTGAAAGGACATGAATTGAGTTGCCAACAGTGACAACCGGTTATCGAATACTCACAGTGAAGTGCGTATAATGCGTCTAGTGGCGCTTTGGTGGTAAACAGCACGTGTGAACCGCAGTCATCCGAATGGAGGGGCTGCCATTCGTGGGACAGTAGACCGGAAGGCAGCGACGTTACCAGCCTGCCAGCCGTGTAGGTCCTCCGTTCTTCCCGAGGTCGAAGTTGTCAGGTCACACACGGAATTCGGGCCCTCTTGTTCAAAGCTGAATGCTAGGCAGATGGGGCCAGCCCAGCATGAGTCACAGCACGTGTGCCAAGACTGTTCATTCCTTAGACCAGACGTTGACGGGTAAATGCTGGCGTTGTTGTAGCGCACCTAATTCTCCACTCCAACACCATCGATGCCTTGGTTGGTGCACGGATTCCGAGGCGGCCCCGACGTCGGGGGCTGCGTCGTAACCTCTTCAGTTGGAGGATGTGTCGTGACTTCCTCGATCGGAGACTGCGTCGTAACTGTTACCTTTATTTCTGCCCACAATCCAATTTGCCCACTCCTATAATGACCTGTTTGCCCGCGCATTTCCACGTGGGCAAAACTCACCCTTGTCCACGTGGAATCTACATTAAAGATAAGGATGTTGATTATCTGTTAGGTGGACTTGTCGTAATGCTAGCTAGATAGTGGAAAGTTGCTGTAAACAACTGTTTCGGATTTCTCTTCTGCTTCATAATCGAAGGAGTCATCATAACCAGGAGGTCCCTGATCGACTTCAGAGCTTTGGTCTTCTTCAGAGCTGTCGTCAGACACATTCAGCGCTCTCTTCAGCTGACGGTGCCCCTGTAGTAGTAATTGCTGCTTCATCATCTTCATCATCTTCATCATCTTCAGCCTCTGTCTCCAACCTATAGGCTCTTGGAAGTTACGTTGGCTCTCTCAGGTGAGTCCGCATCCTTTAACTGACGCTTTTCCACTCAAGGGCGTAGGAGCGCGAGAGTCCTTGATTGCGATCAATAACCTTTCTTAGGGCTGGATGAGGTATCCTTACTCGGGGGTGCAGCTCGCGGAGGTATCTTTCTAGTGACTTTACCCCCAAACTGCTCATGGAATACTACTGGCGGTATTACAAGCGCGAGAAGGCGCATGCACCGTACTACATGTAAGAATTCAGAACTTCGTAATCCAGGACTCATTGCGCATTGAAGTGCAGTGCTGGTCGGCGTTAATGGCGGGTCGCGCCTTGGACACGCACATTCACCAGGTGTGGATGGCGCCAGGCACCGAGTCGAACTTCTTCTCCAACGCGTTAGCAGAAGTACACTGTCGCCGACATGGAGAACATCGTGATACCGGTGACCGTTGCCGAGTGGTTTCCCAGTGGACACGGCAATGGTGCGATTTGGCTGAACGAAGCACAGAATATGCAGCCTTTCATGTTGTAAGGTGACGATTTGCTACGTCGGACGCTGCTCTCCAACAGCGACATGCACATGCTACCGAAGCAGGACGACATCATACTGGCCTTGGTGCATTTAAGAATGCAGCTACGTACGCCAAGATGCGGCATATCATAAGACTTGTTCGTAAACATCATCAGCAACCATTTAGCTCTGTCATCATCAGAGCTAAATGGTTGCATTCGAGCGATCGGTAACCTTAGCTACGACAACTTTGGGCTCAATACTAGCCTGTGGATATATGTTTCGTGGAGAAGGACATATCATACCCTTGGCCGAATATAATTTATAAAGTCTGCTTCCTACACAGACTCTGTGACAGAGGAATTCAGCACTGCACGTGCTTACAGAGCACCCGTTGTACACGGCTTGAGTGACTCAAGCCTTGAGTCATCTGGAAATTGCTGGTTCTTCGTAATGAAGAGGCAAATTTTAAGACTGAAAGAAAGGTTACATCGTAGCAATGCAAAGCTACAATAGGGAACAACTAGGATGCGACGATGCTTCGGTTCTTGTCATGAGATGGCGAGAACGGTTCCGAAGAGCTGAATTGAGTGCACGTTGAACTTACATGAGCTGTACTCGTGACAAGCATCAAGTGGTTGGCACTTCCATCCTCTCACCGACGGAATACCGCGACTGCACGTCTTCATGCCCATTTTTAGGTCAGCAAGAAGATTCACGTAAAGATATCCTTATTGCTTTACTTGAATCTTCTTGCTGGCTAACGGGTTGTCATTCTTATGGATCGTGGTTTTAGGTCATAAAACCTAACGGGTTGTCATTCTTATGGATCGTGGTTTTATGACCTTAGGTTTTATGACCTAAAACCACGATCCATAAGAATGATCCAAACCACGAGTATGGACGACCCAGGACGTAATTTACCTTATTGGACAGTGGAGTCGAAGCTTTTGTCGGTTGCACGACGTCATCATCGTAGAGGCAACCTCCCTAGATGATACACCAGGGCGCGATGTTTGCCTTGGTGGTGGCAAGGAGGTACTGTAGCGACGGCGACAGCACTGGTGACAACTCCCTGCGAAGCTGTCACGTGTCGGCCGCATCGCGTCTGGTCACGTTGGTCACCGATGTGTGCGGCTAGTTGATCTGGGTTGACTTGTTGAGCGGAGGATGCTCGAGTTGAAAGTCTATTATAATGTAGCAACGAGTTAAAAGGTGTGATCCAGTTGAGAGGCCTCTTCAAAGCGTACCACGAACAATTACACAGTGTTTCACAGCGTGGTTTCGCATTATGCACTTGCCGTGCAGCTAGAAACGACTCACTAGCCTTTGAAATATGCAATAGAAGTGATCCAGTTACCAGAACTGAAGTGCCTGTTGACGCTAATCTCCTTTTTACTGCTACAAGATGCCAAGCGAGGGCAAGTGTATTTTGTTCACGTAGTTTGTGCGAGGGCAACATATGTAAAGTGGTGGGCAAATCGAGATTTTGACCCGTGGACAAATAAGGAAATGGGCAAATAAAAAGTCTACGCGCTGTAACCTCTTCAGTCGAAGGCTGCGTCGTGACTTCCTCGGCCGGTGGCTGTGTCGTAACCTCTTTGGTCGGAGGGTGCGTCGTGACTTCCTTCTTTGAGCAAGGCTCCTCGGAAGGCGGAGGATATGCTGCGGTCTCTTGTGTAGGTGCGTCTGTTGGTCCTTCAGTAGGGTAAATAGTACGAGCCGCTGTGGTTTCCTCGACCGGAGCATAGGTGGTCTCCTCCTCACTATGGAGTTCGGTGGTGTAGGCGGGTGTCTCCGTCGTGTCAGCAGGAGGCTGGATAGACTCCTCGTCACAAGGCTGGTCAGTCTCAGGCGGTGCGTTTGTGATCGGGTACCCGGTTGGTGCGTCCGTTGTTTTCTGCGTCGGCGTGTAGGTGTTTTCCTGCGTTGGGTAATCGGTTGGGGCTCCTGTGTCTTCCTCGGTCGGTGCGTCAGACGTTTCCCCAATCGGGTAGCTCGACGCCGTCGGTGCCTTGGTGTCTTCGGTGGATGCATCAGTCTCGTCGCATGGCTTATCAGTACCGGTAGTATAGGACCCCGTCGTGCCCTCTGTTGACTCGATAGTACCGGTGGTGTAAGACCCCATCGTGCCAGTGTTGTAGTCCGTGGTAGTCTCGGTCGTGCCGGTGGGGTAGTCCGTGGTAGATTGACTACCTTCCGTGGTAGTGCCGGTAGTGTAGGATCCCGTGGTGGTTTCACCACCTTCCGTTGTACTACCAGTGGTATAATCCGTGGTGGCCTTGCTTCCCTCTGTGGTCTCGGAAGTTCCAGTAGTGTAGACTCAGTCATCGGTAGGCTTGGTAGTGCTGGTGGTATAGTCCGTGGTGGTCTTGCTACCCTCCCTAGCTTCGGTGGTTCCTGTAGTATAGGCTCCGTCCTCCGTGGATTCGGTTGTGCCGGTGTGGTAGTCCGTGGTTGTCGTACTGCCCTCCGTAGTAGTTCCGGTAGGGTAGGATCCCGTGGTGGTCTCTCCACCTTCCGTCACGGAGTATGTGGTCTCGGTAGTGCCAGTGGTGATAGTGCCATAGTCACCGGTAGTCTGACCTCCCGGGTTGGTGCTAGTCGTCGTCGAACCGTAGTTACCAGTGGCCTGACCGCTCTCCATGGTTCCAGTGGTAGTTCCCGTCGAGCCGTAGGTCCCAGTTTTCATGGTCTTTCCAGAAGTCCGTCCACCCGATTGCTGAGTGGTAGTTTTTGTAGCGATGTTGCAGTTAATACCAAGTGGCGTATCGAGGGTCGTGTCGTAGTCAGGGGCTCCTTCTTTCCTCGTCGCAGCGTAGTCTTTGGCTTGGGCTTTCCAACCAGAGCTTTCTCCGCCATACGCTCCAACTGTTTCGGCAACGGAAGTGTGGTCCGTCTTGAGGAATGCACAGCCCCATACGTCGTCGTGCACGAGAACGCACTGAGCATCAACCGGAGCGACGCAATCCGTGCCATTGTAGGACAGTAGGTACGGGTGACAGTCAGCGGTGGCGATGTCGCCGGCCTTGGGACAAGCCTCGCCCACAGGAGTCTCTCCGTCGCCCGAGCAGGGGAAGCCGCAAGACTCCGACAGCGAGTAGGTGGCGTCGTACTGCACAGAGATCGGGACGTCGGCGGACACGAGTCCGGCAGCGATTATGCCGGCTAGAGTCACGGCTGTGGCAAGTTTTCTCGAGGTCATCGGGTCAAGTCGAAGGAAAGGAGGGGAATCGCTGCCAAAAGACAAAATTGGGGAATGAGGTTCTGGAAGCAGGTCATCAAGGTGCTTCATGCTAGTGTTTCAACAGTAGCCCTTTTACCAAAAGATACTTTGCTTCATGGACGGATATATTATGGAAAGTGGAATCTGCGGGTGACTTTTGCTATTTTCCAGTTTCCATAAACTTGTCGAACGCATGTTTGGAAATCTTCTAGCTTTTTTGGTTTTGTTTTACACGGAGTTTGGAATTCTATAGTTCACTATCTGTAGTGCCCTGAAGCCGTCGTATGACACGACACAATCGATCTATGGGCGAGTGGCGCAGTCACTGCAGTGTTCTTATTGTTGCCAGCCGTTACTTTATCTCTTTCGAGAAGACAGTACGAAGTTCATGGAGAGATGATTCAAAAGGGGAGTGCTAGCAACGCCGTCAGTGAACTATCTGGATTTTACGTGTAAGATAGTTTCTACAGTGGCACCCGATTCCGCCTAAAAAACTAAACTATTTTTTCTCAATACATGTACTAAGAAAAAAATATTCTTCTTTTTACGCACGCTATTCCATGAAGTACATGTACCTGAAAGGTACAATGTTATCTTTAAAAGTAAAATTTCTCTCCAAAAATGGATTGGATGGCTGGGTCTGCACAAATTTTGTTCTAGGCAAGGGGCGAAAGTTGTGAAACCTGTAAATTCAGAGCTTCCCCGTGTGAAACACGGCAATACATTTAGCAAGGAAAAGTTGCATGGGTGTGTGGCGCCTATGATACCCAGTAAACCAAAGACAGCACCGTATGCGCGGTAGTTCACGATTTATCAAAATGTGCCTTGAGCTGGACATCCGATTACAAGTTTATAGTAAGCTTAATGTAGAAAACGTGGTGCAGAACTGTACCACATCAATATAAGACATGGGAGAAGCATTATTGATACCAACAAACTTTGAACAGGTCGGAATGATGGGCCAGAAAATTTACAGATTCTTTGAGCTGAAAGGGACCAGACATTGGCTTCAAGTAACGAGATCGTCTACAATATTTGCATGAAGCATTGGGAAGACCATGGACAAGATTCACGACGCATGGTTAAACATGAGAAACATGCTACAGGACGCTTAATTTTCTGTCTGCGCAGGGAAGAACAACCATGGGAACAATTGCATTAAAATTGAATTTGACAAGTCTTTATATTTAGAAGTATAAAGACTTGTCAACATACACTTCGGGATATAGGCGGTTGAGTTGCTTTAGTGGAATTCTCGACTCGTGAATACATGTACCACGTGATAGTGGATGTGAGGTAAAATTAATATGGCTACTGTACCGTAGATAGTCTTCGACAGGAAGTCCATCCTTTGTTGTACAGCCGAACTTAGCGGATCAATCTGGACTCAAGCGCGATCGAACTACCGTAGTTACCGGAACGAAGGGCAGGAAACTCCTTCTCTTAGTCACCAAGACGAAGCCAAATTAACAGATGAACCTCTCGACCTTTGCTACTTTTCTCGCCATCACGGGCTGCATTGGAGCCGTTTCGATCGATCATGACAAAGGCCAGCGTTTCGCACAGCCCGAGCTAGTTGCGGTATCTGAGAAAGCAGGCGTCAAGTTCAAACCGAAGCTCAGTACGTACGGCGGGTGCTTCCCGTACGCCGCAGTGAATGTTGCGGGCGAGATCAGCGGTGGCCTGAAGGAGACGAAAGGAACCGACGGATGCGATCGTCCAGACTTGGGTGCTCAAGTGTACGGCCGATCCAAGTGGCATAACAACGTCTGGGCCATCATGTACGCTTGGTATTATCCGAAAGGCTTCCACGGACAGAAGGCATCGAGACGTCACGACTGGACCAGCGCAGTGGTGTGGATCGACAACCCCGCGTTGGAATCGCCCAAGATCCTGGGACTATCGATATCAACCAAAGACTGG